>CM066993.1:6080000-6717500 GCA_033977485.1 Hydrangea macrophylla | reverse complement strand
CACGGCCAGTCTCAGCTCGCCCAGGCTAGGTTGCCTCAGCCCCTGCTGCTATACAACCAACCTGCAAGGGAGGACAATTGTCAGCATTCTGAATGGAGAAGTAAGCATCATAAGGAATGCAAAGTAGCTCCCCATGTGGCTGATGTTGTAGAGCCATCCGATTATGGCCTCGGGACTCAGCAGAGTGCATTGTCTATCTGACTCTACAGTAGCCCAGGTTGGACCCTCCCGTGGACGTCATCCGCTGTCTCCACCGCCGGCCTCGAGGACAGTCCCACGCGGCTCGACTCGTCCATGCTGGGGAGTGAGACCCTAGTCGCTTTGGTGGTGGGAGGCAAAGTTGGTGGTGCAGCAATGGTGACTCCGGGCGTCAAGGTCACAACAACCTCCTTGTCCGCCCGGATTGTGATCCCCCTGGAGATCCTTTTGAGTGGCTAACCCTCAACAGGGTCCTGTTTCTTTCCTTTCAGACCCGCTCGGGCCATCAGCGCCGCTCGGGCCATCAGCGCCGCCTCCTTTTCCTTGAGGGCCGTCGGGTTCTTAAGAGCCATTTCTGCAAAATCAGAAAAGACATAAGTCCGTTACATAACAGGCAAGGGTGAGAGCAAGCCGTTTGGGACATAGATGGATAACTGACCAGGGATGATCGCTGGGAGGATAGGAGCCTCAAACCGGTGCTTGGGTTTGTAGGAGATTTTTGGGTCCCCCAACTGGGTCAAGACCTTGTTTACGTCGGTTGGGTCCTTGATCAATAAGAGGATCCTCGCTTGGCACTCGTCGAGAATACTGGGCGGATCCACCGATCCCACTACAAAAGAAACAAAAGAAGAACATAATATTCAATGGCAACAATGAAACAAGACAATGGTAAAACGGTTAAGGGTTTCTCCTCAGTTCTCCCGCCCAAGAGGTCCTCAACTGTATGCCCGGCGCCTTTTCCCAAAATCCATGGGTGGAAACTTGGAAAAATTTCTTCTTCCACCCCCAATTGTTGCTCGGGCAATTGACGATAATCTTCCTCCCTTGCCGGGCCCCCAGCGAGAAAAAGCCGGCCTCTCCGTGCACTTTGAATGGTCGGTGGGTCCAGAAGAACTCATGTAGGGTAATTTCATACCCAAGGACTTGGGGCCACAAGGAGATGGCCCCATGAGGAATCTCCAACCGTTTGGTGCGAGTTGGCTAGGGGAGATCCCAAGATAGATAAGCGCATCCCGGGCGGTCGGGTGAAGAGGAAGACGAAGGCCCGCCATACGGGCCTCCTCGTACAGGGTGACGAAGCCCGACTCGTGTAGGTGAGCCCCGTCGTCATGCACCGCCAGGGAAAAATGGCCGGGGATGTCGTATCTCTCCCTGATTCGACCTAAGTCAGGGACATGAAGGGTGCTGACAATGCGCTCGTAGGCAAACACCACGTCGGGACTATTCAGCCTCGACCCCTCACTACCCGACCTCCTGGACACCGAGGCAATGGGAACACTCTGAACAGCCTCCTCGTCGAGTACCCAGACAGGGATCCTTCCCTCGCTGTGTTGGTCGGAGGGGGTCGCGGAATGCGGATGTAGACTGGTATTCGGCATTTCTGATCGTGACTGCTCGTCCTTCGACCGGGAAGACGAGTCGAAGTCAGAGTGACACATCTCTGAGTTCTATAAGTCTGGATAAGGGAGCAAGTGGCTGCCTAAGTATGGGTCCTCAACCCCAAGTCTAAGGTATAAGGGGGGCAGGACTACGAGCCTAAAGGGTAAGGTGTACAAGGTCCTAACGGTCAAGTAACATTTGTGCAAAACTGATATAGGACAACCCGATCGGTTAAACCACCCGGCTACACCTCCTAACCTAATGAAGAAACAGAATCTGAGAAAAAAGAAATCCTACTCCGTTCTAAACCCAAGTGGTTCGTTCCCTCCAGCATTACTTCAAAGAGAAAAAGGAAAAGAAGAAGATGGAAATGAACAGTGAATCGAAATTGAGGAATGGAAACTTACAAGGAATGACGCAGAAAAGAGCTCGGGAAGCTGTGCCGGGTACTTTTTGCTCTCAAAATTGCTCGGGGAATCTACTTCTTGGTAGCAGGAACTAGTGAAATGAGCGAGTGTTCTTTATATAAGGAGTGCGGACGGTCTAGAATAAGCCAGTTCTAACAGCCAGAAAACTTTCCCGCCTACATAGCCCTACAGTTGTCACCTCGGGTACGTGAAGCGTCGCCTCAAAAGGTGTGCGCATTTAATACATGACGAGATAGATCGGTTACAACATAACTAGTTCGGTTACTTCCACGCTGGCATCATTGGATCCTGACCAGGCTAGTGACCAGTTGACACATGGCAGGGATAGGACCAGGGACCACAGGGTCACCACTCGGTCTATACCCTGGTTGATCAAACTGTTCGGTCTCATTCCTGGTAGAGTCCCGACATCTTTCCGGATGGTTCATCAGGGCGGTACCTCAATGTCATTAGTTTAGATCAAAATAGTTCATTGGTTAAAGCTTAATAAAATTTTGAAGTAAAGCCTTGGTCATTTTCTTTTGATTATGTTTATCTCCTTGGATTTATAAGACTTTTCAATGTCTTACTTAAGTCCATGTGTTTAGAGTCCCTCAATTTCCTTATAAACTCATGATTCATGAGGAGATTGAGGTTTATTTTTAGTACATTGAGTTAATGAGTCCAAAGTTCACCCATAGTTTGAGATCATTACTTTGAGGTTTTATGAAGTCCTTTATACTTCATTAAAACCCATGAGTTCAAGTGTTATTAGTCTCCAATGACCATCAAATGGTAGGAGGAGTAGCTTAGTTTAAGTCCATCTCTATGGCTTAAGCTAATCTTTTTCTTAGGTTTGAGGAGTTCTTCATACTTCATTTAAAACCTATATGTATGTGTGTCTTTAGTCTCCAATGACCATTAAATGGTAGGAGAAATGGTTTGAATCTAATCTAATCCCTATGGTTTAGGTTCATTGTCTTAAGATTTTATGAAGGTCATTCATACTTCAATGAAATCTCTAAATATCGATGTCTTTAGTCTTCAATGACCATCAAATGGTAGAAGAAATGCTTTGGTTTTAAGTCAAACTCATTGGTTTAATAGTTGGGATTAACAAGCGAAAGTTGAACTTGAACAAATGGTGCAGTGAATTCAATGACCACCTTTTGATCAAGGATTTTTTGTTCAAAATCAGACCGTTGAAACTGAATGAAACCAATTGGAAAGTGTTTATAACTCAAAGTTCTACCACTGCAATTTTTGTTTTAAGGTAGTTTTTATGCTTTGGGTGGTTTGATCAAGGGTTTTGTAGAACAACCATAATCCATCCAGAGTTTCAGAACAGTAACACCCTTTTAAAATAAGCAAATCAGAGCCTTAATCAAGTATTTGGGACCTAAAATAATTTTTTCTAAGTATATAAATGTGTTAGGAAGCTACCCTAAAAAGAACAAAGCATTTTTTACTTTTTTGCTATTTTTAGAAAATCGTGCAAGAACTCTGGACAGAAGGTTGTAGAATCCTGAGTGGTGTCTGGTTTTTGTCCAATTCCCGGAGATCTAACCGTTGAAACTTTGATTTCTTTTTTGGGTTAAAAACTAGACACACAGAGGCATCTTGTGTCCAAAATTCACAAAGATCAAACCACGGGAACCATGCTTTTTATCTCTTTGAAGTTCTGATCTGCTCTCAGCAATTTCCAGAATTCTATAATAATTTCAATCAATCTTATAAACAATGGCTTAGATGATATTTTCATGAGTTAAGGTTCAAACCATGTGTCAATAACGATTAGTTAAGCTTGAATTTAAAGTTTAAAATGACTTAGATCAATAAGTATTTCATGTTTACATTCATCCATGTGACTCGACATTTATAGTTAGGATTCATTTGCTTTAGGTTAATTACATTTGATAGATTTAGGTTAGAGGCTTAGGATCATTATTCAAATTTTACGTGCTATATATCATGTGAACTAACCCTTGTTTTGTAGCACTGATGAGGTATGACTTTTCGACTCTCTCTTAGCTTAACTTTTTATCGATTTTATGACTTTATGCGCGACATTAGAATTAGGATCTTGCCTTATGTGAATACGTGTGATTAGAGACTCTTTTCTAGGACTTTCTTTCATTTGTTTGCATTGCACGTTTAATATCGCGGCTGGATCCCGGGTAAGTTCTCTTGTTCCCTATTGCATATCATATTGCTTGCTACTCAAATTATGTGATTTTTGAATGATATTTTACCACTTGCAATCTTACACCCTTTAGACATGCTTTTGGAATGTATATTTATACATATGTATTTGTTGAGGGCACATTCAAATTAATAAATCGATTAAAAGGATATTAAGTAGAGGCCTATCGCGAGATGAGAAGGGGTGTTTTAGTCCGATGGGCTCCTTCCCTTCTCATTCCATAATCCCCGGACCTAGTTTAATCTTTGGTTTCGCAAAAATATCCGTTCCCTTTTGAAATGGTTTCTTAGTTTTCCTTTGAAAAATTAAGTGGCGACTCATTTTTTTTTAATTTAAAATTTTAAAAGAATTTAAAAAGAAAAGCTGTGGGTAAAAGAAAGAAAATTGCGATATCCACAATCTGGCGACTCTGCTGGGGATCGAACCCTGAATCTCTGGTTTCGCAGACCATAATTCCTGATTTTGGGTTCACTCGAGGATTAGACTTGAAAGCATTCCTTTAATCGAATTAATCAATCTTTGTGTGCATGTTGCATTTCACTTCCATGTCCAGCCAGTCGATTGCACAGAACTATGACCTTGGAGACTCGGGGCAACCCGATCGATCAAGTTATCATGGGACTGTGTGATCACCCTTGATCTCGTACCATGATTTGGTATATGAAACGTCCTATCGGATGTGTGTCAAGGGTCCCTTATTTGACCAAAACACAGCCTTTGCATAGTAGCTTCTATAGAACCTTTCAATCTTAGGAAATCAATTATTGATTAGGATTATGTGCTAGGAAGTTTTGTATGCCCAGAAGGGATTACTTGAGATGATGACGATACTTGCTTGATGAAAGATGCATAATCTTCTAATCACCTTTTAGCAATTTATCCTCATGTTCCACGATATTTGGAGAACATGCCGAACTTTGATTATAAGATTATACTTCTTATATCATGTTTATCTAAGCATAATTGACCTTGTATGTATCCGAATTCATGGAAAGTACGGTGATAATCTGATCATGTGATCCTCCTACCCAAATAGTTTTAAGTCCATCTTTGAAAGCAAACAGATTTTACTATCTTTTCCCTAAGGTTTTCGATCACCCTTTCAAAAAATCGTTTGAGTTCACCTTTCGATTAAAATTCCCAAACTAACCTTTGTTAAGGCATATTTTCACTTGATCATCTTCAAAAGAAAAAGTTCAAAAATCTTTAGAAGTATTTTAGGAGAAATTCTTTTTGGATAAATTTCAAAATAAAAATCCAATCATTTTTGTAGAAGAATGCTTAACATCCTCATTCTCGAAAGCATTCTCAAGCATTGTTTTCAAAAAAAAAAAAATTTCATCCAAGGAATACTTTCTAAATGATTTTCAAAAATTTTGAATATCCAACCTTTGAGAGGGTAGTGAAGATCACAATGAAAGGAGAAGTTGGCGCACTTGACATGGGTGAGTATTTTATGTGCTTATGTGTTTTATGTGCTAGGACTAGAATTTTTTGTTTGGCATTAAGAGTAGGCACACACACACTTGCATTTCATTCGTGTGCCATGTGTGCAGTGCAGTGTATGCATCAAATCATAAGAGCATGTACATTTTGCGCTCTCACCAATCGATATCATTACATACGTGTAGCGTACAAACTCACAACATCTTCTTCCTAATTAAGATCAAAGTCCCTCAAAAATCCCTTACTATTCAATTCTGCATGCGGACCTTTTTCCTATCTGTTTTTTTTTTAAAGAATGGAACAACCAGATCCCCTAGTAAGGACACTTCTAATCTTCTTGGGTTTATTTCTCTTAATTAGAGGAGATCATGAACCATCATGTTGAGACAGACCCACCAATGGCCCACAGAGCTTTGGAAGAGAAAGTGAGCAAACTGCAAGTCATTGTTGAAACAACAAGATTCTAGGGTGAAGCAATTGGAGGGGGTCATGCTTGAGTTCATTCAATTATTGAAAGATAAAATGGGCCCTGATGAGGAAAAGACGGATCAGAGAATAATGGATTGCTTAAAGAAGCACCAACAGGCATGTCTGGACCCACCTGTGCACCGAAGCCCATGTCCAAACCCAACCTATCACCAAAGTCCATACCCAAGCTCAACCATTCACCAAAGCCCACATCCAGGCCCAATCCCAACTAACCAAAGAGCTATTCCAAGTCCACATCTCAAGCCAAAAACTAACTTAAGCTCAAAGTCAAATTCAAAATCAAACCAAGCCCGCAAGCCGAGAATCTTCACCAACCTTGGCATGCCATTATCCATGGCCCTTGGTCACCTTGTCAAGAATGGTCACCTCAACCCCCTAGACCCAAAACCACTACCAAATCCCTTACCCCGTAAATGTGACCTGTCTTTGTACTGTGCCTACCACCAGACCCCTGGCCATACGACTAACTATTGCGTGAAACTCCACCATGATATCTAAGATCTCATTGAGCATAATATCATCACTCCTTTGCTGAACCCACCGAGTGGCATCTGGCATGACATACAATCTTTTCAATCACATCCATCGCTGAATACTCTCAAGGGATTCGTTGCCTCCATGAGTGCGTAATAACCAACTGGCTCCGACCCAATCAACATAATCGAAAAAGGCATTGACAATACTCGATATGAGTCAAAGAAGGGCCATTCGACTGAAAATGGGCCATAAGGGCAGACGATGTTCCTACAAAGATACAGAAGAGGAATAATGAACCTGAGAAAGATGCCAGTGAGGTAATAGTGTTTGGAAATGCTACTGTTGAATCAAATGTGGATACTTTTGGGGACCCAATAAATTAAAAATTATCTGTCACACTCCAATTGAGACTAAGTCAAGTCTGGTAGTCGAGTTATGTTAGGTTGGAGTCAAATGTCAAGTCCAGTCGAGTCTTCTGGTCAGTCTGTTATCAAGTCTGTTTGCAACTCTCTGTCGAGTTTATCGAGTCGAGTGGTGTAATCCTCCTTCCTTACTAGTTGAATGAAATCTCATTTTTCTTGAGTCAGTGTGCTATGTCGTGAATGTATGGATCATTAAAACCAAGAAAAAAAGGAGAAGAAAAAGTCACTTTTTCAAACGATCATGGAAAATACTTTATTAATAAATCTTTGCATTGAAAAGGATCCCCAAGTGATCAAAGCAAAATTTGTGCCAAAACCATGGAGGAGTAGAGAATTGATTAGCTTTACTTTAAGAATTTATAGATGCTCTTGCTCAATCTTGAAAAGATGAACTTGGAACTTGAAGCTTGCTCACCATCCCCTTTTCTCAAATACCAAGCCTAAAAGATGAGCCCAACCAGTCTAAAGTCATAAACTTGGTCCTTGATGGTAGCCAGACATTTGAAATGAACTTCTTTTTCCAAAAAAAAAAATTAAATAAAAGAAAATGAAAAAAGAAAAAGAAAAAGAAAAGAAGAAAGAGCTCTCTAGGATGAAAACCTGAAAGGGCGCCTTGGCAAAAGATTAGAGCACAAAAAAAGAAGAAGAAAAAAAAAAGAAAAAGAAGAAAGAGCTCGCTAGGATGAAAACCAGGAAGGGCGCCTAGGCAAAAGTTAGAGCACAACTAAGATGCGTGTTGTTCTCAAAAATCCTAATCCTAGCCAGTCAAAATCATGGAAAGAATAAGAGATAGTAAGGTAGAGAAAAGAAAGGAAAGAGAAAAGAAAATGCAGAGAATAAATAAGATTGAGAATTCTTTGAGCACTTCAAAGTAGATCATTGGCACATGAACTATCTCAAAGATTTGTGTTGTTCTAAACAAAGAAAAGAGATTGGAAATGAAATGAGGGACTTATTAGCTTCAAAATTTTCGTGAGAGGCTCAAGCACTAAGTGAGCCTAAAATAATATAGAGATATCTTTGAAAAAAAAAATAAATAAAGATTTGAAGGGCTGATATTACTTTGTGAATATGATAGAGTATGAATAAAACATGATGAGAGTTGTAAAGATTAACTGGCTAGTGAAAAGGTTAAAGAATCAACCGTCAAATAAAAGAGAAGAAAAGAAAAGAAAAGAAAAGAGGAAAGAGAATAAAATAAAAGAAAAAGTAGTTCATCATGCTACACAAGGGCTACCACAAGTGATATGCATTCCTTAGACCCAAATGGCAACATGGCTCGAAAAGCCCACGAATTCTTGAAGCCTAATTCTTTCACGACCTCCAGAGTACTTGAACTATGCTCGACCTGATACTAGGCAACCTATCTAGTTCTGTCATCACCCCATCATCTCATGCTATCGTTCTTTCAGGCCTTGGCCGAACTACTTTGGACCTGATTCCCGATCGGGGATAAGTAGGCCAACCTCCCAAGGTTCTCGATCCATAGCCATCCCTAAACTGTAAGCATCACCCTTTTGCGCCTTTGGTTTCCTTCCTTCAGACTAGGGGCAAACTTACGTTTGCCTGAAGCCACATATATATCGCCAAACCAGGGGGCAAACTTCCTTTGCTGAAAATCCCTTTTATCATAAAAGCAAACCCCTAAGTCTCTTTCAAACTAGGGGCAAACTTTGTTTGCCAAAATCCCTCTATGCCAGAGGTAAGTTCTCAAGTAATTGAGTTTGTTTTGAAAGGATTGATATAGAGTGCCTTTCATTCTATAAGCTAAAGCACTAATTTGAAGCACATTCTAGATGGGCAAAGAATTCGCTAAATCGAAAAGAGGAAGTTTTCAAAGTTTAGATTTATCAGCAAAGCACTACCATTTGTAAGATGATGAATAAATGAAAGGTGAGATGATACATTATTCACAATGAAAGCACATTAAATCATGATAATATAGAATTTGAGTCTGTCGTCTTGCATAATTGCTTTGTCAAGTCTGTCCTCCTTTGATGAGTCAATAATGGTCTCAAATGTGTGGGTCTAAGATGATGAATAAAGATTTGAAAAGTCTCCATGAGCATCCTAAGAGCAATTTGAGCAGAGGCTTCGAACACCATCACAACGTAATGCTAAAGTGGCAATATAAGAAGAGTCCAAGGCTAGGGGCAAAGGTGATTTCCCTCTTTTGACAAGATCAAAGTGCTTCTTCCGAAGGTCCGCAAATGAAGAAAATCATTGTTTCTATCAGCTCCGTCCAAATTCTATGAGTCTCAAGACTCCCTAGATCTTGAAAAAAATAAAAAAAAAATAAGTCCTTGAGTCTGAGGACTCCCCATTTTTGTAAAATAAAATTCTTTGAGCCCGAGAACTCCCTTTTTTTGTAAAACCAATTCTTTGAGTCCGAGGACTCCCTATTTTTGTAAAAAAAAAATCTTTGAGTCCGAGGACTCCCCATTTTTGAAAAATCAATTCTTTGAGTCCGGGGACTCCCTATTTTTGTAAAACCAATTCTTTGAATTTGATTGAGTCCATGTGACTCTATTTATGTAAAACGTGAGTTTGTTGGGTCTGTATGACTCCGTTTGTATAAAAGTAAAGTTTGTTGGGTCTGCATGACTCCGTTTGTGTAAAAAGTGAATTTGTTGAGTCCGTGTGGCTTTGTTCGAATAAAGATATGAAATTTTGAGACTGCATGACTCTGTCTTACTGAAATATGAAATTTTGAGTCTGCATTACTCTGTATATGAATTTTTGAGTCCACGTGACTCCGTTTGAATTTGTGAGTCTGCTTAACTCTGAATTTTGTTGGAATTGAATTCTTTGAGTCTAACCGACTCCAAACTTTCGAAAGTTTGGGCTAAAATGGATCTAAGTATCTCCAGATTTTAATAAGTTGAATCTGATTGGCTCCCAATTGCGAAAATTAAAATCACTAAGTCCGTCTGACTCTCGATTCATGAAAGTCTAACTTAGCACCTGAGCTTAGAAATTGAATTGAATTGAGTCTGATTGACTCCTAATTCTAGAAAAATTCATTTGAGTCTGATTGACTCCAGATTTTAGAGTTTTTGAATCGAATTCAGTCTGTTTTTTAAATTGAAATTCTTTGAGTCTGATCGACTGCCAATTTTAGATTTGAGTCTGATTGACTCTCGGTGTTGTGAAATAGAATCCGATTCGAGTCCAATTGACTCCTGCTCTAGAAATTTGAAATTATTTTGAGTCTGTTTGACTCCGATTTTGAAATTAGAAATTCTTTTGAGTATGATTGACTCATGATTTGGAATTGGGAATTCTTTTGAGTCTGATTTGGCTCATGTTTATGGAAATTAGAAATTCTTTTGAGTCTGATTGGCTCATGTTTCTGGAAATTAAAAATTCTTTTGAGTCTGGTTGACTCCCAATCTTGTGAAATAGAAATTCTTTGAGTTCGATTGACTCCCAATTTTGTAAAAATTCTTTTGTGAAATAGAAATCCTTTAAAGTCCAATTTTGTGAATTTAAATTTCTTTGAGTCCGATTGACTCCTGGTGTTGTCCGATTTTTTGAAATAGGAATTGAATCAAGTCTGATTGACATCTGATTTAGGATTTGATTTTGAACTGGATTTGAGTCAAATTGACTCCGGACTTGGTGAAATTGAATTTGTTTGAGTCTGGCTGATTCCTGATTTCAGAAATGAATTAAGTCGAGTCTAGGCAACTCCTAATTTAGCATTTGAATTTGAACTCAAATTGAGTCAAATCGACTCCGAACTTGGTAAAATTGAGTTTATTTGAGTCTGACTGACTCCTGATCGAAATTTGAAAAAAATTTATTATTATTAAGCTCGATTGACTACCAATTTTGGAAAATTGAATTAAATTGAGTCTAACTGATTCTCGATTTTGGAAACTGAAGTGGATTTGAGTCCATTGGACCCCTAACTTTAGATATTTGAAAAAATTTAAGCTCATCGGACTCCCGATTTAGAAATTTGAAGTAATTTGAGTCTGAAGTACTAGACTCCGAATTTTTGAAAGTAAATGGAATGAAATTTGTTTGACTAAGAAGAGAATTTGTTGAGTCTAATAGACTCTCGATTTTAGAAAAATGAATTAAGCCTGAAGGACTCTGGTTTTTTAGAATTGAACTGATTCGAGTCTGACTGACTCCAAATTTTGAATTAAATTGAGTCAAGTCTGGTTGACTCTCAATTTTGAAAAATAAAATAAATTGGAGTCTGTCCGACTCCAGGTTTTGAAAAATAAAATGAATTTGAGTCTGTTCGACTCCAGATTTTGAAAATTGAAATGAATTTGAGTCTTTTCGACTCCAAGTTTTGAAAATTGAAAAGAATTTGAGTCTGATTGACTCCCGATTTTGAAAAATGAGATGAATTTGAGTCTGATTGACCCCGAATTCAGAGCAAACATATCCGACGAGGCCGAAGGACTGCTGATCGTTGTGAGAAAACATAATCGACGGGGCCGAAGAGCTGCGGATTTTCAGAGCAAACTCACTCGACACCAGATTATAAGGCACGAAGCGCATCTCAGATGATTCTTGGAAGACAACGGAGTGTAAGGCGCGAAGTGCATCTCAGTCTTCCAAAAAGCATGCCTAATTCGACGCCAGAGTATAAGGCGCGAAATGCATCTTAGTCGATCAGATGATTCTTGGAAGACACCAGAGTATAAGGCGCGAAGTGCATCTCAGTCTTTCAGTGTGCTACCTGGTTTGACATCGGAGAATAAGGCGCGAAGCACATCTCAGTCAATCAGATGATTCTTGGAAGACACCGGAGTATAAGGCGCGAAGCATATCTCAATCTTTCAGTGTGCTACCTGGTTTGACACCGGAGTATAAGGCGCAAAGCGCATCTCAGTCGATCAGATGATTCTTGGAAGACACCGGAGTGTAAGGCGCGAAGCGCATCTCAGTCTTTCAGCGTGCTACCTGGTTTGACATCGGAGTATAAGGCGCGAAGCGCATCTCAATCGATCAGATGATTCTTAGAAGACACCGGAGTAAAATGCGCGAAGCACATCTCAGTCTTTCAGCGTGCTACCTGGTTTGACACCGGAGTATAAGGTGCAAAGCGCATCTCAGTCAATTAGATGATTCTTGGAAGACACCGGAGTATAAGGCGCGAAGCGCATCTTAGTCTTTTAGCATCTACCTGGTTTGACACCGGAGTATAAGGCGCGTAGCGCATCTCAGTCAATCAGATGATTCTTAGAAGACACCTGAGTATAAGGCGCGAAGCGCATCTTAGTCTTTCAGCGTGCTACCTGGTTTGACACCAGAGTGTAAGGCGCGAAGCGCATTCTAGTTGATTAGATGACTCTTAAAGAATGTCGGGGAATTAAGCATAGGAAGCGCATCTATGATGGTCGTGACTTTCCCAGAATAGAATGACATCATAAGTAGAATGGCATAGGGTGCATTTTTAATACTAAGAAAGAACAATATGTTGCTGAGACATTATATGGAGCACGAGATTGCTTGAGCACGTGCATCACGATAAGATAGATGCATTCATCCGTATGACTATTTGTGCTTGTGTGTGTTTGACCCTTGCCCGAACTACGTCTTTGTCTGATTTCTGAGTGGATATGTAGGCAGCTCACCATTCGAGCACGACCAACATGGACCGTTTGAGCAGCCGTTTTTGTAACGCATTTTTTTTTACCTAAATTCGACGGTCTGGTCAAAGGCTTGTCTTCACACAGGCTTCGACATTCACTTGTGGCACGTGTTGCTCAACAAGCTCTGCCGAAGGGGGGTAAACTATAGACACCCCAATTTTGACCAAACGTCGAATTAAGGGGAGTATTACCTCTAAGATCCGATGATGACAATATCCGAACTAACCTAGGACTTCCCAAAGGTGATTCAAACTCTTCCGAAAGCTCTTCTAATTTAAAAATAAAAGAAAAAAGGAGAAAAATTCAGCATGAACCCCGAAAAATAAAGTCAACAATTGACCCAGTGAAAAGTCAACGGGTCAAAAGGAGTCAATCATAAAATTTTTGAATTTCAAGATGAAACGTCCCGGTTGTAATAACCTGCATTTTTCTTGCATTGTCATATTTAAAATTATATATATTTTGTCTGCTTTTATCCTTATGTGAAAAATTTATTTCTTGACTAATCTCATATTGAAATTACTTTTGGGGTCAAAATGCAATTTTCATAAAAACTGGCAATACCTGTGTTAAATTTCAAATCTGTATTTCAAAACGGTGGAATTATTTCTTTTAAAACTCAAACTGTATTTTTATAAAATCAGAAAACTATTTCTAACATTAAAATGAATTTTCTGTATTTTTGTGATAAACACCGTGTCACGAAAATACTAGTTTAGGTTTAAAACTGTCCGCGCAGTGTTAAACTTCCACAGAATTTTGGGAGTAACTGATTGGACAAATTTCTTTATACCCAATTATTATTGCTAAAGTTTTCCCTTAGGCCTTGTTTGGCAAATGCTTGTAGTATGTGTGTTGTCCTAAATGCCATAAGCTTGATTCCCAAACACACCTTGACCCACACCAACTCCACCTACCCTTTCAATTATCAATGGAGCATTATGAATTGCAAGTGTATATTTACACATCATTGTTGCACTTTCTTTGTAATTAGTGGAGATTAATGGAGAATGAGTGGGATGTTAGGCAAATGTTTTCTAAGTGGAAGTTTGAGTATTTATACACCCAATCACACTACACATTCTACACTCCTAACATAGAGAGCTTGAGAGAGTCACATAGAGAGATAAGAGAAAGTTTGAGAGTTCAATTTGCTGAAAATTTCTAGAGAGAAGAGCTCCTCAATTTCCATAGCCAAGCTTGTATTGGGTTTCTTGATTTGGTTATCTTTCTCAACAAATCTCTTTGCACTTAATCACGGTGAGTATTACTAACTCACTCCAAATGTAACTCATTCCTTATTTACTGATTTAGGTAGTTAATTTTAACAGTAGCAGAATTTTGTTTTCAGATTTTTGTTAGGAAAACGAATGAAATTTAAGGTTCTGCCCGCGTTGTCCCAAGTAAAACTCGATTCTGCACACTTTTCGTCTAATGCAATTTTCTCAGATTTTGCACCGTTTGGGCAGAAAATGAGGATTACAGTAGCAGAAAAAGTATATTAGAAATTCAATCTAATATTTTCTCTTTTAATTTTAACAGTAGCAGAATTTTGTTTTCAGATTTTTGTTAGGAAAACGAATGAAATTTAAGGTTCTGCCCGCGTTGTCCCAAGCAAAACTCGATTCTGCACACTTTTCGTCTAATGCAATTTTCTCAGATTCTGCACCGTTTGGACAGAAAACGAGGATTTCAGTAGCAGTTTTTAGAATGCTATTAGTTATGTTTAAAATGATTAAGGCAATGAATTACGAATTTTCAATCCCCGTACGCGTATTATTTCTTTAATTCTGTGAATTCCTTTATGTTTAAAGTTTGATGACATTCATGTGGAGTCAGTTGTACATGCATGGTGAGTGTTGGTAGTGTGTAAAAGAGTAATGATAGTATGGAAAAGAGTAATGATTGTGTGGAAAGAGTATGAGTTTGAGTTGTGGTTGTGGTTGTGGTTGTGGTTGTAATTGTGGCTGTGGTTATGGTTGTGGTTGTGGATGTGATTGTGGTTGGAGTTGAAAAAGAGGATGAGGGTGTCTTTGAAATGCGAAGGTGGCAAAAATGGACACTCCCTGACGCCCATGGAAGCGTTAAAGTGTGTGAAGCCGAACTTGGACACTCACTGGCACCCATGGAAGTGCTAAAGTGTGGCCTATAGACACTCCCTGAATGACTCGAGTCTGGATACCTGTGTGGGGGTTGCCCCGGTATTTGCATGGCGGTTAGGGTATTCAAAGTGTGAGGCATTGGACACTCCCTGGTACCCCGGACCAAAGTGTGAGGCAAACTGGACACTCCCTGGCGCCCCGTTGCTAAAGTGTGGCTATCTTAGTATTTCAAAGATACCAGGAGTAGGATAGAGGGTTGTTGGGTGTTGTCGAGAGAAAAGAGTCGGATAGATGAGATGGTGCATTGTTCTCATACACGGTCACATATGTGTGAAATTATCTTTTAAATAATGTTGTGGTTGTTTTCTAAAACGAGCTTTTTATCATAAATATAAACTTGTGGTATTTAAATGGAAATGGGAAAAAGGTAAATGAGTATGTTTTACATTCAGAGTTATGTTTTTAATACTCACCAGCTTCTTGAAGCTGACGGCGTTGATGCGTCCTGGACATTCGTGTTCAGGCTTTGCAGGTTATAATCAGGATGAACCATATGACTATGCTAATTGAGATCAACTGCTGAGAAGAGAATTTACTTTTATATGCTTTATGTTTATGTGCTTTAAGATATGATTTGGTTTTGTAATAAGGATGACTGTAATAGACTTTAAGTTATTGTTTTATTTTCAAGGCGGTCTGTGCCTTAGTAAACCCCGTACCATAGGATGTAATAAGTTAGAAAAATTTTTATGAGCCCTGATTACCCTACTCTGATTAATGGTTTTATGTTGTTCGACGTTTTGGGACGGAATCGATCCTTCAAACTGTCGCGACCTACGGGTCCATAAAGGAAATTAAACGCTTTCCATATTTATGCTACGTCGGGGCGTGACAGGATTTGGTGGTATCAGAGCCATAGGTTTTCTAGATTGACCAGGCTCAGTTATTCACGCCATAGATTAGTGACATAGGTTACCCTAAAGTTTTACTAAGCTATACAACCAAGTTCTAGTGTTAGTTTAGTACGGATTACCCTTAGTTCAGAAACTAAAATTCTAAGTTGGTTTTATCATAGAAATGATTACCCGTTTGTCTTGTCACATCGACAAAAATAATAGCAATTTCCATATACCTTCAGACATATCCATTTAGGATTAGTCGAGATAACCATAACTTATGATACCCCTACAGAAAGATAGTAGCCGAGTTTCTAAGGAGTTAAAGCATACCATAGCCCTCATTAATAGCTTAGGCACTGACAAATTTCCTGAGTCAAATCTCGGAATAGTCAGTATGGCCCACAACCAGAGTCTAGAGGATAAGGATACAACCTCTTTGCTATTAGACAGCTCTAGTTCGAATACGTGTTATATGTACTTAATATATATTTTATTGTATGCTTATGTGATAATACGAGTATGTGATATAGTGATAAATACTCCTTTGAAAATTTTCGTCATAGTACTGTTGCATGCATGTTTCTCATTCTACTACCCCTATCATGCATAGAATGGCTGGAAGACCAAGGAGGAACAGAAATCTGATTGAAGGAGCGCCCGAGGCTGCCGACCCCACGGGAATATTTGAAGCTTTTATCAGACGTCTTGAGAGGGTTAGTAATGCGAATGAAAACCAACGAGACCGCCAGACGGGAGATAAGCTGCTGGAGAGATTCCGTGCGCTCAGACCCGAGCAATTTGCGGGTACCACGGATCCCTGGAAGGCGGAACAATGGTTAAGACAGATGGACCGCATGTTCGAAGCTGTCCAATGCAACGAGATGGACAAGAGGAGGCTGGCTACATTTCAACTAACCGACGCCGCTGCAGATGGGACTCAGTCATAGCCACTATCGGGAACACCGCTGCTATGGGGATGACGTGGACGGCGTTCAAAGGGAGATTCCTGGAGAAGTACTTCCCGGCTACGGAGAGGCACAGAAGAGAGAAGGAATTTATGGATCTGACGCAAGGAACCAAGACGGTGCAAGAGTATACCACACAGTTCGAGAGGCTGTCACGGTTTGCCCCGCACATGGTTGATACTGAGGAGAAGAAGATCCGGAAGTATAACCAAGGGTTGGCACCGCAGATTCGTCGCCTGACTCTCGGCCATCTAGACAAGACGTTTGAAGGACTAGTCGGCCTGGCTACCGATCTGGAAGAAGATGCTCGAGTATATCGCAAACAATTTGAATTCCGACCGCCTCAGAGGGGTAATTTTGGGAATAGACCACCAATGAATCGTACCCAAGGGCAGAAGAGGAACTTTGACGGAAGCAAGAAGGCACAAGCTATTACATATCCGACTCAACCCCAAGTAGGAGAAGGAAGTAGTGGCGTAAAGTGCTTCAACTGTGGCAACCCTGGACATGTGGCTCGGGACTGCAAGGCACCAAGGCGTGCTGCTCAGCCAGGAATAGTCTGCTTCAACTGTGGTGAACCAGGTCACATCAGCAGGTTCTGCACTGCTCCTAAGCAAGCGACTTATGGGCAACAGGGTCAGACCCGCTTGAATGCTGTTATTCCTGATGCCGCTGGATATGATGGAGCTGTATATGAAGAAGGAGATCATGGAGAAGCTCAACCTGATCAACAAGCAGTGGAAGGTACATTGACTCTATTTAACTCCCATGTTAGAGTATTATTTGATACGGGTGCTGCTCTCTCATTCATATCTGTTAATACAATTCGGAGATTGGGTATCTTACCTCATCGCTTAGAGAAAGCTTTGAAGGCTACATCACCAATAGGAGCTGTGGTCAGTTTAGGACATGTGTGCAAGGATTGTCCCTTAAGATTAGGAGACCGAGAAATCCCTGCAAGGTTGATCGTCCTATCGATGAAGGAGTTTGACATAATCCTAGGAATGGATTGGCTATCTCAGAATCAAGTGAAGTTGGATTGTGCGAGGAAGAGAATTACATTCTCCGACAATGAGAATCAACCCTTTGATTTTCAATGTAACCCTTCGGGAGATATGTTCCTCACAAGATGTTTAGCCAACATTGAAGTCGTCAGTACAGAGGTGACAGCATCATCTATACCTGTAGTCAAGGACTTCGAAGAAGTATTTCAAGACATTTCTGGATTACCGCCCGAGAGAAGTATAGAGTTCTGTATTGAGCTTATACCGGGTACCGTACCAATTACCAAGGTTCCCTACAGAATGGCCCCCACAGAACTATTGGAATTGAAGGGACAAGTTCAAGAGCTCGAGAACCTAGGTTTTGTACGTCCTAGTACATCGCCTTGGGGAGCACCGGTATTATTTGTGAAGAAGAAGGACGGGACGCTCAGGCTGTGTATCGACTACAGAGAATTGAATCGAGTGACAATCAAGAACAAGTATCCTTTGCCTCGGATCGACGATTTATTTGATCAACTACAAGGAGCTACGATATTTTCCAAGATAGACCTAAGGTCGGGGTATCATCAGTTGAGGGTACGGAAGGAAGACATACCTAAGACTGCTTTCAGAACCCGATATGGTCATTATGAATTTCTGGTGATGCCGTTTGGATTGACGAACGCCCCGGCAGTGTTTATGGATCTGATGAACAGAGTATTCAAGCCTTATTTAGATCAGTTTGTCATCGTCTTTATTGATGATATTTTGATCTATTCTAAGTCAGGAGAAGAACACGAGCAACATCTACGGATTACGATGCAGACGCTTAAGGACCACCACTTGTATGCCAAGTTCAGTAAGTGTGAGTTCTGGTTGCAAGAAGTGAAATTTTTGGGACACAAGGTGTCATCTCAAGGAATTTCTGTGGATTCGTCCAAGACCGATGCTGTATCCAACTGGGTTAGGCCAAGCAACCCTACAGAAGTTCGGAGTTTTCTTGGACTCGCAGGCTATTACAGGAGATTTGTTGAGGGATTCTCCAAGATAGCTGCACCATTGACTGGGTTGACGAAGAAGAATTTGAAATTCGAATGGACAGAGAAGCATGAGCGAGCCTTTCTAGAGTTGAAAGAGAGACTCACTACCGCACCAGTACTAGCAATACCCAAGCCTGGTGAGAAGTTCACTATCTTTAGTGACGCATCATATCAAGGACTAGGGTGTGTACTTATGCAAGATGACAGAGTTATAGCCTATGGATCCAGACAGCTGAAGCCGAATGAGTTGAACTATCCTATTCATGATTTGGAGTTGGCAGCAGTGGTTTTTGCACTCAAGATTTGGAGACATTATCTCTACGGTGAGAAGTTTGATTTGTTCTCCGATCACAAGAGTCTGAAGTATTTGTTCACACAGAAAGAGTTGAACATGAGGCAGCGCAGATGGATGGAGTTGATCAAAGATTACGACTTCACATTGGAATACCACCCTGGTAAAGCTAATGTGGTCGCTGATGCTTTGAGTCGGCAGACTCGTGAGACGATCGCCTCCTTAATGGTTAGAGAATGGCGAGCATTGGAGACGTTGGCAGAGTTTGATATACAGAGTGCTGAAAGAGGAAAAGGACAACTTTTCGGATGTCTTATCCTACAGCCTGTTCTCATTGACCGCATTATTGGAGCTCAGAAAGAAGATGAAAAATTTCAATCATGGTTCAAGAAGGTGTCAGAAAAGGACTCGACAGAATGGAAGGTGGGAATCGATGGAGGGTATCGGTGCAGGAATAGATTGTGCGTGCCCGGTGATGGAGAGTTAAGGAAGGATATCCTGGAAGAAGCACATAAATCAAGGTATACAGTTCACCCGGGAGGAACTAAGATGTATAAAGATTTGAAGAGAAATTTCTGGTGGGAAGGCATGAAGAAGGATGTGGCCGAGTTTGTATCCAAGTGTTTGACGTGTCAGCAAGTCAAGGCCGAACATCAGAGACCGTCAGGATTGTTGCAACCGCTACCTATTCCTGGTTGGAAGTGGGAGCACATTACGATGGATTTTGTAGTAGGATTGCCCCGGTCGCAACAGAATCATGACGCTATTTGGGTAATTGTGGATCGATTGACGAAGTCAGCTCATTTTATTGCTTACAGTATGACATACCCGGTGGAAAAGATGAGCCGGATGTACATACAACAAGTTGTGCGACTTCACGGTGCACCTGTATCGATTGTGTCAGACCGTGATGCACGTTTTACTTCTGGATTTTGGGAAAGTCTGCAAGAAGCTATGGGAACTTCGCTTAAGATGAGTACTGCTTTTCACCCTCAGACAGATGGACAAACTGAGCGTGTGAATCAGATCATGGAGGATATGCTTAGGGCTTGTGTGATTGATTTTGAAGAATCTTGGGAGACACACTTGCCTTTGGTTGAATTTGCCTATAACAATAGTTATCATGCGAGTATCGGTATGGCTCCGTTCGAAGCACTGTACGGACGACCATGTCGTTCTCCATTGTGTTGGGCAGAGGTTGGGGACACAGAATTGTTGGGACCAGATTTGGTTAGAGAAACCAACGAGAAGATTTCCTTGGTCAAGGAAAGGATGAGAACCGCTCAGAGCCGGTATAAGAGTTATGCTGATCGACGCCGAAAAGATCTGGAGTTTAGTGTTGGAGATCACGTACTTCTTAAGGTTTCACCAACACGAGGAGTAGTACGCTTTGGTCTCAAGAGAGGGAAGTTAGCTCCGCGTTTCATTGGACCGTTTGAGATTTTGGAACGTATCGGGTTAGTAGCCTATCGACTGGCACTACCACCGAAGATGTCTGGGGTTCACCACGTGTTTCACGTGAGTATGTTGAGGAAATACATACGAGATCCCTCGCACGTGGTTAGTTATGACGACATTGAGACGAGTCATAACGTTTCTTACAAGGAGAGACCTGTGAAGATTCTGGATCAGAGTATCAAGAAGTTAAGAAATAAGGAGATCCCGTTGGTGAAGGTTCAGTGGAATCACCATGACGAGAATGAAGCCTCGTGGGAAGTTGAAGCTGATATGAGGAAGAAGTACCCAGAGTTATTTCATGACTAGTTAGTCTTGATTTCGGGGACGAAATCCTGTTTAAGGGAGGAAGGGTGTAATAACCTGCATTTTTCTTGCATTGTCATATTTAAAATTATATATATTTTGTCTGCTTTTATCCTTATGTGAAAAATTTATTTCTTGACTAATCTCATATTGAAATTACTTTTGGGGTCAAAATGCAATTTTCATAAAAACTGGCAATACCTGTGTTAAATTTCAAATCTGTATTTCAAAACGGTGGAATTATTTCTTTTAAAACTCAAACTGTTTTTTTATAAAATCAGAAAACTATTTCTAACATTAAAATGAATTTTCTGTATTTTTGTGATAAACACCGTGTCACGAAAATACTAGTTTAGGTTTAAAACTGTCCGCGCAGTGTTAAACTTCCACAGAATTTTGGGAGTAACTGATTGGACAAATTTCTTTATACCCAATTATTATTGCTAAAGTTTTCCCTTAGGCCTTGTTTGGCAAATGCTTGTAGTATGTGTGTTGTCCTAAATGCCATAAGCTTGATTCCCAAACACACCTTGACCCACACCAACTCCACCTACCCTTTCAATTATCAATGGAGCATTATGAATTGCAAGTGTATATTTACACATCATTGTTGCACTTTCTTTGTAATTAGTGGAGATTAATGGAGAATGAGTGGGATGTTAGGCAAATGTTTTCTAAGTGGAAGTTTGAGTATTTATACACCCAATCACACTACACATTCTACACTCCTAACATAGAGAGCTTGAGAGAGTCACATAGAGAGATAAGAGAAAGTTTGAGAGTTCAATTTGCTGAAAATTTCTAGAGAGAAGAGCTCCTCAATTTCCATAGCCAAGCTTGTATTGGGTTTCTTGATTTGGTTATCTTTCTCAACAAATCTCTTTGCACTTAATCACGGTGAGTATTACTAACTCACTCCAAATGTAACTCATTCCTTATTTACTGATTTAGGTAGTTAATTTTAACAGTAGCAGAATTTTGTTTTCAGATTTTTGTTAGGAAAACGAATGAAATTTAAGGTTCTGCCCGCGTTGTCCCAAGTAAAACTCGATTCTGCACACTTTTCGTCTAATGCAATTTTCTCAGATTTTGCACCGTTTGGGCAGAAAATGAGGATTACAGTAGCAGAAAAAGTATATTAGAAATTCAATCTAATATTTTCTCTTTTAATTTTAACAGTAGCAGAATTTTGTTTTCAGATTTTTGTTAGGAAAACGAATGAAATTTAAGGTTCTGCCCGCGTTGTCCCAAGCAAAACTCGATTCTGCACACTTTTCGTCTAATGCAATTTTCTCAGATTCTGCACCGTTTGGACAGAAAACGAGGATTTCAGTAGCAGTTTTTAGAATGCTATTAGTTATGTTTAAAATGATTAAGGCAATGAATTACGAATTTTCAATCCCCGTACGCGTATTATTTCTTTAATTCTGTGAATTCCTTTATGTTTAAAGTTTGATGACATTCATGTGGAGTCAGTTGTACATGCATGGTGAGTGTTGGTAGTGTGTAAAAGAGTAATGATAGTATGGAAAAGAGTAATGATTGTGTGGAAAGAGTATGAGTTTGAGTTGTGGTTGTGGTTGTGGTTGTGGTTGTAATTGTGGCTGTGGTTATGGTTGTGGTTGTGGATGTGATTGTGGTTGGAGTTGAAAAAGAGGATGAGGGTGTCTTTGAAATGCGAAGGTGGCAAAAATGGACACTCCCTGACGCCCATGGAAGCGTTAAAGTGTGTGAAGCCGAACTTGGACACTCACTGGCACCCATGGAAGTGCTAAAGTGTGGCCTATAGACACTCCCTGAATGACTCGAGTCTGGATACCTGTGTGGGGGTTGCCCCGGTATTTGCATGGCGGTTAGGGTATTCAAAGTGTGAGGCATTGGACACTCCCTGGTACCCCGGACCAAAGTGTGAGGCAAACTGGACACTCCCTGGCGCCCCGTTGCTAAAGTGTGGCTATCTTAGTATTTCAAAGATACCAGGAGTAGGATAGAGGGTTGTTGGGTGTTGTCGAGAGAAAAGAGTCGGATAGATGAGATGGTGCATTGTTCTCATACACGGTCACATATGTGTGAAATTATCTTTTAAATAATGTTGTGGTTGTTTTCTAAAACGAGCTTTTTATCATAAATATAAACTTGTGGTATTTAAATGGAAATGGGAAAAAGGTAAATGAGTATGTTTTACATTCAGAGTTATGTTTTTAATACTCACCAGCTTCTTGAAGCTGACGGCGTTGATGCGTCCTGGACATTCGTGTTCAGGCTTTGCAGGTTATAATCAGGATGAACCATATGACTATGCTAATTGAGATCAACTGCTGAGAAGAGAATTTACTTTTATATGCTTTATGTTTATGTGCTTTAAGATATGATTTGGTTTTGTAATAAGGATGACTGTAATAGACTTTAAGTTATTGTTTTATTTTCAAGGCGGTCTGTGCCTTAGTAAACCCCGTACCATAGGATGTAATAAGTTAGAAAAATTTTTATGAGCCCTGATTACCCTACTCTGATTAATGGTTTTATGTTGTTCGACGTTTTGGGACGGAATCGATCCTTCAAACTGTCGCGACCTACGGGTCCATAAAGGAAATTAAACGCTTTCCATATTTATGCTACGTCGGGGCGTGACACCGGTAATTGTTCATTGGGTCTCCCTTATGCTAGAATGATCTTTAAGAATTTTTGAATGAAAGGAATCATAGTAAAATCGAAAGGCTTTTAAGGAGAATTGTGCAAAAAATCAATATTTTGCCTTCGGAGGAAGAGTTGACTTTTTTTCCTTAAGGATTTTAATTTTTTATATATTTTATTGAATCCAAATGGGGGGTATTTCCTTAATTACATTTAATGTCTTAAGTAAATACATAAATTAAATGACAATTACTTAAATGACATGAAATGAAATTAAGGTGCTGAATAGTGCTGAATTGCAGTGCAACGGCAGTCGGGGTGCACGAACAGCAGTCAGTGAATGCCGGTGTGACACTTAGCGAATGCCGCTCCGGCATCCAGTGAGTGCCGCAACGGCTCTTAGTGAGTGCCGCTACGTTTCTCTGAGTGCCGCGTTTTTGTGACAGTCTGTCCGAAAGTAGGTCAGTTTATACCTTCAAAATGGAGGCGGAAATTAGGGTTTTGGCTGCGAATTTTCCAAAATGCCCCCCCTAAAGATTGCCTATAAATAGAAGGTGTATATCCCTTAAGTCCATGTGTTTTGAGTCCCTCAATGTCCTTATAAACTCATGATTCATGAGGAGATTGAGGTTGATTTTTAGTATATTGAGTTAATGAGTCCAAACTTCATCCATAATTTGAGATCATTACTTTGAGGTTTTATGAAGTCCTTTATACTTCATTAAAACCCATGAGTTTAAGTGTTATTAGTCTCCAATGACCATCAAATGGTAGGAGATGTAGCTTAGTTTAAGTCCATCTCTATGGCTTAAGCTAATCTTTTTCTTAGGTTTGAGGAGTTCTTCATACTTCATTTAAAACCTATATGTATGTGTGTCTTTAGTCTCCAATGACCATTAAATGGTAGGAGAAATGGTTTGAATCTAATCAATCCCTATGGTTTAGGTTCATTGTCTTAAGATTTTATGAAGGTCATTCATACTTCAATGAAATCTCCAAATATCAATGTCTTTAGTCTTCAATGACCATCAAATGGTAGAAGAAATGGTTTGGTTTTAAGTCCAACTCATTGGTTTAATAGTTGGGATTAACAAGCGAAAGTTGAACTTGAACAAATGGTGCAGTGAATTCAATGACCACCTTTTGATCAAGGATTTTTACTTCGAAATCAGACCGTTGAAACTGAATGAAACCACTTGGAAAGTGTTTAAAACTCAAAGTTATACCACTGTAATTTTTGTTTTAAGGTAGTTTTATGCTTTGGGTGGTTTGATCAAGGGTTTTGTGGAACAACCATAATCTGTCCAGAGTTTCAGAACAGTAACACCCTTTTGAAATAAGCAAATCAGAGCTTTACACTTCGTTTGGATTGAGAGAAGTGGAGAGAAGAGAAAAGAAACTTATCAAGAGAATAGAAGAGAAGAGAAGAGAAGAGAAGAGAAAGTTGAGTTTTCTCCATCATGTTTGGATAGACAATAGAGGAGAGAAGAGAAAAGAAAAGAAACAAAACTTTTTCTCGTTTGGATAACTTTTATAAGAGAAAAGAAAAGAAAGTGCTTATAACAAATTTACTTTTTTGTCCTCTATTAGGGATACATGTTAGATGGAATAATAATATATTGGGGCGTATTTGTCTTTTACATATTATTTAATTAAGTTTCTCTTCTTTTCTCTCCGGAATCTCTCCGATTTGGAGAGAAACAAAATTGAGCTTTTTTCTCTCCACTTTCTCCCCGCTTTCTCTCCATTTCTCTTCTCTTCTCTCCCCACTTAAATTACCAAACGAGATAACTGGAGAGAAAGTGGTGTTCTTTCTCTTCTCTTCTCTCCATTTCTATCAATCCAAACGAAGTGTTAATCAAGTATTTGGGACCGAAAATAATTTTTTCTAAGTAGATTAATGTGTTAGGAAGCTACCCTAAAAAGAACAAAGCATTTCTGAATTTTTTGCTATATTTAGAAAATCGTGCAAGAACTCTGGACAGAAGGTTGTAGAATCCTGAGTGGTGTCAGGTTTTTGTCCAATTCCCGGAGATCTACCCGTTGAAACTTTGATTTATTTTTGGGTTAAAAACTAGACACACAGAGGCATCTTGTGTCCAAAATTCACAAAGATCAAACCACGGGAACCATGCTTTTTATCTCTTTGAAGTTCTGATCTGCTCTCAGCAATTTCCAGAATTCTATAATAATTTCAATCAATCTTATAAACAATGGCTTAGATGATATTTTCATGAGTTAAGATTCAAACCATGTGTCAATAACGATTAGTTAAGCTTGAATTTAAAGTTTAAAATGACTTAAATCAATAAGTATTTCATGTTTACATTCATCCATGTGACTCGACATTTATAGCTAGGATTCATTTGCTTTAGGTTAATTACATTTGATAGATTTAGGTTAGAGGCTTAGGATCATTATTCAAATTTTACGTGCTATATATCATGTGAACTAACCCTTGTTTTGTAGCGCTGATGAGGTATGACTTTTCGACTCTCTCTTAACTTAACTTTTTATCGATTTTATGACTTCATGCGCGACATTAGAATTAGGATCTTGCCTTATGTGAATACGTGTGATTAGAGACTCTTTTCTAGGATTTTCTTTCATTTGTTTGCATTGCACGTTTAATATCGCGGCTGGATCCCGGGTAAGTTCTCTTGCTCCCTATTGCATATCATATTGCTTGCTACTCGAATTATGTGATTTTTGAATGATATTTTACCACTTGCAATCTTACACCCTTTAGACATGCTTTTGTAATGTATATTTATACATATGTATTAGTTGAGGGCACATTTAAATTAATAAATCGATTAAAAGGATGTTAAGTAGAGGCCTATCGCGAGATAGGATGAGAAGGGGTGTTTTAGTCCAATGGGCTCCTTCCCTTCTCATTCCATAATCCTCGGACCTAGTTTAATCTTTGCTTTCGCAAAAATATCAGTTCCCTTTTGAAATGGTTCCTTAGTTTTCCTTTGAAAAATTAAGTGGCGACTCATTTGTTTTGAATTTAAAATTTTAAAAGAATTTTAAAAGAAAAGCTGTGGGTAAAAGAAAGAAAATTGCGATATCCCCAATTTTTGAATGTCACTATGGTACTCAGCCCAGAACTCAATCTCAGCCATCCGTTTGGTCCCAATCAGCGTAAACTATCACAAATTCAACCAATCAGAGTTTAGTACGACCAAAACCTCTTAGGTACACATCAACTAGCCTAGGTAAAAGACGTTAAAGCTTGTACTTCCGTCCACATTGCTTAAACACAGAAAACACAGTCCCAAATCCAAACTACAAATCGAAACCTTCACCTCTCCATTCAATGCATTAGAAAATCCTGAGAACTAGAGAGGGCTCAAAAAAACCCCATTGGAGTATTCTGAAGCAGTTATCAAAGTTCTTGGGAATGGTTTAATCTTTCAGTTTAAGGGTTCGGATCCTAGAGATCGCGGTGCTAGAAAAACTCTGTCTGAGGAAGATTCTGAGGGAAGTTCTTGGGGTAAGCTTTCTTCTTCTTGTTTTATTTCTTTGTTTTTCATAGTTTATTCGTAGTTCGTAATTTAGATCTTTTTTCTTGTTTTTTCTTCGTAGTTATTCATTTCTTATTAGTTTAGATCTTCTGGGCTTCTAGGCTAATGACAAACAATGAATATTGCATATTCATGTGCCAATATAATAGACATAGTGCTCAAATAATACCCAAATTTCTAGTTTTACATGCATTTTGGAATTAATATGGTTTAATGATGATGTCACTCAAATGTGTGTAATTATGTGCTTTTACATTGTTTATATGTTTAGATAAAATGAAGTGAAATAATGCAATAAAAGGAAGGGAAAAAGAGCAACAAGCACACAGGATTACTTCCCATATGTGCTCACTACGTTTTCTTAAATCCTAGACTAATGGTCAAAGATGACAAAAGACCAAAAAAAAAAAAACCCATGAGAGGAAAAAAAAAACAACTGACAAAGAAGGAAAAAACACAAGTTGATAGCGTCGTTTATGTATATGTAACATATATTTCGTATCTCTCTCTCTCTCTCTCTCTCTCTCTCTCTCTCTCTCTCTCTTTTTCTCACTGTAGGTTGATTGTCAGAAGGAAAAACTGGGGAAGAAGTTGAAAAATTGAACCAAGGATCACTTTCAGCTCCAGAGATTACCTTGTTTAACTGACGAACTCAAGGACATCTTCAGAGCATCTTCATCTGCACCTCTGTCTATAAATACAAACACGTAACGCAGAGAAAGACACAACAAAGGGACAAGCCTCACACAGAATCATGCTCACACAGACAACATAACCAAAGAGAGAGAAGTTTAGGAAAAATTCTACAGGAAGGTTACCATGTGAGCACTTCATAGTTTCCTTAGGAGTAGAAATTTAAAGCTTTTCTTTGCTTTTTCTAGTTTTAAAAGTTGTAAAAATTTTCTTTTATGTAATTGATGATTTCATGTTCAAAAATCTGTATCAAAACTTTGTGTATTGTATTTCTCAAATTAGTTCTTAAATATTTGTTTTCTCGTAGGTCCTTTGCTAATCTGTAGTAGTAAAATATTCCTATCGAAATTTTGATTTAATTTTTTTTGTAAAGTTAGTAGTTGTAGTGTCCCTTAAAATAGTTTGAAACCCCAAATTTTTCAGTTTTTATAACAAAACTAAATTCACTATACGACACAATTTGCAAGTAAATGACAGATTTTTTTGCTCCATAGTTGTTATAATCACCTATTAAAGCCGCAAGCACACCCTTTCCATATCTCACTCTTAAATTAGATTAGGATTTGGTTTGGCCTTGCTTGTGCTCTTGGAGTTCATCCACTGTGACCCAGCAAGAAATCAAAGTCAAAGGTTTAGTATTTTATTTTTGATTCAGTATTTCAATTTATTTATGTTTTATGAGCTTAGTTGTACTAAACTTTGTTATTTTGTAGATTCCACGAATTCAATCCCAACTCATATTAAGTGAAGAAAAAGTATATTAATAGTAGTTTTTACTCTTATCTTGGTGTTGTGACCTTAATCTTAATTAGATGGTAATTGTCTATATCTATTTAATTTTTCTTTAAAATTTATTTTGATGATAGTTTTAATTCCAAAACTGGTAAGCTAAAACTTTAATCAGAGATATGCAATAAAAACTCAGAAATCATAGCTTTTGTGCACTAATCTTAAATGGGCAAATTTATGTAGATGGATTGTTTTTCATTTTTGACCAAAAATATCTATATATCTATAGTTTATGACTATTTAACATATTTATATACTATGGCTATATTGGACTTGAAAAGATTAAATATTTGAAATAAGAATCTAATTATGTGAATTATCAAACTATGCCCTTTGTCATAAAATAACACCTAGCATACAAAAATAATTTATTTAAAAAAATTGATATTTCAAGTATGTGTATATATATTTCTATTCAGTAATGGACAGACAATCGTGTAGTGGCAGAGTGGTGGGGACTGGGCGCCGAATAACCCACGTCCCGGCAAGTCACGGTTTGACCCTAGATACTGTCTGATTGCCTCTTTATTTTTCTTTAAACTAAATGACGTCATTTCATATCAAACCTGACACACTTGATACAACTTCAACTAGTATAAGTTTATTTTCAAATAAAGAATGATCTGCGGTCTAAAATGCCAAAATCGTTTTCAAAAGCACAAAAGTTGTGTGATCTAGTGTTGATTTGCATATTCCCAATCCATTTAAATCATTTCTCCCAAGTTAATTAATATTTCGTGCTTTTTAGATAAATTAGATTAAACATTTGTATTATTTCCATCTTTCGCTATAAAATTCAAAAAGTTCATTTCATGTAAATCTAGCGTTTATTGATTTTTCTTCCTTTTTTTTACTAGTATCTTAGTTAGTTTATTTTGTACTGTTAAAATCTTTACCGCAAACTACTAATAAAGTAGTTTACTGCAACAATACAAAAACTAGTAGTTTAGGAAAAGCCCAAAAATTCATCATCGTTTATTTTCTTTTTAGGGACAAAATTGTTACTTCTTCCTATCTTAAAATATTTTTATTTCTGTTCCCTGTGCGTTCGACCTGGTCTTACCAGAACTTTATTATTTGTACGATCACCTACACTTGGGTGTTAATAAGAAAACGCAATAGTAGGATTCCGTCAAGTTTTAGGCGCCGTTGCTGGGGAACGACTGAAATAAAAAAAATATAAAAGTAAATTAAGTTAAGCTTAAAACTATTTCTCTCACTATATATACTTATTCTACCGTATAAATAATCTAGTCTTCTTTTTAAAAAAAATACTAATATAAATAAAATAAAATGAAAACTATAAATAATTTTTCTCTGTTAAATATATATTCAGTCCATCTTCTAAAAAAGGCATATATATATATGTATATAAACTTATCTTCTATAAAAAAAAATAAAATTAAAAATTAAAAAAAAAAGATTTTTTTTACTTAGTTAATAATAATAATAATAATATTTTTATCACTTAGTTTTTTACTTCATATGTCCTTAGATACTACTGAAGCTTTATATTAAGTACCACATAATTCTAATATTTCTAGTAATTCATTTAGTATACAACTTCCTAGGATAATGGCTGAAATCGAAGGCATAGAAGAAATAGCTAATAATGCTCATAGTAAACATGAGGAAAATATACCACAACTTGAGCATGAACAATGGTCTTTACGTGATCTATTTACACCAGAACAAATCATCATTCCTTCTTACATCACGTTACCTAGACATACTGGAAACTTTAATTTTAGACATAAATGCCACTATCCTTCAACTTACCACGGAATTAAAAAAGAATATGCTTATGTTCATATTCGTGAATTTGAAGACGTTTGTGATACGTTTGCTGGTCAAACTTATCCTCTTGAGATTGTCTATCTCAAGCTTTTTCCTTTTTTCTTTAAAAGATGAAGCTAAATCTTGGATTTTATCTCTCCGTCCCAGATCTATAACTTCATGGCATGATAGGAATGAAGCCTTTCTAAATGAATTATATCAAAAAAGTTTAACTTATAGCATGATGTGACAAATTAAACTTTTCACTCAAAAAGAAAAAGAACAATGCCCTAAAGACTAGGAATTTGTAAAGATCTCATACTAGTATTTCCACATCATGGATTTAAAAAAAGAGCGTATAATTGATTTCTTTTATGAATGATTAGATCTAGAGTCCAAGGAATTAATTGAAGCCATGTATCGAGGGGAATTTTTTAAGAATGCTGATGAAGCTGAATCATATACATTTTGATTGGCTTGGCGAAAATGCTCCACAGTGGGAAAAAAGAAGAAACTACTAGGTTGAAAGTTCACAGCAATCACAATCAGAAGATGAATTAGTAATACAAATTGAAGAATTAGTTCACAAGCTAGTAGCTTTTAAAATGGGGAAAGCTAATCCTCCTCTATCTAAGATGAAACTAGAACTTTGCAGTACATGTCATATGATGGGGTACTCTACAGAAAGATGCCTTTATACTCCTGTTTATCAAAGATTTACCCCCGCGCAAAAAGTTGTATTATATAACTCAAAACTACATCTTCTTAAAAGAAAAATGAAATCTCAATGGACTGATCCGTACATAGTTTAAAATGTTTATTCTTTTGGAACTGTCGAGATTGAGGACCCTAAAGATGGTAATACATTTAAAGTTAGTAGGCATAAATTAAAACCATTCCTAGAAGGTTTTGAGCCAGAGTTGGAGTCTATTCCTTTGGACGACCCCAACTATGATACCCCTTAATTTCTTAAATCATGATTAGAATTGTACATAGTAGGAATTTAATTTTAATTTTTTTTCTTGCTATTAATATTTTTTAGGAAATGTAACATATTATCTGATGTCACAGGTAACAACGAGACATGAACCCATTTTGAACGTCATACAGGTGCAGGAGCAGGTTTAGACCATGCTAGTTTATCTAATATAAGTAACAACTATCCATCGGAGGATATAACTCTGTCACTTGATGGTACACGCCCAAATTTTGAATATCTCATGGACTTTGATGATGATGAGATGTTTTACGCTAGGTGTGTCAATAAAATTTATGATGACACTGATGAAGATATCGATTATTTAGTGGAACCTGACCAACCTACGGACTGGGATGGTTCACCAATATATGATGGATTAGATGACTGGAAAAGCATTAGTATGAATTATGATGAATGGGAACAAGCTCAATATAAGGTGTTACAAGAATTAAATAATGAATATGAAGAAAATGAATAGGAGCGATACCTAACATCCTTAGAACAATTCTCCAATTATGACGAAAATGACACTATTTTTGGATGGGGGCGTTTATTAACTAGAGTGATTGATGGAGAAATTTTAAGGTACGCCTTCAGGAGGAATTGGTTCTTTGGCCTACTCGAATGGGGGACATCTCTAGTCCCTGTCTTTATTGAACAATTCATTCCTCAAAGAGTCATTGTCGGATATCATGTATTCATGGAAGTAACATTATATGATGATCCCGACGTTTATGACTATGCCACCTATTTGATATTTCGAGTCTACTGTCCTAGACCTTGAAATAATCATTTCTTATGGGTAATAACCGCAGGCGACATCTAGGTATGTTAATGAATTCCTGTCTTTAGCATTGTTGTTACTGTACTTTTCTTTTTGTTATATATATAAAAAATAATTAATCACAGTGTTTTAAGTGTCAGAACTATTTGCACTTATTATTTCTATAAAAGCTTGAGTTTATTTATTTTTATAGGTCTTACAAATCTCAAATAGTGTTACCTAATAAACATACTAAATTGTCTGTTTGAACTATCCCATTACAGTCCAAAATAAAAAGGCACACCAGAAGTATTGCTGGTTAAAAAAACTATGCAGCTAAAACTGCAAGATTGCAAGATTTGAACACAAGATCGATTCTTTTAAACTGCACTTCAAAAGATCGATCGTATAATGAATCTTGATAACTTTATCTCAGCAAATGTATAACACCCGCATGCGTGTTATTCCATTGCATTACATTGTCAAGTATGATAATGTGATGTGTTGTGCTTTTGGCACATATTTGAGTGAGTCTGACTCACGAGTCGATTTGGGTATCTGTGTTAGAGAACCCTCTAAGACGATGTGAATAAGTGTTTTACGGTTATGAGGTCTATCCGAGGTTGAGACGGTCATTGTGGAATACTTTAAACGTTTATCTAAAATTAAATGTTTATCTGTGTATTTCACTATCTGTATTATTTCTAGTTTAGAATTTATTTCTATTGTTAATTTTAGTGTATTGGTGAGGACGAATTAACATGCTATTAATTTGGTAGGCCAATTAGCAACTTCGAAACCGTCATGTAGAAATTCGCATTTTAGAAACCAAATGGAACTTAGTGAGAAACTTTTATAATTTGGAGGTTTCACTCGTAAAGCTATGAATTAGCTATGTAGAAAGTTTCAAACACTGATTAGGAGTTTTGAACACTCGTGGGGAGGTAAACACAATTTTGAAAAATATTGCCTATATATAGAAAGTGATGACTTTCATATTTGTACAACTCTTAACCTAAAACTCAAAAATAAGCCAAAGGGGGGGGGGGGGGGGGGGGGGGGGGGGGGGGGATTTGATTGCTTCGAGCTTTGCGACGCCAAACGATGACCTTCTGTCCATCTGTTTCCTTCTAGATTTCATATTCGAGCTCCTCGAGGTAAAAGCTTTGTTTTGATACCTATTAGGCCATGTTTGGCAAAGTTTTCCAAAAAGTTATTTTTCATAAAAGTTGATAATCGGACTTTTGATCCATAGGGATTATACTAGACAAACTTCTGCACGTTCTTTGTGCTTGGGTTTTATTTGGATTAAATTATAGGAGCGTTATTCGGTGGTGAGTGATTCAACTATATTTTAGAATGATTTCTTGACATTTATTCACGTTTTGTGTGAATAACATGTCTTAATTCATAGAGATATATTGTTTAGTTCATATTGGGCAATTGTATTGATAAGTTGGCCTAATAGCATGGTGACTTGTTTAGTTTACCGCGATTATGGTGATATGTATTTGAGCATATTTAGTTGCTTATTTGGGGTCAAAGGAGCACGTGGTTACTGAGCTATTTTGTGGAGCCGATATAGGCATTAAGGTCGCACGATTGAAGAGAAGAATCGTGGGTCTTACCCTTTCACGTGGACTTATTGGCGTGGAGTCGTGGTTGGGAGTATGGGATGTGAATGTGAGGCTCCCTAGACTAGTATGAATTGTAGAGATGTGAATGCGAGCATGTTTATCATTCATGTGCATATGTTGTTTTATTCACTAAGCGTTAGCTTAAATAAATCGAAATATGTATGGTTATTCAAATAACCATTACAGGTATTAATGTAGGTGAGGAATCGCAGAAGTGAGCATGTAGGTTTGGGAGTTTACTTAGAAGGCGACTCGATATGTTAATCTCGTCATTTTGTAATAGACTTGTTGTAATAAGAATCTTTATGACCTTTATCTATGTTTAACTTAGAATCTTAGAATGGATTAGTGATTTTGTAATAGACACTAATTTGTTGTGATTATGCTTGGTAATGTTTTAATACAGCTAGGATTACTTTGGAGTACTTTTGGAAGTGTGTGTTTGATCCTTGGTTAAAGTTAGAAAGCTTTTAAACTTAAAAATTCTGCAGAATGTGCTGCTGCCATAAACTAGTCGACTGGTTGAGAAAACAGTCGACTGGAGTCTTTTTTCCAGTAACTCACTGCATTCTTTATAGAGAGCCAATCTACCGGGTCCCCAACACAGTTGACTGGGTCATGTCTAGGCTGGACTTCAGTCGACCGGACCGTACTATTTGACTTAAAATTTAAAGCCCCAGTCGACTGAATTATGTTCTAAATTCAAACTTTCTGCTAGACCAGTATCAGTCGACTGGGCCTAAGGTGCAGTCGACTGGACCTCTGGTTTTAAATTTGTTTTGTTTTCCACTGCGTGTATTCTTAAAACTAAAATCTTTTGGGAATGTAAATGATTTGGTTAGCCTCGGTGGCGTGCCATGGGCTTTAGTTCCGCTATTGTGGGACCGGGCTGTGGCATTTAGTGATATTAGAGCTATAGGTTTAGAGCCTTAGGAACGAGTGACGTTATATACTGTGCGATGTTGAGTGGAGCGTGAATTCGTGAAGTTAATATTGTTATCATTGTAGAAATGCTCATATGCTAGTATATGTTGAGTGTGATCATGATCTGTGCATAGATATATATTGTGGCATGGCATGCATCATCTTTATGCATCAAACTTAATAGGATAAGTTCTATGGACAATCCAATAAGAGAATTGTCACCGCATTGCGGATGGACCAAATAATGAACATGGTGGGAAACTTTATACAAGATGTAAGTGAAATAGAGCAGATGAATGTTCAGGCTCCACTAGTTGAAGTTCGTTATATTAATGCACTGCCAGTATCGCGACCTCAACACACTATCAGAGAACAATTCCATAAACGAAGCCAACTTTGTACCATGAACTAGTCGACTTAGACTTGGCCGATCATTGGATGATGGATATGGAAAGACATTTTCGTCAACTGATATGTACTGACGAGGAGAAAATTTTGTGTGCATCTGATACGTTAATGGGAGAAGCATTAGATTGGTGGAACAATATGCTTGAACAAGGGAAGCCGACCACGTGGGAACCATTTAAAGAGGAATTCAACAGATGGTTCTTTCTGTAATCAACTTATACTCAGAAATGTCAAGATTTGCGAGTTTGGTTCAGGGAGATATGACAGTGGGTGAGTATGTTTCTTGCTACATGCGTTGTTGTATTTTGGGAAAACTACAGTTCCAACTGATAAGATTAAGGCTCGTAAGTTTGAGGAAGGGCTTAGGAAGAATATTCGTAGCCGTGCGGACATGTTGCAACACCAGACCATTTCTTTAGTTGAGGAAGCAGCCCGTATTGCTGAGAAAAGTGTCGATCGTTATCGACAAGGACAATAAGGAAAGAGAGCAAATGACAATAGGGGTAAGATCAAGGGAATGCGAAGAAACCATTTACGCAAGGTTCGGGATCGAACAGGGGTAATCAAGGAGGGAGTATGTTCACGGGAGACTCGAGACCGTTGTGCCCAACATGTAATCTACGATACAGAGGGACTTTTTATCAATTGAGCACGTGTTACCTTTGCAAGCAACTGGGACACATATCCCGTAACTGTCCTATGAATACAAACGTGACTACACCAAACACAGCCTCGAATGCCAAGAGCTACAAGCCACAGATAAGGGGAAAATGTTTTGAGTGTGGACAACCAGGGCATATAGCGAAAAATTGTCTGAGTAAGAGACAACTGGGAATGAGTACCGGGGAGTCAAGTATGTCGAGTGGCTCAAAGACAGGGCAACGAGTGGATAAAGGAAAAGGAGTCGAGCAACAACAAGGACGATACTTCCAGCTCAGGCCGGGGAATACGGATGATACAGCCATATCAGGTATTCTTCCTATTTGTTCATATCCAGCACATATACTTATGGATTCTGGTTCAACGCATTCATTTGTATCAGTGACTTTGTTAAGCATTTAACTGTTAAGTCAGAACCGCTAGGATATGAATTGTGAGTATCATTGCCTAGTAGTGAACCGTTAGTAACTTCTTCAGTATTCAAGTCGTGTGAGATCAAAATAGGCGATAAGGTCTTGAGCATTGATTTGATTCCGTCGACAGTGAATTACTTTGATGTTATCTTGGGTATGGATTGGTTGTTGGTCAATCAATCTAGAATTAATTGTGAACAAAAATGGGTTAGTTTCTATCCGTCAGGACAAGAAGAGTTTACTTTTCACGATAAGGGTGTGACCGTGCTGCCGTGCTTGATATTGTGGACACGCAGAATTCCACTCTTTCAGTTGGTTTGAAATAGATTTGAAGAAAACAAGAAAAAAGGACGGTCGACGATTGAGATCAAACCCCAGTTTCTATTTTCGGGGTTTCAGAATTTAATTTCCTTTAGTTTTGAATTCAAAGTTGATTTGCAGAAAAGAAGGTCTGTTGAAAACAGATACAGAGTCGCCACTTGGTTTTAAGGAACCAAGAAACCTAATTTTGACTCACCCAAATGGATAAAGGGCACTGGCCCTTGATAACCAAAGAACTTAGCTCGGGGTTTTGGTACAAGAGAGGAAGGAGCCTTTGTCATGACTAAAACACCCTCAACTCACCCCATCTCTCGACGGGCCTAAATTAGCATCCAAATAATCATCTTATACTATGTTTGGTTCGACAATTAATACTATGATAGTATATTACATCACATAAGAATCTTGAAATGGAAGATATAAAGATAAGATATCGTTCGTAAGATCTAAGCCAAATATTACACAATGCAAAAGTGAACGATCACACAAACAAACCTAGGAAAAATTGCTTACTCACATATCAAGTAATCAAGTTTTCCTAATTTAAAGGGGACATGAATTGTTCTTGAAACAAATAATCAAAGAGATCAAAAATATGCTTAGCAAGCTAGAATGATGCATGTTAATCTTTGAGGAAAGGAGACCTCTCAATCCTCGGGATGGATGAGAAAGGAAGATTAGATCGAGGGAAGCATGAACGTGCGATTGAATTCATTCCTTACAATCTTCTTAGATTAGGAGTCACAAAAATCCCAAATCTTGCATGGATGCAATGCATGGCCTTAGAATGTGCCAAGGTTGTAGTGTGTTTGTGTACATGAGTTTTCTAAAGTGACTTAGAAGTCAAGAAGATGGATGAATGCACATGGGAAATCATCATGGGATATGTACAAATATGGTATGGACCACTTCCTAGGATATGAACTAATTTGAAATACATATATGCATCAAATCAGAGGATGGAAGTAAGAGTATACTTGCTGTGAATAGTGGACAGAATAGTGACCTGATCTTGTGGAAATTGAAAAGTAGGGTTAGAAATGTTTTCAATGCATGATTATTATAGAGATCATTCTTATTGTGTCTAGAACACATACCAAAAAGCCAAACCTCAATAACTATTACATATTGAGAGAAATCATATAAACAATAGAGGTCACTCAGAAAAAGAGTCCGTACTGTCCACTGAAATGTCAAAACATATTAGAAAATGAAAACAAATTTCTAGAGGCCCATATTATACACAAATTTCCCTAAGACACTGAAGTTCAAGGGAAAATGAGTTGGAACCACTCCTTTTGGAAAAGTTTTCTATAAAACAAGTTGAAATTAAACCAAGCTGCTATGACATCAAAATGCCTGGAAGGAATGTTTGGGTCCAAATGGACCCCTTCCAAGTGTTTCCAAGTCAAACCAAAAATCATGGGTGATTAGAGTTAAGAAGGCTTTCCAAGTGGTTTCATGTTAATACTTTGAGTATTGAATCCTAGAGAAATCTTTGAACTCAAATTGTTCACTATTTTGAAGATTTTGGGAAGAACTAGGGTTTGATTCTTTGAAATCAAAATGAGGGGTTTAAGAGGGGTTTTGAAATAGTGGTTTTGAAAGTGTATTTTCAGCACTTAAATGGAGATTATGACCACTTGAAATATCATCATTGAACTCACATCAAGAACCTCCAAGATTGTTGGAGAGCATGTTTTCATTTGAGCATAACCCCAAGAATACTTTGGAAGTATAGGGGTATTAATCATCATCTATCAAACATGTTTTTGAGGTTAAGAGCTACTATCCATAAGGATTCACTCACCTCGAACTTCATGTCATCACTTAGATCATGATGAACTATAAGTAAAACAAAGAAAATAAAAAAGGAATGAGGTAAGAGTAGATGGACTTTAAACAATCAATAGATGATATTCAATGGTGGAACCACAAGCATTCAACCTCTCATATATGTGTGTATGTGGTGTGTAGATTGCTCTCTAAGAATCAAAGAAGACAAAGAAAATGAATTGAAATCTTGTGAACACAAGTTCAGTTTTGAGAAAACTAATTGAAACTCACATTTGGATTGGATTTTGAAGAAAACAATTTCTATTCCTCTCTCTAATTCTCCCAAACTCTCTATATCTCTCTAATGGCTTCCAAGTTCTCCCCCAAATGGAAGCAAGTGGGTATCATTTATAGGCCAACTTGGAGAGGTATTTTGGATTTTAAAAAGTCTCTAATTGGTCCAAAATCTTCAGAATTTCAAAACTATGTCGTTTTGTTTATTGAAAATATGAATTAAAATCCAAAAATTAACCAAAAATTACATAAAATTAAAAATCACTCAGAGTCCCACCGCGGCACTCGTCCATTGCTGCCGCAGCTGTGGGCTAGTGCCACCACGGCAGTCAACCCCCCCCATTGACCAGGATTTGCATTCTGGCCCCCGAAACTTCCAGAATTCGCAAAATGGCCCTATTTCGTCCAAAATTCACAAAAAACTCATACAAAATCCAAATTGAGATTGTGATATACCATTGGAAAGGTATTGAGGTATACTTTTCATAAAAAAATTGTTTCAAGTTAGGTTACTTTGGAAAGTGTTGCAATATTCACGATAAAAGCTGATTTGATCGCCTTTTTCACCTTTGAAAATTCATAATAAATTCAATTTAAGTTCATAAATCATGTGCGATATGCCGTTGGAAAGCTATTGACCTCTAGTATTTGATAAAAATATTTTAACATCAAAAAGACGACTTTAACTTTTGGTTAAACTTGCAGTCAAATCAGTCAAACAGTTTACTTTCAGGAAATTCAGGGAAGTTCTGGGAACCTCCGAAGCCTGACGTTTCCGTCTGATTTTCTTTTGAAGTATATTTTAAAAATTTTCACATGATTTAAGATAATCTCAAAACATTTTGCAAATTTGGATGATTTTGGTCAAACCTTGATCAAACCTGTCAACGGGGACTTTTTGGGAACTTCCGGGACTTTCGGGGGTCTTTACGAGCTGACGATTTCAAATATTTTTCTTTTTAAAATACTTTTTTTTTATATTTTTAACAACATTGAATGATTTCTGAGATTCTGGGTCAATCTGGAGAGTTTTGGGCTTTTAGGGGCATTTTGGTCATTTCGGTCATTTCTGCCAATTCTTTAACTTCTTGAGAGTTAGAGGCAATCTCTGAAAATTCAATCTTTTCAATCATCAAGGTTTGACATGCTTGTTGCCTCCTAAATCTGTTAGCCGACAATATGGGGTGTCTACAGTTTGCCCCTCTTTGGTATGAACTTGCGAGGCAACGCGTGCCGCAAGCGAGTGCCAAAGCCATGAAGAGATAGGACTTTTGGAGGCTAAAGATTTAGGATAAAAACAAGTGTGTTATGAAAAATGCAGGAAAAAGAAACCAGTGCTGAGCCTAGTGTTGGTTGCGCTCTGCGTGAGCTGCCTACGTATCCCAAGGGGAATCAGACCAAGATGTAGTTCGGGGCACAAAGAAACAAAACATGCAAATACACAACAATCAGGCGGATGCTATGCGGGGATGATGCTATGCAATGCATGGATGTGATATGAATTATGTCCTGAGTCCTATCATGTCTAGTGTTCAGATCCTAGTATGAACTGGTGTTGTGGGGTGTACCACTCCGAGTGGACTTATGTGGTGCCTGTGTTGTGTTCTAAAGTGATTGTGGTCCTAGTACATGTGTTCTGTGTATTCGCCACTCTCAATGGGCTTGGTGATCTACGCTTCGCTAAGACTAATAGACTTGTGAGGGATCTTAACCTGGAGGTCTTACCCAAGGAAGAGCGTGGTGCTCAAAGTGATACTGTGGTGCTCAAAATAATGCTTGTGGTGTGTTTGCCACTCCTAGTGGGCTTTGTGATTTGTGTGTGTCGCGACCAATGGGCTATGTGTCATGTTATCACCAATTGTTTGTGTTGGATGAAGTGACCCTCTTGACTCGACTCGTGCTCCCCTTAATCGTGATACTATGGACTCGGTGACTCTCAGATTTTCAATAGTGCTTCTCAAATTTCAATGATGATCCTCAATTCTCAACGGCGCTTATGTTGTTCTTCAATTCTTTGACGGTGTTTCTTAATGCTTCTTGATTCTCAATGGTGTTCTTTAAATCTCAAATATGATCCTCAAGTCATCAATGATGCTTCTCAACTTTTCAATGATGCTTTTTAACTCTTCTGATGGTCCTCAACACATTTGATGCTCTTCTATTCTTCAATAATGATCCTCAACACACCTGATGCTCTCTTCAACAATACTCCTCAACACTTCCGATGTTCCTCGATGTTACTCCAATTTTTAGCGATACTTCTCAACTCTTCTGATGTTCCTAAATGCTCAAACAATGCTTCTCAACTCTCCTGATGTTACTCAATGATTGTCCAATCTCTGGGCCCTAAAACATCCTCACAAAACATATCATCAGCAAACTTGGACTATGAGCCCCAAAACAACACATCTCATCAATACATTTGGACTCTAAGCCCTAAAATACCTCAAAAACACATCTTATCAACACTCCTCATCAACACATCTGCACTTTAGACCCTAAAACACCTCAACAATACATCTCATCAACACACCTCATCAACACATCTAGACTCTGATTGGATCATAAATAGGTGTTGGGGATATTCCCTCCGATTAGCCACCTTGAGAAACAATAATCAGTTTATAGTTTGCAACCACTTATGAGTTTATGCCACCTGTACTTGGGACACTTCACATGTTGCGACCTTGACTGGTGCAGTAATGATGTTTGGTACTTTTGCTTGTATCCAAATTTTTTATAATTGGGGAATCACCTTAAACCCACATATTTGAGACCATCAGGACAAATGGACTTAATAGGAATGACGATGCAAGGAAAGTTGGGTTAGTTTGCATGAAACCTCGATCTCTGACACACTTTTGATCAGTTACTCCTGACTCAAACAAAGAAAGATTGACTCAGACATGGAATTCTCAAATTCTCATGATCCAACATGCCTTCATCATGAATGATGTACCGCTCATCTTTTATGTTCACTCATCATCTTAGTATGATAGTACTTTCCTGATAAATCTAGTTTTTGAAAATTCATCCCTATTGATCTAATCAATTCTTTACATCTCCTACATAGTGCTTTGAATTAGTGCCTTAGCTTTAAAAATAAAAGATGCTCTATTTCAAAATTTTCAAAACAACTTGGTGACTTGAAAACTCGCCCTTGGTGTGAAGGGATTGTGTTAGGCAAACAGAGTTTGCCCTAGTTTGAGATATAGGAAGTGGAATTCATAGGAGGTGAGTGACTGAAGTTTGCCCCTAGTTTCGAAGATGGTTTATTGGAGGTTTTGGGCAAACGAGGTAGGTGACCGAAGTTTTCCCCTTATATGAAGGGTAGATAGTAAAATTCAGGTAAATGAGGCGAGTAACCGAAGTTTGGCTCTAGTGTGGAAGGTGATTTCTAGCTTGGGACAAGGACCGTAACTTTAATCTCTCAAATGCTCATAACTTTTTCCTAGGCACTAGTGAGGTGACCTAGCGAGCTCTTTTCTCTCTTTTGTTATTGCTCAATTTGGATTTAGCTCTAATTTTTGCCTAGGCGTACTTTCAGATTTTCAACCTAGCAGCCATCCTTCTTTTATTTTTGGAAAGTCTGCCTACGTACCCCCGAGTGGGGATCAGGTCCAACGTAGTTCGGGACAATGCTTTGAAAGAAGAGGGGTTAATATTGGTGTCGATGGAACCGATGCGGTTGCCTACATATCCCCAAGTAGAAATCAGGTCGAACGTAGTTCAAGGCGAGGCTTGAAAGAAGAAGGGTTAATATTGGTGTGGACTGAACCGATGCGGTTGCCTACATATCCCCAAGTGGGAATCAGGTCGAGCGTAGTTCAAGGCAAGGTCTTGAGAGAAAAGGGGGTTTTTCAAACCAATCGCCATACAAGTTCAACTTTGGGTCACTTGTGATAGGCCTGAATAAGAGGATTTAGTTTCGATCTCCCTTTCTTTTCTTTTTCTTTTTCATTTTCTTTTTCTTTTTGTATTGAGGATTGATCCTTTTCACTTTCGCCTAGCTAGTCAATTTTTCTTTTCACGTAGTCAATTCATGTGAGATCTTTCGATCATGATCTCAAAATTTCATAATGTGCATGTTAGCTCTCAGAATTTGTTTGTGGTCGTACGGAGCTTTTTAAAATATGATCTAGACACATTCGTGTGATGTACCTTGAAGTGTACAATTCTCTGTATCACCAAAATTTTCTTTCTTTCATTTTGTCCATCATTTTGACTGGATAGGGTCAGATCTTGGAAATCAATACCTTTTCAACTCTAACTTTTGCCTAGGTGCCCTTTCGGGTTTTCAACCTAACGAGCTTTTCTTTTTCTTTTTCTTTTTCTTTTTCTTTTTCTTTTCTTTTCTTCTTCTTTTCTTTTCTTATTCTTTTTTTTTTCATTTTTTTAAAGTGGAGATGAAACTCACTGAAATGTTTGGCTACCATCAAGGACTAAGTCTACATTGCTTTCAATCGGACAGATTGCATGGCTCCCAATTGGATTGGGCTTAAGGCTTCAAAATGGTGGAAAAAGGGTATTAGGCAAGCCCCAAGTCAGTTTTAAGCATGTCTTTTTGAGATTTGAGCAAAAGTATCTTTTAAATTTGTAAAGTAAGACTATTTAATTCTCGGCTCTTCATCTGTGTCAGCGTGAAATCGACTTTGACCTATTCTTTTTTTTGTTTGATGCAAAAATTTTTTAGCAGAGTAATATCCATGGTAATTTGAAAAGTGACATTTCAGTTCGGTGATTCGTGTATTGATGACTAGACACATCAGATTAGGTAAAATGAGATATCATTCCATTAGCAAGAGAAAGGGATTACATTACTCAACACAGACCCATAACAACTCGATGGCAGACAGACTCCACCACAGGACTAAACTTGAAATAGATCGGCTTGGTCTCGAATGGAGTGTCACGATGACTTGCTTATTCTTTTTATTATACTTTATTTAGCAGAGGTTCCAGACACCATCACTTTACCGCGCAGCTTTAACAATCATTGGCCTCAGCGAAGGGGATCATTTGAATGGATTTTTGGGTGACATGGGGTTGGATGGGTGGTGGCTAGAAAATTCTCCAGTCAATGAGGTCTTGGATATCATGGCAGAGATGAATGCACCGGTCGGTGTCATGGCCTGGGCCTTGGTGGTAGGTGCAATGTTTGAACAAGTCACAATTAGGTGGTGGGGGATCGGCATGAGGCTGAAGTAGTTGGAGGTGCCCCTTTTTTAGCAGGCGGCCTATGGCTACGGAGGGGGAGATATCTAGCTTGGAATATTCACGGGGTACCCTATTTTGGTAAGGATGTCTAAGTGAGCTATTTTTGTTTGTGAGTTGGTACGGTCGGGGAAAATAGGCCATGGGTTGGTTACTAAGGGTATTGACATCCGAAGGGTTTCGGGAGTAGTCGGGCCTCTTGGATTGGCTTTACGATTCTTCATTCTTGATCTTCCCTTCCCTGATTGCATCCTCAATTCTAGTCCCAATCTCAAACAGTTCTTGAAATGTTGAGATGGACTGGTAGAATAGTTTATCATGGTACAGCGGCTATAGATTCTTGATCAACATCCTGACTTGTTCTTGAATGTCGTCAGCTTATGAAAGCTGAGTGAGAAAACTAAATCAAATGGAACGTACACAGTAAAGCACAACCAAGATACCCTTATTACTTTTTAACACGTCTTTTAAGATATTTGCGTTCTCACCGTCGGGCTATAACTACCAATATACCTAACTACGTATTCGAAAAGAAAACGTCCAACTGAAAAAACTCGTCTCGACATTCGTAACGCCACTATCATTCATCTCTAACATCTGACGTCATTTACAAACCCAAAGTATCTCTTGCTAACCAAACCATCTTTCATCAACCAAAACATCTTTCATCAACCACTTCGTCACAAAGAGCCGAAGAGTTAAGGAGTGCAAGAACATCCATTCCATCACTAAGAATCGAAAGGAGTCTTCACTCTAAGAAATACCGCTTCATCATCACGCAGAACCGAAACGTTTACGGAGTGCAAGAACATCCATTCCATCACTAAGAACCGAAAGGAGTCTTTACTCTAAGAAATATCATTTCATCATCACGAAGAATCGAAACGTTTACGGAGTGCAAGAACATCCATTCCATCACTAAGAACCAAAAGGAGTCTTCACTCTAAGAAATACCGTTTCATCATCACGAAGAACCGAAATGATACACAACTTTCACATTCATCAACCATACCCTTTTCTCACTCTCCTAACCTCCGCTGCCCAGATTACCTATCCGACAATTATCCTTAGCATAATCTGCTTCTAACATAGCATAACCGACCCTTACATTTTCCCGACCGCGCATTCGTCACTCATTTTGGAATTTAGTACATTAAAGGACTTCCGAATATACTTTCGAAGTTACGTTTATACATCCGTCATTCTGTTTTATGTCGTAATATACTTACAATGGAAACTTATCCAATCACTATCAACGCAATAATCGTGTCGAACAACATACTTATAGCTTGGGTATGAACTCTCTATGGTCATCACACTATATTCATAACAACGGAAACCTAGCGTGTAGCTCGTGGATTTAATACCAATAATATATAGATGAAACCCTTAACATACTCATCTACTCGATAGCACTATCATAGCACAAGATATCTATAACCACACAGGTACCGAAAAGCAAGCATCATTAATAAACACATCATATAAGTAGTTATACAATCTACCAGAAATTAATTTTACTATGTCGACTGAATTGATATGATTTATTTGGGCATGATAAATTGATTTGTAGATCAAACTCAAAACTAGAACATTGTATATAATTGGATTATCTTCATGTACAAAGAAATCTAGCTTCAATTACATTTTTGAACTACTCATTTAGATTTTGGAGCTTCTTAAAACACTCATTTTACTAAACTACATTCTGCTGGAGGTTTCTGTTTATCAGATTTAAAGTACTTCATTTCATGTACATTTTACCTATGTAGAAGTGATTTTCAGACTAAGCTATAGAAGAGTTATTTGTATATAAATGAGTTAGTTTTCTTCACAAAAAAAACTAGCCTCATTCCCATTTTTGAACTGCTCAAAATGTTCATTTTACTAAGACAACATTCTGATGGAAGTTTCTGCTTCCTAGATTTGAAAATTTATCTTGCATGGCATGGATCTCTCAAACTATCAACATCAAGCACATAATAAACATTACTACTTACTATATAGGTTCTAAAGTGAGATAGAATACTCACTTAAACTTGAAATTGAGCTTGGGCTTTGGATTAGAGCTTAGGAAGCTTGGACACAAGCTTCAAGTGATGGAATCTTCTTCTTCCTCCTCTTCTAATCCTCTTTCTTCTCTTCTATTTTTCTCATGGACATGCAAGTCTCCTAGATTCCTCTCTAAATGCAGATTATGAAGAGTAAGAGAGGGTAATGTATGCTATAGGCATGTATATATAGAAAAATCCAAGTGCTAGGTGTCATTTGCATGGTTATATGCCATGCCATGTGTCCAACAAGTGGACAAGTGTCACATGGGTTGGTGACATGTGTCAATGGGGTTGCATATAGCTTCCATGTGGCCGGCCATGTGGGGCCCACCTTGGGTTGCGTGCTACTTTCTCAGTTTGCGTGCATAAGTTTCTCGTTATACGTGTTGATCTCGATTTATGTGCAGACGGGTATTATTCTAATGTTCGGGTCCAGGTACGGGACCAAGTTAATTACGGTCGAGTCAGTATGGTTACGACAGTCTAGTCAGTAATCTTATGATACGTCAAAATCATCTCAATATTAAAATAATAATATAAAGTTAGAAAGTCAAATGCCAAAAAAATTTGGAAACTATTATTAACGAAAAGAAAATTACAGGTATTACATCTTCCACCACCTATTACAGGATTTCGTCCTCGAAATCTGAGCTATCTAGGCACTAAAAAGAAAAGGAAATTTCTCTCGCATTTCCGATTCCAGCTCCCAAGAGGCTTCTCCTTCGTCATGGTGTTTCCACTGAATCTTTACCAGCGGAATCTCTTTGTTTCTCAACTTCTTGATTCCATGATCCAGAATCTTTACAGGTCCTTCCATGAATGTAGCATTGTCATTTACTTCGATATCTTTGAAGTCGATCTAGTGTACCGGGTTATGAAGACATTTCCTTAGCATGCTTACATGGAATACATTATAAACTCCCGACATCTTAGGTGGTAATGCCAATCTATAGGCGACTTTTCCTATGCAATCCAGAATTTCAAATGGTCCAATGTAGCGTGGCGATAGCTTTCCCTTCTTCTGTCCAAACCTTACCACGCCTCGAACCGGGGAAACTTTCAGGTAAACATGATCTCCCACTTCAAATTCTAGGTCTTGACATCGTTTATCCGCGTAGCTCTTGTATCTACTTTGTGCTGCCTTCATTCTTTCCTTTACTGTATTGATTCCTTCATTCTTTCCTTTACTGTATTGATTCCTTTATTGGTCTCCTGGACTAAGTCTGGTCCCAATAGTTTGCCATCCCCAATTTTAGCCCAACACAAAGGTGATCGGTACGGCCTTTCGTATAGTGCTTCAAATGGTGCCATCCCTATGCTCGAATGAAAACTGTTGTTATAAGCAAACTCAACCAACGGTAAGTGAGTTTCCCACGAACTTTCGAAATCGATTACACAGGCTCGAAGCATGTCCTCCATTACTTGATTCGTCCTTTCTGTTTGTCCTTCAGTTTGTGGATGAAATGCAGAACTTAACTTTAGAGATGTTCCCATCGCTTTCTGAAGACTCTCCCAAAATCTAGCGGTGAATCTCGAATCTCGATCTGATACTATTGACACCGGTACCCCATGTAACTGCATAACCTGTTGCAGATAAAGTCGACTCATCTTCTCGAGAGGATAGGTCATATTATATGCAATAAAATGGGCTGATTTGGTCAGTCGATCAATAACTACCTAAATGGCATCATGGTTCTGCTGGGATCTTGGCAATCCCATAACAAAATCCATGGTGATATGCTCCCATTTCCATTCTGGGACTGGTAGAGGTTGTAGTAATCCTGGAGGTCGTTGGTGTTCCGCCTTGACTTGCTGGCAACTAGGACATTTTGCTACATATTCTGCGACTTCTCTCTTCATGCCTTCCCACCAAAAGTTCCTTTTCAAGTCTTTGTACATCTTGGTTCCGCCGGGGTGTATAGTCATCCTTGACTTGTGGGCTTCACTCAGAATGTCTTTCCTTAAAATATCCGTGTTGGGTACACATAACCTGTCCTTACATCTGAATGCCCTGTCTATTCCAATATTCCATTTAGTCGGATCCTTTGCTTTCGCCTTCTCAAACCATTTCCTCAATCCTTCATCCTTTTGAGCTTCGAGTATTCAGTTAATGAGGGTTGGCTGCACCATAAGACATTCAAAAGGTTGTCCAATACCTGGTCTTGTAGTCTGGAAGTCAAATTTTGTTAAAGCTTCTAAGGCTTTCCATTCCCTGATTAAAAGTGAGGCGATTAACCTTTGGGGTTTTCTGCTTAGAGCATCTACGACTACATTTGCCTTACCGGGGTGGTATTACAAATTAAAGTCGTAGTCCTTAAGTAGCTCTATCCAACGTCGTTGTCTCATGTTTAAATCCTTTTGAGAGAACAGGTATTTCAAGCTTTTGTGATCGCTAAACAAGTCGAACTTCTCTCCGTAGAGATAGTGCCTCCAAATTTTGAGTGCAAAGACAATTGCAGCTAATTCCAGATCGTGCGTAGGGTAGTTTAATTCATGTGGCTTTTATTGCCTAAATCCATAAGCGATCACCTGACCATTCTGCATGAGTACACATCCTAGTCCTTGATATGAAGCGTCACTGTAGATAGTGTACTGTTCACCACTCTTGGGTATGGCTAGCACTGGCGCTGAGGTCAACCTCTCCTTTAATTCCTGAAAGGCGCGTTCGTGCTTGTCCTTCCACTCAAACTTTGAATCCTTCTTTTTTAGTCCGGTTAAAGGAGACGCGATCCTTGAGAAACCTTCCACAAATCTCCTATAGTATCCAGCCAATCCAAGGAAACTTCATACTTTTGATGCGTTGGTTGGTCTATTCCAACTAGAAACTACATCTGTCTTGGTTGAGTCCACTGAAATTCCATTCTGTGAGACTACATGTCCCAAGAATTTGACCTCTTTCAGCCAAAACTCACACTTACTGAACTTAGCATAGAGAGGATTTTCTCTAAGTGTCTGAAGTGCAATCTTTACATGCTTCTCGTGTTCTTCATCACTCTTCGAATAAATAAGGATGTCGTCGATAAACACGATGATGAATTGATCCAAGAAGGGTCTGAACACTCGATTCATCAAATCCATGAATACCACCGGGCCATTAGTTAATCCAAAAGGCATAACTAAGAACTCGTAGTGCCCATATCTTGTTCTGAAAGCTGTTTTCGGTATATCTTCCGGCCTGACAAGTAACTGATGGTACCCAGATCGTAAGTCAATCTTCGAAAAGGTCGTCGCTCCTTGTAGTTGATCGAACAAATCGTCTATCCTGGGAAGCGGGTACTTGTTCTTAATAGTAACCTTATTTAACTCTCTGTAGTCGATACAGAGTTGAAGATTTCCATCCTTCTTTCTAATAAATAGAACCGGGGCTCCCCAAGGTGACGTGCTTGGTCTAATAAATCCAAGATCTTTTAACTCTTGTACTTGCTTCTTCAACTCCAGCATTTCTGTTGGGGCCATGCGATAAGGAGCCTTAGATATCGGTGTCGTTTTGGGTACCAACTCAATACAAAAGTCGATCTCGCGCTTTGGTGGTAATCCAGAAACGTCCTGAAAGACATCCTCATAGTCTCGGACTATCAGAATCTGAGCGATCGTCAAATCTGAGCCTGTAGTTTCCATAGCGGCTAAACAACTTGTAAGAAAGGCGTCACAAGTGGGGTTGCATTGAAAACTGAAGGGTGTACTTCCAGGTACTGAAAATATGATCGACCTACCAGCACAATCTAACTTTGTATGATACTTAGTAAGCCAGTCAAATCCTAAGATTGCGTCAAATTCCTTCATTGACAGAACAATTAAGTCTGCATGTAGGTTTCTATCCTCCAATGTCAAAGTGCAGTCCTTGCACACCTTTCCTAGCTTCACAGTCACTCCCAAAGGTGAAACTGCGTTCAGGGCTACCTCAAGTGCTTGGGGTACTAAACCCAATCGTCGTACAATCTCAAAGGCAATAAACGAATTCGTAGCACTTGTATCAAAAAGTACTTTAACTCGACTAGCATATAATGAGAGTGTACCTTCCAAGTTCTGCTGTTCCTTTTCATCATAGCTAGCTACCTCGGGTATGATAGCATTGAGTCGAGCCTTACCAGCTTGGCCTTAAGTAGTAGGCCCATGATAGTTTCCTTTTGGTGCCTTGCATTCCCTGCTTATATGTCCTTCCTTGCCGCAGTTGTAACAGACAACATTAATTCGATTATTGTCCTTGGGGGCTACGCAGTCTTGAACCATGTGTCCGGGGATCCCACATTTGAAGCATTTGTCGTTGTTGTTCTCGGTGGCAGTGGTTGGTACTTGTGGTGCAGGAGGAACCGCGCTCTTATCTCGAGGAAAGATGGGCCCTGGTTTCTTGTCGCTATTCCATGGATGCTTATTTCCTTGGAAACGAGTCAAAGATCTTCCTCCTGGTCCGCTCCTTGGCTGAGGTGGTCGGTGTACCATTTGTTTCAGGCCTTGGCAATCATCTCTTTCCAAACCTAACCTGACCAAAACCTCAAAAGTTTGATTCAGGTGTCCCAATGTTAGATGCCGGAGGTACGGATTGAGTCCTCGGTGAAACTTCTTGATCTTCTTTTGAGGAGTGTCAATCATGTGAGGGGCAAACCAGGACATGCGTTCGAATTGTGTCGTGTACTCTCTTACACTCCTATTTCCTTGTGTCAAAATCGATGAATTCTTTCTCTTTCTGGTCCTTTTCATCATTGGGGAAATACTTCTCCAAAAACTTCTCCCGAAAGGTAGTCCATGTCATCCTCCTTGAAGCTTCTACTCCAATAGTTGCTCACTCGGCTTCCCACCAATCGGCTACTGCATAAGTGAGTTGGAAAGTGGCGAGATGGCGCTTCTCTGTCTCGGGGCGTTCGATTGATTCAAAGATATGATCCATATCCCTTAGCCATTGCTCTGCTCGCCAGGATTCACCGGTGCCGTCGAACCTATCAGGACGCAAAGCCCTGAATCCTTCCATCAATCTGTCGCGTGTCTGAGGTGGTGGTCTTTGGCGATTGTCGTTGTTGTTGCCATTTCCATTACTATGGTTGTTGCCTATCTGGTCCAGACGCTGCAGAAATGTGCCAAAGATTCCAGTAGGATCAATTCCTTCAAGAATAGGATCTGGTGGTCCTCCATTACGATTTCTTCTTCGTCTTCCCGCCATTGTGCTTGTGTGCTTATGTACTTACATGAATATCTATCGGTTACTCTCCAATCCTAAACAGGGATACGAGATATAAACGGCTGAATGTATAGATAGCAATTCTAATATAAGTATATAATATATCAAGTATTCACATTATCATGCAGAGCATCATATAAAAGAAATAAGTCTTTAATGATAACTTCAAATATTTTCATGGTACAACACAGCTACAAAGAAAACAATTACATAGAAAAGGCGTACACGTTACTACTAACACGTGTCACAAGCCTGAATACAGCTACATACACAAAAGATGGGCTACTAGCCCTATTACAAGTAAAGCTCTAGATATTGGGAATCCTATCCCAAAAGTCTTTCACATCCATCCGGGATGTAATAAGGTACCATGCTAATCACAAAACTATCTTAAGGTTCATATCTTAAGTGTGTAGGACAATCGGTGCACACTTCTTAACCTACGGCTTTGATACCAAAAATCTCTGCCACGCCCCGGCGTAGCCAAAATATGGAAAAATTTTAAAATTTTCAACTTGGACCCTGAGGCGCGTGACTGGTTGCAGTGCCGAATTGTCCATGGCCAAATAATAATAACTAAACGATATAATAATAGGATAACACCATCATTTACTTACTGGAATATATTACAAAGAGAAGTCAAAGTACTTAGCTAGTTAATACATCATTATAAATACATCAGAGTCTTATGGCTCTTGGCCTTACAAAACCATTACAAAATATATGCTAAGTCTTCTGGTTATAATCAAAAAACATTTACAGAGGATAACTGCTAGTCTTCTCTCTAACTAGCATAACCATAGTCATCTTCAGTGTAATCTTCTTCAATAATTCCTTCTTACGTAGCTTCATAACCTGTGTACTCTTCACCTGGATAAGCTGGACATGGGAATGTCCAGCGACATGAATGTCGCCAGCTTATGAAAGCTGATTAAAAAAACTAAATCAAATAGAACGTATACAGTAAAGCACAACCAAGATACCCTTATTACTTTTTAACACGTCTTTTAAGATCTTTGCGTTCTCACCGTCGGGCTATAACTACCAATATACCTAATCACGTATTTGAAAAGAAAACGTCCAACTGAGAAAACTCGTCTCGACATTCTTAACACCACTATCATTCATCTCTAACATCCGACGTCATTTACAAACCCAAAGTATCTCTTGCTAACCAAACCATCTTTCATCAACCAAAACATCTTTCATCAACTACTTCATCACGAAGAACCGAAGAGTTAAGGAGTGCAAGAACATCCATTCCATCACTAAGAATCGAAAGGAGTCTTCACTCTAAGAAATACCGTTTCATCATCACGCAGAATCGAAACGTTTACGGAGTGCAAGAACATCCATTCCATCACTAAGAACCGAAAGGAGTCTTCACTCTAAAAAATACCGTTTCATCATCACGAAGAACCGAAACGTTTACGGAGTACAAGAACATCCATTCCATCACTAAGAACCAAAAGGAGTCTTCACTCTAAGAAATACCGTTTCATCATCATGAAAAACCGAAACGTTTATCGAGTGCAAGAACATCCATTCCATCACTAAGAACCGAAAGGAGTCTCACTCTAAGAAATACTGTTTCATCATCACGAAGAACCGAAATGATACACAACTTTCACATTCGTCAACCATGCCCTTTTCTCACTCTCCTGACCTCCGCTGCCCAGATTACTTATCTGACAATTATCCTTACCATAATCTGCTTCTAACATAGCATAACCGACCCTTACGTTTTCCCGACCGCGCATTCGTCACTCATTTTGGAATTTAGTACATTAAAGGACTTCCGAATATACTTTCGAAGTTACGTTTATACATTCGTCATTCTGTTTTATGACGTAATATACTTACAATGGAAACTTATCCAATCACTATCAACGCAATAATCATGCCGTACAACATACTTATAGCTTGGGTATGAACTCCCTATGGTCATCACACTATATTCATAACAACGGAAACCTAGCGTGTAGCTCGTGGATTTAATACCAATAATATATAAATGAAACCCTTAATATACTCATCTACTCGATAGCACTATCATAGCACAAGATAGCCATAACCACACAGGTACCGGAAAGCAAGCATCATCAATAAACACATCTTACAAGTAGTTATACAATCTGCCAAAAATTAATTTTACTATATCGACTGAATAGATATGATTTATTTGGGCATGATAAATTAATTTGTAGATCAAACTCAAAGCTAGAACATTGTATATAATTGGATTATCTTCATGCACAACAAAATCTAGCTTCAATTACATTTTTGAACTATTCAAAATATTTATTTTACTTAGACATTTCTATATTTTCGGACTGCTCTGTCCCAGATTTATAGTACTGCGTTGCATGTGCATTTCACCTATCAAGGATTCATTTTTAGACCAGGCTATAGAAGAGGTATTTGTAGATAAATGAGTTTGCTTTCGTCACAAAAAAACCTAGCTTAATTCAGATTTTGGAGCTACTTAAAACACTCATTTTACTAAACTACATTCTGCTGGAGGTTTCTGTTTCTCAGATTTAAAGTACTTCGTTGCATGTACATTTCACCTATGAAGAAGTGATTTTCAGACTGACCTATAGAAGAGTTATTTGTAGATAAATGAGTTAGCTTTCTTCACAAAATAAACTAGCCTCATTCCCATTTTTGAACTGCTCAAAATGTTCATTTTACTAAGATAACATTCTGATGGAAGTTTCTGCTTCCCAGATTTGAAAATTTATCTTGCATGGCATGGATCTCTCAAACTATCAACATCAAGCACATAATAAACATTACTACATACTATATAGGTTCTAAAGTGAGTTAGAATACTCACTTAAACTTGAAATTGAGCTTGGGCTTTGGATTAGAGCTTAGGAAGCTTGGACACAAGCTTCAAGTGATGGAATCTTTTTCCTCCTCTTCTAATCCTCTTTCTTCTCTTCTATTTTTCTCATGGACATGCAAGTCTCCTAACTTCCTCTCTAAATGCAGATTATGAAGAGTAAGAGAGGGTAATGTATGCTATAGGCATGTATATATAGAAAAATCCAAGTGCTAGGTGTCATTTGCATGGTTATATGCCATGTCATGTGTCCAACAAGTGGACAAGTGTCACATGGGGTGGTGACATGTGTCAATGGGGTTGCTTGTAGCTTCCATGTGGTCGGCCATGTCGGGCCCACCTTGGGTTGCGTGCTACTTTCTCAGTTTGCGTGCATACGTTTCTCGTTATGCGTGTCGATCTTAGTTTACGTGCAGACGGGTATTATTTCTATTGTCCGGGTCCAAGTACGGGACTAAGTTAATTACGGTCAAGTTGGTATGGTTACTACAGTCTAGTCAGTAATCTTATGATACGTCAAAATCATCTCAATATTAAAATAATAATATAATGTTAGACAGTCATATGCCAAAAAAATTCAGAAACTATTATTATTAAAGAAAAGAAAATTACAGGTATTACAGGCAGTGTTAGGATTGTGCCCTCAAACCCGGCCTTTATGTATTTGACATTTGACATTTAATATATGGATATCAGTTTACATTTCATTATGTATGTGTCATGAGAAGATTATTTTAATCCTTAAGTATCATAGTAAGTAATTCATGTATGTATGAGATACATACACGGGAGATACAAATTACTATTCTTTGATAGTTAAAACTTGTCACAGTGGATGAGGAGATTGAATATCACATTAGGTGTACATTGTAGCATGATTAACTACCATTGGATGGAGTGATTAATCTCAATCGCTAGAGTATGAGACTCTTAGTTAATATGCTAATGCTTATAGTGCATTGACAGACCATGAGGTTTTCTATCGACACTTAAAACTATCATCAATCGATAGGAAATCATAACATGTACAAGGTACGTGTTCTTAATCCTGAGACGATTATGGACACAGAATGTGGGTATGACTACTTTGACTTACCAATCAGTGAGGTCTAAAAGATCAACACTTGGGTATCTTGGGTATGTCATGTTCATAGGGTTGTGAACATATATTGTCAAGATAGAATCTACCCTCTGATAAAAGTAAGCATTCCCTTGAGAATGTCACCAAGTTGATTGATGAGAACTGCAGTCTTATTGATAAGTAATCAATATGTTTGGTAATCATGAGAAGGTGAATGAAACTCAAGGTATAATCATCATTTAGGTTGATAGTAATAGTTTGTCCGACTACTTGAGTATAATTACGAATGCTAATGGTAGAGGGACATTAGTATAAATGTACAAGTCTAGTCATCGCTTTCGATATGTTATCTTGCATTGGAGTGCAGTTATCGTTTTATAGCTAACTAATTAGTTAGTTAATTTGTTGATCAAAGAGTTTGATCAATAACTAATCAGAGCCAACAATAAATAACCTAGGAGGCTCCACTCTTAGCTTTGCAAGGTGTAAGAGGATTTGAGAATAAATGAGCCAATCGATTGGCAAGATAAGAAATCGATTGCTGTACCAATCGATTATCGATTGGTATGCAATCAATTGCCATTATTAGAAATCGATTGGAACTTAAGGTCGGTTAATAAACTTATAAATAGGAGAGCTACGTCTAGAATTAAAGATAACGTCATTTTTCTACTCCAGCACTCTAGAAATCAATTTTAGGGTTTTCTTTTGGCTTTTTCTCTCTCTAGTAGGATTGCCACAAGTCCTATTCCTCCTGTGAGCATCCATCGGAGTCATAGTAGTAAAGATCAACTAGAGGAAGCGACTGGATTTTTTGAGAAGAAGATTCAATCGAAGATTGATCATATTCTGAATTAGGTTCAAGACGAACAGTTACTCTTCTTCTCTACATGCTACTAGATTCACATGAGTAATAGATTATGAGATGCAAAAGTTTTCAAACTTATTTTTCTACTAAAAATTCTATTTTTAATAACAGATTTCCTTCAATTGGTATCCGAGCCTCACTCAAACGAATTTAGTAACATGTTTAGGAAGTATAGATGTGATTGTATATGTAGTTTTACTTATTTTATAAAATTGCAATTAAAGAAACGTGTTTTTATAATCGTTTTGAGTATATAAATAGATTAATGAGATTCAAGATTAAAAAGGTGCCAATCAATTGGCTTATGTTTCCAATCTATTGGGATCCAAGGCAATTGATTGGGTCTTTATCCAATTGATTATCATAGATCTAGATATGACAATCGATTGCTGTTATATGCAATCGATTGGCATTGATCTAGGGGATTCAATCGATTGGTGTCTTGATCCAATCGATTGTCACTGTTTTTATCCAGAATATGTTCTCTGAAAATTTTGTAAGTCCTATAAAGTTTTATAAATAGTTTCTAAAAATTTTAAAAGTTTTTCTTTACTATCTTAATCCAATCAATAGGGAATAAGAACCAATCGATTGGCATAAGCAGAGAACAAGGTTTACTGTTTTATAGGACTAAAACATTCATTAATCTGGTTTGTGAATTGTTCATGTCACCTAGGACTTACAGCTAGTATATTGTTGTACATATATACATGGATGAATGTATGTCTAAACTTTTACGGGTAGCTTTAGACCACTGTCTCCCATTGCACCAAGATCAATTTAAAATTTTTGTATTCAATATTTGTGATTGGTGTTTTATTTATGGTTTGGTTTTAAGGCACATGCAAAGGGCGCTATGACTTCATTCCTACGAAAAGGAGAGTCATACCGGTTTTCCTAACCTTTTGTTAATTATTTTTGCTTTCTTAGATCAATTATAAACCTCGAAAGAGGTATAGGACAAATGTAATCTCTAGGATTGTCCATAAAGATTGAGCAAGGAGCCGTTGTCCACAAAGATGGAGTCGGAGGTGATCAAACCAAGAGATGGATCTATGAAGATAGAGCCATGAGAGAGAGTGGCATTTCATATGTCTTTATTTCATTTTAGTTTTACATTCAAAAACCATCTTCGACACCAAATAAATCTAGTGGGAAAGAAACTTATTATTATAACTCCGATGATCTTCCATTAACGATTCACTATAAGATGAGTAGTGCATTATGTGTCACCTTGCCAGGGGTGATCGTTCCATATGGAGGGTATACTACTCATTGGTTATTAGATGTGAACTTCCTACGGATAAGATCAATAAGACATATTAAAGGGTGGCCACCACACAGAGGCACTACTTGAGGTGGTTGGGTTTGCATCCTAGTTAATGGTACACACTAGCTAAGCTATGAATAAGGGATCCCACACAGGGCATTACTTAGAAACTTAGAGATCAAAATGGTTTGGGAGTTATGACCTATTTTGCAAGAATTGCATAGCAAACAAGTCATGATTAATCGAGAGATTGAAAATTGACCACAACACGGAGGCTTCATTCTTTCGTCTTGATATTCCGACGACTTAGTTATTTAATAAGAGTTTTGAGGATTCTTTTATTTTGTACTGCCTTAATTCTGATATCCATATTTATTATGTCTATTTTGTTTTTAGCATTCATCATGTCGTCTACATTCAATCCTCTTGCCACTACAATCACTAAAATCAAATTAATTGGAAACAACTTTATTGAATAGAAACAAAACTTGGACAGTGTTTTAACTATGGAGGATCACATATATGTCCTTACTACCCCATGCCCTGTCGAACCTACTGCAAATGCTACGGCAGCTACTAGACACGAGTTTGACAAATGAAATAAGTCCAACGAGATGGCTCGTTGCTACATATTGGCCTCTATAGCTAGTGTGTTGCAGCACCAGTTCCAATTGAATGATTCTACACGTGCCATCTTAACTTCCCTAAAAGAAATGTTTAGGGAGCATGGCGAGGAGGCATGGCAGACCTACTAGGCAGATCGCCAGAGTGCAAAAATGTTGGAAGGAACTCCAGTCGGAGAGTACATTTTAAAAATGATCGGTTATTTAAATGAACTGGAGACTCTGGATGCCAACATTGACGCACAAACCCAAGTTGACATGATCCTTAATTCGCTGTCACCATCATTCACTCAATTCAAACTTAATTACAATGTGAATCAAATAAATTTCTCTATGAGTGAACTGATGAGCTCTATTCAGGCAGCAGAGGGGGTGATCAAATCGGGGAGCAACATTTTGAAAGTTGAAAAAGTCACTTCTTCTCGATCTACCCCAAAAGGCAAGAAAGGGAAGAAGAAAGCAAGCACTAGTGGTCTAAGTGTTGGACCAGTCCCAAAGATTGCAAAATCTACGAGAAAAAGAAAAGAGCAAATAGAAGGGAGGTGGTCAATGTAAAGGAAAGTGTTTTCAATGCAGGGACAAAGGCCAATAGAAGAGGAACTATCCAGAATTCTTAGCTACAAGAGTTGAAGGTATGATTGAATCACATGTGATTCAAGTAAGTTTTATAACGGATACTTCGAACACTTGGTGCATTGATTCTTATACGACTAACCATATTTGTAATTCATTGTAGGGGTTCAAATCAACCAGGAGTACAATGATGGGGAGATCATACTAACTCTAGGTTATAGTGCAACTGTATTTGCAGTTGCTATAGGAGTAGTAGTTTTAGAATTTTCCAGACAATAAGACTTTAACTTTTTCAGATATACTTTACGTCACTTTAATAAGACATAATTTAATTTTAGCTTCAAAACTTTCAAATAAAAATTATTCTTTCTCTTTTGGAACTGAAGTTGTGATCAACAGAATTGGTTCTTTTGCATGTTCTGGTATTAAGTTGAATGGTTTGTATGTGATTACTTTAATTATTTCTCAGAATTCCAATATAGAACTTAATAACTTAGTGGTTAATCTACATCTGAAAGTGTCACGCCTCAGAGTAGCGAAAAGTAGAAGAAAATAAAATTTTCCTTTCCGGATCCATGAGCCATGACTAGTTACATAAGACGGACCTGTCCTTGCAAGTATTCTAATATGGTTATAACATAAAAAGGAATATTAAAACGTCTAATGGTATTCATGGGCTAACTTTAATTTCTTGCTACTAGGCTTTTACAACAGTTCCAAATGAAAATCACAAAAATATAAGTATGGACGATCGGCGACACTCAAGCTATTACAAGAGACAAAAAGACAGTTCTAAAACATAAAGGAAATCCTAATATGATAATAGACTAGATTCCTTCGTTCAGCTGGCATATCCATGCCCTTCATCAGCGTACTCTTCTGTATAGTCTCCCTCAGGGTAACCTTCCTGATAGTTCCCCTCTTGAGAATTAGGATACTTTTCTTCATGATTACCTAGATAGGCTTCTTCATCATAACCTAGACGTAATATGTCTAGGGCAATAGAGCCGTTAGCTTTTGAGGCTCAGTGAGTTGGTCTAACCGATTACTCCTAATACAAGCAATTATATATAAGTATAGCAATATCTTGAACTAAACATTTGATAAGTATATAACATGATAGCATTAGTGAGATAGTGATAATACAATGTAGTATCGATACATTCAACTTTACTCAGACACCAATACTGACTCATGTGACTTGTTACATTACTAGTGTAATGCTGCTAGCTTAGAGTGAAATGATCATGTTGCTATCGTTGCCTATCAAGGCCCAATAGCAGTTTTAGTTTTAAAAGGGTGTAATCACTTTACTCTTAGGTACTTGTGACCTTGCCTGGAGAATAAAATATTTATAGCGCTATCGTCGCCTGACAGGGCCTAATAGCATTATAAGTGGTAACCATTGTATTCAAATTTAGATGGATACTTTGCTATCGTCACCTAACAAGGCCCAATAGCGTACATACCACCAACTCATGAATAACTTCATCAATTTGAATGGGTACTTCATCTATCGTCACCTTACAGGGCCCAATAGCATTTATAGTTATTCCCATTGATTTGACTGGACTACTCGGACCTCCGCGGTCTACTCAAACATATACGACAATATAATTAGGTTAGTCTCCTCGACTGACCATGTAGATGTCAACTTTGACATCGTGACCCGACTACGTTCATATGAGTATTCATGTGAGTGTATAACCTATAATATAGCAAGAATGAATCATAACAACAATTATCAATTAAGCATGGAGCATAGTTATCTAGACATGTACTTTCATACAAACAATTTATCTTCAATTTACGTACACATAATACATACAACATATGTCCATACAAGGTATACGGGATATTCACATAATATACATGGAGTATTTCTATAATATACCAAGTGAGTTAGGACGACTCACCTTGATGCAAATTTGCGAATACAAGTGTAGCCTTGGTCACTACAATTCATATCAATCCATTGAATGGCGATTAACATACATTCTATTTATAAAGGTATAAGGGTAATAGTGTCAGATGGATTCCTAAACATCAACAAGATGCTCCTGACATCATTCTGAGTCTAACACCACTGACTAGACTCAAATCGGAGTCAGTCATATAAAAGGTTGGGTTCTATACCAGCATGGGCCTTAACAGTAAGCTGTATTTTTGAATGAGTCAGAAAGTTACTAAACTTAGGAAAATAGATCTATACATCATTACATGAATTTAGGAACTGACCGTGTATTTTTCTAAGCTACCGTTTATTTATTACGAATTATCAAAGTCCTACTGATATATTTATAGTCCTGGGAGACCCATAATTATAATATATACTTTAGGACGACATTTGGTCCTTGAAAATATTTTTATTAAATGCTAGACCTTAAAACTAGCTAGTGGTATTCTCATAATTTTGAAGCTCGTTTGGTATTAAAATAATTAAAAGACGACCAAACGGGTCCTTATAATTAATTAAAAATACTAAGGTTTGAGTTTTATAAATAATAATTTATAAATCAAAGGCATTAGGCCTTGGGGTAATTTTTCTATATTTTAAAATAGTCATTAGGTATTTATTACCTAATTATTTTCATTTAAAACTAACTCTTATTATTTATTTAAACTAAATAAATAATAAGCATATAGTATAAGTAATAAAATATAATTTCAAAGTATATTAAATATTAAAGTATAATATTTCCATAATATTAAAAGCTGATTAATCATACTATGAAACTGTTTTCAAACATTTAACAAATACTAGTATCCTTTTATTTTAATCAAACAAACTTTTATTATTTATTTAAACTAAATAGATAATAAATATAATACATAATAATGAAATTTCATAACATAAGAGATATTAAATAATAATGTCCACAATTAAAAACTAATAATACCATATTTAAAATTACTTTTAAATAATTAAAACTCTTTTAAAACTAATTATAACTAATTAATATTAATAGTAATAATATCAGATCCGTAGGGTCAAATCCGATCCAACCCGGACTGACTGGGTAACTCATATACAGGTACAAAGAAAACCTAACAGAATGCCCTTCGGGTCAAATGCTATCCTGGAAAAAATCGCATACACTCACAATACCTACCGACCCGATTACCCAAACCCTAACCGTACTCGGACCTGAACCTAAACCTAAAACAAATACGCACACTCACTGGCATGTCCCAAATGCTAGTACCTGACGTCCAAAATGACATTGATATATTTAAAAGGTCCATGGGCTTTATGACTTGACCCATCTACCCATTTATACACTTAGAAAGACCCATCAATACCCACAACCTGCCCTGACCCAAACCCGTTGTTATTACCTGAAACCCAAAAAACTTCCCCCACCATCTCCGGCTTCTAGTTTCGCCGCCGACAGAAAACTTCTACGGCCTATAAATTCATCACGCCACCATAGAAATGGCTGATTCAAATGCCAAAACGTAGAGAATTGCGTTGTCTAGTACATACTAGGTGCTGAGACTTCAGCTCATTCATTTCCTATACGAACTAGTGGTTTATTCTTTTGACCCAAAGTGTGAATAATGGCCTGTATGGTCAATCAAATGAATTCCGATTCAAAACATGCTACCAGGGGGGCTAAGAGGTTCAAGAGGGTCACAATGGTTTAACTTAGGGGCTCTTAGAGAGTGCAAAAAATATAGAGGGGTGTGTAGCTTTACCTTCAGGGTTTGGTTCTAGATCTTTCTCTCCCTTTCTTCCTATGTATTCTTCTCCCTCTCTCCTCTGGTTTGCTATTTTTTCTCCTTGAGTGTATGGTATGTGCATGTGTTTATGTGTGGTCTGTGCATATGGTACAGACAGGGAGGGTAAGGCAGAGAGTGAGGGCAGTGTGTGTGTGTGTGTGTGTGTGTGTGTTTGAGTGTTTGCTCTCTCTCTCTCTCTCTCTCTCTCTCTCTCTCTCTCTCAAAAGCCCTATATATACACAACACACATATACATACACACATTTATGAACAGATTTGCAAATCTATTTGAAGTTGATGGAGGAGATATTGAGAGGGATTGATTGAGGTGGTGTACTTAGGATGGGGAAACAAGGGCCGATGGTTGGGGTAGTAGTGTAGATTTGACGTGTAGAGGGGAGTTTGAGGGGGTGTTTGTTTAGTGGGTAAAAGAGGGGGTGTACTTAGTGTACTGTGTTGTAAGTGCATCATAAATTTTGAATCAACTGCCTGTCTAGGTCTGCTTGCCATATAGTCTTAGTTTATACAGATCTTACGAGTTTGCATAATAAGTCAGTCTGGGTTTGTAGCTTATAATCTAAGTTAATTAAATAAAAACTTGTATAGTTCGTATAAGATTCTAAAAATGCAGATCAAATATGGTGACTCCTTTATTAGACTTAGAAATTTTACGAGTATTAGATCATCCACCTCCTATTAAAGATTCAGTCCCCAGAATCAGAGCTAGCTATACTTTGAACAAGTAAGGAAATTTTTCACGCATTTCTGATTCTAATTCCCAACAGGCTTCATGCTCATCATGATGTTTCCACTAGACTTTCACTAAAGGGATCTCCTTAGTCCCTAACTTCTTAACTCCTTGTTCCATAATCTTCACTGGTCCTTCATTATATATCACATTGTCGTTTACTTCGATATCCGTGAAGTTGATGTCGTGAGACGGATAGTGTACGACTCTCCTCAGCATGCTGATGTGAAACACGTTATGCACTTCTGACATTTTAGGTGGCAGTGCAAGTCTATATGCAACTTTTTCCACACGTTCCATAATTTCAAAAGGTCCGATGTAACGTAGCAAAATCTTTCCTCTCTTTTGTCCAAATCTGACAACGCCTCGTACCGAGGATACTTTTAGGAATACATGATCTCCAACACTGAATTCAAGTCCTTTCGGTGCTTATCTGTGTAGGTTTTCTGTCTACTATGTGCTACTTTCATCTTTTCCTTGACGATGTTGCTCTTTTCATTTGTCTGTCGAACCATCTCAGGTCCTAGAAGTTAGTCATCTCCAACCTTAGCCCAGCATAAAGGCGATCAGCACGGTCTTCCATGTAAGGCCTCGAATGGTACCATCCCTATGCTTGAATGGTAGCTGTTGTTGTATACAAACTCTATCAGTAGTAGGTTCACTTCCCATGTACTTTCAAAATCTATTGCACAGGTCGGAGCATGTCCTCCTTTACTTGATTGACTCTCTCAGTCTATCTGTCAGTCTGGGGGTGAAACGCCGAACTTAACTTTAGTAAAGTTCCCAGTGCTGCCTGTACGCTTTCCTAAAATTTTAACGTGAACATTAATCACAGTCTGATACTATTGACACAGGTACACCATGTAGTCAAATTACTTGTATGTATATTCTTCGCAGTTTCTTGACCGGTTAAGTCATACTATAAGCAATGAATGAGACGAATTGGTGAGTCGATCCACGAACACCCAAATAGCGGCATGATTCTGTTGTGATCTTGGCATTCCTATAACGAAATCCATCATTATGTGTTCCCGTTTCCATCCAGGAATGGGTAGTGGTTGTAATAGTCCTCTTAGTTTCTAGTGTTCGACCTTAACCTGTTTGCAGGTCATACACTTGGATACGTAGTCCGCTACTTCTCTTTTCATTCCATTCCACTAGAAGTTTCTCTTCAAATCATTATACACTTTTTTTTCCGCTAGGTTGAACAGTTATTCTTAACTTGTGTGTTTCATTCAAAATATCTTTCCTCAGGTTGTCCTCATTAGGTACGCAAAGGCGATTGCGGCATCTGAATCCTCCATCTGGTCCTATATTGCATTCGGAGGGGTCCTTTGCCGATGCTTTCTCAAACCATTGACGAAGTCCTTCGTCCTTTCCTTAAGCTTCGAGGATACAATTTATAAGTGTTGGTTGCACTATGAGACATCCAAAGAGTCATCCATCACCTGACTCGGTAGTCTGAAGATCAAATTCTGCTAAAATCTCCAATGCTTTCCACTCTTTGACCATGAGAGAAGATATGATGAGCTTGCTGGGTTTTCGGATTAGTGCATCGACAACAATATTTGCTTTACCAAGGTGGTACTATCAAGTGAAATCGTAGTCCTTTAACAATTCCATCCAACATTGTTGTCCTATGTTCAACACCTTCTGAGAGAACATGTATCTCAGGCTCTTGTAATCTAAAAACAGATCGAACTTCTCTCCATAGAGGTAGTGTCTCCAAATCTTGAATGCAAAGACGATTGTAGGTAGTTTGAGATTATGCATAGGATATTGGTTTTAGTTGTCGTGATCTATATGCTATTACTCTTCTATCCTGCATAAGCACACATCCAAGTCCTTCGTGTGATGCATCGCTGTGTATGGTGAACTGCTCGCCGCTCTTCGGTATTGTAACTGGTGCCGTGGTTAATCTCTTCTTTAACTCTTAGAATGTGCATTCATACTTGTCGTTCCATTCGTACTTTAGGTCTTTTTTGGTTAATCCAGTAAGTAGGGATATGATCTTAGAGTCATTCCACGAATCTCCGATAATATCCAGCTAGACCCAGGAAGCTTCTGACTTCCATTGTAGTGGTATGTCTATTCTAATCCAAGACAACTTCAATCTTTGATGAATCTATTACTATTCCTTCTTGTGAAACCACATGTCCTAAAAACTTGACTTCCTTTAGCCATAACTCGCACTTGCTGAATTTCGCATACAAGTGATTATCTCATAGAGTCTGAAGTGCAGTCTTCACATATCCTTTGTACTCTGCTTCTGTCTTAGAGTGGATAAGGATGTCATCTATGAACACGATAATGAGCTGATCTAGGTAAGGCCTGAAGATCCAGTTCATTACATTCATGAATACCGCTGGGGCATTGGTCAATTTGGATGGTATAACTAGGAATTCATAGTGTCCATATCTGGTTCGAAAGACTATTTTGGATACATCCTCAGGTCGAAAAAGCAATTGATGGTATCCGAATCGTAGAACTATCTTCAAAAATGGTGTACCTCCTTATAGCTGATCGAATAGATCGTCAATCCTCAGTAGTGGGTACCAATTCTTGATTGTGACCTTGTTTAATTCTATATAGGTGATGCAAAGTCAAAGCATTCCATCCTTTTTCTTGATAAATGGCATCGGTGCTCCCCACGGTGAAGTGCTCGAACGAACGAATCCGAGGTCCTCAAGCTCTTCTACTTGTGTCTTCAGTTCTTACATTTCCATTGGGCCATTCAGTATAGTGTTTTCGATATTGGTGAGGTTCCAGGTACCAACTCGATACAGAAGTCGAATTCTCTCTTGGACGGTAGTCCTTTAACTTCTTAGAAAATGTCTTCAAAATCTCGGGCTATGGGGATTTGTACAAGAGGGGTTTCATCACTCGTTCCAAGGGTAGCCAAGTAGATGGTAAGGAAAACATCACACGAGAGATTGTACTTAAAATTAAAAGGTTTGCCTTCCAGTACTAAAAAAGATAATGATTGTCTAGTACAATCTAACTTGGCATGGTATTTCGCGAGCCAGTCGATTCATAATATCACGTCGAATTCCTTCATCGACAAAACTATCAAATCATCAAGGAGATTCTAATCTTTAAAGTTTAGAGGACACTCCTTGCATATTTTTCCCAACTTAATGCTCACTCCTAGGGGTGATGTAGTGTTCAGGGCTACGTCCATCGGTTGGGGTACTAAGCCTAAGCGTTGTATGATTCTAATTGCAATAAATGAGTTTGACGTGCCAGTATTGAACAATGCTTTTACTTGACTATTAAATAGGGTTAAAGTACCTTCTAGGTTAAGCTATTCTTGTCAAATCCTGCCTCTTCGGGAATGATAGAGTTGAGGTGGGTCTGACCTTGTGCAGATCCTCCATAGTATCTACCCTGGGGTGCCCTGCAGTCCTTAGATAAGTGCCCTTTCTTATTGTAGTTAACACAAACCACATATATTCTACTATTCCTTTTCAGGGCACGAGAATCCTTAGATATGTGTCTAGGGGTCCCGTAATTGAAGCAGACTCTACGGTTGTCATTTATTGTCCCTAACTGCCCTTAAGGTGGAGTTTGTTTTAATGGCACAACTGGCTTGTTTCGGAAGGGGGCTGACTGTGGCTTCTTTTCGCCATTCCAGGTTTTATTGTACCCTTGGTTATGAGCGAGAGCTTGCCTCTATCCTTGATTAAACCTGGAAGGGATGGTCTATTCACAAAGCAGTTTTGTTCACAGTTGGTGATTTTCTCGAAGCCGTGGGCCATTCCTACTAAAGCTTTGAACATCTAGTTCAGGTGACCAAAAGTCATCTTTTGCAGAGGTAGGAAAAGTCCCAAATGGTATTTCTGGTTCTTCTTTTCTGGAATGTCAATCATGTGATTCGTAGATCGAGAAAGACGCTTGAATTGCACTGTGTACTCTCGTACCGCCCCGTTCCCTTAGACCAGATCGATAAATTCTTTTTCATCCCGGTTCCTTTCTATTTGGGGGAAGTAGATTTCCAAGAATAATTTTTTTAATGCCATCCATATCATCCTCTGTGCGGCTCCTCCTAGTGTAGCTTTCTCTGACTCCCACTAATTAGCTACAGCATAAGTAAATTATAGGTAGCCAGTCGATATCAATTTTAGAACATCCCAAGGTATCAAAGATGATATCCAATCTGCGAAGCCATTTTTCTACATCCTATGGTTCTATTATTCTGTTGAATTTGTTTGAATGCATTCCACGAAAACGTTCTACCATATGATCCTCCTGTGGTTTTGGTGGGACTATAGGGCTAAGCATTGTGGGACTACAGGACTACATTTCCTCTTTTAGCATTATTTTTGTTGGGGTTGTTCCAAATGTGGTCTAAGCATTGTAGAAACATGCCAAACACTCTAGTGTGGTCTATTCCTGCAAGAATGAGTTTCGGTGCTCCTCCAACGGGGTTTGGGGGTCCTATGCGTCAGTTTCTTCTTGGTCTGTCTACCATTGGTTATCTGGTTTACCTACAGAAGTATTCTACTTAGAAATCTTGTATACATGGTTTACCTGGGTATCTAAGAATAAGTTTATAAGAGAAACAAGCAAGCAATACAATCATTGGAACAAGTATGGTACTAAAACGTCTTCTTTTATAAATAGAATGAGGTTACATAATTAGAGTTCTCCTAGAATACATGGATTGCAAAAGTGGGGATATTACCTTATTATATGTATTCTTACAACAAAAGGGTTGTTAACCCAAGTAAACATAAACATAGATAAAACATAAAACTAATAGCCTATTATAGAAGGTTATCTTGAATTAGTTGTCCATATTTGACTCAGATCTGATCTGTCCTATGTCAAAGTTGTGAGGTCCATCTTATTCTGGATTAGGTTCACCTATGTTCCAATGTTTGATGTAATGTCCATGGGCATTTCTACTATGGATTGGTGCCACATAGGATGGGGGCATGCCACATGTGGTGCTAGGATCTCAACAATCAACGGAGCCATTTCGGGCTCTTCATCGTCAACTATAACATCCCATATAGGATGGAGGGGTACCACCTGTTCAGGTTCTTCTTCTCCTTTATTTTCCTCAGGATTCTAGACTTTAGGGTCCTCTTCTTTAGGATCTTCCTCTTCATTGTCCTCTTCCTCCAAGTACATATCTGGTTCATCATCGGACATACCTGTATTGTTAGGGTTGGCAGTAGGTTCTACCACTAAGGGTACAATTTTTACAGGGACGTTCTCAATCGGTGCTAAGAAAAGGTTGTCTTCGGGGTAGAGTGATGGTTCTTGTTGTATTTGGTTCACTAATGGCTGGAAGATATTGTCATCCATTGCTCATCTCCTTATTTCTTTGTGTATTACCCCTTGGGAATCTGAGGTATGAATGGCTTCAACTTGGAGTTGGTGAGGGTCAGAGATATGGAATACATGGCACTGGACTCTCAATCCGCCTCAGAGGCATTGATGAGCTTTCAGTTTTACATTTTCTAGGAATCCTTTGGGATCAGTTGGTGCAATGCCATCGGGGTAAATCGTGTGTCCCCCGAAGTCATCATTGACATGGTAGCCCGGTTAATGATTAGTTCACAGGTATTCCTTGGAAATGAGGAGGTTGTTGGGGAAATACCGAAGGTGATGGGGGTATTCGATAAGTGCTGCCATACATCCTTTGGAAATCTTTAAGGTCCTTGAGTAATTTTATCATTTCGTCATGGACCTTCTTGATGATCTCAGCATCATAGATAGCTTCTGGGGGTAGGATTTTTGGGTCATTGATATTGTGCCTACTCATATCAAGCCATAGATTTCTCTTTCCCCCATCACTAGTGATTTGGGGGATCTTGTGATGATACATATATGGGTTCACCAACACTATACGATCTGAAAAGATTAGATGCCCTCCGAAGTCTTCAAGGATGTAGGTGGGTTCCATGTTACCTTTTCCATCAAATGAAACTATCTTAGTATGGGCACTAGTCCAAATTATCTTAAGGTTTATTATCTAGTGGTCAATCTCATATCCTTTAATCAGGCATATCTAAGGAGAATTATATCGACGAATAGCACGAATATAGGCAGACATCTAGTTTAAAAGTGAAAGATAAGTATTTATTAGTAATAAAGACATTAGAATAGAGGAATTTCAATACAAGTTTTACGTATACTTCTGCCAAAATGTGGGACTAGAATCCGAATACAACACTAATCAAAAGATAAACTAACTAGGACATTTATTCTTCTAGCTACAAAAATTCCCCTGAAGTCACAATCTCCTCTTGGGGGTCTATGACATCCATCGTTCATTATCCCAACCTATCAGCCAGTCGGGATCATACAAGTATGATGTCCCATTCTCTATCAAATCTTCCTCAGCAAGATCTATCGCCATTTCCCCATCATCCGAACTTTCTATTGGACTGGTGGGGATCATAACAGGTGCTATCTCAACCTATGATTCTTCTTGATCAACTGTTGTAGGGTTATTAAGAGTGTGAGAAGTCTCATCCACCTCTATTGACATAGTGTGCGGCTTTACAACTTTGCGATATACTGTCTCAGGGATATATTTCTTAAGGGAGAAACATTTCATCAACCTTCCTATCTTCTTACGGGCAATATGCCTGATGGTGACACCAATACAGGTGGGACCTCAGGAAGTGAACTTCCTATATGTAGTGGTCCTATGCTCTCCACCTTCGGCATCATGTTTTCTTTGGTATTCCATACTACCTTCTTGGAAGAAAATGGTTTTAGCATCGGTTGTTATCCCTAGAATATCTTAAGACTATTAAATTAAGAGTGTTAGACAGTCAGCGAGCACAACTAAACCTAGTGCTCTGATACCAAAAATTCTATCAAACCCCAGTGTAGCAAAAATAAGATGGAAATAAAATTTTCCATTCCGGATCCGTGAGCCATGACTAGTTACATAAGACTGCCCTGTCCTTGAAAGTATTCTAACATGGTTATAACATAAGAAGGAATTGTAAAATGTCTAATGGCATTCATGGGGGAACTTCAAGTGTTTGCTACTAGACTATTACAACAGTTCCAAATGAAAACCACAAAAATGTAAGTTTTGACAAACAATACCACTTAATTAATTACAAGAGACAAAAGACAATTCTAAAACGTAAAGGAAATCCTAATCTAATAATTGACTAGATTCCTTCGTTCAACTGGCATTCCAGGCCGTTCATCAGCGTACTCTTCTGAATAGTCTCACTCAGGGTAACCTTCCGGATAGTCCCCCTCTTGAGGATCGGGATACACTTCTTCATGATTGCCCAGATAGGCTTCTTCATCAAAACCTAGACGTAATATGTACAGGGCAATAGAGCCGTTAACTTTTGAGGCTAAGTGAGTTGGTCTAATCGATCACTCCTAATACAAGCAATCATATACACGTACAACAATATCTTGACGTAAACATTTGATAAGAATATAACGAGTGAGATTGTGACAATACAATGTAGTATTAATACATTTGACTTTACTCAGACACAAATACTGACTCATGTGACTTGTTACATTACCAATGTAACGCCATTAGCTTAGAGTAAAATGATCACATTGCTATTGTCGCCGATTGATCGGGAGTGAACAAGTCCTAATTACACGCCTTAATTCACATTTGTCAGCACTTTTTATCCTATTTTCCTGTAGTTTTACTTTATTTTCCATTTTCTAGCAGGTTTTGGAAGAAAGCAAGAGTTCCAGGCTAAATAAGGAGTAAAAAAAAGAAAAGAAGTAGAAAAAGCCATATTGCGTGAGCGGCCCCTCGCGCAATATGGATTTTTCTGCTTCTTTTCTTCTATTTTTACTCCTCTCGTGCGACAATCCAGCACCTCGTATGTGTGCACGGCTCGTGCGACTTCTCAAAAATGAGCTCGCACGACCTGTACAAAAAAAGTGAAACGTGTATTTATGTGTCCTGAAGAGCCCTGTGCGAACGAAATTGCCTAATTACGTCCAAAAATGTAAATAAAGCAGTTTTATAGTGCGATTAGGTTTAGGAAAGCCTCGAAAACTATATATACCCTATTCTAATTAAATTTTGGGATTACACAACATTACACACATCCATATATAACAAAAACTTCAGCCATTGAAGAGGGAAAAGCAAGGAGAAGAAGAAGAAGACCAACGATTCCCATGGCCTCCTCCATCAACCTCTTGCCAATCTTCGATTCTATAGCCGCTTAGACCGATATCTAGGGTTTCAATGAAACCCTAGCCAAGTGGTAGGGTGTATTTAATATTTTTCTTTTAGATTTATTATGCATGGATGATGATTACATGTTCAGAGGAATTTTTATAATAAAATCAAACTTCTATTGATTAAATTGTTACTTTCAAAGTTTATTCTTGTCTTAGATTATTTTAACTATGATGTGCTCAATGATCTATATTTGTTGTGGTTGCATGGATTATTCACATGTAATGGTGCTTAACTGAATTGTGATATCAAATAGTCAAATAGCTCATGCCTAGGGAAGACAGAGTGTGCCACAATCCTAGTTTAGTGTGAGACACTCCGTGCCAACCAAAGATGAATTATGTTGATTCTTGAATCGTAGTTATCTTCTTGACGGAGGAATTGGGCATGTAGCTATGATTCCCCATTATCATCCAATGTAGTAAGCTAATTGAATGCATAGATACCCTTATTACAAAGCTAGTGGTGGATTTGCAATCCTAGGTTCACTTTTAAAATTGTTTACTACAACTTTTAAATTGCTTTCATAGTTTAGATTTACTTTCATTATTCGTAGTTTAATTAAAATCAAAATTAAAATTCTATTTTCTTAATTAACTAGGTTTAGGTTTAAAATTAAAGTGCTTTAGTTTTTCAATCTTTGTGAGTTCGACCTCTACTTCCACACTAGAAATCTTTTAAAGTAGAGTATACTTTTATATCTTGATTCTGACAAGATCAATTTTTGGCGTCATTGCCGGGGATTGCAAATTATTACTTATTACTACCTTTAGTTTTAGAATCTTAGTTTAGTTCATTCGTAAATATTACATTAGGTTTTTTTTTCTTATTTTTTGTTTTGTTTTGAGTCACTAACTTTTCCTTTTGTTTTATAGTTTCTAAAGCCATTGAATTCTACTATTTCGGAGTGGAAGAGCTTAGCACATCAAAGGAGCTTACGCGAAAAAAAAAATCAAGTAAATCACTTCCTTTAAAATTCACTTCAAACCACTGTAAGTCAGGGCGCTGAGATGCAGTATTTGCATTAGTTTAGGGGTAATTTGCACGTGCATTAGCTTGGAAACTCAGGGCGCTGGGCTTTGACGCGAATCACTGCATTATAGGATAACTTTCATGCATCATACTAGTTGTGTGCTTGTTGTCTTATTTGCGTGATTGTCTTTCGTATTTGTTTGAGTCAGTCTTTATCTTAGTGTCATTTTTTTTTAGTTTATGTTTGGTATGCGTTTGAGTAAACCCGCTTTACATTCTTTCGACCCTGAACTTGAGCGTACCCTAAGAGTCATTAGGTCATCAACTCAAGCTTCTAGAGCTCGGTTGCTAAACGACAAATCAACTCCGAAACCGTCATCATTATTTTAGGCCGAAATTCAAAGTACCCTTTAACGCTTTAAAAAACTCGAATTATTAAAATCGACCCTAGTCCAATGGCTGACATTGGAAACAACGGGAACAACATAAACAATGTAAATAAACCTAATGTACCTCCGCCTCCTCCGCTTAAAGATTATTTCATTCCTACGGCCTATACGCCACAAGTAGGTATCGAATTACGGGAGGTGACGGCATCTCACTTTGAGATAAAGTTATCTAACATCGCGCTACTCCCTTCATTTCATGGCCGTATTAAAGAAGATCCTTATCATTACTTACGAGAGTTCCAAGACATATGCTCTACATTGAAAATCCAAAATCTAACTGATAATGAATTAAAATTGCGTCTCTTTCCATTCTCCTTAGAGGATAAAGCTAAGTATTGGCCCCAATCTCTTGAGCCAAACACTATTAAAATATGGGAAGCATTACATACCGCATTTTTATAAAAGTTTTTCCCCATCACAAGAACTAATCAAATAAGAAAATCTATAATGAACTTTCTGATGCAAGATGGGAAAATGCTCTGTGACACTTGGGAACAATTTAAACAATTATTACGCTCTTGCCCACATCATCAAATTCCCAAGTGACAATTGGTACAGATCTTCTGCGAGGGACTTGTTCCCTCGATTCGTAACGCCGTCGATGCGGTTTGTGCGGGTACCTTCCTACACAAAAGTGCCGACGAGGTGTCTGTCTATCCTGAGAGGTGTCTTCCACCTAAACATTAAGCAAAAACTCCATGCACCAAGCCGTGTCTGTCTATCCTGAGAGGTGTCTTCCACCTAAACCAAGCGAGAAGAGCGGTTTGAGTCAAGAATTGAAATACAAGAACTATCAAAAACCTTGACCGATTTATGACAATGAACCAAATGTCGGGTTCACCCTCTTATTAAATTTGTCAAATATGTTCTGATCCTTCGCATTCTACACTTGTATGCCCATCTGTGTCTCAATTTCTGAAATTCTTGGAGTACACATACACTCTATTCAATAATTCCCACAAAATAGTTATATTCCTATGACAACTAATTTTTCTAATACTTACCGACCCTAGTTTCAACAAAATCAATACCAATGCCCCCTCCTAATCCTAACCCTCCAAAGGATAACGCTTTTGAAGCAAAGGTGTTGGCATCCCTTAAGAATATCGAAACGCAAGTGCAAGCGCAACCACAAATAGTGCACTCTCACACACAATCCATTGCAAAGCTTGAGTCCCAAATGGGACAATTAGCTAATGCAGTGAGTTGTCAAAACGAGGGTAAGTTCCCTAGTAAGACTATTCAAAATCCTAAGGATAATATGAGATTGAGGGTACGAGTGAGCAAATAAATGCTGTCTCAACTAAGATGACTACACGAGAGGAAAAAGTTATAGAGATTCCGAGAAATAATTTACAAGATGGGTACATTAATTCAAATCAAGAGAAGGGTGAGGACACGAGCTGAATTAGGAAAGAAAATGAACTGTTCTTGACAGATTATGTTCCAAAACTGCCTTTCCCACCAAACATTGAGGAACCATCACATTTTTCAAAGAAAGGGTCAAAAACTGAAGATATGCTTGAGGTATTTAAATAAGTTAAAATCAATATTCCATTCCTCGATGCCATTAAACAAATTCCCGCTTATGCTAAGTACCTTAAAGACCTATGCACTCAAAAGTGCAAGTTGCCTAGTCATACTCTGAAAAAGGTCTTCCTCACAAAAAAGTAAGTTCAATTTTCCAACACGCTCCTCCAAAATATAAAGAACCCGGAACACCAACGATATCATGTATCATCGGTGACACTATCATTCATCGAGCTCTCCTTAACTTAGGGGCGAGTGTGAACCTTTTGCCATACACAGTTTATAAACAATTACGTCTAGGTAAACTTAAACCTATGGCCGCTGCCATATAATTAGCGGATCATTCTATTAAAGTCCCTAGAGGAATCGTCAAGGACGACTTGGTAAAAGTTGATAAATGTTATTACCCTCTCGATTTCATGGTCGTTGACACTTAATCGGTGCTAGATGCTAGGAAACACACTCCTGTCATTCTTGGTCATCCATTCTTAGCCACGGCCAATGCTCGTGTCAACTGTCGAACAGGGGTAATGAAAGTGTCGTTTGGCAACATGAATAAAAAATTAAATGTATTCAACGTTGTTGATCAACCTCCCAATGATGATGATTACCCTTGTGTTGTGGATAGTGCAGTTAGACAAGCAAATGGACCCAATAATGTAATAAACATGAATAAAGGAGAGGAGATATGCACAATGCGCAGAAAAACCCTATTAACCCGGATCCTAATGATAAATTTACTCGGGAGGTGAGAAATGAATTTGAACATGCTTAGGGAGAACCATCGATCGAGTTAAAGAATAATGACATTATTTGTGCTTTCCACCGGAGTCTTCCTAATGCTTCACGGGTACAAAGACTGAGTTTTGACCCTATGAGTCTTGAGCTAGAATGGTGTAGCTGAAGACGTAATGGATAGTGCTTCTTGGGAGGTAACCCAAGCTTTTATCATTCTGGTTGCTCATTCTTGTATACTCTTCGATCATTTTGGGTCAGTTTTGAGTCAGTTTTGATCATTCTGGACATGTTTGGGGGTCGGGGTGCATTTATTTTGAACTTATTTACATTGAAAGGAAGAGAAAAGAAAAAAAGAGACATGTCGCGCGTGCGACTAGCTCACGCCAGATTGTATCTTAGAGAAAATTTTTCCATATTTTTTTATATATAGCCTCAAATTCTTATCGCGCCTAAAATCGTGCGCGCGAGGGCTTGTCACTCCCGCAGCCTGCTCGAGCGATCCTTTGCCTTAGGAAATTTTTTTCTAACCTTTAAAACAGGCCTCAAATTTACCTCACGGAGGGACTTGTGCACGCGAAGGTCGCTTGCGTGAGGGGGGTTTTTTTTTTTGTGTTTTTCTCTGTTCTCTTGCCTTCTTTCTTCCAAACCTGGTCAGTTGTTTTTTTATCTTGTCTATCTGTTCCCTTAGGACCCTTTAAGATCGAGTGTTTCTTTATTTTGATAGTTTCATTTTCTGTTTTATTTTTTTTAATTTTCATTGAGTCTTTCAGTTTCAGTTTAGTTTTTCAACAAGTACGCCACGGTTTGCATTGCATATATATATTTCTATTAGCTATCGTTATTATTTTGTTTGTTTATTTTCTTTTGTCGAGTATTTACAGGTGAACTAGTAGCTCCATTTGGAGCAGTTAAACTTTATCGCCATATTTATATGTTTACCTGGTTTATGATTGCTGAGATCGAGGTAATGTCATTCCTTCCTTACGTACTCTCTTTTCTTTTGTTTTACTGTTTCATTGGGGACAATGAAAGGTTTAGGTTTGGAAGTATGCACTCAGATGCACATTACTATGCACGGATTTTTCAAAACTTTTTCGATACTCGTGCTTAAATAAACGATTTTACCAATATTTTTGCAATCTCGAGTCGATACTACTTGTTGTGTAACTTGGATTGTTATAGAATGGTAAACAATGAAAGATGTGGTTAAACATTTTCTTAAGTCATGATGCAACGTTTATGATATGTATCATTCAAATCGTAGTTTTATATCATAGATTTGCACATAAACCAATGCACTGCACATAGTCGTTTGATTGCATGTTGATGTGAATTGTAATAAGATTCGGATTTCTAGATAACGTATTGTGTGGAGACTAGACCCAGTGAGCTTTTGAGCCAATCTTTTCTTTTTTGAGGGTTATAAATACATTTTCTGTTAGTCGAATTTCATTGAAATAACACATTAACTCATTGTTTAGTCTCATTATTCTTGTTTTGGTTGATAGTCAAGTTAAAATATTTGTTACCATGCTAATAATCTTCCGTCACCAAAAATTGAAGACCCATATGACCATATGAAATGATGGTAGGCCCTTTTTGTTTACCACCGACTTAAAATTGATAAAAAAATTTCCTCTGTTCGCCCCTTTGAGCCTTTAAAGTGCCTCTCTTTCTTTAATCACCATTATCTTTTTCTTTGCTCCAACTTGGACTTTACCATTGAATGATTGATCAACTTCTAGTGGTAATAAGGCGGTGTGTCGATTGAGAAGAAGAAGAAAACAAGATGATGTTTGGGGTAGTTGCCTTGATATTCAATGAATATTCATTTCAAAAGCAACGAAAAGGAAAGAAGAAAAAAAAAAGGTTGAAAAAAGGAAAAAAAATAGGAAAGAAATAAAGAGAATGAAAAGATGAAAGTTGGTAGAAGAATGAATGAAAGAAATCGAACATGACTTACAACGCCATTCTAAAACTACCTAACGAATCCTTTCTATCATTTTTCATTGCCCGAGCCACGTTACAACCTTTGAAAAGTCCGAATTGATCCTAGAAAATATGGTTTGGATATGTAAACAATGGGAGGGGGATTAAAACATGGTAACGATAAATTTTTCTTGACATTTGACATCCTATCCATGAGACTACTATTTTTTTGTGTCATGCGTCTTTTACAAGTCATGTGTGAAAATTTCTTGTTTTGAAAACGTATTTCCTTTGCTCCCATATACCCAAGAAATTACACTTGTTCCTGAGTGTTTCATTTGAGAGTGTAATTAACATTGTGAGATTCGTAGTCGACGCACAGTTGGATGGTTATCTGAGTTATATTCCAAGTTCATGACATGCTCATGTTCATTTGACTACCACATAACACACGTGAAATTTTATGAGAAACTCTATTGCTTTATACGATGCATGTGTTTCGGATTGCTTTTCATGACATAGGTGGACAGTTGGTTCCGTTTCTTCTTGTTCGTTATTCTATTTCAAATCATTGTTTTATAATAAGTAGTATTGAATGTTATGTTTTTTGTTTTTTTTAAAACTTTTAAATATATAATGAAATAAAGGTGGTTATCGGTGACTTATTGACGAGAATCCTCATGAGACTTCACTCGTCCTACTAGGGACACCTAGGGGTTTAAAAGGCTTGTTGCACATGCTAAGTGCAATTGCGATTCATGCAAAAATGGAGTAGAATTTTTATTAGTAGTTTTACTTTTCTGATCTTTTTGCTCGAGGACTAGCAAAATGTAGGTTTGGGGGTGTGATCGGGAGTGAACAAGTCCTAATTACACGCCTTAATTTAAATTTGTTTGCACTTTTTATCCTGTGTTTGTGTACTTTTATTTTATTTTCCATTTTCTAGCAGGTTTTGGAAGAAAGCAAGAGTTCCAGGCTAAATAAGGAGTAAACATAGAAGAAAAGAAGCAGAAAAAGCAATATCGTGCTTGGGCCCCGCTCGCGCGACAATCCAGCACCTCACTCGCGAGGCCCACTCGCACGACTTCTCAAAAATGTGCTCGTGCAGCCCGCTCACGCGACCTATACAAAAAAAGTGAAAATGCCTATTTCTGTGTCCTGAAGAGCCCTGTTAAGTCCAGAAATGTAAATAAAGCAGTTTTAGTGCGATTAGGTTTAGGAAAACCTCTAAACTGGCACCAAAACTATATATACCCTATTCTAATTCAGTTTCGGGGTTACACAACTTTATACACATCCATATACAACAAAAACACTAGCCATTGAAGAGGGAGAAGCAAGGAGAAGAAGAAGAAGAAGACCAAGGATTCCCATGGCCTCCACCATCAACCTCTAGCCAATCTTCGATTCTATGGCCGCTTAGACTGATATCTAGGGTTTCAATGAAACCCTAGCTAAGTAATAGGGTGTATTTATGTTTTTCTTTTAGATTTATTATATATGGATGATGATTACATGTTCAGAGAATTTTTATAATAAAATCGAACTTCTATGGATTAAATCGTTACTTTCAAAGTTTATTATTATCTTAGATCTATTTTGACTGTGATGTGCTCAATAATCTATGTTTACTATGTTTGTATGGATTGTTCACATGTTATGGTGCTTAACTGAATTGTGATATCAAGTAGTCGAATAGTTCATGTCTAGGGAAGACGGAATGTGCCTCAACCCTAGTTTAGTGTGAGACACTCCGTGCCAACCGAAGATGATGATGCTTGAATTGTAGTTAACTTCTTGATAGAGGAATTGGGCTTGTAGCTACGATTCTCGAAGTCCGGCATATAAAAGACTGGGTTTCCTATACCAGTGTGGGCCTTAACAAAAAGATATATTTTTGACTGAGTCAGAAAGTCATTAAACTTAGGAAAATAAATTTATACGTCATTCTAGGAATTTAGGAACTGACCGCGTATTTTTTTGAGCTACGATTTTTTTATTACAAATTATCAAAGTCCTACTTATTTAATTATAGTCTTGGGAGTCCCATAATTATAGCATATACTTTAGAACGACATTTGGTCCTTAGAAATATTTTTATTAAATGTTAGACCTTCAAATAAGCCAGTGGTATTTTTCTCATAATTTTCGAAGCTCGTTTGGTATTTAAAATAATTAAAAGATGACCAAATGGGTCCATAAAATTAATTAAAAATACTAAGGTTTGAGTTTCATAAATAATAATTTATATAACAAAGGCATTAGGCCTTGGGGTAAATTTTCTATATTTTAAAATAGCCATGAGGTATTTATTACCTAATTATTTTTGATTAAAACTAACTCTTATTACTAATTTAAACTAAATCAATAATAAGTATACAATATAGTTAATAAAATATAATTTCAGAATATAATAAATATTAAAGTATAATATTTCCATAATATTAAAAGCTGATTAATCATACTATGAAACTATTTAAAAACATCTAACAACTACTAGTACCATTTTATTTTAATCAAACAAACCTTTATTACTTATTTTAACTAAATAGATAATAAATATGATACATAATAATGAAATTTCATAATATAAGAGTTATTAAATTCTAATATCCAGAATTTAAAAACTGCTAATGCCGTATATAAAAACTAAGTTTAAATAATTAAAACTCTTTTAAAACTAATTATAACTAATTAATATTAATAGTAATAATATCAGATCCGTAGGATCAGATCCGATCCCTAGGATCAGATCCGATCCCCCTGGACTTACTGGGTAACTCATATATAGATACAAAGAAAACCTAACCGGATACCCACCGGGTCAAATGATGACCCGAACCAAACTCGCAATACACTCACAATCAATACCTACTGACCCGATTACCCAAACCCTAATCGTACCTGAACCTGAACCTGAACCAAATACGCACACACATTGGCCCGGACCAAATGCCCGAACCCGACCTGAACTGACCCGACGTCCAAAATGACATCGTTATACTTAAAAGGTCCATGGGTTTTATAACCTAACCCGTCTACCAATTTATACACTCAGATAGACCTACCCACACCCATAACCTGCCCCGATCCGAACCCGTTGTTATAAGCCAAAACCCAAACACTTACCCCACCATCTCCTGCGTCTGGTTTCACTGCCAGCGAGCTCGATTTGGCTAAAAACTTCTAAGGCCCATAACTTCCTCATCTTACCATAGAAATGGCTGATTCAAATGCCAAAACGTGCAAAATTGCCCCCTCTACTACATACTAGAAACTGAGACTCCAACTCATTCGTTTCCTATACGAACTAGTGGATTATTCGTTCGGCCCAAAGTGTAAATAATGGCCTGCATGGTCAATCAAATGAACTCCAATTCAAAACATGCTACTAGGGGGGCTAAGAGATTCAAGAGGGTCATAATGGCATAACTTAGGGGTTGTTTGGTTGGATTCAAAAATCTAAGCTTCGGTGAGGAGCACCTATGGTTGTTTGGGCTTAACTGGAGCATAAGGCTCTGTTTGGCTACTCGTGTGGGTATGTGTGTGAGAGTACAGAAAATACAGAGGGGTGTGTGCAGATACCGGCATTTGGGACCATAGCTTTTTAATTTTAAAACATTTTCCAAATTTCATATCAAGAGTCGCCACTTAATTTAAAAAATGAAAATTAAGAAACCATTTTAAAGCAAACTGATCTTTTAAGAAACCAGAGATTTTCTAGGTCCGGGGATTATGAAATGAGAGGGGAAGGAGCTCGTCAGACTAAAACACACCCTCTCATCCTATCACGTGATAAGCCTCTGCTTAACATCCTTTTAATCGAATTAATAATCTAGGCATGTCCTCAACTAATACATATGTATAGATATACAGTACAAAAGCATGTCTAAAAGGGTGTAAGATTGCAAGTGATAAAATATCATTAAAAAAAAACCACATAATTCAAGTAGCAAGCAATATGATATGCAAATAGGGAACTATAGAATTTATCCGAGATCCATGCCGCAAATATTAAACGTGCAATGCATACGAATAGAAAGTAAAACCTCTAAGGTAAGAAAAAGTCTCTACTCACATATATTCACATAAGGCAAGATTCTAATTCTAAGGTGTCGCGCATGAGGTCATAAAATCAATAAAATCAAGGAATTAAATAAACTAGAGAAAGGGTTGAGAAATTGTACCTCAAATGCGCTACAAAAAAAGGTTAGTACACATGCTCCAAATATAATGCTCAAGTCTTAAGAAATAATCTTAAAATTCTGGCATAGATCTATCAAATATGGGAGAATTATAACTATGAATTCCTCCTAAGTAGTTGGGGAGACATCACTTCTATAGATATGTAAGTCTCAAATAGGAGCAGAAACAATGTCCACATAGGAATGAAGTAATCCCAACATGGTTATGAGGAATCCATGGTTAAGTTCTACTAAGTGTAATTTAAACCCTAACAAGAAAGGATGTATGTTAATTACAAGTATTAGGCTACATGCACGAATGTACATGGATTCATGATTATGAACAAAATAAGTCATAAGGTATTCATTGACTCGGACCATTTAGACTCTGGATTGAGACTTAACTAATCAGTATTAGTACACGGTTCAAGTCCTAAATCATGAGAAGACCATTGGGACCATTGTTCACAAGATATATCAAAAACTATTCCAGAATACTAAAATTTCAGCAAGCAGACCCGAACTTCAAGAAAATAAAAGAGATGCTTCTAATGGTTTGATGTTAGTGATTCTTGGACACAAGAAACCTCTGTGAGTCTAGTTTCTAACCCAAAAAGAAAATCGAGGTTTGAACGGTTAGATCTCCGGGAATTGGACAAACCCTAGACATCACTCAGGGACTTACAACTCTCCGTCCAGAGTTTTTGTATGATTTTCTAAATATAGTAAAATAACCAGAAATGCTTTGGTATTTTTAGGGTAGCTCCCTAACACAATAAAATACTTAGAAAATTTTATTTTGGGTCAAGAGCGCTTGATTAAGGTTCTGATTTGCTTATTTCAAAAGAGTGTTACTGTTCTGAAACTCTGGACAGATTATAGTTGTTCCACAAAACCCTTGGCCAAACCACTCTAAACATGGAACTTCCTTAAAACAAAAATTACAGTGGTAGAAATTTGAGTTATAAACACTTTCCCATTGTTTCATTCAGTTCCAACGGTTCGATATTTAACTAAAAATGTATGATCAAAACTGATTGTGAACTCACTGCATCATTTATCTAATACAACTTTGTTAATTAATTTCATCCATGAGCCATGAAATTTGGCTTGACCACACTACCTCTCCTACCATTTGATGGTTATGGGAGACTAACTGCATTCATATCTTGAAAGTCTCAAAGAAATATGGAGAAATTCAATGAGACTAAACATAACAAACCTAAACCATGAAGATAGGTTTAGATTTATTAATCAAGTGTACTAATATCAACTTCAATCTTCTTGTAACTCATGAGCTTACAAAAGAATTAAAGGATTTCAAATCTAAGGATTCAAGTAAGACATTGAGGGTCTTGTGAATCTCAAAGATTAAAAGGAAGAGAAAAAGAAAATTCAAAGACTTTAACTATATTTGTGATTAGAATATAGTAAGGACTAATTAACTTAAAGTTTTACCTCCAAGATATCCTCAACTTTGTGATTTTGAAGAACTTCCAAAGATTAATCAAGTTTTCCACCCTTTTTAACTCTTCTAAAACTCACTTCTAATTGTGTTTAGTGAAAAAAAAATTGAAAGTTTTAGGACTTGGAGAACTAATACAACCTCTAGATTCAATGAAAAATTCCAACCCCTTGCAAGAGGATATTCATCCTCTATTTATAGACAAATTTAAAGGGGTATTTCAGTCATTTCAGAGTAGAAAATCCTAATTCGGACTGTCCTTTGGTGGCACAAAATGTGCTATATTACAGCTGGCCATTACAAAAATGCAGCACTCAATGGAGATGGAAGCGGCACTCTCTGAATGCCGAAATGACATTTAATGACCACCGTGAGGCCCTCAATGAATGCCGTCGCAGCACTCCATGAATGCCGCAGACAACTCCAAGGGCTGCCATTTTTCTGGAAATCATTTTTTTAACGGCACTTGATATGAACTGACGGAAGTTGGTGACTGCCAGTGCGGTTCTCACTGACTGTCGGTCCGTATTCAGGGAGTGCCGCAGTGGCAACCCATGACTGCCGCAAATTGGCTCAAGTGTCATTCTGCCTCTTTTTTCCTTTTTTTCTCTTTTTTTTTTGTTTTCATTTAGGTTGGAGAGTCTTTCGAAGAGCTTGAATCATCTTTGGAAGTCCTAGATTAGCCGGACATTATCATCATCAGATTCGGAGGTAACACTCCCCTTAACTCGACGTTTGGTCAAAATTGGGGTGTCTACAGTTTACCCCTCTTCGACGGAGCTCGTGGAGCAACGCCAACCACAAGTGAACGTCGAAGCCTGTGTGAAGATAAGCCTTTGACCAAACTGTCGAATTTATGCAAAAACAAAATGCATTGTAAAAAGAAAGTAAGCGCGCAGCAAAATTCCAATTGGTCGTGCTCCATGATGAACTACCTATGTATCCCATCAGGAATCAGACCAAGACGTAGTCCGGCCATGAGCCAAACAGACGCAAGCACAAGTAACCCCACGAATGAATACACCTATCCTGTCGTGATGCACATGCTCATGCAATGGTATTTTTTCAAATAAACTACACCAAGCAAGTGTCATGCTTACTCTATATCATGTATTCTCTATATGTGACACACATTTCATGATGCGTTGGCCAGAGAAGATTACCAAATTTTGACCGATGCAGAGATTTGTTACACGGGTCGAGAAAATGCATTTCTAACTTCCCAAAATGAGGTTTAACGTAATCTATCATGAGAACCAAGAATGCGAATCCGTTACGAGGATCGAGAATATAAATCCGTTATATTCCTAAAATGAGGGTTAACGCAAATCTGTTGCGAGAACTGAGAATGTAAATCTGTTACACTCTAAAGGATCAACATAAATCCGTTACGAGGATCGAGAATACAAATTCGTTATATTCCCAAAATGAGGGTTAACGCAAATCTGTTGTGAGAACCGATAATACAAATCCATTACACTCTAAAGGACCAACGTAAATCTGTTATGAGAATCAAAAATATGAATTCGTTATATTCTCAAAACGAGGGTCAATGCAAATCTGTTGCCAGAATCGAGAATGCAAATCCGTTCACTCTAAAGGATCAACGTAAATTTGTTTTGAGGATCGAGAATATAAATCTGTTATATTCCCAAAATGAGGGTTAATCCAAATCTGTTGCGAGAACCGAGAATGCAAATCCGTTACACTCTAAAGGACCAATGTAAATCTGTTATGAGGATCGAGAATATAAATCCGTTATATTTCCAAAACGAGGGTTAACGCAAATCTATTGCGAGAACCGAGAATGCAATTCCGTTACACTCTAAAGGATCAACGTAAATTTATTACGAGGATCGAGAATATGAATTCGTTATATTCTCAAAATGAGGGTAACACAAATTTGTTGCGAGAATCGAGAATGCAAATCTGTTACACTCTAAAGGATCAACGTAAATCTGTTACGAGGATCGAGAATATAAATTCTTTATATTCCAGAAATGAGGGTTAACGCAAATCTATCGTGAGAACTGAGAATGCAAATCTGTTACACTCTAAAGGATCAACGTAAATCTGTTACGAGGATCGAGAATATAAATCCGTTATATTCCCAAAACGAGGGTTAACGTAAATCTGTCGTGAGAACTGAGAATGCAAATCTGTTACACTCTAAAGGCGAGGCAACCATATTCAGATGAATCAGGGGTCGAACAGACTCAAATTCAATTCAGCTTTTCGTAATTTGGAGCCCACAGACTCAAATTCAATTCGATTCAAAGTTTGGAGTCCACAGACTCAAATTTATTTCAAACTTTTAAAATTTGGAGCCCACAGACTTAAATTTAATTCAATTCAAAATTTTGGAGTCAACAGACTCATTTTCAATTAAATGTTTTCCAAAATCTTGGAGCCCACAGACTCAAATTTAATTTGATTCAAAATTTGGAGTCCACAGACTCAAATTTAATTCAAACTTTCAAAATCTGGAGCCCACAGACTCAAGTTTATTTCAATTTTCAAAATTTGGGGTCCACGGACTCAAATTTATTTTAACTTCACAAAATTGAGAACCAGTCCGGCCCTAAAAAGCATCTCCGGGGGTCAAGAGCACAATGTGGGCAAAATTTTAGGGATTTAAATGCAATTTTTGGGACCCAATTTGAATTTTGGGGGAAAAATGAAGGGTCTGTTAACAGTATCAAATGCGGCACACGCTAGATTTTACGGCAGTCCGTGACTATAGCGTAGCACTCACGGAATGCCGCTGCGGTATTCAGAGAGTTCGCACGACATTTCACTTATTGCCGCGCGTGAATACCGAGTGCCGCCTTTGAGCAGTAGAAGCTTATACGCAGAGTTTTTATTTCATTTCATTTCATTCTCCCAAAACATTTCCAAACCGAATCCTTTCTGGAGTAATTTTCATCCTTTGTATTGATCTCCGGTACTCATAAGTTAGTTCTGCTCGATCAAAATTTATATAATTCTCATTATTTTTATTATTTTTCTGAAATTTTCATGAATCTAACCACGAATTCCTTTTTTTCTTTGACAGATCATGGCGAGCAGTTCGAGCAGTAGGAAGAAGGCGAAGTATCGAGCCACCCCTAACCCCGATGCTACAGTCTTACTCCGGGATCCGGAGAGCATTTGTCTGCTCGCACGTTCAAGCGCGAGGTAAATGCGCCCCTCTCTTTTCTCCTCTTGTAATTCTTATGCCATATGAACTTTATGAATGCAATGTGTAATATATACAACTTCAAATGCCTTATTTCTAATGCAAATGCTATGCTTGTAGCGCTCTCGAGCGTTCAAGTGCTTAATCAATGCTCAAAATGTTTTTTATTTTTTGTCTTACTTCCTATGAACTCTATGAATGGGTACATGACAAATGAATTTTTCATGCTAAACTTTATATGAATGAGTATGCCGCGCTTATGGAATTTTCTAGGTGCCCTGATTGCCCTTTTATTCAATTATATTTCTATCCAATGCCCTTTTTTGAATTTTTTTTTTTGAAACCTCGTGAATCTTATACATGTCAATAAAACCCTTTACGAATGTGAATTCTGTATTTGCGGACTTTCCCGAGCGTTCCAAACGCTCATCTTTATTCTTTCAACACTTCAATTCCCTTTTTTTCCTTCTTCTCTTTTTTTTTTATTATTATTTTCATAATCTTGCAAATGACGGCTAAACCTTTCATGAATATGGAGAATAAAAAATGCTTGTGCTTATGGAATTTTCGCGAGTGCTCTAAACTGTCCTTTTTCTTTTATCCCTTCTTTTATTATCATTGCTTCTTCTTCTCTATTCAATTTTCACTGTATATATACATACATATATATATATTTTACTATTTTTTCTTTCTTTATTCATTCATTGATCTTGAATCTTTTAACTTTTGCAGCTTCCGAAGGACCTGCTGAAAGGGCACTGCAGCCTGGCTCATGGCTTTGCTTGGTTCGGAGAGCTGAACGAGACGGTGCGAGGATTCTTCAGGGCTGCAGGTTTCGGAGACTTCATCAAACTCTTAACGAAGAGCTCCAACGACCTACGACAGATCCATGCACTGGCGGAGAGGTGGTGGGATACCACCAACACCTTTCACTTCGACTTTGAAGAGATGACGATGACTCCCATGGACTTTAGCATGATTATAGGGATCCCATTTGGAGGAGAGCTCTTACGGTATCTGGACACAGTCACTGAGTGGGATCAGGTGCAGGTGTTACTCAGAGCAGTCCCGGAGGAGTCCCTTGGTCACGGCCAAGTGGTTCATGGACACATTCAGGTGTCGGCAGGGCTTCACTGATGAGCAGATGACTCGGGGCTTCTTGATGTACATACTGGGGTGCTCTCTGTTGAGCGCCAAGGGAGATCGGATCTATGGCGCTGGTGGGGTCTTTGGAGCGCATGGACCAGATTTACCAGTACGATTGGGCTGGTACTGGGTTGGCCATCTTGTATAGGCACATGGGAGAGATATCCCCGGATCGCCCAGCCTGCACCACTGGCTTTTGGAGGGTATGGGAGGTACATTCTTATTTTCTTCTCTTCTTCTCTTTTTTTTTTTTATTTTGTATTTCCCTTTCAATCGATTTTTAAAAGACTGTGACCCTTGCCCTTCTCTCTCTCTTTTATTGTAGATATGGTATCATGAGTATCTTCATATGATGTCACCTGATACACGACTAGCAGACGCCCTCATCATGCCCTAGGGACTGAAGTGGGCGAAGGATCGAGTGGGGCGAAAGACTGGGGCCCATGATTTTATCTCGTTTAGGAACTTCCTGACGACTCTACGGGTGCAGTCTATGGAGTGGCAGCCCTGGAAGGACATGCTTTCTGAGGCTCCTGATGGGATACGGCGGTCGGGTGGGTACGACCCGCAGAGGATTGTATTGGACGGCCCTGAGGCTAGGGAGTGGTACTTAAGCAAGAGAGTGACCAGGCTGTCACTGATGGCTCTTGACTATTTTGTGCCACATCCCCCTCCTGCTTCCATGAGGGCCGTGGATACGCTCCAGGGCACCCAGCTTACGGCTACTTTTGAGGGAGTTTCGATTCAGACACTCGTGGAGTCTCCCGATGGATATGTAGCTTTTCGTGCTGCGAAGCTGATGAGGAACTTCCCTTTGATGGAAGTGGCTTGGGTGAGTCTTTTGCTTTTTTTCTTTTTTTCTTCTTTTTTTTTTTTGCTGTTTTGATTTCTCAAATGTTTTCTTTTTGAATTTATTTCTTTTGTTTGCAGCCTGTTCCTGCCGCGACCCGGACCCCAGCTTTGCCGCCTTAGGATTGGAGTATTAGGACCATTTCCTATGGTGAGCAGGTCATGATTGAGGTCCCCCAATATCCTACGGGTGCTCCCATCATTCCACTGTAGTATGATCATGTCCCACGGGACTATGTGGAGGTGGGCCAGCTTTACGCTCATAGCATCAGAGAGTGGATACATGGTCGAGAGTGGAGGGTATGCTTATAGGACCCTATATTTTATTCTTGCATCCTCATTCTGCTTCCTTTAATCCCTTTTCATTGATCTTTCTGGCTTAGGCTAACAGGCGAGAGCCAGGGTAAGTCAAGTTGACTCCCTTTGTTCGTACTTTTTCAAATTTATTTAAAACAGACTGTGTCACTCTATTTTCTTTTATTCAGGATGATGAGGTCGGGAGGCTGACCCGGCGAGTGATGATGCTTGAGTAGCGGCTTTGGCTGCTCGGGATAGATCTTGACGGAGATTATGGAGGTGTTGGGCAAGGTGGAGATGGTGGCAGTGGCAGTGGCAGTGGTAGCGGCAGAGGCAGAGGGAGAGGCAGAGGTGATGGCAGCGAGGGCGGCACAGAGTCGGAGGAAGGTCCTTTTCGATGTGTCACACGCCAGGCTCGGGGCCGCGACCGGGGCTAACAGCGCTCTTCTCTATCTTTCATTTTATATTTTGAGCTTTCTTGAGGATACACATACACTAGGATGACTGTATATACACACACACACACACCTGTTTTGATGATAGCTCTAGGATTGCTAGTAGGATAGGCATCCGCACATCTTTTATTTACTGCCATTGCATGCTTTATGACTGTTTTTTTATCTTTTCTGCTTTTACTACTACTCACTGTATGTGTGACCATAACTTGGTCTTTTTTATTTTAACTTTGAATGCTTTCATTTTCTTTATTTGTTTAAAATTAATGAATGAATGAATAAACGAATGGATGTATGCGACCATGGCTTGGTCTTACTTGTACGTGCTGCATGATGCGCATGCTTATATATTCAGTTTTCTACTTGTAGATGGGCTGAAAATATTATAAACAAACACTGGCCAAAATCAAACTCCAAACGGCACTCGGTTAGGCCTTTGCGGCACTCAGTGAATGTCGCAACGGCAGTCAGTGAATGCCGCAACGGCATTCACGGACTGCCGCGCGGTACATCGTTGAGTGTCGTTCTGCTTTATTGACTGTCGCAGGTAGGTAGATAGCTTTATTATCCTATTTATTCCACTTTCTTCCCCCAATACTCCATAAAACATTCTTCTCTCCTCTTCCCTTCTTCCCAAAATGGCCCCCATTAGCTCTCAAATCCTCTTCCCATGGATGGATGCTCTCTCGGGCATTGATAGGCTAAATTTCAAGTGTTTCAGACTGAACAACCTCTTCTCTTTTCGACAAATGTTTTTGAATGAAAGCTTACTTCGAGCTGCAATTCAGTGTTAGGATCCTTCCTTTCATGTCTTCCGCTTTGGTTCCCATGAGGTCTGCCCTTTATTCGAAGAGTTCAACGACATACTTCATACTGAACCTTCTACGGATCTGGTGGTTCCACCGGTACAGGTGGGCTATGTTCAAGATTTGGCTACCTGTAGACACCCTGATTTTGACCAAACGTCGAATTAAGGAGAGTGTTACCTCTATATTCGATGATGACAATGTCCGAACTTATCTAGGACTTCCAAAGATGATTCAAGCTCTTCAAAGGATTCCCCAACCCAAAATAAAAAGAAAAAAAGAAGGAACAGGAGAAGGATAAGCAAAACGGCACTCAAGCCTTTCTGCGACAGTCACGGGTTGCCGTTGCGGCAGTCTCTAGACTGCCGGACGACATTCGATGATTGCCGCGAATTTCATCAAGTGGCGCAAAAATTATGAATTTCAATAAAAAATGGCAATCCCTGGAGTTGTCTACGGCATTCAGTGAATGTCGTTCCGACAGTCAGTGAATGCCGTGCTGGCATTCACTGAATGCCGATGCGGCATTTACTGAGTGCCGCTTCCATCTCTGGTGAATGCCGCGTTCTTTCAATAGATAGCTGGTATATAGCACATTTTGTACTATAAAAAGGACAACTGAATTAGGGTTTTCAATCCTGAAATGACTGAAATATCCCTTTAAGATTGTCTATAAATAGAGGATGAATATTCACTTGCAAAGGGGGAGGATTTTCTTTGAATCTATAAGTTGTATAAGTGCTCTTCTTGCCTTGATCTTCATAATTAGGAGTGAGTTTAGAATAGCTTAAAGAAAGAGTTGTGTGAATTAGTGTATAAGAGCTTGATTAGTCTTTGGAAGTCCTCCAAAATCACCAAGTTGAAGATACTTTGGAGGTAAATTCTAGCATAATTATCCCTTGTTCAAATTTAAATGTAGTATGCATTGAGTTTCTTTAGTTTTCTTTCCTTATTTTCTTTATATTCATCCCTTAGGTTTATAAGACCTTCAATGTCTTACTTGAATCTCTTGGTTTGAAATCCCTTAATCTCCTTGTAATCTTGTGATTCATAGGGGGACTAAGGTTGATAGTAGGATAATTAGCATGATGGACCTAAACCTATCTTCATGGTTTGAAGTTTGTCATGGTTAGGTTTCATGAAGTTTTTCTATACTTCTTTGAAATTTACAAACATGAGCATATTTAGTCTCCAATGACCATCAAAAGGTAGGATAATTAGCTTTAGACAAGCCCAATCCCATGGCTTATTTGTCTAAAGTTAATAGGAATAAAGGGAACTAACTTAATGAGCAATGAGTTCACAATCTATTTTCGATCAAGGATTTTTAGTTGATAATCTAACCGTTGGAATTAAGTGAAACCAACGGGAAAGTATCTATAACTTAAAGTTCTACCACAGTATTTTTTGTTTCAAGGAGATTTCATGTTTAAAGGGGTTTGGTCATGAGTTTTGTGAAGTCACTACAATCTGTCCAGAGTTTCAGAACAGTAACACCCTTTTGAAATAAGCAAATAAGAACCTTAATCAAGTATTTGGGACCTAAAATAATTTTTTCTAAGTAGATTAATGTTAGGAAGCTACCTTAAAAAGAACAAAGCATTTCTGATCTTTTTGCTATTTTTAGAAAATCGTGCAAGAACTCTGGACAGAATGTTGTAGAACCTTGAGTAATGTCTGGTTTTTGTCCAATTCCTGGAGATCCAACCGTTGAAACTTTGATTTCTTTTTTGGGTTAAACACTAGACACACAGAGGCATCTTGTGTCCAAAATTCACCAAGATCAAACCACGAGAACTATGCTTTTTTACTTTTTTGAATTTATGTTCTATTCTCAGCAATTTCCAAAATTCTGCAATAGTTTTAATCAATCTTATGAATAATGGTTTAGATGATATTTTCATGAGTTAAGGTTCAAACCATGTCTCAATAACGATTAGTTAAGCTTGAATTTAAAGTTCAAAGTGACTTAGATCAATAAGTACTTCATGATTTTTCCTTGTTTAAATTTGCATTCATCCATATGACTCGACATTTATAGTTAGGATTCATTTGCTGTAGGTCAATTACATTTAATAGATTTAGGTTAGAGGCTTAGGATCATTATTCAAGTTTCTTTCATGCTATATATTATGTGGACTAGCCCTTGTTTTGTAGCGCCGATGAGGTATGACCCTTCTCTTACTCTCCCTCAGCTTAACTTTTATTTGATTTTATCGATTTTATGACCCCATGCACGACACATTAGAATTAGGATCTTGCCTTATGTGAATACATGTGATTAGAGACTCTTTTCTAGGATTTTCTTTCATTTGAATGGATCGCACGTTTCATATCGCGGTTGGATCTCGGGTAAGTTCTCTTGTTCCCTGTTGCATATCATATTGCTTGCTACTTGAAATATGTGGTTTTTGAATGATATTTTATCACTTGCAATCTTACACCCTTTAGACATGCTTTTTGTAATATATATTTATACGTATGTATTAATTGAGGGCACATATAAATTAATAATTCAATTAAAAGGATGTTAAGTAGAGGCCTATCGCGAGATAGAATGAGAAGGGGTGTTTTAGTCCGATGGACTCCTTCCCTTCTCATTCCATAATCCCCGGACTTAGTTAATCTTTGGTTTCGCAAACGATCAGTTTCCTTTCAAAATGGTTTCTTAATTTCCCTTTTAAAAATTAAGTGGCGACTAATTTGTTTTTAAATTTGAAATTTAGAAAAGATTTTAAAAGAAAAGCTATGGGTAAAAGAAAGAAAATTGCGATATCCACAATCTGGCGACTCTGCTGGGGATCGAACCCAGAATCTCTAGTTTCGCAGACCAGAATTCTGATTTTAGGTTCACTTGAGGATTAGACTTGAAAACATCCTTCTAATTAAATTAATTAATCTTTGTGTGTGTGTTGCATTTCACTTGCATGTCCAACCAGTCGATTGCACGGAACTATGACTTTGGAGGCTCGGGGCAACCCGGTCGGTCAAGTTATCATGGGACTGCGTGATCACCCTTGATCTCGTACCATGTGTTGGTATATGAAGCATCCTATCGGGTGTGTGTCAAGGGTCCCTTATTTGACAAAAACCGAGCTCTTGCATAGTAGCTTCCATAGAACCTTTCAAAGTTAGGAAATTAATTCTTGATTAGGGTTATGTGCTAGGAAGTCTTGTGTGCCTGGAAGGGATTATTTGAGATGATGATGATGCTCACTTGATACGAGTCATGTAAACTCCTAATCGCTCTCAAGCAATTCCCCTTCATGTCCCATGACATTTGGGAATGTGTTAGATTTTGATTATAAGATTACATCTCCTATATCACATTTAGCTAAAGCAGCATTGACCTTGTATGCATCCGAATTCATGAAAAGTACGGTGATAATCCGATCATATGGTCCTCCTAACCAATAAATTTCAAATCCATCTTTAAAAGCATACGGATTTTTGCCGTCTTTATTCAAAAGTTTTCAATCGTTCTTTTCAAAATCTTTGGGGCTCACTTTTCGAGTAAAACTCCAAACTAACCTTGTTAAGGTATATTTTCACGTTCTTATCTTCGAAGGAAGGACTCAAAATTTTTGGGTGTTTGCTTTTGAAAAAGTTTCACCAACTAAAGAAGTGTTTTTCAAATGAATTTTCAACCCAATCATCTTTTGTTGATAAATGTTTTCACATCCTCATTGTCGAATAAAAGATTCAAAATTCTTGAGAATTAATTTTAAAAGATCTCATCATCTTAAGAAATGAATTTTGGAAAATTTTAAATACCCAACCTTCGAAAAGGTAATGAGGATCACAATGAGAGGAGAAATTAGCGCACTTGACATGGGTGAGGATTTTATGTGCTTATATGTTTATGTGTTAGGATTAGGATTTTCTTTTCCTTGGCATATAGAATAGGCACACACACACACACACACACATGCATTGTATCCGTGTGACATATAAAAAAATGTTTTTACCAAATGTCTTTTAAAAACAAAAAGATATCTTTGTGTGACAAAAGGAAGCGGACAAAAAGTTTTTTAAAAGAAAATTTTGAAATTTGTTGTAGGAGCGAAAATAGCATCCAGATCAAATCTAGCCTGGTTTAGGGCTCCCACGGCAAGGCTGATAAGAAGAGAAGACACTGACATGGCTGAAGAAAAACGAGGAAATAGCCGGGCTAAGGACACTGGTAGAACAACAAGCGGAGTAAATGAGACGGCAGGCCAAAAATATGAACCGCATGATGGGAATGATAGAAGAGCTGAATCACTGACCACCACCTATAGTTCCGCCAGCTGTGGACCCATCTCATGGAGGAGAAGGAGATTGGTTTGACGATCAGGAGGCGTAATGGGCTGATGCGCTATAGGCCAACAGGGAAAGGGAGAAAGCTGAGAAAGAGAAGTTACTGACCAAGAAAATAGAGAAGTTGGAAAGGGTGATGCGCAAGGCTCAGGGAGTTGATACATATCTGATGAAACTGGAAGGGTTGTATGACGAAGTACGTGAGACACTGCCTGTCGGGTTTAAGATGCCAATTTTTGACAAGTTTGATAGGACCGAGAATCCTCGCAGCCATGTAAGGATGTGTATTGGAGCTTTCCAACCAAGTGGGCTGAGCACAACCATGATGGCGATCCTATTCGAACAGACTTTGACTGGGGCTGCTTTATCCTGGTATCTTACTCTCAAACCAAGAAAAACCAGGGTGTAGGAAGAAGTTATCAAAGCATTTGTGGCACAGTACGAGTACAATCAAGATTTAGATGTCACTGTCCGAGATTTGGAGACCACTAGGCAAGGGAACAAAGAATCATTCGCCAAATACCTTAGCAGATGGAGGGAAAAAGCAGCTAAAATGGTGCAACGGCCGTCTGAGAAGGACCAGATCCGAATGCTGATGAAGAATCTACAGCCAGTGTATCAAGAAAAGATGAGGTTTCAGTCAATCAACACCTTTGCCAAAGTTTTTGATGTCGGGACGAGGATAGAGGATGCAATCCAAGAGGGAGTAATCAAGAAAGAGGAGCAACCAAACCAGTACAGGAGGCCAAACTATGGGTCCAACGGAGGGCAAACGGGAGGTCACTCTGGCCCCACCGATATCAATGCACTGAATGGACCAGAGAGGAAATTTGACATAACACCGAGGAGAGGGGGGGGGGGCAAAGCACCAAGGAAGTTCTCAGATCTGGGAGTGTCACTATTAACTGCCCTCGATAGACTGTTAGCAAAGGGGCATCTCTGTCAGTTGGAACCTCGACCTCTACCAAGTCTACTTCTGCCAAATTTTCAGGGGGACCTCTTTTGCAAATTTCATCAGCAGAAGGGTCACTCAATGGATAGGTGTATGAGATTAAGGCATGAAATTCAGGACCTCATTGATAACAAGGTAATTTTGAAACCCCCTGCCAAAGCTCCGAACGTTACTAGAAATCCCCTTCCGAATCATCAAGCTGTGCCACCACCGCAGGGCCTTTATCTCTTGGGGATAGAAGAAGCAACCTTCGATCCGTCTAGGCTAATCACTAAGGCTGGGACACCAAGAAAGCCATACCAGCTACCTAAGGATTCAATAATCTGTGCTTTGGAGGATCAGCCGGAGAAGAGTGAAATAGGACAGTCAGACTGGTGGATTCAAGGGAGTGACGGTCGAGATGTGAGCCAGGTAGAAGATGATCTTTGGTATGAGAGCGAAAAAGAAACAGAGACGGTGGAGGGTACTTTGAAAGTTGATCCAAAAGTTGACAATCTGTGGGCAAGGGAAGAAGTCAGTCATTTAACTCGGTCGGGCAGACACTTTAAACTGCATGAGCTAAAGGAAGAACATCCAAGGAGAGAGTTAGACAAGGGAAAGGGGAAAATGAACGAAGAAGAGGAAGAAGACAGGGTTCTAAAGTAGATGAAGAAAACTCAGGCTAATATCACCATTTGGGGGTTGCTGATAGCATCAAAATGCCACAGACAGGCAGTGTTGGACGCCCTAAACCAATCTGATGTTCCCATCAACACAGCACCGGAAGATATTGTGGGACTAATTGGCAGAATCCCGACCTTGGCTATTACCTTTTCCTCAGATGACATACCCCCTGGAGGACCCATTCACAACAAACCATTGTACGTCACTATCGAATGTTTGGGGAACACCGTACCCGCTTGTCTCGTTGACAACGGGTCTGCTCTGAATGTATGTCCCTTTCGAATAGCTAAACGAATGGGCTTAGATGAATCATCTTTCGTGCCATCCCAGCAAAAAGTCAGGGCGTATGACAACACTCAGAGAACGGTCATGGGCATCATCTTTCTTAATCTTGTTATTGGACCAGTGGACAAAGAAGCTGAATTCCAAATCATTGATATCCCCGCCTCCTTTAATCTACCGCTAGGAAGGCCATGGTTGGATAGCTTGGGTGCCATACCGTCCACAATTTATCAAAAGGTAAAATGTGTTTGGAAGAGCAAAGTCTGTGACATTCTCGAGGATAGCTGGGTTTGTTCGTCTGAAGCATCATCAAGCGCACCGGTTCTAGAATTACAGCTATAAGAAGAAGAAGCAAATATGGGAGGGTTCGAGTTCGTCGGCATGATTGAAGAGGAAAGGCCAAAAGAATTCCTGCCACTTTACTTTGACCAATACGTAAGCCCGTTGGTCGTAGGGATCATGAAGATAATGGGTTTCTTTCCAGGATTGGGGTTGGGAAAGAACCACCAAGGCCTGCTGGAGTTTCCAAAAATCCCTACTCAGACTCACACTCACGGTCTAGGGTACCAACCATCCAAGAAAGGGCAGAAAGAAAAGAAGAAGGCCGTCGATGCACCACTATACCCTTACCTAAAGATGCTCAATGGATATTTTATGAAGGAAGGAGAAGATTTCCCCTTTTGTGGCTTCCCAGAGCCATGGGTAGACCAGAAAGATAAATGTTTAAAGCCAGGGTTTGAGATCTTCTTTCCCCACGAGTTTTCTGCATATGAAGACCCATACTCGCAGCTGCCTACCAAGTCGGCCACTACTAAGGATTGGATTGGTGCGCTAGACGGCTCTGTCATGAATGATCTGTTGGGCGAAGAGAGCACAGAAGTTATGAAAGCAGATCATGGAAGGGCCAAGGGTAAATACGTTGAAGGTCTGGTGGAGGAGGCAGCCGAGAGTGAGGAAGATGAGGAAGATCAGAGGGCGACCGACAAAGGAAGGGCCGAGAAAGAAGAGATGGAAGAAATTACCAAGACAGGGGATCTAGAAGAACGCTTCATCGCCGATCTGGGAGGAGAGAACAAGTGAGAGTGGGTTTTTGAGTCTAGTGACAGGTTTTCCCCACACCCAGAGTCTGTAATGGCCCAAATGAGACGTTTTTCAATTTCTATGTCTGTTGTAATCACTCCAAAGAAAATCAATGAGAACATGACTGATTCTGCCTACTTGAATGTGCTTAATGAATGTGATGAATGTGATGATCATGAAATACCCCTTAAGTTGCAAAAAATAATTGAAAAAGAAACAGAATCTGCATGTAAAATCATTGAGGACACTCTAACAATTAATCTAGGAAATGAGAATAATCCTCAAAATGTCTTGATCGACTCTACACTTGGCAAAGAAGAAAGCAAAGAATTATTCAAACTATTAAGTGAATTCAAAGATGTTTTTGCATGGTCTTATAATGATATGCCAGGCATTGATCCAGAGATAGTCCAACACCACATCCCCATTTTCCCAAATTCAAAACCAGTAAAACAAAAATTGAGGTGAATGAGGCCTGAATGGGCACTCAAAGTCAAAGAGGAAGTTGAAAAGCAGTTAAGAGCCAGATTCTTAATGGTCACTCAGTATCCATAATGAATCGCCAATATAGTGCCTATCCCAAAAAAGGATGGTCGCGTTAGGGTTTGCGTTGATTTCTGAGACCTAAACAAAGCAAGCCCTAAAGACGATTTCCCTTTACCACATATCGACGTCCTTGTTGACAACACCGCCGGACATGAGCTTCTGTCCTTCATGGATGGATTCTTCGGTTATAACCAGATCCTGATGGCGCTTAAGGATAGAGAGAAAACCACTTTTATCATGCCATGGGGAACATACTGGTATAGGGTGATGCCAGTTGGGCTCAAGAATGCAAGAGCGACATATCAGCGAGCCGCTACTGCATTATTGCACAACATGATCCATAAAGAGGTGGAAGTGTATGTGGACGATATGATTGTGAAATCCAAGGAGAGGAGAGGTCACTTGGAGGCTCTGAGGAAGTGCTTCGGGAGGTTAAGGGAGTTTAGGATGAGATTAAACCCACAGAAATGTACCTTCGGAGTCACCACAGGAAAAATGTTAGGGTTCCTAATTACTCAGAGGGGAATTGAAGTAGACCCGACCAAGATAAAAGCCACAGTCGAAATGCAGCCACCCAAGAATGAAAAAGAGCTGAGGGGGTTCCTGGGTAGAATACAATTCATAAGCCGTTTTATCTCAAAACTCACCATGACCTGCAATCCACTATTTAAATTACTCAAAAAAGGAGAGAAGTTCGAGTGGGATACCTTGTGTTAGAAAGCCTTCGATAAGATCAAAACCTACCTCTAAAACCCACCTGTCCTGTCACCACCTTCACCCGGGAAGCCTCTGCTGATGTACCTTTCTGTGACCGAGGATTTAATGCGATGCATGTTGGCCCAAGAAAGAGAAGAAGGACACGTAGAAAAGGCCATTCATTATTTGAGAAAGAGGATGACCGGATACGAGTTGAAGTACTCACCCTTAGAAAAAGCATGTTGGGCTTTAGTCTGGTGTACCCGTCGCCTTAGGCATTATATGTTAGCCTTCCTCGTGATCTTAATCTCCCGAATGGACCTGCTCAAATACCTATTTAAAAAACCCGCATTGACTAGTAGGATTTCTCGATGGACCATGATGCTAGCCGAGTTTGATATCAGATATGTCACCTCGTAATCTGTCAAAGGAAGAGCCATCGCCGAGTACCTAGCTAACTTCGCCGTGGAAATTGGGGAGAAAGGAGAATTCAAGTTTCTTGACGAAGGAGTGATGGAGGTAAGGGAGGATTTATGGAAGATGCATTTCGATGGGGCCGCCAATCAATTAGGCTACGGAGTCGGGGTTATCCTGGTAGCACCTGATGGAACCCCTACCCCACTGGCCGTCAAGTTTAAATACAACTCAACCAACAACACAGCAGAGTACAAAGCATGCATAGTGGGAATAGAGGCGGCACTAGCCTTAAAAGTTGAAAAAGTTGATGTGTTCGGAGATTCCAATTTGATCATATCCCATGTGCGGGGAGATTGAGGGTGAAACACGAGAAGTTGAGGCCACACCATGACTATTTGGAGAGTTTGAAAGAACAATTCAAGAAGATATCATTCTACTACCTTCCCGAGAGGAAAACCAATTGGCCGATACCCTAGCAACCCTGGCATCAATGACACAGATCCCCTCAGGGATCATGATGGTCCCATTATCCATAGAGATCAGAAATCAACCCTTATTTGAGACAGTAGCGGCCATAGAAGATGAGGGGGAAATACCGTGGTATGTGGATGTGTGGAATTTTATTAAAGAAGGAGAATACCCCGAAGGAGCCTCAGAAAAGGACAGAAAGGCAATCTGAAGGTTCTCAGCCCAATTCGCAATCTATGTAGATAAGCTGTGGAAAAGGTCATACACAGGGTACAATTTAGAATGTCTATATCGAAAAGATGCCAAAAGAATGATGAAGGAAATACATGAAGGAGTCTGCGGGCCCCACATGAATGGGCATAGTGCTGGCAGAGAAGATCATTCGGCAAGGATATTATTGGACGACTTTGGACAAAGATTGTTGCGAGTATGTCAGGAGATTCCATAGATGCCAAATCCACGCCAATCTAATGCATACCCCGCCTTCCCAGCTCTACAGCATGACCACGCCTTGGCCTTTCTCCGTTTGGGGCATTGATATCATTGGTGAAATAGTTCCGAAGGCTTCCAATGGGCATCGATATATGATCGTGGTGATAGACTACTTTACTAAATGGGTGGAGGCCGCTTCATACGCCACATTAAAAGCTAAGGATGTTGTGAGCTTCATCAAAAAGAACATAATCTACAGGTATGGGGTCCCCAACGAGTTTATCTCAGATTATGGTAGCCATTTCCAGGGAGAAGTTATCCCGCTTTTAGAAAAGTACAAGATAACCCGCCATCAGTCCTCTCCATACAGGCCTCAAACGAACGGAGCTGCAGAAGCAGCTAATAAAAATGTTAAAGCAATCTTGGGGAAAACAACAGATACATACAAAGATTGGCACGAGAAGCTACCGTTTGCACTATGGGGGTACCGGACCTCTGTAAGGACATCTACAGGAGCTACACCTTATTCGCTGGTTTACTGAATGGAGGCCGTTCTCCCAGTCGAAGTAGAAATACCCTCCCTTAGGGTTTTGGCAGAAAGTGAGATCACCGAATTGGAATGTATACGAGGAAGGTATGAGGAGTTGATGTTGCTCGATGAGAAGAGGTTGGCCGCAATAAACTATACTCGTGGATATCAGAAGAGGATAGCCCGTGCTTTCAACAAAAAGGTTCGCCTAAGGAAGCTTGCTGAGGGTGACCTGGTCCTCAAAGAACTGAAAGTGCCCGTTTATGACCCCAGAGGAAAATTCAAACCCAACTGGGTCGGGCCGTACATCATAAAGACTCTCCTCTCTGGAGGGGCGACCTATCTCATGGACCTAGACGGGGTTGAATTTAAGCAACCGATTAACCTCGATCGCCTCAAGAAATACTTTGCTTGAAATCATTTCTTTCAAAACCTCCTACCTCGATGAACTATGCCCGACCTGATTCCCACTAGGGGATACGTAGGCAGCCTACTTGGTTCGGTCATTAAAATAAAACCGCCCAAGCAACGTCTTCCTTCAAGCCTCGAGCAGAACTACTGCAGGCCTGATACCCATTCGGGGATAAGTAGGCAGGCTCTCAAAAGCCTTCGGCCCATGAAAACCCAAAAAGAAAAACCCTGTGCTAAACTAGGGGCAAACTGGCATTTGCTCAGAACCACTTCGAAGACCTAAAACCAGGGGCAAACTTCGTTTGCTATCCGAAGAACTAAGATATTTGCCTAAAACCCATCTCTGGATCTCCTGACTATCAAAATAAGTACTATAAAGAAACAAATGTGAATTCATTGTATAGAATGAGTAAAACTTTAAGCAAGACACAAGGCAAAGTAAAAAGCCAAGAAAAGAGATTGAAAGGAGAATTTTTTAGATTAATCGGAGGAGTGAACACTTTGATTAAACATGTTAGAACTTTTCCTAAAGATAAGAGCACTTTAAAAAAAAGTAAAAAAAAAAAAAAAAAAAAAGAAGTAAAAAAAATCACATTCAAAAGCGTAAAAGGATAGGCAGGACTTGTCTGAAATTTTTTGTAAAGAAGAGCTTTATCTTGTTTGTCTTACTTTCATCAATGCATATCTATAAAGCCTTGTCTCTGGATCAGTGTTTGAATCTGAAAAAGGTACTCAGCGGTAGGCACGATCAAAGCCGGGATTCTTCAAAAGGGAGCTGAAACTCTATCATGCCAAGCCTCGATGAAAGCCTTCACAATAGAAGGACGCAAAGTGGACCCTCTAGTAAAATCGGCGGTAACAGGCTCATTAATGTCCTGCAAGAGTCCGAACTGGTGAACCACCCGACCAGGAATGTAGAAAGTAGTAGCATGCAAGCCAGGAAACCAGATACCGGGCCACCCAAGAAGGCGTACGGCGACAGAATAGTAAACCCACTGCGGGCAGGTCCAGCAAATATCAATAGGAGAAAGACCTCGGAACCAGCCAAGCCAAGCATCGGCGGAGTGGAATAGGCAATGAACCTCCATATGGTCATAGGGAAGTGGCCCACGAAGATGTGAGGAGTGTATAAAGAGATCAAGGCATTCCATGAGCCAAACCTATAAGACAAAAGGTGCTCCTGCAGATAACATAGCCTCAGCATTATGAGCGTAGCCCAAACCAATCAGAGTCTCGCCAAGAATCAGCATAACAGCACTCTTCATCTCCCGCAAACCGCAGGCAGTAGGTATAAGAATGTCGAAAGATGACTAAAAGAGGAAGTAAGAAAATAGAGCAATCGACAGGGCGCTACATCGAATGATCTGATACTCTCCATCATAAGGGTCTCCTATGGGAGCATAAACGGTAGAGGGGTGCTCGAAGTCAATCTGCCTGTCTCAAATAAAAGAGCTCGCCGTATTCCGGATATACAGAGAAGAGTGGCTAAATCCCGGACGTACCCGGCCTAAACCAAAGGAACTGTCAACTCAACAAAAGGATCAGTGTGCAGAATAGCGCTGAATTCCTCAAACAAGGGGCAAGTCTCGTGAGAGCCAAAATGAAAGACGTTGAGAGAGGGATCCCAACATTGGATGGCAACTCGAAGTAGGCCCTCATTCAAATTCATCCGTCGAAAAGAGAAGAGATCATTTAGTCTGAAACACTCAAAGTTGAGCCTATCAATGCTAGAGAGGGTATCCATCCATGGAAAAAGGATTCGGGAGCTGATGGGGGCCATTTGAGAAGGAAGTGAAGAAGAAAAAATGGTGTTTTGCGGAGTATTGGGGAAAGAAAGTAGTATAAATAGGGGAATAAAACTGTCCACCTACCCGCGGCACTCATTAAAGCAGAACAGCACTCGACAAAGTGCCGTACGTCAGTCCGTGAGTGCCGTTTCGGCATTCACAGAATGCTGCTGCGGCACTCATTGAGTGCTGCTGAGGCCTAACTGAGTGCCGTCCTGAGCCTCATTTTGGACAGGGTTTGTTTGTAGTGGTTCAGACCACCTGCAAACAAAAGAAAGAATAAATGTGCGCATCTTGCAGCACATAGAAGCAATATCAGACCATGGTCACATACATTCATTATTATTTATTCACTCATTCATACATTCACAGGAGCATTCAAGATTAAAATAAAAGAGGGACCAAGCTATGGTCCCACATACGGCAAGATATATATACCAAGCATAATAAAAGGACCAAGCTATGGTCACACATGCGATGAATAGCAATAAAAAGCAGAAAAGAAAAAAATAAATAAAACAATAAAGGCAAGTGCCTATCCTACCGGCTATCCTGAAGCCATCATCTAGAGTAAAGTGTCTGCATGTGTATATACAATCATCCAAAATACAGTATAAGTCCTCTCTAAGAACACTCAAAAGTAAAAAAAAAGAGAGAAAGAAGAGTCAACCCCAGCCTCGGCCCCTAGCCTGGCGAGTGACACGTCTGAGAGGCTCATCCTCTGACTTTGTGCCGCTCCCGCCGTGTCCGCCTCCTCCTTTGCCCCTACCTCTACCGCTACTGGTGCCCTCGCCACCGCCTCCGCCACATCCAGCACCGCTGCCTCCAGGGGCATCACTGAGAGGGATGCCGAACTGCTGAAGCCGCTGCTGGAGCTCTCCCACCTGCCGGGATAAAGCCCCCACCTGTTCCTCCTAGAGGGAGAGAGCAAGTCAAATTACCAATAAAATAGCTTGGAAAGCAAGATAAACAAATAAAGGGAGCATTTTTTTTATTTTTTCTTACCAGAGCTCTCGCATGAGTCTCAGCAGCCACTCACGCCACCTCGGCCTAAACAAAAGGAAGAAAGGTTAGAATATCTTAATAAAACTACATTTTTAGATAAAGCAAGGTTTATAAATTACCCTCCACTCTCGACCGTAAATCCACTCTCTCACGCTGTGGGCATAGAGCAAGCCCTCCTCCGCATAGTCCCGCGGGACATGATTGTACTAGAGAGGAATGATGGGAGCACCCGCCTGATATCTGGGGACCATGGTAGTGGTCTGCTCGTCGTAGGAGACTGTCCTAAGACTCAAATCCCAGGACGGTAGAGCAGGAGCCCGAGCAGCAGCAAGGACGGGCTGCAAGGAAGAATGAATCCAATAAGAAGATAAAACACAAATGTTCAAAAGGAATAAAAGGCTGAAAGAAACTCACCCGGGTCACCTCCATCAAAGGGAAGTTCCTCATCAGCTTTGCAGCACAGAAAGCTGCGTACCCCAATGGAGGATCCACGAAACCCTAAAGAGACAGACCGGCTAGGGCAACTATAAGCGCGGAACCCTGGAGGGTATTGGTAGCTCACGTAGACTCCGGCGGGGGGTGTTGCACGAAGAAGGACTCGGGCGTCAAGGACTGTCTAGTCACCCTCTCTCCTAGGTACCAAGCCCGAGCCTCCGGTCCGTCCAGCAGGACCCTCTGTGGGTCATACCCAACCGACTCCCGCATCCCCTGGGAGGTCTCTGGAAGTACGTCAAGCCAAGGCTGCCATCGGACGTGATGCTCTCGTAGGTTCGTCAAGAAGTTCCTGAACGAAATAAAATCATAAGCTCCGGTTTTCTGCCCGACCCGATCCTTCGTCCACTTCAGCCCCTGGGGCATGATGAGGGCGTCTGCTGGTCGCGTATCAGTCGACATCATGTGCAAGTACTCGTGGGACCAAATCTATAAGAAAAGAGAGAGCATAAATTTTGAGGAGCATGAATAAAGAAATTCGAAATAAAAAATGCAAAGTTTAAATTCAAGGTCAAGAAGTTAATAAAAGAAGAGAAGTATACCTCCCAGGCCCTCCAGAAATCGCCAGTAGAGGCTAGGTGATCCCGGGATATCTCTTCCATGTGCTGGTACAAGATGGCTAACCCTGTACCAGCCCAGTCATACTAGTATATCTGCCCCATGTGCTCCAAAGACCCCAGCAGCGTCACGGAGATCCGATCTCCCTTGGTGCTCAGCAGAGAGCACCCTAGCATATACATCAGAAACCCCCGAGCCATCTGCTCGTTAGTAAAGCCCTGCCGGCCTCGAAAATTATCCATGAACCACCTGGCCATGACCAAGGGCTCCTCTGGAACGGCCCCCAGCAGCGGCTCAATTCGATCCCACTCTCTCTCCACGTCCAGATAGCGAAGGCACTCCCCCTAGAAAGGGATCCCGGTTATCATGGAGAAGTCCAGCGGCGTCATAATCATCTTGCCAAACGGGAAATGGAATGTGCTGGTAGTGTCCCACCACCGCTCAGCAAGGGCATGGATCTGTCTCAAATCGTTGGAGCTCTTCGTCAATAGTTTGACGAAGTCCCCAAAATCGGCCGCAGTAATGAAGCCCCTCACCGGCTCGCTCAGCTCTATATACCACTCATAACCGTGGGCGAGACTGCCGTGCCCCTTTAGCACCTTAGGCAATAGCTGCAAGAAAGAATCACAAGATTTGATGTTAGTAACTGGATAAAGAAGAAAGCAATAAAAATAAATAGGTGGTAATAAGAAAAAAAAAATAGAAAAGGCGTTTACCTCGCGCTTGAACGCGCGAGCGGATAAATGCTCCTCTGGATCTAAGAGAAGGAGTGTGGGGTCGGGATGATGGGTGATATTTGGCCCTCTTCCGGTTACCAGAACTGCTCGCCATAATCTGTCAAGAAAAGGAAGATTCGCGTATTAGATTCACGAAAAATTCAAAAAAACAACCAAATGAAATAGATTAACTGAGTTCTGATCATGAGAAACTAACCTGATAGCCCTGGTAGATCGATCCAAGCAAGAAGAGGAGAGGGGGAAAATTTTCTCCAGAGAGATCCACGAGAGAAGAGGTGAGAGAATGAAATGAAAATGAAATGCAACTCTCGGTTTTAGCTTCTGCCGCTCAAACGCGACACTCGGTTTGTGTGCGCAGCAGTTGATGAACTGTCGTGCGGCACACTCTGAATGCCGCAACGGCACTCCATGAGTTCCGTAAGGCAGTCAGTGACTATCGCGATTTTGGAGCGTGTGCCGCGTTTAAGTCGATTAAGAGATATTTTGTTTCCCCCTAATATTCAAAATTGGATCCCCATATTTGGATTTAACCCCCAAATTTTACCCTTTTTGTGCCTTTAACCCCCGAGGTTGGTTTGCAGGATCAATTTTGGTCCTCAAATTTGAAAATTGAAATAATTTTGAGTCCGTGGGCCCCCAAATTAAAAAAAAAAGAAATAAATTTGAGCCCGTGGGCTCCCAACTTTGAAAGATTGAAATTGAATTTGAGCCTGCGGGCCCCAAATTTTAAAAAAAAAATAAGAAATAAATTTGAGCACGTGGGCTCCCAACTTTGAAAGATTGAAATTGAATTTGAGCCCGTGGGCCCCAATTCTTGAAATTTGAAATAGATTTGAGCCTGTGGGCTCCCGATTCTTGAAACTTGAAAAGGACCAGAACCCGTGGGCTCCCAATTGTGAAGATTTAAAATGAATTTTGGGTCTGTGGACTCCAAATTCATCTTAATACGATTACCCTTGTTTTGAGAATATAACAGATTTATATTCTCGATCCGCGTGATAGATTTACGTCGATCCTTTGTTTTTAGAGTGTAACGGATTTACAATCTCATTTCTCACAACGGATTTGCGTTTGCCATTATTTTGAGAATATAACAGATTTATATTCTCGATCCGCGTAATAGATTTACGTCGATCCTTTGTTTTGAGAGTGTAACGGATTCACATTCTCGGTTCTCGCAACGGTTTTGCATTAATCCTCGCTCTGAGAATATAACAGATTTATCTTCTCGATCCGCGTAACAGATTTACGTCGATCCTTTGTTTTGAGAGTGTAACGGATTTATATTCTTGATTCTCGCAACGGATTTGCATTAACCCTCGAAATCAAATCAAAAGAACCATCTTGACCCCATAACAGATTCTGCATCAGTCAAGAATTCAGTAATCTTCTCTGACTAACGCGTCATGTAATGTGCGTCATACGTAGAGAAGACATGATTAGCATGACGCTTGCATAACCAGGTCTATTCAAAAAACACCATTACATAGCATGCGCATCACGTTAGGATAGGTGCATCCATCCGTGTGACTACTTGTGTTTGTGTGTGTTTGACCCCGTGCCCGAACTACGCTTTGGTCTGATTCCTGATGGAATACGTAGGCAGCTCATCATGGAGCACGGCCAATTAGAATTCCGCTGCACGCTCGCTTCCTTTTGCAACGCATTTTGTTTTTTCCTTAAATCCGACAGTTTGGTCAAAGGCTTGTCTTCACACAGGCTTCAACGTTCGCTTGTGGTTTGCGTTGCCCCACAAGCTCCATCAAAGAGGGGTAAACTATAGACACCCCAATTTTGACCAAACGTCGAATTAAGAAGAGTGTTACCTCCATATCCGATGATGATAATGTCCGAACTTATCTAGGACTTCCAAAGATGATTCAAGCTCTTCAAAGGATTCCCCCAACCCAAAAAAAAAAAAGAAAAAAAGAAGGAATAGGAAAAGGATAAGCAGAACGACACTCAAGCCTTTCTGCGACAGTTACGGGCTGCCGTTGCGGCAGTCTCTGGACTGCCGGACGGCATTCGGTGATTGCCGCGAATTAAATCAACTGCCGCAAAAATTATGAATTTCACTAAAAAACGGAAGTCCCTGGAGTTGTCTGTGGCATTCAGTGAATGCTGTTCCGGCAGTAAGTGAATGCCGCGCCGGCATTCACTGAATGCCGATGCGGCATTTACTGAGTGCCGCTTCCATCTCCGGTGAATGCCGCGTTCTTGTAATAGACAGCTGGTTTACAACACATTTTGTACTATAAAAAGGACAACTGAATTAGGGTTTTCAATCCTGAAATGACTGAAATACCCTTTTAAGATTGTCTATAAATAGAGGATGAATATTCACTTGCAAAGGGGGAGGATTTTCTTTGAATCTATAAGTTGTATAAGTGTTGAACTTGCCTTAATCTTCATAATTAGGAGTGAGTTTAGAATAGCTTAAAGAAAAAGTTGTGTGAATTAGTGTATAAGAGCTTGATTAGTCTTTGGAAGTCCTCCAAAATCACCAAGTTTAGGATACTTTGGAGGTAAACTGTAGCATAATTATCCCTTGTTCAAATTTAAATGTAGTATGCATTGAGTTTCTTTAGTTTTCTTTCCTTATTTTCGTTATATTCATCCCTTAGGTTCATAAGACCTTCAATGTCTTACTTGAATCTCTTGGTTTGAAATCCCTTAATCTCCTTGTAATCTTGAGATTTATAGGGGGACTAAGGTTGATAGTAGGATAATTAGCATGATGGACCTAAACCTATCTTCATGATTTGAAGTTTGTCATGGTTAAGTTTCATAAGTTCTTCCATACTTCTTTGAAATTTACAAACATGAGCATATTTAGTCTCCAATGACCATCCAAAGGTAGGAGAATTAGCTGTAGACAAGCCCAATCCCATGGCTTATTTGTCTAAAGTTAATAGGAATAAAGTGAACTAACTCAATGAGCAATGAGTTCACAATCTGTTTTCGATCAAGAATTTTTAGTTGATAATCTAGCCGTTGGAATTAAGTGAAACCAACGGGAAAGTATCTATAACTTAAAGTTCTACCACTGAATTTTTCGTTTCAAGGAGATTTCATGTTTAACGTGGTTTGGTCATGAGTTTTGTGAAGTCACTACAATCTGTCCAGAGTTTCAGAGCAGTAACACCCTTTTGAAATAAGCAAATCAGAACCTTAATCAAGTAATTGGGACCTAAAATAATTTTTTCTAAGTATATTAATGTGTTAGGAAGCTACCCTAAAAAGAACAAAGTATTTCTGATCTTTTTGCTATTTTTAGAAAATCGTGCAAGAACTCTAGACAGAAGGTTGTAGAACCCTAAGTGATGTCTGGTTTTTGTCCAATTCTCGGAGATCCAACCGTTGAAACTTTGATTTCTTTTTTGAATTAAAAACTAGACACACAGAGGCATCGTGTGTCCAAAATTCACCAAGATCAAATCACAGGAACTATGCTTTTTGCTTTAATGAATTTCTGATCTGTTCTCAGCAATTTCCAAAATTCTGCAATAGCTTTAATCAATCTTATGAATAATGGCTTAGATGATATTTTCATGAGTTAAGGTTCAAACCATGTCTCAATAACGATTAGTTAAGCTTGAATTTAAAGTTCAAAGTGACTTAGATCAATAAGTACTTCATGACTTTTCCTTGTTTAAATTTGCATTCATCCATATGACTGGACATTTATAGTTAGGATTCATTTGCTTTAGGTCAATTAGATTTAATAGATTTAGGTTAGAGGCTTAGGATCATTATTCAAGTTTCTTTCATGCTATATATCATGTGGACTAACCCTTGTTTTGTAGCGCCGATGAGGTATGACCCTTTTCTTACTCTCCCTCAGCTTAACTTTTATTTGATTTTATCGATTTTATGACCCCATGCGCGACACATTAGAATTAGGATATTGCCTTATGTGAATACATGTGATTAGAGACTCTTTTCTAGGATTTTCTTTCATTTGTATGCATCGCACGTTTAATATCGCGGTTGGATCCCGGGTAAGTTCTCTTGTTCCCTATTGCATATCATATTTCTTGCTACTTGAAATATGTGGTTTTTGAATGATATTTTATCACTTTCAATCTTACACCCTTTAGAAATGCTTTTTGTAATGTATATTTATACGTATGTATTAATTGAGGGCATATTTAAATTAATAATTCAATTAAAATGATGTTAAGTAGAGGCCTATCATGAGATAGGATGAGAAGGGGTGTTTTGGTCCGATGGACTCCTTCCCTTCTCATTCCATAATCTCCGGACTTAGTAAATCTTTGGTTTCGCAAAAGATCAGTTTCCTTTCAAAATGGTTTCTTAATTTCCCTTTTAAAAATTAAGTGGCGACTCATTTGTTTTTAAATTTGAAATTTAGAAAAGATTTTAAAAGAAAAACTGTGGGTAAAAGAAAAAAAATTGCGATATCCACACTACCCCGCTCCATACATCACGGAGTGCTACGAGCTCTTTTGTTCATGATGGATATATCGACTTTGAGCGACTTTCCTCGATTTATGCTCCCGTGGGAGACCCTTATGATGGCGGATATCAGATTATCCAGCGTAGTGCACTATCGATTGCCATGCTCTCTTACTTTCTCTTCCAGTCATCTTCTGATATTCTCATACCCATCGTCTCTGGTTTGCGAGAGATGAAAAGTGCCGTCATGCTAGTTCTCAGCGAGACCTTGATATGCTTGGATGGTGCTCATGCGACTGGGGCTATGTTATCTGCAGGAGCCCCTTTTGTCTTACAAATTTTGCTCATGGAATGCCTGGACCTATTTATGCATCCTTCACACCTCCGAAAGCTGCTTCCTTATGACCACATGGAATTTCATCACTTATTCCGTTCTGACAATGCTTGGCATGATTGGCTCCAAGGCCTCTCTTTAGGCGACATTTGCTGGGCTTGTCGGACTTCGTCTTATCGCTCTGTTGCAGTGCGGCTTCCTGGTTGGCCCGGTATTTGGTTGCCTGGCCTGCACGCTACTACCTTCTACATTCCCGGTTGAGTGGTTCGTCAGTATGGACTTCTCCAAGACATTACTGGGGATCTTGGTACTAACTTTACGCGGAGTTTGATCATGCGTTCCTCTACTGTGAAGGCTTTTGTTGAGGCTTGGCATGACAGGGTAGCTGCTCCCTTTTGGAGGATTCCTGCTTCAGTCATACCTACTGCTGAGTACCTCTGGCAGATTCAGACCCTAGTTGAGAGACAGACTCCATAGACATGTCTAAAGCAAGACGGGACAAAGTTTTACTTTACAAAATATCTGACTAATCCTGTCTACTTTCTTGCGCCTCTGAATGTTTTATGTTTGAAAAGAATGTTTTAGCATGTTCAATCAATGTGTTCACTCTTTCAATTTATCTTTAAGTTATGAAAATCCCCCCCACCCCCCACCCCCCTCCTCTTTCAAAATCTCTTCTTCGCTTTTGTTACTTTGCTTAAAATGTTTGCTTAAAGCTTTAATCATCCTATACCATGAATTCTCATTTGTTCTTTTATAGTACTTATTTTGATGACCAAGAGATCCAGAGACGGGTTCAGATATTATCGGGTTCTTTTTGGTTTAGCAAACGAAGTTTGCCCCTAGTTTGGCATAGGGATATTCTTTTGGGTTTCTCATAGAATGAGGGCTTTTAAGAACCCGCCTACTTATCCCCGAATGGATATTAGGTCCGTAGTAGTTTGATGTAAGGCTTGACAGAAGGTGCCACTTGGGTGATTTATTAATGACCAAGCCGAGCTGGTTGCCTACGTATCTCCTAGTGGGAATCAGGTCAAGCGTAGTTCATCAAGGTATGAGGTTTTGAAAAAAAAACAAGGCTTCAAGCAAAATATTTTTTGAGGCGATTGAGGTTAATTGGCTGTTTAAATTCAACCCCGTCCAGGTCCATAAGATAGGCCGCTCTTCCAAAAGGAGAGTCTTAATAATGCATGGCCCGACCCAGTTGGGCTTGAATTTTCCTCTGGGGTCATAAATAGGCACTTTCAGTTCTTTGAGGACCAGGTCACCCTCAGCAAGGTTCCTTGGGCTGACCATTTTGTTGAAAGCATGAGCTATCCTCTTTTGGTACCCCCGAGTATGGTCTATTGCAGCCAATCGTTTCTATCAAGCAACATTAGTTCCTCATACCTCCCCCGCATCCATTCCAACTCAGTCACTTCACACTCCACCAAGACTCTCAAAGAAGGTATTCTACTTCAACTGGAAGAACGGCTTCCATCCCGTAAACTAATGAGTACAGCGTAGCTCCCGTGGAAGTTCTTACAGAGGTGCAATATCCCCATAATGCAAATGGTAACTTCTCATGCCAATCTTTGTATGTATCTGTCATTTTTCCCAAGATTGGTTTAACATTCTTATTCGCCGCTTCTACCACTCCGTTCGTTTGAGGCCTGTAGGGAGAAGACTGATGGCGGGTGATCTTGTACTTTTCTAGGAGTAGGATAACTTCTCCCTAGAAATGGCTACCATGATTAAAAATGAACTCATTCGGGACTCCATATCTGTAAATTATGCTCTTTTCTATGAAGCTCGCCACATCCTTTTCCTTCAAAATGGCGTATGACGCTGCCTCTACCCATTTGGTGAAATAATCAATTGCCACGATTATGTATCGGTGTCCATTAGATGCCTTTGGAATAATCTCACCGATGATATCAATGCCCCAAATAAAGAAAGGCCACGGCATGGTCATGCTATAGAACTGGGAAGGTGGAGTATGCATCAGATTTGCATGGATCGGACACTTGTGGCATCTTTTGACGTACTCACAGCAATCCTTGTCCAAAGTGGTCCAGTAATACCCTTGCCGAATTATCTTCTTTGCCAGGATATGTCCATTCATGTGGGGTCTACAGACTCCTTCGTGTATCTCCTTCATCATTCTCTTAGCCTCCCCTCCATATAAATACTCCAGATTGAACCCGGTATACGACTTCTTCAACAACTTATCCGCATAGATCACAAATTGGGCAGAGAACCTTCGGATTACCTTTCTGTCCTTCTTTGAAGCTCCCTCGGGGTATTCTCCTTCCTTAATGAAATTCCAAACATCCACATACCAAGGCAACTCACCTTCATCTTCTATGATTGCGATCATCTCGAACGAAGGTTGGTTTTTGATTTCTATGGATAACGGTATCATGGTGACTCCCGAAGGGATTTGTATCATTCAGGCCAAGGTTGCCAGGGAATCGGCCAACTGGTTCTCTTCACGGGGGAGGTATTAGAACGATATCTTTTTGAACTATAACTTCAGACTCTCCAGATAATCGCGGTAGGGTATCTACTTTTCGGGTTTCACCCTTCAATCACCTCGCACTTGAGATATAATAAAATTGGATTCTCCGAACACATTGATCTTCTTGACTTTTAGGACCAATGCCGCCTCCATTCTGACTATGCAAGCCTCGTATTCGACCGTGTTGTTGGTCAATTTATACTTAAGCTTGATGGCTAACGGGGTAGGTGTTCCATCAGGTGCCACGAGGATGATTCCAACCACATAGCCTAGTTGGTTGGCGGCTCCATCAAAATGCATTTTCCACAGATCCTCATTCAACTTCATTACCCCTTCGTCGAGAAACTTGAACTCCCATTTCTCCTCAGATTCTATGGCAAGGTTGGCTAGGTATTCAGCAATGACTCTTCCTTTAATAGATTTAGAAGTGACATATCTGATATCGAATTCGGCCAGCATCATGGTCCAACGGGAAATTCTACTGGTCAAGATAGGCTTTTCGAATAGGTACTTGAGTGGGTCTATTTGGGAGATTAGGACAACGGGAAAGGCCAACATGTAGTGCCTAAGATGACATGTACACCAGACTAGGGCCCAACAGGCTTTTTCTAAAGTTGAGTATTTCAGCTCGTATCTGGTGATCCTCTTACTCAGATAATAAATGGCTTTTTCCATTTGCCCCTCTTCTCCTTCTTGGGCCAACATACAACCCCATCGAATCCTCGGACACAGAAAGGTACAACAATAAAGGCCTCCCGGGTGAGGGTGGTGACATGACAGGTGGGTTTTGGAGCTAGGTTTTGATTTTATCGAAGGCTTGTTGACACAGAGTATCCCATTCAAACTTCTCTCCTTTTTTGAGTAATTTAAACAACGGGTCGCAAGTCAGGGTGAGTTTTGAGATGAAATGGCTTATGAACTGTATTCTACCCAGGAAACCCTTCAGCTCTTTTTCATTCTTAGGCGACTGCATTTCGACAATAGCTTTTATTTTGGTTAGGTTTACCTCTATTCCCCTCTGAGTGATAAGGAACCCTAACAGCTTTCCGGTGGTAACGCCGAAGGTACACTTCTGTGGGTTCAGCCTCATTCTGAATTCCCTCAACCTCCCGAAGAATTTTATTAATGCCTCTAAGTGACCTCTTCTTTCCTTAGATTTTACAATCATATCGTCTACATATACCTCTACCTCCTTATGGATCATGTCATGCAACAGCATAGTAGCGGCCCGCTGATAAGTTGCTCCTGCATTCTTAAAGCCAAATGGCATTACCCTATAGCAATATGTCCCCCACGGCGTGATGAACGTGGTTTTCTCCCTATCTTTGGGTGCCATGAGGATTTGGTTATAACATGAGAACCCATCCATAAAAGATAGAAGTTCATGCCCGATAGTGTTATCAACGAGGGCGTCGATATACGGTAAAGGAAAATCGTCTTTAGGGCTTGCTTTGTTTAAGTCTCAGAAATCAACACAAACCCTAACATGACCATCCTTTTTTGGAACCGGTACAACATTGGCTATCCATTCTGGATACTCGGTGACCATCAAGAAGCCGGCCCCTAACTTCTTTTCAACTTCCTCTTTCACCTTAAGTGCCCATTCTGGCCTTATTCGCCTCAATTTTTGTTTTATTGGTTTAGAGTTAGGAAAGAGGGGGATATGATGTTGGACTATCTTTGGATTAATGCCTGGTATATCACTATAAGACCATGCAAAAACATCTTTGAATTCATTTAATAGTTTGATTAACTCTTTGCTTTCTTCATTGCTAAGTGTAGAGCCGATAAATACATTTTGAGGATTATTTTCATTTCCTAGATTAATTGTTAGAGTTTCCTCAATGATTTTACATACAGATTCTTTTTCTTTTTCAATTAACTTTTGCAATTTAATGGATATTTCATGATCATCACATTCATCACATTCATTAAGCGCATTCGAGTAGGCAGAATTAGTCACATTTTCATTGCTCTTGTTTTTGGGAGAGATTACAACAGACATGGAAATCGAAAGATGCCTCATTTGGGCCATTACAGACTCTGGGTGTGGGGGATACCTATTACTAGACTCGAAGACCCATTCCCTCTTGCCTTCAGGTCAGTGATGAAGCATTCTTTTTAATCCCCCATCTTCGTGATTTCTTCCATCTCTTCTTGTCCTGGTCTTTCTTCTGTTGATCCTCTGGATCCTCCCAATTTTCCTCACTCTCTGGTGCCTCCTCAACCAAACCCTCAATGTATTCTTCTTTGGCCTTTTCATGACCTATTTTCATAGTTTCGGTGCTCCTTTCACCCATCAGGTTTTTCATGACCGGGCCATCTAACGCACCAATCCAATCTTTAGCAGTAACTGACTTAACAGGCACCTGCAAGTACGGATCTTCAAACGCAAAGAATTCGTAGGGGAAGAAAATCTCAAACCCTGACTTTAGGCTATTGTCTTTCTGGTCCACCCATGGTTCTGGGAAACCACAAAAGGGGAAATCATTACCCTCTTTCACAAAGCATCCATTGAGCATTTTTTGGTACGGAGTCATTGGCGCATCGACAGCCTTTTTCTTTTCCTTCAGCTCCTTGTTGGACGGTTGATAGCCCAAGCCACAGTGTTAGTCTGAGTAGGGATCTTTGGAAACTATGGCAGACCCTGATGATTCTTCTCTAGTCCCATACCTGGAAAGAAACCCGTTTTCTTCATGATCCCTGCGACCAACGGGCTTGTATACTGATCGAAGTAAAGCGGCAGGAACTCTCTTGGCTTCTCACCTTCCATCATGTTAACAAACTCAAACCCTCCCAAATCTGCTTCCTCTTCTTGCAACTGAAGTTCTAAGACCGGTGCGCTTGATGATGCTTCGGACAACCGGACCCAACTGTCCCTGAGGATATCACAGACCTTATTCTCCTAGACACATTTAACCTTCTGATGGATTGTCGACGGTATAGCACCCAAACTGTCCAACCATTGCCTCCCTGACAGCAGGTTGAAGGAAGTTGGAATGTCAATGACCTGGAATTCGGCTTCTTTGTTTACAGGACCGACAGTGAGATTGAGAAAAACAATTCCCATGATCGTCCTCTGGGTATTATCATATGCCCTTACCCTTTGTTCTGACAAGATGAATGTTGACTCATTCAGATCCATTCTCTTAGCCGTTCGAAACAGACATAGATTCAAAGCTGATCCATTGTCAACCAGGCAAGCAGGCACGGTGTTTCCTAAGCATTCGACGGTGACGTATAGGGGTTTGTTATGAATAGGCTCTTTTGGGGGGACGTCATCTATAGAGAATGTGATGGCTAGGGCCGAAATTTTTCCAATCAACCCTACAAGATCTTTCGGGGTCGTGTTAATGGAAACATCCGATTGAATTAAGGCATCCAAGACTACCTGCCTATGGCATTTGAAAGCAATCGGCAAACCCCGAACAGTGGTGTTAGCCTAAGTTTTCTTCAATTGTTTCAGGACCCTATCTTCCTCTGCTTCTTCATACATTTTTCCCTTTCCCTTGTCTAGATCCCTCCCTGGGTGATCTTCATCTAGCTCGAGCGGCTTGAAGTGTCTGCCCGACCGAGTCAAATGATTGACTTCTTCTCTCATCCACAAATTGTCTGCCTCTGAAACTCTTTCCAAACTCTCATTTTCGGTTCCCACCTCTTCATCACTCTTGTACCATAAATCATCCTCTATTTGATCTATATTGCCAATTTCCTAAACCCACCAATCCATCTATTCTGCCATTTCCTCTTCACATCTTACTGATTGTCCCTTCGAAGCATCCTCTAAAGTATAGATTGTCGGATCCTCTAGTAGTTGAAAAGGCCTTCTTGGTGTCCTAGCCTTAGTGATTAGCCTAGACGGATCGAAGATGGTTTCCTCTATCCCCAATAAATACAGGCCTTGCGGTGGTGGTACAACATGGTGGTTTGGTAGTAGATTTTTTGTGACATTTGGAGCTCTAGTGGGCAGTTCTAATATCACCTTGTTATCAATAAGATCTTGGATTTCGTGCCTTAATCTCATGCACCGATCCGTTGAGTGGCCCTTCTATTGGTAAAATTTGCAAAAGAGATCCCCTTGAAAACTTGGCAGAAGCGGACTCGATAGAGGTTGAGGTTCCAACTGACTGAGATGCCCTTTTGCTAACAGTCTATCGAGAGCTGTTGATAGTTATACTCCTAGATCTGAGAATTTTCTCGGTGGCTTGTTCCCCCTTTCCTTGGTGTTATGTCAAATTTCCTCTCTAGCCCGTTTAGTGTGTTGACATCGATGGGGCCAGAGTGACCCCTCGACTGTCCTCCATTGGACTCATAGTTCAACCTTCTATATCGATTTAGCTGTTCCTCCTTCTTTAACACTCCCTCTTGGATCGCATCTTTGATTCGAGTCCCTTCATCAAATACTTCAGCAAAAGTGTTGATTGACTGAAATCTCATTTTCTCTTAGTAAACAGGTTGGAGATTCTTCATCAGCATCCAATTTTGTTCTTTTTTGGTAGGCCTCTGGACCATTTTAGCCACATTCCCTCTCCAATGGCTCAAGTACTCAGCGAAAGACTCCTTATTTCCCTGCCTGGTAGTCTCTAGATCTCTGATAGTAGCGTCCAGGTCTTGATTGTACTCATATTGGGCTACGAACGACTTGACAACTTCCTCCCAGATTCGGGTCTTGCTCGGCTCTAATGTAAGGTACCATGATAGTGCAGCTCCGGTTAATGTCTGCTGGAACAAGACGGCCATCATGGTTGTACTCAAACCACTTAGCTGAAAGGCGCCTATACACATTCGGATATGACTCTGAGGGTTTTTGATTCCATCAAACTGGTTAAAGACTAGCATTTTGAATCCAGCAGGCAGTACTCCACAAACCCCATCATATAAACCTTCTAATTCCAACAAATAAGTGTCAACTCTCTGGGCCTTGCGCATTAACCTTTCTAGCTTATCTATCTTCTCAGTCAGTAGCCTCTCTTTCTCAACTTTCTCCCTTTCTCTGTTGGCCCGTAGCACATCAGTCCATTATGCCTCCTAATCATCAAACCAATCTCCTTCCCCCTTCCCCAGAGGTGGGTCCATAACCGGCGGAATAATTGGTGGTGGTTGGTGATTTAGTGCTTCTATCATTCCTGTCATACGGTTCATATTTTTGGCCTGTCGCCTCATTTTCTCTGCTTGTTGTTCTACCAGCATTCTTAACTCCGCTACTTCCCCATTGTTCCTTTCCTCTATCATTTCAGTGTCTGCTCTTCTCACTAGCCCCTAAACCAGGCTGGATTTGAACTTGATGCTATTTTTTCTCCTACAAAAAGGTTTAACTTTCTCTTTAAAATAAAAACTTTTGATTCGCTTCCTTTTTTCACATATATATTTTTGTTTTGAAAAACCCTTGGTAAAGCAAAACCTTTTTACGGATGGTTCATATGTCACACGGATGCAATGCATGTGTGCGTGTGTGCCTACTCTATATGCCAAAGAAAAGGAAAATTCTAATCCTAACACATAAACACATAAGCACATAAAATCCTCACTTATGTCAAGTGCAACAATATCTCCTTTCATTGTGACCCTCACTACCCTTTCAAAGGTTGGATATTAAAAATTTTCAAAATTCATTTGAAAAGCATTTCTTTAAATGATACGATCTTTCAAAAACAATTCCCAAAATTTTTTGATTTTTCCTTAGAAGATGATCATGTGAAAATATACCTTAATAGAGGTTAGTTTGGAGCTTTAATCAAAAAGTGAACTCCAAAGATTCTTTTTGAAAAAGCGATTGAAAACTTTGGAATAAAAGATGGCAAAAATCCGTTTGCTTTCAAAGATGGATTTAAAGTTCTTCGGGTAGAAGGATCACATGATCGGATTATCATCGTACTTTTCATGAATTCAGTTACATACAAGGTCAATGATGCTTAGCTAAACATGATATAAGAGATGGAATCTTATAATCAAAATCTAACATATTCCCAAATGTCATGGGACATGAAGAAGAATTGCTCGAAAGCGATTAAGAATTTACATGTCTTGTATTAAGTGAGCATCATCATCATCTCAAGTAATCCCTTCCGGGCATACAAAATTCCCTAGCATATAACCCTAATCAAGAATTGACTTCCCTAAGATTGAAAGGTTCTACAGAAACTATCATGTAAAGGCTGGGTTTTGGTCAAATAAGGGACCCTTGACACACATCCGATAGGATGCTTCATATACCAACACATGGTACGAGATCAAGAGTGATCACACAGTCCCATGATGGCTTGACCGACCAGGTTACCTTGAGTCTCCAAGGTCATAGTTCCGTGCAATCGACTGGCGAGACATGCAAGTGAAATGCAATAGGCACACGAAGATTAATTAATTTGATTAAAAGGATGTTTTCAAGTCTAATCCTTAAGTGAACCCAAAATCAGAATGCTAGTCTGCGAAACCAGAGATTCTGGGTTCGATCCCCAGTAGAGTCACCAGATTGTGGATACAGGCATTTGGGCCCACAGTTTTTTAATTTTAAAACATTTTCTAAATTTCATACCAATAGTCGCCACTTAATTTTGAAAGGAAAATTAAGAAACCATTTTAAAGCAAACTGATCTTTTAAGAAACTAGAGGTTTTCTAGGTCCGGGGATTATGGAATGAGAGGGGAAGGAGCCCGTCGGACGAAAACACCCCCTCTCATCCTATCTCGCGATAGGCCTCTACTTAACATCATTTTAATCGAATTAATAATCTAGGCATGTCCTCAACTAATCCATATGTATAAATATACAATACAAAAGCATGTCTAAAAGGGTGTAAGATTGCAAGTGATAAAATATCATTAAAAAAAAAAACCACATAATTCAAGTAGCAAGCAATATGATATGCAAATAGGGAACTATAGAACTTACCCAGGATCCATGCCGCAAATATTAAACGTGCAATACATACGAATAGAAAGTAAAACCTAAGAAAAAGTCATTAATCACATATATTCACATAAGGCAAGATCCTAATTCTACGATGTCGCGCATGAGGTTAAAATCAAGGAATTAAATAAACTAGAGAAAGGGTTGAGAAATTGTACCTCAAATGTGCTACAAAACAAAGGTTAGTACACATCCTCCAAATATAATGCTCACGTCTTAAGCAATAATATTAAAATTCATGCTTAGATCTATCAAATATGGGAGAATTATAACTATGAATTCCTCCTAAGTAGTTGGGGAGACATTACTTCTATGGATATGTAAGTCTCAAATAGAAGCTGATACAATGTCCACATAAGAATGAAGTAATCCCAACATGGTTACAATGAATCCATGGTTAAGTTCTACTATGTGTAATTTAAACCCTAACAAGAAAGGATGTATTTTAATTACAAGTATTAGGCTACATGCATGAATGTACATGGATACATGATTATGAACAAAATAAGCCATAAGGTATTCATCGACTTGGACCACGTAGACTCTGGATTTAGACTTAACTAATCATTATTAGTCATTGGGACCATTGTTCACAAGATATATCAAAAACTATTCCAGAATACTAAAATTTCAGCAAGTAGACCTGAACTTCAAGGAAATAAAAGGGATGCTTCTAATAGTTTGATGTCAGTGATTCTTGGACACAAGAAACCTCTGTGAGTCTAGTTTCTAACCCAAAAAGAAAATTGAGGTTTGAACGGTTAGAGCTCCGGGAATTGGACAAACACTAGGCATCACTCAGGGACTTACAACTCTCCGTCCAGAGTTTTTGTATGATTTTCTAAAAATAGTAAAAAAAAATCATAAATGCTTTGGTCTTTTTAGGGTAGCTCCCTAACACATTAAACTACTTAGAAATATTTATTTTGGGTCAAGAGCGCTTGATTAAGGTTCTGATTTGCTTATTTTAAAAGAGTGCTACTGTTCTGAACTCTGGAAAGATTATAGTTGTTCCACAAAACCCTTGGCCAAACCACTCTAAACATGGAACTTCCTTAAAACAAAAATTGTTGTGGTAGAACTTTGAGTTATAAACACTTTCCCTTTGGTTTCATTCAGTTTCAACGGTTTGATGTTTAACTAAAAGTCTATGATCAAAAACAAATTGTGAACTCACTGCATCATTTATCTAATACAACTTTGTTAATTAATTTGATCCACGAGCCATGGAATTTGGCTTAAACCACACTGCCTCTCCTACCATTTGATGGTCATGGGAGACTAACTACATTCATATCTTGAAAGCCTCAAAGAAATATGGAGAAATTTCATGAGACCTAAACATAACAAACCTAAACCATGAAGATAGGTTTAGATTTATTAATCAAGTGTACTAATATCAACTTCAATCTTCTTGTAAATTATGAGCTTACAAAAGAATTAAAGGATTTCAAGTCTAAGGATTCAAGTAAGACATTGAGGGTCTTTTGAATCTCAAAGATTAAATGGAAGAGAAAAAGAAAATTCAAAGACTCTAAGTATATTTGTGATTAGAATATAATTAAGACTAATTAACTTAAAGTTTTACCTCCAAGATATCCTTAACTCTGTGATTTTGAAGAACTTCCAAAGACTAATCAAGCTTTCCACCCTTTTTAACTCTTCAAAAACTCACTTCTAATTGTGTTTAGAGAAGAAATTTTAAAAGTTTTAGGACTTGGAGAACTAATACAACCTCTAGATTCAAAGAAAAATTCCAACCACTTGCAAGAGGATATTCATCCTCTATTTATAGACAAGTTTAAAGGGGTAGTTCAGTCATTTCATAGTAGAAAACCCTAATTTGGATGTCCTTTGGAGGTACAAAATGTGCTGTATTCTAGCTAGCTGTTACAAAAACGCAACACTTAATGGAGATGGAAGCGGCACTCTCTAAATGTCGGAATGGCATTCAGTGACCGCTGTACGGCACTCAATGAATGTCGTCACGGCACTCCATGAATGTCGCAGAGAACTCCAGGAACTGCCATTTTTTTGGAAATCATTTTTTTAACAGCATTTGATATGTACAGACGGTAGTTGGTTACTGCCGGTGCGGTTCTCACTGACTGCCCGTCTGGCGGTCAGGGAGTGCCGCAGCGGCGACCCGTGACTGTCGCAAATTGGCTCAAGTGCCGTTCTGCCTCTTTTTTCCTTTTCATCTTTCTTATTTTTTTTTACTTTTCATTTAGGTTGGAGAGTCTTTCGAAGAACTTGAATCATCATTGGAAGTCCTAGATTAGCCGGACATTGTCATCATTGGATTCGGAGGTAACACTCCCTTTAACTCGATGTTTGGTCAAAATTGGGGTATCTATAGTGTGTATCTTTACCTTGGGGTTTTGTTCTAGATCTTTCTTCTTTTTCCCTCTCTTCTTGCATATTCTTCTCCCTCTCTTTGCTAGTTTGTTTCTTCTTCTCCTTGAGTGTGTGATCTATGCATATGTTTGTGTGTAGTCTATGCGTATGGTGTGGATAGCGAGGGTGAGGCAGAAAGTGAGGGCAATGTGTATGCTTGAGTGTTTGTTTGCTCTCTCTCTCTCTCTCTCTCTCTCTCTCTCTCTCTCTCTCTCTCTCTCTTAAAATCCCTATAGATAAACACAACACACATATACATACACACATATATGAACAGATTTACAAAGTAAGGGAATTGTGTATGCTTGAGTGTTTGTTTGCTCTCTCTCTCTCTCTCTCTCTCTCTCTCTCTCTCTCTCAAAAGCCCTATATACACAACACACATATATGAACATATTTTCAAATCTATTTGAAGTTGATGGAGGAGATATTGAGAGGGATTGATTGAGATGGTGTACATGAATAAGGGCCGACAGTTAGGGGTAGTAGTGTAGATCTGGCGGGTAGAGGGGAGTTTGAGGGGGTGTTTGTTTAGTGGGTAAAAGAGGGGGTGTACTTAGTGTACTAGGTTGTAAATGCTTTATAAAGTTGGGTTCATGTCCTTGTCTAGGTCTGCGTGCCGTATAGTCTTACTTTATACAGATCTTACGAGTTTGCGTGATAAGTTAGTTTGGTCTGTAACTTACAGTCTAAGTTAATTAAGTAAAAACTCATGTAGTTCGTATATGATTCTAGAAATGTAGTACAAATACGGTGACTCCTTTTATTAGACTTAGAAATTTTACAAGTATTACAAAAACAAAGGAACCTTTACCTAATCCAACAAGGCTTTGGCATATGAGGCTTGGCCATATCAATCTAAATAGGATAAACTGACAAGTTAAAGAAGGAATCATAGGAGATTTGGTTCTCGAACCAATGGAAGTCTGTAAATCATGTTTAGAGCGTAAAATGACTAAAGGCCCTTTCCTGCAAAGTGAAACAGGACCAATGATTTGTTGGAATTAGTTCATACTGATGTGTGTGGACCAATAAATATTAGATATTGGGTGGTTATGAGCATTTCATTACGTTCACTGATGACCACTCTAGGTATAGATATGTGTACCTAATGTAGTAAGCTGGTTATATCGATAAGGTACTAACTAGGTTTTACATGGATAATTCGAAGAAAGGTTTGTTACCTTCCAGGCTTGGTGTAGCGTTTTCCTAGGACCAGTGTCCTAAGACACAAGAGGAAAGGAATCGTACGGCAGGAATTCCCTATGCCTCGGTAGTGGGAAGTCTAATGTATGCGATATTATGCACTAGACCAGATATCTGCTTTGCTATTTGCATGGTTAGCAGGTATCAGTCAAATCCTGGTCTAGAGCACTACACAGACGTTAAGCAAATTCTTAAGTAGTTAAGAAGGACTAAAGATTACATGCTTATGTATGGTGGTGATGAGTTGATTCTAGTGAGATACACTAACTCAGACTTTATGTCAGATAAAGATTCTAGGAAGTCGATGTCTAGACATCTCTTTACCCTCGAAGGTGGTGTAGTTAGTTGGAAGAGCGTTAAGTAGAAATGCATTATAGACTCAACTACGGAAGCAGAGCATGTGGCTGCTTATGAAACTGTAAAGGAAGCTATTTGGCTCAAGAAGGTCCCTATAGAACTCGGGGCGGTACCATCATCACTGTCACCTATTATGCTATGCTACAATAATAGTGGGGCAGTGGCTCAGTCCAACGAGCCAAGGAACCACGGAAAGGGAAAGCATGTAGAAAGGAAGTGTCATATCATTCGAGATATAGTCCAGCGTGGAGATGTGATTGTTACCAATATTGCCACAGCCGAAAATTTTGCAAATCCATTTACAAAGGCTTTACCACAAAAAGTATTTGATCGTCATCTAGATTCTTTAGGTCTTAGATGTAGTGGATTGTGAGTGCAAGTAAGAGTTTGTTGGAATTGTGCCCTCAAACTCGGTCTTTATGTATTTGACATTTGACATTTAATATATGGATATCGGTTTACATTTCTTTATGTATGTGTCATGAGATGATTGTTTTAATCCTTAAGTATCATAGCAAGTAATTCGTGTATGTATGAGATACATACACGGGAGATATGAATTACTATTCTTTGATACTTATAACTTGTCACAGTGGATGATGAGATTGGATATCTCATCAGGTATACACTGTAGCATGATTAACTACCATTGAATGGAGTGATGAATCTTAATCACTAGAGTATGAGACTCTTAGTTAATATGCTAATGCTTATAGTACAATGATGGATCATGCGCTTTCCTATTGACACTTAAAACTGTCATCAGTCGATAGAAACTCATAACTTGTATAAGGCACGTGTTCTTAATCTTGTGACAATTATGGACACAGAATGTGGGTATAACTGCTTTGACTTACCAATCAGTGAGGTCTTAAAGATCAACACCTGGGTATCTTGGTTGTATCATGTTCATAGGATTGTGAACATATATTATCAAGATAAAATCTACCCTCTGATAAATAGTATGCATTCCCTTGAAAATGTCACCAAGTTGATTATTGAGAACTGTAGTCTTGTTGATAAGTAGTTATTAATATGTTTAGTAATCATGAGAAGGTGAATGAGACTCAAGGTATGGAAGAGGTAATCATCATTCAGGTTAACATTAGCAGTTTATCCGACTACCTTAATATGATTACGAATGCTGATAGTAGATGGACATTAGTATAAATATACAAGTCTAGTTATCGCTATGGATCTGTTCTCTTACGTTGGAGTACAATTATCATTTTATAGTGGAGTGAACGTTAACTGATTAGTTAGTTAATTTGCTGATCAAAGAGTTTGATCAATAAGTAATCTAAGCCAAGAATAAATAACCTAGGAGGTCTCACTCTAAGCTCCACAGGGTGTAAGAGGATTTGAGAATAGAGGAGCCAATCGATTGGCATGATAAGCAATCGATTGCTATGGCAATCAATTGGACTTATTAGCAATCGATTGGCATGGCAATCGATTAGCATGGAAATCGATTGCCATTATTGGCAATCGATTGAGACTTACGGTTGGTTTGAAAACCTATAAATAGGAAAGCTGCGTCCAGAATTAAAGACAACGTCATTTTTCTGCTCCAGCACTCTAGAAATCAGTTTTAGGGTTATCTTTTGGCTTTTCCTCTCTCTATTAGGATTCCCACAAGTCATATTCCTCTTACAAACATCCATCGGAGTCATAGGAGTGAAGATCATCTAGAGGAAGCTGCTGGATTGTCTAAGAACAAGATTCAATCGAAGTTTGATCGTATTCTGAATTCGGTTCAAGACCTACAAGTACTCTTCTTCTCAACATGCTACTAGATTCACATGAGTAGTAGATTCTGAGATACAAAAGTTTTCAAACTCATTTTCCACTGCAAATTCTATTTTTAATAACATATTTCCTTCAGGTAGGACTCAAACCACTCAGCTAAAAACGCTCTGATACACATCCTCACATGATTCCTGGGATTGCCAGAACCGTTAAACTTATCAATTCCATGGATTTCAAAACTGACTTGCAGCTTCTCCTGGGTTCCCTCAAATAACCCCTTTAGCTCTAGAAGCTAACTATCAACCTCGTGGGACTTGTGAACAAATTTCTCTAACTTTTCCACTTTCTCTTTTATTTCAATACGCTCTTTCTTACCTTTCTCAGTTTTTTATCTTTCTACACTGGGCACTTCAACTCTAGGCGGTTTTGGATCCTCGTACTAGTCATCTTCTCCGACCTGAGCAACAGGTGGAGGAGGATCGACTATTGGTGGTTCTACTGCGGGCCTCTAGCGGGTCAATATTTCCAACATGGTCATCATTTGGTCCATCCTCTCATTCATTCATGCCATTTATTCGGCATTCTGGTCCTAATCCATTTCTCTTTCTATCTCCTGTTCTCTTTGGACTAACCTTGCACTCAAATCTATAACCCAAACTATTCCGGTGTATGATGCTACATCGCCTACGATCATAATTTTATTGCGTCAATGTTTTATTTTCAAAACTTTTGATGTATAATGACTCTTTTTCTTTGGAGAGATTTATTTGAGAGATTTATTTTAAAAGATGTGATGTGTAAACCGCACACATGTCATGCAAATGGCAATGCACGTGGATGCAACTAGCCTATATGCCAGAAAAGGAAAATTATGACCCTATCAAATGGCATAACAGCACATAAAAATCCTCATCCATGTCAAGTGCGCCAACATCTCCACTCATGGTGATCCTCATCCCCCCTTTGAAATTTGGATACTTTTGAAAGTTTTTGAAATTTATTTAAAAAAGTATCTCTTGGATGATAAGATCTTTTCTAAAATGGGAACAATTTGGATTCTCCTTTGAAAATGAGGAGGTAAGAAAAAATAATTTTTCAAATAAAAGCATTTTTGAGAATTGAAATCAGTTTGACCACGACTGATGAGTTCTGAATTTTTGGGTAAGAGGGCAACATGGTTGGATAGTTTTTTTTGCACTTTTTATGAATTCTGATACATACAAGTTCAATGATTCTTAGCTAATAGGATATAAGAAATGTAATCTTATAATCAAGAATCGACACATGCCCAAATGACATTGGACATAAAGGGGAATTACTAGAAATTGATTAAAGGGTTACACATCCTATGTCAAGTGAGCATTGTGATCATCTCACATAATCCCTTCTGCGCATCTAAGTGTTACACACTGCACCAAATTGGCCGATTTGTCACTGCTATGAGCTGTGACAAAGAGCCTTTGTCACTGCTCTGGACCGTGACATTTCCGGGGGTGACAAAACAATTTGTCACCACTAATAACCGTGACAATTGTGGTTTGGACTGTGACAATTCATACCCCTAAAGGGGTTTGGACCGTGATGAAATATGAAATTTGTCACCGCTGCGAACCGTGACAATTTATAATTTTGTCACTGCACTGAACCGTGACAATATTTCAAAATTGTCACTGCTGATAGCAGTGACAAATTTAATTTGTTTGTCACCATTTTTGTCACTGCTGCAGGCGGTGACAATTCTGAAAGAAATTGACAAAAAAAAATATTGTTTGCAAATATAAGCACAATAGCACAAATAACAAAAATTGCAATCCCCTTTGTCAGCGCTCAAATTTGTTGAATTGGAATCATGAACTAGAAACAAGTTTATAACACAATATAAACTCATTTCATTCATTGCTATAATTTGTAATGTCCATTGCTAATGTCAAGTATACGTGAGAAGCATTTCCTCAGGTTTCAACACCGACAAAATCAACACAAAGCTATTTAATCTATTTTACCATGTAATACCTTACAAGCGATCCAAATCAAAATATACAAGAGTTTACATAGATGAAGTGCCAATTATAGAGGCACCAATACATTAAAACTGTGAAAAAAAACCATGAATAGTAGGCCTTAATTGATGTAACAAACCAAAGTCAAGTTGAAAGTCATGATCAATAGCTTTGCAATAAGAAAACTCCAAGTATATGCATCATGCAAACAAAAATGATTTGTGGACATTAGTATTATTCTATGAGTACAAAATGCTAACCTACTACATTGGTAACTTACAAATTTGTAAAAAAACTATGAAGTCCTTGTGACCTTATTAAAATAGATGGCAAACTTCATGTCGTAGGACAACAAGCCCTTAACTTAAAATACATAGTTCAAATATGCATGTATGCTTTTCTTCTATCATAGAAATTACCTTCATTTCTTGTATGCTTTTCTTGTTTTCTTGAGCTCAATCACCATTATGAACTTAAGAACCATACTGATTACCTAAAGCTACCAAAAAAAAAAATCATCCATAAAATATGGACGGATTACCATACTGATTACCTCACTCAATTAGCACATTGTCAAAGTTTCTTTAGCACATTAACCAATGGCATTTTTTTTGGTCAAATGAGAATATTAATGACAAAAATTGAAATGGACGGATCCAAAAATAATCCACTCTTTCAAATTCCCCTTCCTTAAAGTCCATCATGCATAGCATTCAGAATTTACCTTCTGGGTCGACCCAAACTGTACCACCCCTTGTGGTTCTATAGATATTACTGTAATTGTCTGCAAAACGAAGTTAGATGATCAATAAGTTTAGTTGATATGTTGAATTGAAAGATGACTATATAATACAGATAAACACATATGCCTGTGGGGACCAAACAATTCAAAGGCGGAACATAAAACCTGATGTAAATAGAAAAGGCTGATATTCTTTAATTAAATTAAATCTACATATTAAACTAGAAGAAGGGTGGGTACTTGTATTCCCGAGGAAAATTGGCAATGAAACTGAGGTTCATCCTGTAAAGGTAACGTTAATTAATTTCAATTAGTAGGCAAAACCAAATTGACATTCTTTTACAAAAATATATCACAAGATGAACAAAGTTATCAATGTCAACAAATTAAAGATTGGTGTTGTATTTCAACTTTAAAGGGCGTAAAAAGTAACAAGCTCCAATGCTACCCAAATGCAAGAAAGGAAATCCATCAAGGAAAAAAGATTATTCAAGAAACCTTGAAATGAAAAGTAAACATATATATATGTATATTTAAAAAAAATACTCATAAAACCACAAATACCTGAAATGTATGTTGAATTTCATCCGAGTGCATCCACCGCTGCTTTTTAGTGAAAGCAGTTTGGCCTACAATTCTAAACACAATGATAACAAGATCAGTCTTACCCATATTCTGGACAGTGCTTTCATTTTTGTAGATTCTAGCAATGCAAATGATCTTGTAGACGAAACTTTTCAGAGAAAAATTAACTACGAGTTTCATTTATTTTTTTTTTGCTCAATTAACTACTAGTTTCATAACTTTTACTAATTTAGAACCAAAACTAAACACTACATGAAGCACACCTGTTGCCAAGCATGTGGACTTGCAAGGGCATGTTGTCAATCACAAACCCCATTTGCTGTTCATAGTAGGCATCTTCCATTGTCAACAATCTGTGTATATATATATATATTATATATTGTTAGGGATATATACTAAAAGCCATGCTTTATGTAGTTGATTTATTATTCATTTAATAAAATCAGTTAATCCATTTTTTATGAGAATCTATGTGGGCAATATTTGTATTATATTATTTATTTAATATTATGCATGTGTGTCTCTCATTTTATATAGTAGGTGGTTTGGTGTGTAGAGTTCGGCTTACACACGGAAGATCAGGCCATCAGATATTATAGAATGTAAGATTTTGGTTTACAGTCTTAGATGGGATTGGACACACCATCGGTAGGACTGCAGCATGGTGTTGTTGTAGGTTTGTCTTGACTGCGGAAAACGGTATAGTTTCAACTCACTATGCTGGTACACTTTGTGTATTAAACGGGACTGACTTGGAGTAATTATCTTTATACTGACTTATAAGATAATTAATACCTCATGGCTATTATGAGTGCTTATGCTCTAAATCCTAAGTTAATTTGTAGACACGTACATTTGTTATTTACACTCTGATCCCTAAAAGGGTGAGATCCTTAAATGGGTCAATATCTCATTAGATTGGGTGGCAATATTAATTGTGTGGTGGATATTAATTAATGATGAATCCATGTCTCAATTTTGGGATTGATGATATCCCCTTGAGAAAGCTTATAAGTTTTGATTATGTCAAACCCTGCAGGTGGATTTTGTATCCGACATATCAGATAAGTTAAGCAGAGGATCTCAAGGAATTTTAAGAAATTAATTAAATATGATTGTCAGTAATTATATTTAATTAATGGATATCTGTAATCTTAACATGGGGAGATAATAAGCATTTAATAACATGGAGCTCGAAATATATTTTTGAGATAAGGGCAGGAGTGTAATTATAATTCTTTAGTGGTATGAATTATAATTTATGGAAATAGGAATCTGATTCAGTTCGAATTACGGTTTCCTAATTCCATAAGGAAGTCTATTCCTTATTGACTTCTTATGGTCCCTATCGTAGCCTATATATATGCTGCCTTGGCTCTTCTCTTAGGTTGCATGATTTCACATTCTAAGCTTCCCTTGACCTCCTAGCTTTCTTCTAGAAGGGTTTCCACCAAACCCTAGTCTCTGTGAGCATTCAAGAGACATAGGAGTGAAGATCGCTAGCGTTGGACAACGCTCACTAAAAGAGCTTCGGACTGCTCGATACTGATCGAAAGTTGCTGAATTTTGTACACAAAGTTCCTGACGTCGAGACGGAGCTGCTGTGAAAAATTCAAGTAAATCGGAGATCGTTTAGTCCTCCTGACGAACACATCTTTGTCGGATCAATGTGATCGGGATTGAATCGTCACATCAATCAAAGAGAGTGTTATAACTGGGAATAGAAAATAGAACATAAAGAGGGAAGAGCAGAAAACATAAAGGATTTCGAAAGAGCCCACACTCAGTTCGATATTCTGGCAGCAAAGGAATACGGTAGAAGATCGTGAGCTGTTATCGAGCCCGTGTTCTCGATTCGTCTACTACAGCAATCCGTTTTTGCAGTTCAAGGTAACCCTAGTTCCACCCTTGTAGGGTTATTGTAGTTTTCACGTAATTTATTTTGCAGTACCAACTTATACGCGCTGTCAATGGATTCTGGGAACGCAGTTTCCTAACAATATCATAAGATCATTAAGAATTGGCACGGATAACTGAAAATCAGAGACAAACACAGTCTGAATTTTAAAAATATAGATATTTTTTTTCTTGTAGTTCCAAGAAAAAGAAGAAAGACCAATGGACTTAACAAATAGCCACAAAATTAAAGCTGGAGGTTTTGAACTTCAGAGAAGCTTGATCTCAGGAGGAATTTAGTGATCCATTATAATCAGGAGGGTAATTGCAAAGTATATGTGCATTTAATGAGCAGGATTTACTAGATTTTGTGTGGTTGTGCGTTTTCCTAAATCCTACAAGAAAAATAAAGAGTAATACTGGAGTACTAAGTAACAACTAAACAATCTGATCAAAAATAGAAATTAGAGTTATAATTTGATATTCATGCCATTGCGACAACAAAAGAAAACAAAAACCCAGAAATAGAAATTAGTTGAGATATAGTAATACCCAGATAATGAAGAGATTGGTACTTTACACAAATTTCCATATACTTGAATTCAAAATCACATTAAATATATCTAGTGAAACTGCAACTATTAGCCAGTCTACTAATCCATCTCTCACTTCCAGTCCTTACACATTTGTTCCATAAAAAAGTCCAGACATGAGTTGTTTTCTGGATTTCTGCACTCTGATTTCAATAATAATCAAGAGAAAAAGAAACAAAATTTTTTTTCCTTCAAAGTTTCTCTTCACATGCTTCAGATAGGTAACAGAATCTAATACATAGTAGTAGTTCACCAAACATTATTTGATCACAGACACATTCACAGCACAGGCACGCACAAATATACTTATAGCAGCTAGGCGACATTCAATAACCTGATTGTTGTAATTTACAGTAGTAGTGACTGCTTTCTGAGACTCGGCCAAGGAATGGGCTAAGACAAAAGACCCACTAGCAAGTAGTTGCACATCAGTTGCAGTTGATTAATTCATTATGTTCAGCTGTTAGTGGAAGAGAATACAAAGAGGCAGGGCTATGTATGGGAGAGGAGGCGGCTGTTTGTGGGAGATGAAAAGCAAAGGTTGTAATCAAATAATGTTTTTGGTTTTGCCTGCATTCATAAAAATTAACACAAATGAGAAATAAAAAAAATGGTTGTACCTAAGACCAAAAAGGTTAAGATATGTTCACAGTGGAAGGCTTCCACAGAGAAGAGAGGATGGGTGGATGGAGATTGAATTGGGCGAGTTTTATAACGATCAAGGAGTTGAATTAGTGGCCTATCATTGTATATTTACACATCATAACTTAATTTTATCGAACTAAATCACAATGGCTTGCAGTGATAAACAAATCAAATGACTCAAAATCAAGAAGAATAGCAAATTGAGTACTTGATGAAGAGATCCCAATCAAGCTGTGACTTTCCGGGTACAAAGAAAAACATACATTTCTTTTTGGTACAAAGAAGACATACATTTCAAAGGCTGAAATTGAAAGGCGGATTCTTTTTTTCCTTACAAAGCTAATGATAGTTATCATGGTAAAAATGTGTGACAAGAAATTTTACTTGTAGAGGTCACATCAGTTGCTTCTAAATAAAATGAATGACCATTACAAACTTTAGATGGCTAATCAATGACTGTACAAAATGCACATTCATTACTATTTTGGACCCCCAACCTTCAAAGATGAACAAATATAAAACACAAGCACAAATTACAGAGCTAACTGAATAAATAATTGGGTCTGATCTAGGAAAAAAATGAGATGAGGTCCAAATCATATATATATATATATATCAGAAACATGCTCCTAGGTTTTGATGTCCAAATCATATATATATATATAAACAAATACAGATGATGTATAGGAACGGAACCTGATGGTGTTGTCGGTTCTTATGAGAATCCGGTGAGGAATGGGCCTGTTCTGCCTCATCTTCTTTGCCAGTTTCTTCTTTATCATGAAGCTCTTATGCGACGGCTATACATTCAATATAAACAACATCCAAAATAATCTCAAATCAATACATAATATGTGTGCAATGAGGTCGACAAGATTTGACATGAAGAATCCATGATATATAGTTCACATTAAGCACAGACCTTAGACTATGTTTTGGCATCTCTTTTTCTTGTTTGCAACATCATTTAATTTGAAGGTTATTTTCAATCATGTTAAGTTATGTGTGCAAGTAGACAATTAGAGGTAGATTCATGCATAAAACAAAGATGTAGCCACAACATAAGTCCGGGTAGATATAAAAGGAACAGAAAGGACGTAGTACATGCCACAAGTGCATCTATTCTAGCTTCAATGACCATACATGGAGCATATCTTGCCGCATATCCATACATTATGGCTAAAGCAGCATGTATATCATCAGAATCATCCATCCAAGCTCTATCTGAGAAAAAAGATAGAAATCTGCAATGGAGTGCCATATTATTCAGAGCAACAGACATAGTAAACTCAACATAAGATGGGCTGTTTTGGGGCTATTTTAAGGTCTACTTAGAGGTAATAAATGCAGCAAAACAGGGGCTGTTTTTAGTTCTTAAAGGTATCTTCCTATCTTAGAAAAGTTAATTGAACCACATTGTCAAGAACTAACAAAAACTCAACATTTCAACTTGGGTCCACAATCCATAGACAAAACTATTTCAATTCAAAGCTGAAAGCTCAAACCATTGAAGTGTACTTACTGAATGTACACCAACTCAGTTCAATTAAAACAATACACCATTGAAGTGTACTTACTGAATCTAACAATCAGTGTGTTGTGCTGTGTTGTGAAGTGTACTTACTAAATCTACCAATTAGTTGACCATGAATTTCAGTGTGTTGTGTTGTGTTGCGCACGTGACCTGTTGTGCTGTGCACATGTGCTGAAAATACATAATTATGCCCAATTGTTTTCCTTATTAACCAAACAAAGAAATAGAGTTTTTCTTTCTTTTCTTTCACTAAATCAAAGAACCAAAAATGCCTTGAGGAATAAAAAAAATGCAGTAGCTCTCTTTTGTTTTAATAGATTCATTTTATAAACAATGAAGCCAGACCACTTACCAAGGAAAAAAACCATAACAATATAGGTTCTCTGGATTAATTTTTTTGGGGTACCTCTAAAGAAAATAATTGACTGCAAATATTTCTACATGTACAAAGGTGTAACGACCCTGGTGCTATGTGTTGTAGGGGGAGTTCATCCCACATCGCCTGGGGAAGGAAGGGTAATGTGCTATATATGGGGGGCCATAGTGGAACCTAGTAAGACGCGTTTTGGGCAGGCTTGTGGGCCTGTGCCAGGAAAAATCTGTGCGGGTTGGGCCCAAAGCAGACAATATCTTACTGGGGGAGACTTGGGTCGTGACAGAATGGTATCAGAGCCTGACCCAGCCGGAAGTGTGCCAACGGGGACGTTGGGCCCTAAGGGGGGTGGAATGTAACGACCCTGGTGCTATGTACTGTAGGGGGAGTTCGTCCCACATCGCCTGGGGAAGGAAAGATAATGTGCTATATATGGGGGGACCATAGTGGAACCTAGTAAGACGCATTTTGGGCAGGCTTGTGGACCTGTTCCAGGAAAAATCCGTGCGGGTTGGGCCTAAAGCGGACAATATCGTACTGGGGGAGACTTGGGTCGTGACAAAAGGACAGAAAAATAAACTAAAAGACTAGTCGTTCAAAACACTGATAAGTGAATCATCTTCTTGTGGACCTCGCATCAAGTATAGTGTATCAATTGAATTGATACAGAATGAGTAATTTTACTTAGCAAGCTAATTTTCTATGGAGGAAGAACCATCGCAACAACTTCAAGAAACGTTTCTGGTTAATGAGTAACTCTACCTTAACTGGCTATCTGGTGATAAACTTACCCCGTGGTATCAAATGACCAAAAGAAAAGGAAGAAACAACTAAACGAAATGACAAACCTCAGGAGGTGATGAAATGAGAGAATCCTTTTCAGAATTCAGATGGCCACTCAATCTCCTGCATGAATACATGTACTAAATTAAGCTGAGAGAGAGAGAGTGTGTGTTATACGCATATGTTGCTGATGACAAATATTGTTGATGTATATCTTCTTTGATGTTACTTTACATACAACTTGATACATTTAAAACTCAATCCACAAACTCACAAGTTAAACACATATGCAGTAGCAAGGAGGCCTTAAACATGCACAAACTTCTTAAAGATCAAATTTCACGCAAGTATCAAGAATAACTTGACAAATTTTGACAAAAGAAGATACTTATGTGTAATTTGCTGGCAACAAACAAAACATTTGTAATTAAGTAGGATGGAAGCCGACAAAAAGTGCATTGTTTGAAGGAAAAAAAAACATCATAGTTGTAGTCTTAATGAATTCAGAGAGGTCAAAAGTAGATGAAGATTTGACAATTATAAAGGTTAGAGGAGAGCAACAAGCAGGATATAGTGTTTCTAAAACTAATACATTAGGACAGTGATCTAGGTTAAGAGAAGCGCAGGGGAAAGATGACGCAAGGTGCACTAGATAAAATCAACAAAATCTAGACTAAGATACTAGAATTTCACAATTATTACGTGCACTAGTGACGATGGTACATACCTGCTCCTGAATTATGCTCCTTGCTTCAACAAGTTGAGCTTCAAGCTCCTCTCAATTGTGCATCTTGTAGTTGACCCATGCGTTCCTTTAAATTTAGATCAGAGAACAAACATATCAAGGACTAGTCGTCAACCTGAACCACTGTACGAGAATGTACAATAAGAACTTACTACCTTTATAGAAGCCATCTTGTTTCGGAGACTTTCTTCTATTTAGTCTCTAGTCATGGGAAAGGGCAGGTCAAATACATCCTGCAAGTTATAAAAAGTATCAACTCTCACTTCAATACAGTACTCAACACCCGATGAAACTATCATTATTTAAGGGTGTGATAATATACGGGCTCACATTTTAGCCAAAAACATTAGTTTCGGTACTACAAATTCTGTGACTTAAAATTTTCAATATTTAACAAATAAAACCTAAGCTACGAGCAACAAAACAAGGAAAAGAAATGCACGCCTTCATAGTAGATGGTGGATGAAAATTGAAGAGATAGAAAAGCCTCACAGTAGAAGTGGCTTAAAAGAGGGTTGCGAAAACATTTTTTGAAAAAAAAAGGTAAAAGAAATGGGAAAAAATCTTTTAGATATGCAATATTGTGAATCATAAGAACTATAAGTTATAAGAATTCACATGATTCAGATGCCAATCGTAAGATTCACCTACGATTACTTTCGTTGACAAATTTGGCATACCTATTCAAATCATTTAGGGAGTGAATAAAATCAAATCGAATCGTAACATACGAATAACAGTGGCATTCCTATCCTTTCTTGCTTTACCACATCCATTCCAGCATTGCATTCCTACTTAACTCCTCAACTATATTTTTTTCCATACACCACTTAATTTGCCACTTGTTGTCCTACTAAAATTTATAAACTACATCATCCACCAATTTGGTGGACAATCGAACGTATTACGTATATAATTATATATACTTTAGGTATCTCTCGAGTGCTGAGACTTTCGACCCTCAACCTTTACCACACGTCCATTTATATTCCTAAGAGTACAAAAACTACACTCCAAATGTAAAGTTTTGACCCACTTATCCTAAATTCATTTAACTTTAAAGCTACTGTCCAAACTTCCACTTTATAATTTGCATCTACTCTAGTTTCATATCAAATAAAACTATATTGTCAGCAAATAAACATGCACATGGACCTCTTCTTAGTTGCCTTACGAGTTCATTGGTAACAAACACAGTGATAAAACTTGTTGCTCCATGATGTAAACCCACAGTAATAGACAAATCACTTGTTTCATAGGTGATTAGCAATTGTGAAATCAATTCAACAATTCATAATCCTAAAATTGCCGAGCTAAAGAATACATCCTAGTAAACTTTCCATCAACATGATTGGTGAACAGAAGAATAGCAGGTATGGTTGTCAATTCAGTTCCAATTACCTCATTCATTTTCTCTTTAGTACACTAAAGTAAAATTCATAATCAGGAATGAAACCATTTAGATAAATAGGAGAATTATCATTTTTCCCCCTTTTATTGGCATTTCTTTGTTTTCTTGGAATAGAAAAAATAATTATTTTATGCATCATTTTTTAAATTACATAGTTATTCCAAACACCTACTATTCAAAATCATTGTCTTTTTAGTTAAATAACTACGAAAAAGTATGAAGGCAATTTTTGCAATTGGGCTGCCCAAAAAAGGCCCGAAGAGTAGAACCCATAAATAACGAGACCCAACCTACAATATACATGATGAGAAGGAAGAGAACAAACTAAGTAGTCTTGAAGTCTTCTACATTAACCAATTAATACGGATGAATAAAGTCAAACTATTTGTTATGGATATATCAGACACACATAAGTGTTGATCCAAATCGTTTCAAATGTGCCATACATCCAAACTCAAAGGCAGAAGCACCCATGTGATGTGAGCAACCAAATTATTAAGAAGAATGCCCAGAACAACCATGCAACAATTTATACAATTTTTAGGTCCCTATAAGTCAAAACTTAAAGTATTTCTACCAAAATTAAAAATTAAAAATTCGTGTCCCCCATTGTAAGAGCGATTCCAATTCAAACGGTCCAGTTTCTCAAAATTCAACGGGACGAAAAAAGAAGTTTAATTTCAAGAGGAAATTCACACAAATATAAAGAGACAAATTATAGTGCAAAATTGAAAAACGTTAGCTTAACATCTTCTTGCCCTAGAGACTTGAGAAAGGAAAAGCACTGAAATAATTTTACAAAATCGAATTTACTTCTGCAAATGAAAATGGGAAATATGGGGAAGAAAAATAAAAGAATGAGAGAGAGAGAGAGAGAGGGAGAAGGAAATACATTGATAGAGAGTGATAGGAGTTACCTGGAGGAAGTGATCTGAGGTGTGCTTGGATGTGTTGGCGGTGGCGGTTGATTTCAGTGATTGGTGAAGCAGAGAGAGAGAGGTGTGATTTCGGTGATGGGGTTAACAAATCTGTGCGAGTGTGTGTTAGAGAATTGACAAGCGGGGGTATTTGTAAAATACAACTGCGCTAAAAGAAGAAAATGAGTTAAATTATTTCACAATTCCTTCATTTATCTGCAATTTGAATTACAAGGCTAGTTTTTACACAACTTGATTAAACTATGATAAGTTGTTTGTTTTAGCTGTAGTTTGTGCAGATTACTGATGCTGTGTAAGGAACTGGATGAGAAAGATCAAAGGGAGTGCTGAATTTTAATGGAGGCAAGTAGAAGATGAAAAGTGAACCTTAATCAATTGAAGGACATTCGATCGATCGAAGGTTCGATCGATCGATAGAAGTTGAAGCGCTCGAAGATTCCAGAAGCTCAATCGATCGAGAAATGTTCGATCGATCGAACATGGTTTTATCAGATTATACGCACACGCAGCAGAAACAGGATGTTAACCCTAGCATTAGTGTTTTAGTATAAATACTCGTATTATACGTCCACAAGGACGCCCACTTCTTTCTTCATCAGTTTATAGAGAGTAGAGAGCTTTACTTTGTTTATTTTGTAGGTTTAATCAAGGATATACATTGTTTGGTTTGGATTTCTCCTAGTTCAATACAAGTTTTCGTTTCCAGGTTACTTTATTTATGTTCTGCACTTAGTTTATAGTAGTGTAATCCGTTATTCCATAGTCTTGCATGTTAGTTAGAGTTAAATACTTAGTTTTCATAGATTTTATGCAAAAATCACAAACAAACACACCTTTAATGGAACTTTACGTTAAAAACGCTTCTGAGACACTCCAGACCATGTCTGAGTAGTCCACAGGTTGGGAGATCATGATGAAACCGTGATCTCAAGCCTCTGCCATGCAGCAGAATAATTCCTGTGTTTGATTGATCGAGAAAGCTCGACCGATTGAAATAGCGATACAGTCGAGCGATCGAAGTCAGTTCGATCGATCGAGCGATGAAGATATTCGATCGATCGAAAGCGCATCGATCGATCGAACCTTCTGATTCTTGAGGACATTCTATGCAGTATTCCTAGACTTTCTGCTTTACTGATTTGTTATCAAATTGTCCCCTAACGCTCAATTTGCCAAAATAGTCTGTAAACATTAAGCCTTGAGGCGTTTTTCTTCAATATATTTTGCAAACCACCCTCAATGCTAATACCATTGTAGGTGAGAGTCTAAACTATTGTTTTAAACCGCTTTTGTGTATTTTAAACTCCATTGTGATGATATAGTCCTGGTCATGAAAGGACTATAGATTCTTTATCCTAAGAGAAATACGGAATACTGTAGAGAGTGTGCTCCATTGAGCTTCAACATAACTGCAAGGTAGATGGCTAGGTCGCGGTGGATTCGTGTAATCCCAACATTCTCTTTTAGTAAGAAAAACACATTTCAAAATATCGCTTTACTATGTTAGTTAGTTGTTAGATTAATTTAGTTTAATTGCTTTATCTTTAGTAGTTGATAAATTGTGGGACTTTGTGTTCTACATTCTTTTAAAATACTGATTTTTATTTTCTTGTTTGAGATTAATCTAGGTAATTAGTTTGACACCTTCCCTGTGGGATCGACCTGGACTTAACCAGATTACCACTTGCAGGATTACCTACACTTGGGTATAGCACACAAGCGCACACAGAAAATTCTCGTGTCAAGTTTTTGGCGCTGTTGCCGGGGAAGGCGACAAACTAACGCTTCGATTACCTCAATCTATCCTTATCTCGTTCTGTTTTTCTTTTTCTTTCGTTCTTTAGATTAAAAATTACTTAGGGTCTTTCTCTTTATGTCCGATAATTCCATTAAAGGAATTTACGGAAACCCATTCTATTCATCCAGTTCATCTAGTTCTATTAACCCCATAGTTACACCGATTGATTCAATGGCTAATAATCAAAGTGAAAACGGTGATAATGTGGTCGTACCAATCGACGATTCACTGCGTCCTTTGTACGATCTCATGACACCCGAACACGTGCCTACGCCATCTTGTATTCTCATTCCACCTCATGCAGACGAATTCCAATTTCGTAATGGAATGATTCAACTTCTTCCTACCTTTCATGGAATGGAGAGCGAGAAGGCGTATCTACATGTCAAGGACTTTGAGGATGTTTGAAAAACTTTCTCACAGAATTTTCCTGTAGACGTGACACGTCTAATGCTATTCCTTTCACTCTGAAGGATAAAGCAAAAGTGTGGCTACTCACCCTGAAGCCAAACTCCATCTACACCTGGCATGCGATGAACACTGCTTTCCTGAAGAAATTCTTCCCACCTCGCATGACTACTGAGCTTAAACGACAAATAAATTCGTGCAAACAAAAGATCAATGAAACATTCACCCAAACTTGGGAACGTTTCAAGGATTTGCTACTCTCATGCCCACATCACGGGTACGAGAAATGACGAACCATCAGCTACTTTTATGGAGGGCTAAATGGTGAAACTAAGAAATTGGTCGAGACCATGAGTTCAGGACCATTTCTTCACAAAAACTCGGAGGAAGCTGAAGCTCATTTTGAGTGGTTAGCTTAACACGCCCATGAGTGGTCAAATTTAGACGATGTCCCACGCTCACAGATATCCTGTGTAGAAGAGAAAAGTTTATACCAACTAAAAAGTGAGGATCATCTGATGAATAAGTATGAAGAACTAGCGAAGAAAGTGGAAGAATTGGGAATGAAAAGAGAGAGTTCTAGGCAATTTTTGCCTGAAGAACCGTAAGGCACATGCAACATGCTGGGACACCCTACTCAATACTGTCCGAATGTGCCGTATTTTCAAGAACAACCCCCCATGGAAATGAATGCCATGCAAGGGTATAGGGGGGCGGGGAATTCCTACAACAATTATAATTCGCAAAATAATAACAATAGATGGAATCACCCCGGGTTTGATTGGAAAAACAATGCTGGGACTCAAAACCAATATCAACAACAATAGCTCTACAATAACAATAATCAATATCAAGGGCAATACAACAGGTAGTCCCAGCCTTTCCATCAAAATAGAGCAAATAACTACAACGACGCTCAACCCCCTAATAATCAACAAGCAAATGTTTACGTGGCACCTCACAAAAAGGTGTAAGAGGAAGAACCGCTCTCTAACGCAAATTTAACACAACAGTTAATTCAAATGATGAGTAAAATGTCCGCGACATTAGAGAGAATGGATGCACGTCAAGAGGGGTCGAGTGGAATATTTCCCGCTCAACCACTTCAAAACCCAAATGGATACAACAATGGTCCCCCTAATCATAAACAAGCAAAAGCCGTGACAACTTTGAGAAGCGGCAAAGTCATCGGGAAAAATATGCCTTATTCTACTCCCGTGGAGTATGAAGAGGAAGAAGTGGTAACTAAAAACAAACCATCTACTCAAGAAGAAGAGTCGTCCACTAATGACAAATCATTAGAATCAAACGAGGATGTGCCTAAAGAAGTAGAAGTTGAGAGAAGGCCTGGAAAGGAGCCCATCAAGGACGAATTACCTAAATGCCCTTTCCCCGCGCCTTACCCTCAAAGGCTCAAGAAGCCCCAACACGAGGCAAAGAATCAGGAGTTCTTAGAGTTGTTCAAACAAGTTAAAATTAATCTCTCGCTCCTTGATGCAATCAAACAAGTGCCAGCCTACACTAAGTATCTAAAGGACTTATGCACGGTCAAGAGGAGGCAAAGTGTGAAGAAACACGCTTATATCGCTTGCCAAGCAAGCGCAATCATTCAAAATGAGTTGCCTCCAAAGCTTAAAGACCCTGGCACTCCCACTGTCTCATGTCAAATTGGGAATCAAAGGATAGATAATGCACTCCTTGATTTAGGAGCTAGCGTGAATTTCCTGCCATATTCAGTATATAAACAACTAGGGTTGGGTGAACTCAAACCTACCAGAGTTGCATTGTAATTGGCAAATAGGTCAGTCAAATATCCTAGAGGAATACTAGAGGATGTTCTGGTACAGATAGATACATTTGTCTTTCTGGACGATTTTGTGATTCTGGACACCGAACATGTGTCTAATCCATGTTCACAAATCTCGGTGATTTTTGGACGTCCATTCCTCAACACCATTGATGCCACAATCAAAATAAGGAGTGGTATCATGACCATCATATTCGGGAACAAGACTTTAAATGTCAAGATTTTTTCAAATCCCCGACCAGAAGAATACGAGGACGAAGAAGAGGTTAACTTCATCGGAACGGTCATTGAAGACGAGGCTAATCTTGCAGAATACAAAGATCCTTTGGAGGTAGTGGTGTCACAATTTGATGACACTTATCAACCTAACGATTCTACCCATTGGACGCTGCTCTAAATCATGACTGCCTCATGATGGAAACTAAAGAGGAAGAGAGATATGAATGCATATAGGTCACACCATATGAACCCTTGCCTCCGAAAATGAACTTAACTATGCCTTCAAACTTTCAGTTTCCAGATCTCGAATTAAAGGAGCTTCCAAAAGAGCTCAAATACGCTTTTCTAGGGACTGAAAAGACTTATCCTGTGATAATCTCATCCACGTTGAATTCAGAACAAGAGGACAAGTTAATTCAAATGCTCAAACTGCACAAGGGAGCATTGGGGTGGACTCTTGCCAACCTAAAAGGTATAAGCCCATCTATTTGCACCCATAAGATATATCTGGAGGAAGACGCTAAACCTTCGCGACAAATGCAGAGGCATTTAAATCCCAATATGCAAGAAGTAGTAAAAAAGGAAGTCTTAAAACTTCTGGACATTGGGATAATATATCCTATCTCTGACAGCTCTTGGGTTAGTCCAACCCAGGTGGTGCCCAAAAAGGCTGGTATAACAGTTATCCCAAACAAAGACGGCTAGTTAGTACCAACACGCATCCCCACTAGATGGCGGATGTGTATTGATTATTGAAACTTAAATACTATGACCTGGAAAGACCACTTTCCATTGCCATTCATGGATCAAATGCTCGAAAGAGTGGCGGGTCATAAATTTTATTGCTTCTTGGACGGATATAGTGGCTATAACCAAATCGAAATTGCTCCTGAAGATCAGGAGAAAACAACTTTCACTTGTCCCTTCGGTACATTCACATACCGTCGTATGCCTTTTGGTTTATACAATTCACCTGCCACTTTTCAGCGGTGCATGTTAAGCATATTCAGTGATATGGTTGAACAGACACTCGAGGTCTTTATGGACGACTTCTCAGTGTTTGGCCATAGTTTTGATAACTGTCTAGAAAATCTAGAGAATGTGTTAGCGAGATGCGAGGACAAACACATAGTACTAAACTGGGAAAAGTGTCACTTCATGGTGACCAAGGGAATTATCCTCGGCCACATTATCTCTGATAAGGGTATCCAAATCGATATAATTTCAAATCTACCTGTCCCTCGTACTGTCCGAGACATCGCTCTTTTCTGGGACACGCAGGATTCTATTGATGCTTTATCCAAAATTTTAGTGCAATCTCCCGACCACTATGCCAACTCCTAGTCAAAGATGCACCTTTCGAATGGTCGGAAAACTGTCAAATATCTTTTGATGCACTAAAAGAACACCTTACCTCCGCACCGATAATACAGGCACCCGATTGGAGTATGCCGTTTGAGTTAATGTGCGATGCTAGCGACTATGCCATTGGCGCAGTTCTAGGATAGAGGAAGGACAACAAGCCTTATGTAATCTACTATGCTAGCCGAACACTTATCGAAACTCAAATGAATTATACGACTACTAAGAAAGAGTTACTGGCAATAGTATTCGCTCTAGACAAATTCAGGTCTTATCTAATAGGGTCCCCAATAGTCTATTTTATAGACCACTCGACCCTCAAGTACCTGTTATCTAAGAAAGACGCAAAACAGAGGCTTATCCGCTGGATACTCCTACTCCAGGAATTTGATATCACTATCAAGGATAAAAAGAGAGTAAAGAATGTGGTCGCCGACCATTTATCTCGGTTGACATTCACTGATACCATTGAGCCTGTACCTATAAAAGATGAATTCCCAGACGAGCAACTGATGGCTGTCTCCAGTTTGCCTTGGTACACAGATGTAATAAATTACCTTGTTACAGGAGAGACCCCGAGTCATTGGTCAAGTCAGGACAAGAAAAGGTTCCTTTCGTTCGCACGCCATTTCTTTTTTGATGACCCTTACTTATTTAAGTATTGTGCTGATCAGGTCATCAGGCGTTGCGTTCTGAATGAGGACATAACTATAATTTTGGCCTCCTGTCATTCTGAAGCCTGCGGTGGCCATTTTGCCTCCCAAAAGACCGCACACAAAGTATTGCACAGCGACTTCTATTGGCCACCGTGTTCAAAGATGCCTATGCTTTTTGTAAATCGTGCCAACGATGTCAAAAGCTTGATACACTTTTGAAAAGGAATTCGATACCCTTAACTCCCATTATCACAATTGAAATATTCGATTGTTGGGGCATAGACTTCATGGGCCCATTTCCTAAATCTAATAACTGTGAATATATACTCCTTGCTGTGGAATATATATATCAAAATGGGTAGAAGCGATACCGACGAGACGCAATGACCATAAAATGGTAATGTCCTTTCTTAAGGAAAATATCTTATCGCGTTTCGGAACCTCAAAAGCCCTAATAAGTGACCAAGGGAAACACTTTAGCAATAGGCCTTTGGAAGCACTAGTCAAGAAATACGGGGTGAATCATAAGATCACTCTAGCCTACCACCCACAAACGAATGGGCAGGCAGAGTTGGCTAACCATGAAATCAAGCATATATTAGAAAAGACGGTTAGTTTCAACAAAAAAGACTGGGCCTATAAACTGACTGATGTTCTTTGGGCGTACCGTACTGCCTACAAGACAAATATGGGAATGTCCCCATATAGGGTAGTATATGGTAAGGCATGTCACCTCCTCGTTGAAATTGAGCACAAAGCATATTGGGCGACACGCTCATTAAACTTTGACATTAAAGAGGGAGGTCATCTCCGCAAACTTCAGTTGGCTGAACTGGAAGAAATTCGACGAGATGCATCTGACAATGCCAAACTTCACAAGGAACGGTTGAAGGCTCTCCATGATAGAACAATTTTTCTAAAATTTTTTGAGCCTAGATAGAAAGTTTTACTCTACGATTCGCGCCTTCATCTCTTCCCAAGAAAACTCCGATCTCGGTTGACAGGACCCTTCATAGTCAAATCTGTCTTTCCATATGGGGCCGTTGAGTTATTTAATCCTAAGAATGACGGAAGTTTCAAAGTCAATGGCCAAAGGGTAAAACCGTTCTTAGAAGATTTCCAACCAGAGGTCGAGCACATCCAACTGGATGAGCCCGACTATGCCTCAACCTAGAACGCTCAAGTGCGTTTTAACAATGTTGTTGTACTTTTTCTTTTGCTGTTTCTCGTTTTGTTTTGTTCTTTTGTTTATTTATATCTTTCTGAGTGTGACCTTGATCGTAATCTGCTATTCCATTTCTATCTCCTACATGCTGTCCAACATGAGAGATGACGATGTTCACTCGATAGGGTCATGGGCTGATTTAGAATATCAGAACCCATCATGGACTGCTGATGAAATAGCATTCTTCTTATCTCCATACCAAGGGCCAGGAGCAGAAGACGTCATTGACTTAAACCACGGATACATCCTATACGATCCTGCTCTCCTCCAGATCAACCCATTTGAGCACATGGCACTCCTTGAAGAGGAGGGAGAACCTGAAAGATATGTTATGTGGGAAGTCGATGACGCTCTGATAGAACAGTGGAAAAATGACTCAATGTGGGAGCCATGGGAAGAAGAGGACTTACAGGATGTGGTGCCAGAACGCCATAATGTCATATTCACATATGTTGACGACTTCCTGGTCATCCATGGGGTTCCCTACATTTTTGTGCATTTGAGTTACTTGTTGTTCAGGCTTCAATGCCCTCTACCTGCTAGTGCACCTGAGAATATCCAGCCAATAGTGAGGTTAACTCTGGGTCACATTCCTTTATCTTTCTTTTCATGTTGTTTTGTTTAATTCTTCTCGTTTGATCTTTCTTTTGCTCTAGTTAATTTATTTTCTTCGTTTCCTTTTTGTTTCCCTTTGTCAGGAATATCACTATGAATCTACCATTTCCACCGTTGTACCTTCCCCATCAACTCTTTCACGGATTTGGACCATCCATAAGGTCCCCAGATACTCCGCCGCAAGAAAAACGTCCGATGAGCAATTACACTCCGTTATCCTTGTCTCCATCCAGATCCCCTGTTGTCGGTGGAATCAATTCCTTAGTGAGTTTGGACTTGCTCGATGATGTCCTTGCTGCTTTCCGCTTATTCTGGGAAAGGGAATCATCAAGTTTAGACTCTACATTTGAAGTTCTGGCAGAGAAGGAGGTTGTAGAAGACGCAATCTTCATGCTTGAAGAATAGTGTGTCACTTCAATTGTTTTATGTCCTTTCATATTTCTTTCATCAATTAGAGTGTATTCTTAGACAAAGTTTTGTTATTTTCAGTTTTATTTTAGTTTTTCTTTTTCAATAAGGTTTTAGAGACCATGTTGGGGGCAATAATATTGCATGTGGCTGCTATTATAAAGATTTATTTATATAACATTGCAATTTTCTACTATGTAGATGATGCTTTTGGCTTACATGTTCTGTCAATGAACTGTTTTATCACTATTCTGTATGGCCGGACCAAGGTTGGTTAGTTGCGGATGTATCATTTCTCAATTTTATGATCCTGTAGCATTTTCAAGTTCGATCGATCGATCACATCTCGATTGATCGAACGTACCAGAACCTCGAGCGCTTCAGCAGGGCTCAATCGTTCGACGGTTCGATCGATCGAACCATCTCGAGCGATCGAGACCTGTTTTTAAACGAGGCATCATTCAGAATCTCCTTTAGTCTCTCTTCATCTCCCTAACTATCAATCGCTCGAAGACAGAAGGGGACTCACGCGATTTTTGGATCTCCCACTTACACCCACATAAATTGAGGAGTACCTGGACCCTGATCATCATTGGCATCTCCGTCATCCTCTACTCGGTGCATCTCTCGAGGTGAGGCCCAGAGAACCCCCTTGTATTCTTTCCATTTCAAATTCATATGGGGGTGTCCCCCCCCCATTGGTTATTTTTCTCTTTTTCCTCATTGTCTTGTTGTATTTCATGTTTGCGGGCCTTTTCCGTCTCATCGCTCGAGACTGCCACTTCGTTGTGTTCGATCGATCGAACTGGGTTCGAGCGATCGAACCCAGCATCCTTTCAATCGATCGAACAAGTCTCGAGCGATCGAACCTGTGATTTTCTCAATCGATCGAACATGCTTCGATCGATCGAAGTGTGACAGTTTCATTTTCTTTTCTAGTTTCCCTGTTTTTAATGTTTCTTTGTTTGTTTCTTCTATTTCAGGGCTAAACAATGAACCCTATCACTGGGTATCACAAATCCAGGCCACTTAACCTAACCATACCCGACCCTATACCCGATCACGGGTTTAGAAACGAAGAAGACCAGGTATGGTTCACTAGATATTTCCAATCGCGCAGATTGGCTGGCTACTCCTTGGTATCTTGCCCGGATACGCACCATGCCGCAGTGGTACATACTCCACTCCCAGCCTAAGCATGTAAATTTGTCCTGGATCCGGGAGGCGTGTGCGACGATGATTAGGGATCCAGTTGCTCCATTCACACTCTGCTCATTCTTCCGTGGCCGGGAGATTATTTTTAGTCCGACCACTATCTCTGCTGCTATTGTGGTACCTGAGGTACCTAACTGCGTTTGTCCACACCGTGCGGACACACCACTGCTTTCCCCGACTATTATTATCAGAGAGATCACGGGGGGTGCTCTTCCGGGCTGGGATGGTGAGGCTCTTATTCCTGACTTCTACCTCATAGAAAATTATCATATGCTACACCTCGCCCTCAACAATTGCCTCTTAGTAACATGTTATCGGGAGAAGATTGCAGCATGGTATGCACGCGTGTTGTATGCGATCAGGACACGGTAGCCGGTCTGTTTGCCTCGCCTTTACATCGATTTTATGCGGCACCCCACACGATACATTCAGGCCAAGAAGCACCTGAAGGGTGCTTGGGCTATTCATAGGGTGATTGAGCATGCAGGACTACTTCCATTGGCAGGTGATGTGACTGCCCAGTCTCACAGCCATTTTGGTAAGACTGCTTCCCGCCGGTCCGAGGCGCAGAAGAGAAAGAGGCGAGGTAAAGGCAAGGCGAAGGTTGGAGAGAAGAGGAGGAGAGAAGGAGGCACTGATACGGGAGGGTGCTGCTTCTGGGACGCCCACAGGGCTGAGGAGCATGATTCTGAGGAGGAGATGGATCCTATTGAGGAAGTGGCGAGATTTGAGCTGCGACAGAGGTCTCAGGCTCGTGCCCAGGGAGTGCCTTCTTCTGCGCCTCTCCCGACTATTCATGAGTTGCTACTGGAGGAGAGGGAGGCCCGGATTAGACTTGAGGGCAAGGTGGATCAGATGACGACTCTGCTAGAGGCGATTTTGATCCAGATCGGAGTCAACCAGGCAGTTCACGCAGTTTCTACACCACCCACCAGCGATCCACTTACAGCTGCTCCAGACACTTCCACCATCCCACATGCTACATCTGCTATTCCACCACCTACCACCGGACCATCATCTTTAGCCCCTTCTTCTCAGGTTGATCCTGCAGCTTCATCATCATCGGCAGCACCGCTTGCTACGGAGATACCACTTCCACCTCCTCTTGTCGTGGCTGACACACCCTTTTCTATTCCAACTGCCACGTAGTGAGTGACCCGGCGATGACTACGACTGTTGCTGAGGGTGGCGGTGGGGATGCTCCCGATGTGTTTATTGAGGTATTATCGGACATCGCCGATGATGTGTAGTTTCTGTTGGATCCGTGTTGATTGGTTGTTTTTGGTTATTTGGTTTTTTAGATATTTTGGACATTGGGTTGGATTTGGATGTGTTGGTTGTTGGATATTTTTGGATACTGTTGGGATATGTTGTTTTGTTGGATGGGTTGTATATTTTGTATCATACTTTTTATGGTGCGTATTATCACTGTTCTGTTCTTTCCCTTTTATATATTTCTAGTGGTTATTTCTATTTTTAGTATGGATCCCATGCTCTATATTTCATGTTCTTTTGATCTCTGCTGTTTGGAATATGTATGCTTTCTGTACAGGTTGTTACACTTGCAATTATTACAATGCCATATCAGGTGATATCTCTCTATCTATTTTCACAAATCCATTGCTGAGGACATTGTGATTTTCAGTTGGGGGTGGGATATAGATAGATAATCACCAGTGCATTTTGTTACTTAGCAATCTGGACCACTCTATCTATTGCGTATGTCATACACTTTCCATTAGAAACTAAATTAAATTACAAAAAAAAAATCAAACAATTAAGTAAGTTTTTGAATTAAATTGGTAGAATGATTTTGAATATTCACTCCTATTTAGCTATTATCAAGCAATGACACAACCGTTTTATTCTCATCCTTTTATGAATTAAGTTCATGCATTTTTCTAGTTTCTCTAGGATGAATGCATATGTTGATTATTCTTGTATCCAAATCATTTGCACATGTTAATAGCTATGCAGAAAACTTAAAATAAGAGTTAATTCGACTTTCGTACTTTAAAGAATGAAGTAGTGAAAACTAGTTCCCATTAGTGAGCTTTTGAATCCAATCTTCAATTCTAAGAGAATTATCACATTAAAACTCGAATTGTTTTTCTTGAATATGCCGATTAAATTTGTTGAATAGTCTCTAATCTTTCATTTTGGCTTCTTAGTAGAGGAGAACGTTCAGGATTTACCAACTAAACTCAATGAATATTGACGTGTAAAAAGTAAGAAGTTGAGAAAATGATTTAAGCCATCGTATTTGCCCCTTGCCTTCTCCATTTACCTATATCGACATCTCTAAATATGCATTGTTCTTAACCCCACACCTAATAAATAATGCCGAATCCATTATGGAATTCTAAATCCCTAATTTTATACCTTGACCACAATATACCCATTGCACACCCAATGTGATTAAACTGTTGAAGTATGAGGAGGGAATAGTGGTGAAAAGGGCTGCATATAAAAAAAATGAAATGAATGATGAAAAAAAAATGAAAAAATGAATGAAAAATGATGATATGTATATATTTTTACGTATGGAGAGAATGGTTGGAATAAAGTGAAGAAAATACTAAACACAGCCACATGTTGAAAATGTGCAATTTCTTACTCCTCTAATTTCTACCCCACTAAATAAAAACCGAAAAGTCAAAGCCTTAATGTTTCTTAACAACTTAGTTTAAACATGAACATGTAATTTGAGTTATCCGCGGAATTTCGCTCCTCTAGTAAGTAGTATTCCATTCGTGAGACTATACACTCTAAAATGTTCGTCTTCTATAGAGTCGAGTATGAAAGCATTAGTATCCGAAAAATCACTCCTATCAAAGCTTTCATACCATGTGCGATCATTATTAGCCAAGTTTCTGTGGGATGTTCATCTGTGAGTGTAATAACTATGTGAGGATTGAGTTGAAACTACAAGTTCTGAGAGTATGATAGTTTAAACAACTCTAAATAAAGTTCGATATATAGCTGTTAATTTCACACACACACACGGATACATGGATGTGACGCACATGTTATTTTATCTTGGTGACGTGAGGAACATGTGTATTTCTTTCGTGGTTTGAATGAGGATGATATGTTTTATAGAGCTAAATTAATAGTTGAATAAAAGGGAATGTTTAAAAGTTATTCTATATCTTTTTTAGCTTAAAATTAGAGAAGTTTGTGGGTACATTCACTGAAACCCCTCACGAGACAACACTCGTCCACTAGGGGGAACCTAGGGGTTTAACAACTTGTTGCAATTGCTAAATGCAACCGCGATTCCTGCGAAAGTGAGTTAGGTAGTTTTCTTTCTTGTTATTTTAATTTAGGTAATTGGGGTCTAGTTTATTTTAGTTTTTCTGTTATAGTTGTAGTTTAGCTTGTTTTTATTTTTGCTCTATTGCTAGGGACTAGCAAATCGCTAGTTGGGGGTTGTAACAAGCAGGGGTATTTGTAAAATACAACCGCGGTAAAAGAAGAAAATGTGTTAAATTATTTCACAATTCCTTCACTTATCTACAATTTGAATTACAAGGCTAGTTTGTACACAACTTGATTAAACTATGATAAGTTGTTTGTTTTAGCTGTAGTTTGAGCAAATTACTGTTGTTATGAAAAGAAGTGGATGAGAAATATAAAAGGGAGTGCTGAATTTTAATGGAGGCAAGTAGAAGATGAAAAGTGAACCTCGATCGATTGAAGGACATTCGATCGATCGATAGAAGTTCAAGCGCTCAAAGATTCCAGAAGCTCAATCGATCGAGAAATGTTCGATCGATCGAACATGGTTTTATCAGATTATACGCACACGCAGCAGAAACGGGATGTTAACCCTAGCATTTGTGTTTTAGTATAAATACTCGTATTATATTCGTCCATAAGGACGCGCACTTCTTTCTTCATCAGTTTATAGAGAGTAGAGAGCTTTACTTTGTTTATTTTATAGGTTTAATCAAGGATATACATTGTTTGGTTTGGATTTCTCCTAGTTCAATACAAGTTTTTGTTTTCAGGTTACTTTATTTATGTTTTGCACTTAGTTTATAGTAGGGTAATCCGTTATTCCGTAGTCTTGCATGTTAGTAAGAGTTAAATACTTAGTTTTCATAGATTTTATGCAAAAATCACAAACAAACACACCTTTAATGGAACTTTACGTTAAAAACGCTTCTGAGACACTCCAGACCATGTCTGAGTAGTCCACAGGTTGGGAGATCATGATGAAACCGTGATCTCAAGCCTCTGCCATGCAGCAGAATAATTCCTGTGTTCGATCGATCGAGAAAGCTCGATCGATCGAAACAGCGATACAGTCGAGCGATCGAAGTTAGTTCCATCGATCGAAAGCGCATCGATCGATCGAACCTTCTGATTCTTGAGGACATTCTATGCAGTATTCCTAGACTTTCTGCTTTACTGATTTGTTATCAAATTGTCCCCTAACGCTCAGTTTGTCAAAATAGTCTGTAAACTTTAAGCCTTGAGGCATTTTTCTTCAATATATTTTGTAAACCACCCTCAATGCTAATACCATTGTAGGTGAGAGTCTAAACTATTGTTTTAAACCGCTTTTGTGTATTTCAAACTCCATTGTGATGATAGAGTCCCGGTCATGAAAGGACTATAGATTCTTTAACCTAAGAGAAATACGGAATACTTTAGAGAGTGTGCTCCATTGAGCTTCAACATAACTACATGGTAGATGGCTAGGTCGTGGTGGATTCGTGTAGTCCCAACATTCTCTTTTAGTAAGAAAAACACATTTCAAAATATCGCTTTACTGTGTTAGTTAGTTGTTAGATTAATTTAGTTTAATTGCTTTATCTTTAGTAGTTGATTAATTGTGGGACTTTGTGTTCTGCATTCTTTTAAAATATTAATTTTTATTTTCTTGTTTGAGATTAATCTACGTAATTAGTTTAACACCTTCCCTGTGGGATCGACCTGGACTTAACCAGATTACTACTTGCACGATTACCTACACTTGGGTATAGCACACAAGCGCACACAAAAAATTCTCGTGTCAAGAATGAAAAAGAGATAAAAGAGAGAGAAAGATTGGAAAGAGAAATTACCTAGACTGTGGACGAAGCAACTTTAATGGTGTGTACAGATCTCTTGCAAATAACCTCTTGAAAATTTGAGAATATCAGAGCCCTAAGAGATGAGAAAGATAGAGTTTGAGTTAGATCTCTCTGTGTACAGATCTGGACGAGTGTGTGTGAGAGCGTGACAAAGAGAGAATGGGAGATGAAGATTGGAAAGAGAGATTACCTAGAATGGGGCGGCGCAGACACGGCGATGGCGGAGGTGACGATGCTTGAGATGCAAGAGAGAGAGAGTGATGCTACTGGTCTCTCTCTCTCTCTCTCTCTCTCTCTCTCTCTCTCTCTCTCTCTCTCTCTCTCTCTCGCACTACAACCAGTGGATAGAAGAAAAGGTAGGTCAATTATTTTTTTCGTTTGGGGGGGGACCAAAATATTTGGGGGGGAAGGGTGGGTCTTTTTAATTAGGCCATATTTGTCACTGAAATTTTGTAATAGACATTGTCACTGCTTAATGCAGTGACAAATGTTACCAAGTAGTGACAAAGTATTACTTTTGTCACCAATTCTATTTGTCACTGTCCTGAGCAGTGACAAATCTAGCGAACATAAGGGTGACAAATCTACTTTTTTGGTGTAGTGACATCACATAGTTCTTAATCAAGAATTGAATCCTAATTTTGAGAGGTTCTATGGACATTATCATGCAAAAGGCCGAGTTTGAGTCTCAAATCAGGGTCCCTTGATGAGCGTCTATCATACCTTCCAAAGGGGTTGGAAGGGCATGTGGATGACTTTTGATATACCAACACATGGTATGAGATCAAGGGTGATCACACAACTCTATGGTTACTTAACTGACTGGGTCACCCTTGGTCTCCAAGGCCATAGCTCCGTGAAATCGACAGGTAGGACGTGTAAGTGATATAATGGACACACATAAATCAAATAAATTGAATAAAATGATGCTTTCAAGTCTAATCCTCAAGTGAACCCAAAATAGAATTTGATCTATGAAACTAGAGATTATAGGTTCGATCCCCAATAGAGTTGCCAAATTGTGGACATCGCCCACCGGCTTCTGGGCTTTTTCTCGATTTTTCTGATCAATTTTAAACGAAAGAACGAGTTGCCACTTAATTTTAAGGAAAAAAATTAAGAAACCATTTTAAAAGCTACTTTTCTATGAAAACCAAAGATTTTTAGGTCTGGGGATTATAGAATGAGAGGGGAAGGAGCCCAGTGCGACCAAAGCACCCCCACTCATCCTATCATAGACAGGCCTCTAGTCGCCATCCTTTTATTCAATTTAAAGTACGTGTGTGTCTCAATCAATACATAGATATAGATATACATAGCATAAGCAAGTCGAAAGGGGTGTAAGATTGCTAAAAAAAAGGCTTCCATAACCAAGTAAGTTCAAATAGCACACAATATGCGATGCAACAAGGGACAGTAAAGCTCACCGAGATCTAGCTGCGATAGGAAAACATGCAATGCAAGCATAAATATAAAAACCTAAAAAAAGGTCTCTAAATCATATAAACACATAAGGCATATCCCTAATCTAAGGTGTCGCACATGAAGTTGTAAAATCGATAAAAACAACTAAGACCAAATAAGTAGGAAGGAACACGAGGAATCATACCTTGATAGCACTACAAAACAAAGGGTAGTCCACATTAATGAACATGATAAAATAGGATTTTACCTAAATTCTAACAAGAGAGGGATGACAAAGTCTTGGACCCTTTCCCATTAAAAAAATCGCAACATTCCTATGGATATACGAGTCTCAATGGGAAGGCCAAAAGAGGCCTTAACCTAAAGCTAACGCAATGTTAACATAGGAGTGACATGACCTCAACATGATCGGAAAGCATTCTTAAACTAGAAAATCCTAACTTATCACGAAAATTTATGACCTAACATTCCTAGAACATGATAACCAAGATGTATGATGGTAAACATTACATAAATCGCCTGATTTGGATTTTTGAATATATGGATTTAGGTTCAATTATTCATAATCAAGACATATTCCGAGTCTTAAGGCTCTGAGAAATCATTTGGATCCAAATTAGCAATGTTCATCAAATCTGTCTCAGGAATTCCAAATTTATAGAATAGAAACACAAACTTCATAATTTAGAAAACAGTAGTTCCCTTGGTTTGATCTTGATGATATTCAAGTATGATGTGCCTCTATGAGTCTAGATTCTATATCCAAAACAAATTCAAGAATCACATGGCTCAAATTCTGGGAATTGACCTTAGATCAGAGGTCACTCAGATTCTGCCATCTCTCTGTCCAGAAATCTTGTGTGGTTTATTGAAAATAGTAGATTAACTTTAAAACACTCAAAATTTTTGACGAATCTCGTTATCTCACCAATTTTTTTTGAAAAATAATTTGAAACCCAAATAATATAATTACGACTCTAATCTATTCATTTTAAAATAGGCTCACTGTTTTGGAATTTTGGATAGAGAGTGTCTAGCTTACAAGATCCATGATATAATTGAGACAAAATAAAAGTTTTTGTGGTGGATCTATGAACCATGAATAAATTCCAATTGGTCTCATTCCAATCCAACGGATCATGATTTAATTAAAAATCCTTGATCACAGATCATCATTGAAGTCACTACACAATTGATGAATTGCTGTTCATAACCCAAAATAAAGCTAAACCTAAGATTCTATGGAGAATTTAGATTTAGTGTAGCCATAACCAACACAAGAGATACCCATTTATCCTGAGGATTCCATGGACTTAGCCTTGAAGAAGCTCTAACATAGATCTCATGAGAGAATCTAGAGATAGGCTCTAAGGTCTTACTCAATCCGATGAAATTGAATTTACCCACTTGAATTCTCTTGAATCTAACAATCAAATCATATGAACATCCAAAATCTACACCTAAATCCTCTCCCAAATTGATGATCCTTGAGGATTGAGACTTGATTTTCATGGAAATCAATGAAATATGGAGAGTTTCATGAATTCTAAATGAATGAACGAAAACCATTGTGGACTTAGATCCATTAATTATTCATGGGTATAACTTAGATCCACTCTAATCCTCTTATATTCATGAAATTACATAGAATTAGAGGATCTATTCTCAAGAAATTCAAATAGAATATAGAAGATTCTATGGAATTCAAGAGAAGAGCATGAGAGAAAAGAGATGAAATCAATGCTAATTTGAATGGTGCATGACTAAATTTAGGTTGAGAACATGTTATATATATATATATATATCAATTGATCATCTAGATCCAGATCAATAGCAATTCAATAGCAATTCAAATAGAATATAGAAGTTTCTATGGAATTTAAGAGAAGAGCATGACAGGGAAGAGATGAAATCAATGATAATTTGAATGATCCATGACTAAATTTTGATTGAGAACATATTTTATATATATCATATGATCATCTAGATCCAAATCAATGATAATTCAAAAGAGATTCAGTCACAATTCAAGTGGTGTGTGAAGAAAGAGGTAGAGAAGAGACTTTTTGAAGAAGTGTAAAACCTAATTGAATCTATGAATTATGATTGACTTATGTAAATATATTACACTAAATTAGAGAATTACCTCTGGGAATACTCAGATTCTCAAGAACTTTGATTGAATTGGATCAATCTTCAAGCTATCTTCACTTCTCTTCTTCAAACATTTATTCTTTCTTTGCTTTTCTTCTTTTGATCTTTCAAAACTCTTTGATTGATTGATCTTGGATCTTCAAGGGGAAAAGTCTCTCTAGAAAACTCCTATTCTCTCTCTCTTTTCTGTCATTCTCTTTGAATTCTCTCTAAAAATTTTCCAACTTTTATCCACCTCTTCTCCCTTTGAAGGAGCCTATATTTATAAAAATCCCCAAGTAGTGGGTGTTTTTTTTTCCTTTTAAGATGTTCTTATCATGTAAAATATGGCCTAAGAGTATGAAATACGTACTCAAGAAACGTGGTCATTTGAGATATTCTAGAGATCCAAAGAGGGTTCTAGAACAATATCATATCTCAAATCTGTGCCCAGAGCGGCACTCAAAATGGACTCTGCAACACTCAGTGCCACTCAGTGAGTGTCGCAACGGCACTCACTCAGTTCTGGCTCATGGCCCCGAGTGCCGATTCTTGCTATTTTAAATATTTTCTTTTTCCTTCTCTTTTTTTTTTTGTTTTATTTGCCTTGAAAATCCTTATTTAACTCATTCTAGCCTCAAATATTATAAAATAAAATATCCCCAGGGTTTTTTTAAAGTCTTGAACAAGTAGAATTCATTTGAAAAGCCTAATTTTCCTGGCTCCATTTCTTTTTCCAAAAATAGTACAGTAATAAATAAAAAATAGGAAAATAATAGTTTCAAGCTCCTGAACCACTTTCCTTGGATTTGTGCCATCCCGAACGCTCTAATTTATTTACCACATATATTTGATACTTAATAGATCATAGAAATCTGCCCTTGAAGATCTTTTCACCCTCTTTTCGATGTAATATTTGATTGAAAGGTTTTCGAATTTCATGAAGAGTTCTTTGAAGACCGTCCAAGCGCACAAAACAGTATCATCATCGTATCCAAAGGAAATTCTCCCTAGCTTCGATAGTACGGTAAAAATTGGGGTGTCTACAACACTGGACCCATGCCACAAGTCCTCCTTCGACTGTCTTTCCCATAAAGTGTGGTGAATCCATCACCATCTAAAGTTGATGGACTTGAAGAATCCTAACTACTTTTCAGCTCAGTCACTTTTTGTAGCCAATATATATAAGGGTGAGAAATATTAATATTCTTGATGATTAAGATTGAGTAATGTTTAGCATTATAATTTAATAAGGGAACTGACCATCTCCTCAATAGTTTGAGGATGAAAATTCCCCAATTTGCTTCTACCTGCGAGATTCGAGGAAAACATCCGAATGCTCAGGCACTTGATGAAGTGGATCCTTATGCTTCTACAAAGATATTTTTTAAAAAAAGCATTTCAGTGTATGTATTTGTGTCTCTGCGTGCCGTTTGTTCCTACAAGTGTATATAGTCGATTGTTAGCTGTGGGTTCGAGTCTCATGTCATTTTGAGTCCTGAAACCCTTTTTTGTCTCTCAAGACCTAAAAACTAAGTTTTGAAAGAGTCGAAGTAGCTAAGTATCATGCATACATACCATTTCCTTAGCATTTTCATGATATGACTGATGACTGAGACAATGAACATTAGTCTTTTTAGCTCTGCTGGCTTTGCCTTTGTCTCTTTGTTTCATTTTTTCCTCCTTTGCTTCACCTTTGATGAACTCGTTCCATTTACTAAGAGATATTTGCTCTTTTTCTGGAACCTTGTCCTTTAACACCTTTATCCCATCATTATCTAGCTCTCCAAAATGTTTTGAGTGCAAGTTCCTCCTCCACGTCTTCAACTGCAAGCCCATCTCATTTTGAACCTCCTCTTTTTGGTGGACCGGTATCTTGAATTCTTGCAAGAGGGTTGCCTATAAGTCATCTTTTTTGGTTTTGTCAACTATATGACAACCATCATAAGCAAGACCAACTTGGATTTTCAACAGAGCCAAGCATCGATTCTTCAGAGCATTTTTACCACCTATTATCCCACAGCTCAAATTTAAGTTAACCTCTATCCGCAGATCAATGTCAGATTCATTGGTTTGAGGAGTACAACACAAAGTAGTAGGAGTGTGGCCCTCTTGTTGACTTGAATTTGCCATTTTCTACATTCGAACAAAAAAATGCTACAATTGTAAAGAATAAAGTATAATACCAAAACTGCTACAATTGGAATGTTCACGGAATCAACTTGTTTGAAGAGCGGTATACACAAATAGAAGGCCTAAGAAGCTGACCCCCAAAATTGTAAAAAGGACCTCACAAAAATTTCAATGGCTCTGCACACTCTCATTGTTCTCATCAATGAATGGAAATTATTGTTATGCCAAGACAATGCAGGTTAGTTTGATTTACTTCAGCTCCATAACATGCTCTTGATTAATCAGTTTGTATTTTTTTTCGTTTTTCGGTTTTTCAGTTTTATCTGAATTTGAACTTCATTATACTAATATGAGATTAACTATTCTGGAGATGTTTTTAACAATTGGACTGTCTATTATATATGCAATTGTATACTGATGTGGATATATTCAGTTACATTCTGGTATAAAATGATATTCATATTAGGCGTTAGATCGCAGTTATTTTACTTTATTTATTTCCCAAAAAAGTTACTATTGGACCTTAATCATGAAAAAAAAATTACACTTATTGCTGCATTCATCATAAACGATAATCTGTTGACACTTCAAGTTGATTCCTCCCATTAGAACAAAAGTTAGTTACTCAACAGCCTTTAAATGGCCACGGTCTTGCTAACGAAGGCTAAATTGGGCTTTGCTTAGGTTTCTAACTAGTTGAAAACCCAATGCTATAAGCAATATCAAATAGATGTTATGTATTATAAAATAAAAAATAAACTCAAACAAAATTATTGTAATCTATTCTTCGGTAGCATAGCTCATATCAGTAAGCATGAAACTCAAACTTACAACCAACAACTAATCTAGCAATACCTTCAATGATGTGAATAAAAAAAAGAGAGGCAAAAATCAACTAAGGTAGTGATAGAAGCATCATATGTGGAGAGATGTGTGCACTTAAAGGAGTCTCTTCCACCCGACCTCAAATTTTTATCTTTTATATTTTAGATGACTTAACTGAGTGGGGCCTTTCAAACTTTCTTCAAAAAATATACAGACAAAGAAAAGAAGGTCTTTTAAGTTCATTGCATTCGTGTAATATTGTTGTATGTAAAGAGAGATTAAGTAAATTACGTTGAGAAGTTGAACTTTGCTTAGTTATTTAAAACTTATAAGAAAATCTAGGATTATTAGTTTTTACTTAATTTATAAAATGAAGTTAGTATTAGAGAAGAATAAATATTGATGTGTAACCTCAAAATTGATTTACAATAGAGTATATATATTTGGAGCAAGTTTGGAAGCTTTCCTAAACCTATTCGCACTAAAACTGCTATATTTACGTTTCTGGATGTCATATGCACAAACCACCTTTGTTGGGCGCTCTAATTTGATGAAATACTTATTTTTTTATTTTTTCACAGGTCGCTCGCATGGGTCGCTCGCGTAGGTCGTGCGCGCGGGTTGCTCCAGCGAAATTCCATTTTTTTAACTTTCTCAAATTTTTCTCATCTTCGCGCACCGATCTTAGAATTGTGATAACTTTTGACTCGGACCTCGTATTGACTCAACGTTTACGGCTACGCGTCCATAACTCGAAGATCTACATTTTATATCTCTGGAGAAATTTCTCAAATCTGAAGTATTTCTGGTCAAAAAGGCAATTTTTCGAGGTTGCTACTGCATTCAGCTTTCACCGGAGTCACTATTTGAAACCAGAATGACTTCTAAAGCCACTAATCATTGGACTTTTGTGCATTTTCAAGTTAAAGTTCCAAAACCTACAAAATTTAGAATACTTATTAAAAAACAACTAATAACTACATGAAATGGGCTAACAAAGCGTATCTTCAGCACTATAAACGGCAACTATTCGTCGCCGATCAGAAAGCTCAGGTCCGTCAATGCACTCTAAGCACTAACATATTAACTAAGAGATATACTCCAGTGATTGAGATTCATCACTCCATCCAATGGTAGTTAATCATGCTATAGTGTAAACCTGATGAGATATCCAGTCTCATCATCCACTGTGACAAATTTTATGTATCAAAGAAAGTAATTCGTATCTCACTTGTATATATCTATACACCAATGAATTACTTACTATGATACTTAAAGATTAACAATAATCTCATAAAGAAACAAACACAATGAAATGCAAAGCTAATATCTATATATTAAAATGTCAATGTCTCATACATAAAGTAATGGTTTGAGAGCACAAACCCAACAAACACCCACTAGCACTCATAACCATTCAGGACTACATCTAAGACCTAGAGTATCTAGATGACGATCAAAGACCTTCTGCAGCAAGGCCTTTGTAAACGGATCTGTAAGATTGTCAGAGGTAGCAACCTTGGTGACAGTCACATCTCCCCGTTGAACAACGTCTTGGATTAGATGATATTTTCGTTCTACGTGCTTTCCCTTCCGTGGTTCCTTGACTCCTTGGATTGAGCCACTACCCCACTATTATCGCAGTATAGCGTAATAGGTGACAACGATGTTGGTACCACCTCGATCTCCATAAGGAACTTCTTGAGCCATTCCTTTGCGACTTCACAAGCAGCCACATACTCAACTTCTATAATTGAGTCTGCAATGCATTTTTGCTTAATGCTCCTCCAACTAACAGCACCACCTCCCAAGGTAAAGAGATGTCCGAATGTCGACTTTCTCAAATCATTATCTGACATAAATTCCAAGTTAGTGTATCCTACTAGAATCAACTCATCACCACGGTACATAAGCATGTAATCTTTAGTCCTTCTCAAGTACTTAAGAATGTGCTTAATGGCTGTCCAGTGCTCTGGACTTGGATTCGATTGATATCTAGTAACCATGCCTACGGCAAAGCAAATATCTGGTCTAGTGTATATCATATACATAAGACTTCCCACTGCCAAAGCATAGGGAACTCCTGTCATGCGATTCCTCTCCTTTTATGACTTTAAACACTGGTCCTTGGAGAACGCTAAACTATGCCTGAAAGGTAACAAACCTTTCTTCGAATTATCCATTGAAAACTTAGTTAGTACCTTATCGATATAACCAACTTGAGATAATTCCATTATCTTTCGCTTACGATCTCGAAAGAGCTTTATCCTAAGGATATAGCTCGCCTCTCCTAGATCTTTCATATCGAAAGTACTAGCTAGCCAAACCTTAATTGTTGACAATGCCGCTACATCATTCCTAATAAGTAGAATGTCGCCAACATAAAGAACAAGACAAGCCATCACTTTTCCTTCACACTTCTTGTATACACAAGGCTCATCCAGATTCTATATGAAACCAAGCGATTTAACTGTTTGATCAAAACGAATGTTCCAACTTCTAGATACCTGCTTATGCCCATAAATGGACTTTTGCAACTTGCATACCAAGTTACCTTCCCAACTAGCTATGAACCCTTCTAGTTGCTGCATATAGATGTCCTCCTCAAGATTGCCATTCAAGAATGCCGTCTTAACGTCCATCTGCCAGATCTCATAATCTAGGCATACAGCAATGAACAGGCGTATTCTAATGGACTTGAGCATGGCTACTGGTGAGAAGGTTTCCTCATTGTCAATGCCCTCCCTCTGAGTATAACCTTTCGCTACAAGCCTAGCCTTGAAGGTCTCAACCTTGCCATCAGATCCTTTTTTCGTCTTGTAAACCCACTTACAGCTAATGGGTTTAATATTGGCTAGAACTTCTACAAGATCGCAGACCTGATTGGAATCCATAGACTCCAGTTCAGCCTTCAAAGCTTTAATCCAAGGAACTGAATCAACATCATCCATTGCCTCCTCATATGTGGTAGGATCGGATTCAGAGTCTATGGAGATTGCTTCAAAAACTTCTCTTAAGAACATATATCTGTCAAGCTGGCTAACCATCCTCCCACTACAATAAGGTACCGGTGCAGAAATGGGTGAAGAAGCGGTATTTTCTTGTCTTACATCATTCTCAACCGCGGGTAGGACTGAGGCTGTCCTTCCATCTCTTTCAAATCTATCCTTCCCTTAGGTTTATGGTTCATGATTTAATCATCCTCCAAGAAAATAGCATTTATAATAACAAACACTTTCTGTTCTCTTGGATCATAACAATACCATCCATAAGTGCCCTTTGGATACCATACAAAGTAACACACTTCTGATCTAGAATCTAATTTGCTCATCTTTCCTTTCAACACATGTGCCAGACACACCCATATACGGAGATGATGCAAATAGGCTTGCGCCCAATCCACATCTCTCGTGGTGTCCTGGGAACAGATTTGCTTGGTACTAGATTTAGTATGTACGTAGCGGTTTCCAAAGCATAACCCCAAAGGAATAATGTCAACTTGGAATAACTCATCTTCGACCTAGTCATGTCTAAAAGAGTTCGATTCCTTCTCTCTGCTACACCATTCTGCTGAGGCGTACCAGGTGCAGTCAACTGTGACAGAATCTCATTCTGTACGAGGTGATCAATAAACTCATTAGAGAGGTACTCACCACCTTGATCAGATCGAATGGCTTTGATATGTGTGCCCAATTGCTTCTCCACTTCAGCCCTAAACTGTTTGAACTTTTCAAAGGCTTCAGACTTGTGCTGCATTAGGTACACATATCCATACCAAGAGTGGTCATCAGTAAATGTTATGAAATACTCATAACCACCCATTGCTCTAATATTTATTGGTCCACACACATCAGTATGAACTAGTTTCAACAATGCATTGGACTTATTGCCCTTTGCGAGAAAGGGCCTTTTGGTCATCTTACCCTCTAAACAAAACTCATAGACTTCCATTGGTTTGAGAGCCAAATTTCCTAAGACCCCTTCTTTGACTAGTCTGTCAATCCTATTTAGATTAATATAGCCATGCCTCATATGCCAAAGCCTTGTTAGATTAGTGGAAGGTTCCTTTCTTTTAGATGGTACAGTTACCACTGAGTTATTGAGTTCCATACAAAAGTCTCTAGAAATATTAGGAGTAATCACATACAAGCCATTAGTTTTGACACCAGAACATATAAAAGAGCCATTTCTTTTAATGACAAATTCTATTCCAAAATGAAATGAATAAATTTTATTCGATAACTCTGAAATATAAATTAAATTGCGTCTCATTAAAGGGACGTAAAGTACATCTGATAAAACTACTGTCTTGTTGTGCAAAAACTCTAAAACTAGTACTCTTATAGCAACCGCAAAAACGATTTCGCTAGAACCCAGAGTCAGCACGATCTCCCCATCACTACATTTCCTGATAGATCTGAACCCCTACAACGAATTACAGACATAGTTAGTCGCGCCATAATCAATGCACCAAGTGTTTGAAGTATCCATTATAAAACTCACTTCAATCGCATGTGATTCAATCATACCTTGAACTCTTGTAGCTAAGAATTCTAGACAGTTCCTCTTCTAGTGGCCCTTGTCACCACATTGGAAACACTTTCCTTTGCCTTGGCCACCCACCTTCCCTTCACCCTTACCTTTTCCCTTAGATTTTGCAATCTTAGGGACTGGTCCAACACTTAGACCACCAGTGTCAGCCTTCTTCTTTCTTTTCTTACCTTTCGGTGCAAATTGGGAAGAGGAAGAGCTTTTCTCAACGTTCAAAACGTTGTCCCCAGGCTTGATCACCCCTTCCGCTGCCAATAAAGAACTCATTAATTCTCTTATTGAAAAATTCATTTGATTCATATTATGGTTAAGTTTAAATTAAGCAAATGACGTCGACAGCGAATTGAGGATCATATCAACTTGGGTCTGTGTATCGATGTTGGCACCTAGGGTATCCAGTTCGTTTAATAGCCAATCATTTTTAAAACATGTTCTTTGACTGGAGTTCCTTCCAACATCTTTGCACTTATTATCTTCTGCATGGTAACCTGTCTTGCAGGCCTGCCATGCTCACAAAATATTTCTTTTAGGGATTTGATAATGGCACTAGCAGAATCATTCAACTGGAATTGGTGTTGCAACACACCAGCCATAGAGGCTAAAATGTAGCAATGGGCCATTCTATTTGATTTCTTCCATTTGTCGAACTCGCGTCTAGCAGCCGCTGAAGCATTTGCAGCGGGTTCTTCGGGGCATGGGGTAGTGAGGACATATATATGATCCTCTGTAGTTAAAACAATGTCAAGGTTACATTATGATTACTGAAAAATCAAATAGACAAAATAAATATGGATATCAGAATTTTGACAATTTGAAATAAAAGAATCCTTAAAACTCTTTTTTTAAAACAAAGCGCCAGAATATCGAAACAAAAGAATAAAGCCTCCGTGTGGTGGTCAATGTTCGATCTTTCGATTTATCATGACTTGTCTGCTATGCAACTCTTACAAAACAAGTTATGAACCTATTTGATCTCTATGTTTCTGAATAATGTCCTATGTGAGATTCCTTATCCATAGCTCAGCTAGTGTGTACCATTAACTAAGATCCAATCACAACCACCTCAAGTAGTGCCTCCATGTGGTGGTCACCCTCTAACACATCTGATTGATCCTATCCATAAGAAGTTCACATCTAGTAACCAATGAGTAGTGTACCTCCATATGGAATGATCACCCCTGGCGAGGTAACATAGAATGCACTAGTCATCTTATAGTGAACCGTTAATGGAAGATCGTGGGAGTTTTGATAATAAGTCCCTCTCCCGCTAGATTTAATAGTAAAGAATTTTGCTTGTAGAAAAATTATTTCTACACATTGCCCATAAACATCTAATGTTTACTAATACGTTGAAACAGTTTTTGAATTTTATTTTAGAAAACTTGTTTTACGTGCATACAAGTAGCAACAATGTATACAACGCCAATCACAAACCAAGCACATAAAACAAAAAACTAGAATGAAATAAAAACATCCAAACGATGTCTCTATCTCCCATGGCTCTATCTCCATAGAACCACCTTCTTGGTTTGATCGCCTCCGGCTCCATCTTCATGGACAATGGCTTGCTCATCCATTTTTCATGGATTTCATAATTCTATTACATTGGACCTATGCTTCTTTTGAATTTTACAATTCATCTAGAAATAGAAAATTTAGCAGTAAAGTAAAAGGCTAGGGAAACCAGTGCGACTTTCCTTTTCGTAGGATTGAAGTCGCAGCGCCCTTTACCCATGTCTTAAAACCAAACCAATAATTAAAATACACCAATCATAAATATCAAATACAAAATTTAAAAATGATCTTGGTGCTATGGGAGATAGTAGACTTAACTTGCTACAAAAGGGTTAGTCGTACGCACATCTATGCAAATATAATAAATATATTCATTGGAACCTCTAATAGATTCACATATTCCATGAGCTCTTCAAGGAACTAATTAGAACTAAAACAACATCTTTGGTTATCTGTCACATTCGACCGATCAAAAAAAGTTCGATCTATCGAACCTTCGATTGATAGTTCAATCGATTGGACTTTCAGTTTCATAAAATGATTTGAAAATATACAGAATAATATAAAATTAAAGTATATAATTTTAAAACCTTTTTAAAACTGTGAAAGAACATCTAGACAGATAACCAGTTTCGATCGCTCGAAGACTGCATTGGTTCGATCGATCGAAACTCTTTTAATCGATCGAACACAGAGAGTTTCAATCGATCGAAACAAGTTCGATCGATCGACACCAACATGCTCCAATGCCATCACAAATTTGTCATCTACTGCGAAACTACTGTAGAAATAGATCTTTGATGATGCAGTTTCAAAACCAGTACTAAAACTAACATACAAATCAAACTAGTGTTCTAAAATGCATCTATATATCCAAATAAGCGATGCTTGGATACCAATTGAAGGAAAATTAGGTTTAAAAATTTATTTAAATGCGCAGCGGAAAACAAAGTTCGAAAACTTTATTGGTAACCCGGATCTACTACTTATTAACTCTATCAATGCATATGCACAATAGGGAGAAGAGTTTATACCTCAGGTCTTGAACCCAATTCTGATTCTCTTCTTCCTTGATGATGCAATAGCCTCCACTAAGTTGTCTTCACCCTTTTGTCTCCTGTGAGTGTTTCCCAGAGAGGCTAGAGATGATGGGATCTCTAATAGGGAGGATAAAGAAGGTTTGGGAACCCTAAACAGTTTCTACAGCTTGAGGATGTTGAAAACGATGAACTCATTAACCTGGATGCAACTGTCCTATTCATAGATTCCTAGAACCGACATTACTTTCAATGGATCGAAGTCACTTCGATCAATCTAACCTTCGATCGATTGAACAACGTTCGATCGATCGAAACTACCTTGATTTCAATCGATCGAGACTCCTTTGATCGATCGAACCTGACTTGACAAGATCCTCTTGTGCCTTTCTAAGCATCTTAGAGGAGCTAAGAGTGGGACCTCCTAGGCTCTTTATTATTGGGTTAGACCAGTTGTTAATTTTCATGATCAAACTCTTTGATCAGCAAATCAACAAATTGATCAGTCAATGTTTACTCCATTATAAAACGATAGTTGAACTTCAACTCAAAAGAATATATCCGAAGCAATAACTAGACTTGTATGGTGTACTAATGTCCCTCTACTATCAACATTCGCAATCATATTCAGGTAGTTGGATAAACTGTTGCTGTCAACCTGAATCATGATTACTTCTTGTATTCCTTGAGTCCCATTCACCACTCATGATTACCAAACATGTTGATAAATGTTTATCTATAAGACTGTAGTTCTCAGTAATCAACTTGGTGACATTCTCAAGGAAATGCTTACTCTTTATCAAAGGGTAGATTCTATCTTGACAATATATGTTCACAATCCTATGAACATGATATACCCAAGATACCCAGGTGTTGATCTTTAAGACCTCACTGATTGGTAAGTCAAAGCAGCTACATCCACAGTCTGTGTTCATAATCGTCTCAAGATTGAGAACACGCATCTTATACAAGTTATGAGTTCATATCGACTGTTGACAATCTTAAGTGTTAATAGGAAATCTCAGGTCAGTCAATGCACTATAAGCACTAGCATATTAACTAAGAGATATACTCCAGTGATTGAGATTTATCATTCTATCTCATGGTAATTAATCATGCTACAGTGTAAACCTAATGAGATATCCAATCTCATCATCCACTATGATAAATTCTAAGTATCAAAGAATAGCAATTCGTATCTTACTTGTATGTATCTCATACACACACGAATTACTTGTTATGATACTTAAGGATTAACAATCATCTCATTAAAGAAACATACACAATAAAATGTAAAGCTGATATCCATATATTAAAATGTCTATGTCTCATACATAAAGTAATGGTTTGAGAGCACAAACCCAACAGAGGATCCCCTAGACTCCTCCAATCTAAGGCAACCAAAAGCTTTGATACCAAACTGTCACACCCCAATTTTTAGAAAGCCAAATCATCTGCCCAGAACTAAATCTAGACTACTCTTTGATTGCCCAACTATCGGAGTGAACACTATGAAGCCCATCCTATTAAAACTTTTTAATGAAAATAGATCTGTTCTTAAAAATCTAATTAAAATATTTGTAATAAAATCTCTATTTCTTTTTAAAATAAAACCACCACATTTCCATTAAAAAAACAACTCACACGGTTTCGAAAATTCTCAAATCCATTTGATCAAAGCTAAATCAACTAAATCACTTCAATTGAAAAGCAGAAGCTGAATAAATATTTCTAAATTCTCATTAATAATAAAAATCATTTCATTTACAATTAAAGCTTTGAAAGAATAACTTTAATTACAACCTCTGGTTAGAGCTACTAAACGTTCCAATACCAACTACAATAATGGCCCACAATGCCAAATAAATGAAATAGCAAATCAACAGTAAAGATCTTCAAGCCTTCAAGCAAATCCATACAATCCAACTGTCATACCGATCTATTCGTTAATATGCAAAACGGCTACGTTTCTGATAAACACCCCCGCATGATAAGCATCACATGGGTTATTATTGTATAACAACACTGGAATGAGTCAACACACCCCAGTCTCAGGGATCACTCGTGGTCCCCTCGACTCCAACTCAACAACAATCAATTAAAATAATAATACCCAATAAATTTCTCTGAGGTTGGGAATCTGCTGGGCTCCCTCCCTTTCTTGACCACATACACATACAGAGTTGTAAGCAAAACTGTAGTTCCACACTCGAGTGAAGACAAGCGGTAGTTTCCTCGAGTCACGACGGGAGTTTGTTCCACCCACAAAGTAAAAAAGAAACACTTACTCTTAAATAACATGGTGAGCCAAAGCCTGCATATAATGGTTAGTTGGCCCACCATCGTGCACCTCGAGAGTTAGCACAAATCCTTAGTATCATAATAAGCAATTATTCATTTCCAAATCATTTTATAAATTCCCTTCACATTATACCACGGTAACCATTTCGAGTTTTCATTTCATGTTTCACAACAGTTTATTCATTTGCATTTAACATTGTACAATCACTGTCATTTTTTTCTTGCCCTAGATTCACCACTAAGGTCACCCTACTCATGGTCGACTTACTTTTTATGAACGATTCATTACTCAATTTGCTAGCTTCACCACTTGCCCACTCTCCATGGTACAGCCCACACATATATCCCATGTGTGCCTGGACATACTACCAACATCCACTCCGGCGCTAGTTTGGTTGGGGTATCAACCAAACCAGGTATATACAACGGAAGATCGGTCAATACGCCTAGACGTTTATAAATTAAGCCGAGCATAAGACTTAGGCCAGCTTGATCACGAAACCACTGGCAAATGGGTACACTCAGCAAGTTGAGCTACCAAAAAAAATAACACAACGGGGAGTGGTGAACATTAAGGAACTTGAAACCATTTTTTTTTTTCCAGTTTCTTACCATCTACGTTAATTCACACAAATACCATTCATGAGGGTTTAATCACGTCATTAACCACTTCGGGAGTTTATCATTTATTCCATGGATTATCATTGTCCGATTATTCACATAAGGCCCTTGCACCAAAATTCCATTCACGTCTCTAACGGAGTATTTCCATAATCATCATTGAATACCGCACATAGTATAAGTTATAGTATTTAAAATTGGCACTTAACAGTACTATTTAGAACTGTCCCAAACAAACTTTATATTAAACAGCGCCAAAACCAACCTGGGTTGAAATTGTTCCTCATAATAATTTCGCACGAAGAAACATCTCTAACAATTCTCAAAAACATAATTCGAAATTCAGAGTTGACATTTACTGCTACTGTAATATGAATTTTCTGCCCAAACAGTGTAGAATTGGCGAAAACACCATTAGACGAAACACGTGCAGAATCACGTTTTACATTGACCCATTAGACGGTTTTACCAAAAACAAAATGTATGAATTATTACGAACTATTTTCTAAAATAGATCTGAGAGTTTTCTTCAATTTTACCCAAATTCGAATTTGTGTTAGTCTTTTTTTTTTCCTTCAATTTTTTAAATAACTCATATCCAACCTTTGATTTATATATATATATCACTATTGATCAGTATCTATATAAACACTCATCCATACGATTTACTTAGACTAGAATAAACACAAATCGAAAATCAATCAAAATTAGGAATCAACCCTATAAATCTAAATGTTTACTCACCGACTTGGGAAAAGAAAGATGATGATGATGATGATGATGATGATGATGATGATGGTGAACTCCATTGAATAAAGCTAATAAATTCTCCTCTCTTCTAACCCTTCTCTTCTCTTATCTTCTCTTCTCTTCTCTTTTTCTTCTCCTTCTAGGTGGCTAGGGTTGCCTCTTCTCTATTTCTCTCTTGTTCTCTCTCTCTCTCTCTCTCTCTCTCTCTCTCTCTCTCTCTCTCTCTTGTGGCTGCTTTTTTTTTTTCTTCTTTTGTTTTAACTAACCCTATGATATATTGTCTATGTATATACATATAATACACACACAATACATATATTATAACAACCACACAAATATTAATAATCCCGTTTTTCTTCTTATGGGCTCACAAAAGAGACTCACATGAGCCCAGAATATAACCCAAACAACTAAAATGGCTAGCCCAAAGGGTACTCATGCCTCGGGTACTTAATTTTAATATCAAATACACTATTTGACTCATTCGCGGGCCTATAAGCACAATATAAAAAATGCGCATATCAACCCTTTACTTCTTTTTAACAAATATAAATTAATAAAATGTAACACTCAAACTAAATGGGCTCACTAATGGTTTAATTTAGATGTCCGCCAAACACTTAAATTTTCAAACACGTGTCCTACATAGGCACACTCATATAATATTGCTAACTGAAAATAATTATTAAAAAAGTTATTTACACACTTGGAAATTTTAGGGTTGTTACATCCATTGACTAGCTTGCGAAGTCGTAGCTCTCCTCGGCATACTTCTCTTCCTCTAGATATACAGCATCTGCAAGATCTAGTCATTTGATTGTCCAGGATATAAAATTCGTCAACTTGAATGCAAGCTAAGAGAGTAAACCTACTACACTTGAACAGGCTCAGAAAATATTTTAGTAAATCGTTAAGAAAAGGATAACATTCCTTTTTATCCTTTGAAAAAAAATTTATAAATAAGCCTCGCTTATTATCAATCTTAATGTATTACGTATGCTAGGAAACGTTCAACGACATACTCTGGCTTTGACCTTGAAAACACGACTGACCAATCTGACTAATCTCGACAACACTTTTGGACTACTTGTCCAATCACTACCAACATGACTTTATTTTGGACTACAGGTTCAATCTTTTCAAACTTGACACTTTGCGTGCACTCGGCATAAAATGTCGTTGGCCTAAAATATCTTTGCCCAAATGGCCGTTAGGTTACCCTTTTGTCATCTCTGCCCCAAATGGCCACTTACTTGACATCTCTGCCCAAACGACCTTATGGTAACCCCAATCTTATTCCTTCAGCCTTGGTTAACTTGTCATCTCTGCCCCAAATGGCCACTTACTTGACATCTTTGCTCATTTGGCCAGTTAACCATCTCAACAACTGAACAAGATAGTACCAACAAGGTACTACTACTATACTTGCCACTATTGCCCTATTGGCAAGAATGGCATCCATAACAAACGGTACCGACAAGGTACGACTACTCTTGCCGTCGTTGCCCGTATGGCTACGGTGATATCTTAACAACTTCACATAACTCATTACTCCTTTTCGAACTAAGCATACGAACGAAACACGAGAACCGAACCGATGGATACAATCATTTCATTATTGACGTTATTGTGACTTTCTTGTAACCAAATAACGCGCATGGTACAAGTCGTTAAAGCGTATTATTATCGGATTATCGTTCTTTACTCACTACGCTACTATTCTCGGAGTTCTCACATATCGCACGTATAAGTCTTATAGGTCCGATACATTATTAACTTAAGAAAACATGAACTTTCTTAAAACAGTGAACTCGAGCGCTCCAATGAGCTATGGCGCTCTCATTACGTAATCGCTCGGACTGACCTGAGCACTCACCTTTGAAATTTTAAAAATCCTTAGTTCGTTCGTCTTAAAAGTTATACATTTACAAGGTACTACTAGTTCAACACATGGTGCAACTTTCAAGAAGCACATAATTAACATGCATATACTTATACGTCACATTCAACTTCAAGTACAACTAACAAAGCTCATAGTATAATAAAAATATAGCATAAGCCATCTTATTTCAACATGCAACAAAACAGATTTTCTAATTACTGCATAAGTCGAGTGCTCAAGCCTCTCAATCACTCAGTCCTGGCCTATTCGTTATGCTCGAGCGCTCGGGTTTTGCAGATTCCAGCAATTTTGTAACTTATAACAGAATTTCGTATTTTAACTACTTGCATGTCACATACATGATTATAGATCATGAAATTAACTTAGGAAAACATAAATTTGAGTGAGTAAGAGTACTCACTATGATTCTAGACGTTCTAGATGATGAAATTGATGAAAGAAATAAGTGTGTGTGGACTTGATCTTCAAGAACTGCCAAGTGCAAGCTCTCATATAGATTTTGATCACCTTCCATGCTTTGATCTTCAAGATTCCAGCTCCCGAACTTCAATATAGTAGTAATGCATGTGTTTTGTGTGCAAGAGAAGGTGAAGATGATGACTTGATGGACATGCAAGTGTGTGTGTGTGTGTGTGTGTGTGTGTGTGAACACTCATGTACTCTCAATGTTCACTCTCAAAACTTTCTATCTGTATGGCAGAATTTCTAAACGTAATAAATGCTGGAATGGTCTGGCATTTATAGACTTTGAAGACCCAAGGGCAAAATAGTCATTTCACTCTTCTAATGGCTCGAGCGCTCGCGGTTGACTCGAGCACTCGGGGCTCCTGTTTCTCAAATCCTTCTAAGGTTCAAGAGTTCACAAGGTCCAAGTATATAAACATCCATATGAGTCGTAACCAAAGTTCAATATATATGATTGTAACTTACATATACGAATACAAAAATACATTCATAAATAGATAAATACAGATAAAAGGGTCGACGGTACAGTTTGAACCAAGGTGTTGTGGTTCTTGGAGGGGTTTGTTTGGCTTTAGGAGATATTTTTTCTTGGTCTCTTGTATGTACGTAATGGATTCTTGTGATATCAAATTCATTAAATATTCAAAAAAAAAAAAAAAAAAACCTAAGGCTGCTGACTAATTTGATTTGGTGTTTGATCACTTGTTTTTAATTTTTTTTAAAGTGGTACCAATTTATTCTATGGTTTATTATAAACAAGAGTAATCCTATGCTACCCAAATATTTTAACCCAAATGTTTCCCCAACACATGTATACAAACCGAGGGGAGTAGGCCATAGTCTCGTGAGTCGAGCTCATGTAGAAGTAGAGAGAGAGAGAGAGAGAGAGAGAGAGAGCACTCTGAGTTGGTCATACAAACTACTTGTAACTTAATGACGTTAAACTTTTAGGCTTGTCTTTTAAATATAATAATATGTAGAGAAATATGTTGGTGTCCTTACTAATTAAAATAAATGGTAAAAAAATTAATTTTTTTTACTTAAAATTAGGTGCCCAAATTAAAAAAACTCACGTGCCCTTACCTAATTTTTTTTTTTTACTTAAAATTAGGTGCCCAAATTAAAAGGCTTATGTGCCCTTACCGGCACTCATTGCCAAAATTCAAACTGGTTATGTGTACAATTCCCAATTTATCTTATAGCCAATTTGCTTTGATAATAGCCATTGTTGCCAGCCATTTCAAAACTCTTAAATATTAGAACAAGAAACAATTTCACAAAAATAAATTATTTATGTGCATTTTGGTACATTTTATATCATCTGAGATGTGACTATATAGAATTGTTCATGTACAGAGATCAAGGGATGACCAAATGGTAAGGAATTCTACCCCCATAGGTGGTTGTGGGTTCGATCGAGTTTCGTGGAAGGATTTTATAGGTTGGGAGAGTAGTAGAGCACTAACTCCTCTTGTGTAGTGCATAAAAAAATAAAATTAAAAAATTAAAAAAGAGAGAGAAAAGAAGAAGATATAGTTGGCTATTACTTTAAGTGCCTTCGGCACATTTCGATAAATTACAACCATAACAATTCTAAGCAAAAATGTCTTAAGCCAGAAGTTAAACACCCCTTAAGCTAAAAGTCAGTAAATTAAATAACTCTTAAGCTAAAACCCTTAAGCTAAAAGCCATAAAATCCTTAAGTCAAAAGCCATTGCAGCCAAATAGCTCTCCAGCCAATAATCAAATAACCATTTGGTCAAAAGCCATTAAACCCAACAGCCCTTAGGCCATCTTCAATGCTAAATGCTATATCTTCCATGCCAATGCTATTTTTTAGCATTGTTACAGTGTCGAATACTATATTTTGACATTTCTACTCCAATGCTACATGCCATTTTAAATGCTATATTTTGCCCAAACTATCATTCATCTTCCAAAGTAGCCTTTTGTTAAGTGTAGGCTTCCAAATTTTGCATCCTAAATACTGCCCAAATACATATGACAGAGACTTTTAGAAGAAAAAAAATAAAAAATCGGACCACTTCAATATCTTCTAATCAAAACAAATTGTCTCATTAATACATGTATTTAGGAATTATTTGAAATGCAAAAAAATTGAAAACATAATTGAAAAAGTGGTCAAAATATATCATTTAAAAGGTTTAGTGATGACATGGCACAAATGGCATGTGCCATTTGCCATGCCAAATTTGAGAGGATGGATAGCAATGCTATTTTTTGGCATCTCTTTTGACACACCATTGGAGCTCAACTATGCCAAAACCCATGCCAAATATGGGATAGCAGCTGCTTTGGCAGCTGCATTGGAGATGGCCTTAATCCAAAAGCAAAACAACCACTAAAGCTAAACAACCTTTAACCAAAATAAGTTTTTTGAAATCAATTTTTTAAAAATATAGTTATGGTCTGTTTGGCTTGGGGTTAGGAATGAGAGGATGTTTGGGTTAAGGTTGGACGTACAGACTGTTTGGCTGTATTAGGGGTTAGGGGCTGTTTGGGACAACATAAAATATGGCCTTCAAAAATATTTTTTCACAGAAAATGAGCTTTTCGAATAAAGTTTTCCAAAATTGAAGTTGAATAAAATTTTTTTTTTGAGAAATTGTAGGACGAAAATTCTAAATTGGGTAAATAAGGGGTAAATTTGGTGCATTAAATTAACACACTAAAATTGCGAACAAAATAAACAAAAAATAATTAAATTAAAAATACCAATCATCAACACAAACTGAAACACCACAAAATATCCTATACAACACACACTGAGCAAATTTATAACACAGATCTATCAACCAAAAACTACGAAAGCATTGTCCATTTTAGAAAGGACGGGGCTAAAAACATCTATGTTTTTGCTATATACACTCATATTTCATTGTTAACATTTTTTAGGGTAAAAAGCACTTTGTACTCCTAATATATATACTGTTTTGGACTTTGCACCCTAATGTTTCAATTTTCTCTACTGACCCTTAATGTATATAGCGAGTTGTAATGTGGCCCTACCATCAGAATTTCTATTCAAAACTAACGGAAACTCCATGTGCTAGTCATGTGACTTATTTAAGAGTATTTTAGTCATTCACCATAAATTAAATGTATTTGCACCCTTGATGTTTGGTTCATTTGGTGATTTGCATCCTTAATGTTTGGGTCGTTTGGACAAGTTTTAATTTTATTTTTATGAAGAAAAAAAAGGTGTTCCAGCATAATTTTTGGGTGCCTCTACCACTACCCTTTAATAAAAGTAAGAGACCTAATCCAGATAAAATAAAACAAATCCAAAGTTACCTAGCCTATATATCCTAATTGGAATTTTAAATAAACTTTAATTCTAAAATTAAAAGAAATAAAATGAAAGGAATCAATTACAGAGAAAACACAATAACAGATTTCCAAACGAGTCAGATATAGTTTTTAAGGTGAATAAATGCATAACGAAAAGAGACAGGATTTACATGTGGTTTATCGCTTTAAACTCAAAAATCTCACTTTGATCCACAATTTTTTTTTAACTAAATAAACGACTTTGATCCATAAATCTCACTATGTCCTAAACTTCTAAAGATTTTTTGTTTTGTAGGTGAAACTAATCTTAAAAATTAAAGAAGAAATAACACATATGATCCCTTTTATAAAATTAAAAAAAAATGAAGAGATTTAATTGTTTGTCTTTGAGTAATTCTAAAACTCACAGAATAATTATGCAATTTTTTATGCCCAAAGGTACAGTTTTCCAAAAAATAATAATAATAATAATAATAATAGGTCAAGGGCGCTGCCCCCAAGCGAACCCTAAGCTCAAATCATGGCTCCGCCACTGGTTGTAACACTTCTTTGAATCAACACTAATTCCCATTACAGTTAAAAAAAAATTACATATATATATAGCAAAAAATGTGGTGGATTAGCCCAACCGTTTTAGAATTAGAGCTTATTTAGAATTCTAATTATAGTAGGTTGGATAACTTTACATTTGTTTCATTTTATTTGGATTAGTCCTCTTACTATTATTAATGGCTAACGGTAGAGGCACTCAAAAATTATGTCAGAACACCTTTTTTTTTCTTAAAAAAAAAAAAAAAAAAAAAAACTTAAACATGTCCAAACGACCTAAACATTAAGGGTGTATATCGCCAAATGAATCAAACATCAAAGCAGCAAACTGCTTTTAATTTATAGTGAATGACTAAAATACCCTTAAATTAGTCACATGACTAGCACATGGGCGAGTTTCTGTTAGTTTTTAACTGAAATTCTGACGAAAGGGCCACTTGCAACTCGCTCTATATATTCAGGGCCAGTTTGAGAAAATTGAAACATTAGAGTGCAAAATCCATAACTGTACATACATTAGGGGTGCAAAATGCTTTTTATCCTATTTTTTAAATAATAAAACAATACAACTCCTCAAAAAAATACATGAATGTAAAGTAAAATGGGTGTACATATTAAAAATATAGGTGTATTTAGCTCCATCCTTTAAAAATCCTAAAAGTCCTATAAAACAGCACACCATAACAAGAAGTCCTAAATGCTATTAATGGTAGTTAAATTGCACAAGATACTCAGCATGAGAGCTCATTCATTACATATCAAAAACAAATGGCTTTCAATTTCTTTCCATAATTTACAATCATGATTGTGATTTTGAGTTCTTATATTCTAAATATCAATACATATTAAACTCACAAATTTAATTGTTTTTATTATTATTATTATTATTTTGATACTTACTTGGATCCGGATTTGATACACACGCGCACACCCCAGCCCCAACTCAACCCCAAAACCCCAAATTGGCCCACAACAAAGCCTAATAAGGGTCACTAGCTCATTCCGACAGAATAATAACTGGAGGGCAAGAAACTAAAATCCCCCACTAAAAAGAGAGAGATTATGCCATGGGCTACAACCCGCTTGGCAACTCACAATTTAACAATTTATGAAGCAATGTCACTTGTGAAACAAAATGTTAGTAAAATAATTTAAAAACAAGGTATTTTTATTCTTTGAAACATTGGACAAGAATGAAGTTTTCACATGTTAAATGAATTAATACCACTTTCCAACTTTGTAAAACGACTACCATTTTCCATTTAAGCTATATTGTGCAAAATTATATTGAGTAATATTTGGGTGACAAATACTTTTTACAAATACTTACAAACACACTCTATCTCTCGGGTTATGCTATGTGCATATAAATATCTTGGCTATTCATTTCGGTAGAACCCGTGTCTGTGTACATAGGACCTACTGAAATTAATGGTTCAGATCTTAATGTGCACATTTTTAAGTGCACCAATCATTACTCTTATCTCTCTCCTAGGTGGTAGTGTGGGGTCCAATGGAGTCCGGATAATTTCATTGAACCCCACAGAACGAGAGATAAAGAGTGTTTGTAAGTATTTGTAAAAAGTACTTATCACCATAATATTGTTGAATTATATTTTCCCATCTCGGATACTATATTATATTACTATATGTCCCATGTCATTAACAAGTTTCCGCATATGTTTTCCCATACGCATATCTGTTTCCATATATGCATGTTTATATGTTTTTGTATCCATATCTACCCACAATAGCATGCATCTTTCATCTATGGTTTCTAAACACCTATAAATAGCCACTATTACACAGCCAAATACACACAATACATTTTACTGCTTTGATATCAAAACATTAGCTTGAGTCAGAAAGCAAAAGTCATGAAGAAATCAATAGCCCTTTCCGTGCTCTGTTTGGCTTTTCTATTGAGTTCACTCACTGTCGACTCATCAGAAGGTAAACTTGTTATCAACCTTCTATATATAATTCCTTTCTTGATTTCTCCCTTTGGTGCAGCTTATAAGATGTAAATTATAAGTTACAATCAGAAAAAGATGACTGCAGTCTTCGATATGGCTTATAGACCAACAAATTATAGTTTTTTTTTTTTTAATTTATTTAAGGTCGAAAAGCCAACTTATTTCAATATAGGTTGAAGGTTCTCATGATATCTAAAAACTAAAAAGCTACAATATGTTTGGTTAAACTGCACCAAACGGGGCTGTTATTTTATTTGTATGTAATGTAATACTATGTTTTGTATACAGAAGTAAATTTATATGTGAATTGAAGAAGATACTAATTATTGTTTTTTGGAAACATTTATTTAGAGCAACAGAAACTTTGCCCAGTCAAGATGATAAAGCCAGGCCCATGCAATGAACAGGCCCACCTTGATTGCATCTTAGACATGTTGGGTAAGTACGGAGCCAGTGGCATGCCTCAGAACTGCAAGTGTATTCCTGGTGAAAACAATCAACACACTTGTCAATGCGACGTCTTTTGTATACGTATCCCTCCAAGTGCAAGTCCAAATAATTACAATACACCTCTCTCTGCTGGTTCTAATTAGCCTTTTAATGCTAATAGAAGTAATTTTCTTCTCTTTTTTTTCACATGTTGGCTTAGCAATTGTTGAAGGCTTTTGCCTATATCAATAACAATAATAATAATAATGATAATAATAATAATAATAATGACCATTCTTCGATGGCTTTAATTAAGTTTTATCTTCTTTTTTTCCTGGAAATATATGTTCTACATCCAGCAATTACATTTTATGATTCTTGTGTGTTAAGTAGATATTGCCTTTAACACATGATAGGCCCACCGTAATATTATGACTGATTTTTAGTTTAGATCTTGACTCTTTATGATATATATATAGATATATATCTATATTTTATTTTTACAGATTTAGAGAAGAAAAATAATTAATTAAAGGAAAATGAGACGAGTCATTTTTTAAGAAAATTTAAATTAGTCAAAATTCCTTTAAAATAGACTTTTTTTTACCTCAATCCAACCCCCTTATTTTAGTAAAAAATCTCTCAATCAGAAAATAGGTATTAAAAATAGCTATGTGAAAATTTACAAAACTAGTTACGTGAAAAATTTACACAAGTTATATGAAATTTTGCATATTTCACATAAGGATTTAACCTGATTAATTAGTTTCACAGGACTTTTGACAAAAAATTAAAAATGGGTTGTTCTACCATGTGAGGTATAGCTCAAGTGGCAAATAGCTTGGTATTTAAGTCTTCTCTATGGTATTAGTTCGAAGTTCAAACCTCCCTCTCTCCCTTGTCATAAAAAACGGGTTGTACTTACTAACTCGATTAGTCCGCTATGAGGGATTTTTTTTTAAACCCAAAATTCAAGGTTTTTAAACAATTCTTTATTGTAGTTTTTCCTATTTCTTTTCTCCGTACTTAAATAAAATTAGTAATTAATTTTATTTTTTTTCATAACGTGATAGAAATTAAAAGAGTAATGCTATGCTTTCTAAATTTTAAATTTCAAATGTTTCCCAAATACATGTGGTAGTGGGACCACATTCAATAATGATCGGACCACTTCAACATCCTCCAAAAAAAAAAACTAGTAGGCTCACTGCCATATCTATTTAGGAAGCATTTGAAATTCAAAATTTGGGAAGCACATCATCACTCAAATTAAAAAAGAAAACTAAGTGACTCATAAAATTCAAAATTTTTAATTTATTTGAGCTGTTTTTTCTTTCCCCTACTAAGGGTCCATTTGAGAAAACTGAAAAATTAAGTACTGAAAATTAAGTGTTGAATTTTAAGTACTGAAAATTTTAAGTGATTGAATTTGAAATACTACAAACAGTGTTTCAATTATTGAAATGAAATGCATTCAGTAATTATTTTCAGTTGAAAATTTTCACTTAAAGTTTTTAGCAGGTTTTTAGTTTGTTTTTCAATTAAGTGGTATATGTTCTCAAACACACTAAAAATATATAAGTGCTAAAAATTTTCATTTTCACCAATTAATTTAATTATCAAACACATCGTAAATATGTGTTGCGGAGAATGACTCGGGGCCATTCTTAAATCTGATTTGTACGAGAGTTTATCATGCCTTTGTTTCTTCTTGTCGTTTCTTCTTTGCCCCAAAAAATTAAAAGCAAAGTACAAGAAATAACTAATATTCTTATCATATAATAATTAAAATAAATAAATAAATAATTTATATTAACGGGCACCACCACTGATCCTTGTGGTCCGCTGGTATCCGTCCATCTCCCTCAAATGGAAGGAGTGGGTTCGATTCCTCTTTTGGGGGAATTGTGGGGATTTGTCCCTTTTAGTCCTCAATGGGAGGAAGTGCCTTTGACGTGGGGCTCGTGGCCATCCCCCCCTCTCCTTTTCCCTGGCTCTTGTAGTGTGTGTGTGTGGGCGCGCGCGTGGCACTTAGGAGTGATTTGACATCAGAAAAAAGAAAAAAGAAAAAAAATTAATTAATTAATTAACGGCCAATTTTGGGTCTGATGAATGCGATTCTAAATCTGATTGAATGTGATTTTTTGCACCATTCACAATCTCCTTCATTTATATTAACCTAACCTATGATAGCTATGCATTACACGCAACTCACTTGACAATGTTCGTAGTTTATGCCAATGGCGACAAGTTTTGGGTCTAATTGAATGAATTCTTAAAGTTTAAGGGTTTGATTGAATAAAAAAATCATTATATATCCAATTGAAAACACGGGTATAATATAAAGGTGTAAAGTGTAATCAGACCTTGTTTGTCTATCTGTCTATCAATTTGGTTGATTACTTTAAAAGGTTGTGAAATAGGAGTAAATATTGAAAGCAACGGGAATCACATGTCATTTGGTAAAACTTATTAATTTGGGTAGATATTGCGTAGTTACTTGGAATAGATTTTTTATTTTTTATCATTATTGTTATCTTTTTTTTTATTTTTATTTTTTGCAAAGAGGGGGACAAATGTTCGTAGTTTATGCCAATGGCGACAAGTTTTGGGTCTAATTGAATGAATTCTTAAAGTTTAAGGGTTTGATTGAATAAAAAAATAATTATATATCCAATTGAAAACACGGGTATAATATAAAGGTGTAAAGTGTAATCACACCTTGTTTGTCTATCTGTCTATCAATTTGGTTGATTACTTTAAAAGGTTGTGAAATAGGAGTAAATATTGAAAGCAACGGGGATCACATGTCATTTGGTAAAACTTATTAATTTGGGTAGATACCGTAGATATTGCGTAGTTACTTGGAATAGATTTTTTATTTTTTTATCATTATTGTTATCTTTTTTTTTTTTGCAAAGAGGGGGACAAATCGATAAACTCCAGAGTTCTATTAATTCTTGAAACTACCTCATTTAAATAATGGAGGTATTGTTCCGCAAATAAAAATAATAATAATGGAGGTGTTGAATTTTTTAATTTTTTTTTGGTGATTAAAGTTGTTTAAAAGAGCAAACTCTTCCTCTCACAACCAAGTGTTTTTTTCGGGCTAAATTACATTTTAGTACAGTGTATTTGGGCAAAGTTTTACTTTGGGCCCTCTAGTTTCAATTATAACACTTTGGTCCATATAATTTTGAAGTGGTTTCAATGTAGGCCCTGCTTCTTACTCCATTAGTGAAACTTGACAGTGCACTCATGTGCCTTGAAAACTCCAGTTATGGGGCCTAAAGTGAAACTTTGAGTAAACTCTAGGGCTCAAAGTGAAGCTTCACCCAAACTATAGCAGGGACAAATCTAAGATTTTTGAGCTGGGGGGGCTTGGTAGGGTAAAAGTGGTAGTGAGTTTACGGGAGTTCAGGGGCAGCGTCCCCGAGACGAATTTTTTTTTTGGGCCTATTCATACATATTTTTTTAGACGGATGAAGAAATTAAAAAAGTTAATACTGATTAGCACCAAAGGTACAATAAAATGACACATTGTTACTATAAATTGAGACCATAAAGTTGAATGTTTCTTACTTGAGAGGGGGGCTTACGTGTAAAATCGAGAAATTTTTAGTTTCAGAGGGGGGGCTTAAGTGTAAAAATATACTTTTTTAGGATACATGTTATTTTTCAAAAATTAAAGGTGGGCTTGAGTCCCCCCTTGCCCTTTCTTATGTCCGTCCCTGAACTATAGGATACCAAAATGTAAGTTTTCGTTAGGTTGCATTAACGGAGTTAGAGGCAGGGCCTACATTGAAATCAATTCAAAATTACAGGGATCAAAGTGTTACAATTGAAACTAGAGGGCCTAAAGTGAAACTTCGCCTAAACTACATGGTACTAAAGTGCAATTTAGCCTATTTTTTCACACTCCATTTTTGTTCACCCGTGCTCATACACCACTTCCATATTGATACTAGTAGTGCACGGGTACAAACTAGCAAATGAATATATTAGACTGATGTGGAGTTTATAAACATGAGATGAATTAAACTCGGATGTAAATCCTAGAGAGTGTTTGCACCCAAAAACCGCCAAAGGTTTTTGAGCCCGAGTGATGGGTTGAGATAGGCTTGGGTATTATCGACCCGAAGCGTGTATAAGAGTGGCCGGCCCAGATATTGCAAATGCCCATCGGGCTCAAGGAAATAATGTCACGCGGCTCAGAAAGACAAGGCTGTTGTCCCAGTTTGGTAGAGCCCGATAGGTGAAGTAGGCCATGTGTTGACCGATCGGGTACTATCATTGAAATAAATGAATAATAGCACTGGGAGCAGCCCTATCGGGGGAATAAGCATGGGTAATGCCATTCGGGCACCATACTTGTAGCGTGCACAACGATCAGACACTATATTATAAAAGCCGATTGCATGAGACCGATTGATCAAGGAGCATTCGTAGGGCTACCATCGGGCATGAAAGTCAGAAGGCATGAAAGAGGAGGTTGCACGAGCCCGGTAAAGTTATAACAAGCCCGATGGTGAAAAGGAAAAGGCGGTTCCCCTCTGAGCTGTCATGGTGGTGTCATCCTTAATATGAGGAATTAGAGTCCATCAAGGAGTTGAGTCTGATCACATCCAGCTGATATGGAAGGCCAATCCCTAAAAGAGTGGAATTGAATCAATCAGGATAAAGATAACGCAAGAATTTGGGATTAGGAAGGATTCTACAATCAATCATCTGCTTGGAGTGCAAGCTAAGGGGCCCTTACCTTATCTGGACTAGTATAGGCCACTATAAATATAGAAGCAGGCCAACCGTGAAGAGGACTCCACGTCATCTTGAAAACAGCACTCAATACAAAATTCAAACCATTCAAACCATTGTTATCATTATTCTGCATCCATAGCATATAGGTCTGACCCTTTTGTTATTCTTATTGTTTTCACTCTTTTGAACAATCAGAGCATGTTCTGATTCTGTTCTTTGGTTGTATGTTTTATTTTGCAAACATTCAATAAAATACCCTTCGTGTTTTATTAACAGTTTGTGATTGTTTACTTGCTAAACTCTTGCATTATTTGGCTTGTACGGTCCAAGGCATTTTTGATGAGGGTACTTTCCTACTCATCACACACATTCACTATGTTTAGAAGTCAAATCTTAAAGCCTTGAGTATCACTCACTCAAGCGTATAGGAAATTAGTTTGCACACACACCGAGCCCATTTGGCTCTGGCACGCCCACGCAAAACTACAAGCAAGCATTTTGGCATGCCCGGTGGGACCCAACTGGAAGAATGAACAGGATGATCCTGTCGTTGACCCAATTGCTGAAGAAAGTGCCGACTGTTCCCCACATGATAGTGGTGTGACTGTAGAGGCAATTTTGGAAGTCATAAGAATGAACGTTGTACCTATGAGGTGAGACTACAACGCCTTGATAGGTTCGATGGGTAACCTCGAGGAGCTAATCGTCCAAACAGCCGAAATACATCAAGGTCAGATAGACCTCGTCTCGTGCACTAGGACCACACACGAGAAGTTAGATGGCCTAACTTCAGAGATCTCAGGCCTGTCAAAAATCCTCATCGCGCTGGCGTTGAAGCTAACTCCAGAAAGCCCTAAAGAACACATCAGCTCTTCAGGGTGGGTCGATAAAAAGAAAGATCCTGCTTACGTCATCCCGAATCTACGAGGGAAGAATGGGCTAAATAAGCAGCCCGACCCACAAGGAGAGGAATCGGGCAGTGGAGAAGTCACCGATCCCAATGGATTGGCGACGCCAGCTTTTATTCAACCAGTCAGCCACACGGCCTCCCCTGTCCACGCTGTTGGGGGGCAAAGAACTAATGGTGGTTTTTAGACTCACCATGCCAATAACAAACAACACCAAGTACCACCTCCAATAGCACTGCCCGCGGTGGTAGGTCAGTCCTTTAACCCACAGCCTATCAATAGGGAAGAGCTGGTGGCGGCCATACACAAGGAGTATGGCCCGTTTATAAGAACAATAGAGAGACCGACATATAGACGGCCATATCCTCCTGAGACCGATCTAGTCAATTTCCCACAAGGGTATAAAGTGCCACACTTCACTTTATTTTCTAGAAAAGGCGAACAGTCGTCTGTTGAGCACATAGGCCGATTCATAGTGCAATGCAGCCATGTAGGTAGCAGTGACCCACTAAAGTTAAGGCTGTTCCCAAACTCCCTCGCAGTGGTAGCTTTTTTGTGGTATGTCAACTTCCCTGCCAATTCTGTACGAAATTGGCAAAGGATGGAAGAGTTGTTCCATGTCCAGTTCTATCGGATTGAGCCTGAAACATCGTTGGCAGATCTGTCCAGGATGTTCCAACTGGTGGGAGAGACAGTGGAGACCTATATTGCCCAATTCAGGAAGGCTAAATATAGGTACAAGACTGTTTTGCCCGAAGAAAAATTAATACGTTAAGATGGCTATGGGGGGATGTCCTTTAAACTTCGTAAGATGTTTGAAGGGACTGAGTTCCGTGATTTATTCGAGCTGGCCACGTGAGCCGCTCGCTATGAGCATATCCTCTTGGATGAACAGGAGAAGAAGAATTCATCCAAGGGAACCTACTATAAAGATGCAAATTATGAGGTTCATCTAGCAGATTGTGACCTCAAAACGGAAAGTGATATGGCCGAGTTAATTTACAAACGGTCGATTGTCTGCAATGCCTTGAACAAGCCTATCAATAATAATGATGCTGTAAAAAAGATGGCATTCAAGGCAGGAAAAAACTACACTTTTGACATCACAATGATAGATCAAATCTTCGATGCCCTTCTGGCCGATCAAGTGATCAAGCTTAGTGAGGGTCATCGGATCCCTAAGGTCGATGAAATAAAGAACAAAGAATATTGTAAATGGCATAATTCCTAGAAATACTCTACTAATAACTGCATTGTTTTTCGCAATGTGATACAGGCGAACGTAGAGAAAGGAATGTTCAAATTCTCGGATAAAGCCATAAGAGTTTATGCTAACCCATTCCCTCAAATCACCAGCGCAAACATGGTAACACCCGATTTGACCAAGCTGACCAGGCCAAAGCTAAAGGTGGACTTGACTGAGCAGGAGGAAAGGCCGCGGCAAAGAGAGGGAAAACAGATTGCCATTTCGGCCACCAATGGACCAAAGTTAACCATTCAGGAGCTAGAGAAGACTTATCGTGAACGTAATGCCGAAGTCAAAACGGCACGATCAACTACTAACAACTTGATAGCCGACTTGCGACACCAACTTGATCTGATAGAACAAGGCATCTGCCCAAGATGCAAGGCCGATGTCGGGAAGGAGGCCTCCAGCCCGAGCAAGAGGCCCAGAAAGAACGAGTATAGGGAGCACAGCCTGAGAAAGTCCATGCACGAGAGGCTATCACTGCCTAAGCTGAGTCAGGGTATGTCCGAATGGAAACCCAAGCCATTACCAGCCTCCCAGACTGGCCCCAAATAATCAGGCCAATTGGAGATAAGACGTCATCGGACTTTCTCCAAACCAGATGTGCAGGGAAAAGGCCCAACGTCGGACGTACATCTAAGGATGGTACTACCACCCATAGTCAATGAAGGAAGGTGGTACAGGGCTGAACACCCAAAATTCCCGGCAGTACCCAAGTACAGCAAATCTCAGAAACAAAGATATCAACGTGCAAGACAGGCTGAGTGAGAATGACAGTACTGGGAGGATCGGGCTCATAGTTTCCCACAACCCAGTACACCCGTATTGCCCGATGCCCAAGGGCATCTAGTAGAAGGGGAGCCCGTTTTCGACAAAAAAGTGAATAAAGGAGCGACGCATGCCACAGAACACCTGAAGGAAATCTTTCAGTGAGAGAGGCTAGAGGAGGGGTGCAAGCCCAAGACCGACGCCATGGACATCGAGTCCGATGATGATTTTTCAGAATCGGATACAAAGCTAATCGAATTCGGGACCATTCTTGTGAATCTGTCATCCAACATGGTGTCTACGTTGCCCATGTCCTTTATGGCTAAGCCAGACCAACCAATAACCATGGTAAGAGATGTGATAGAAGGCCTGACCAAAGAGTCGGCCACTATAGAAGATATATTCTAGAGTGGAGAAGAAATCGTCAAGCCAGAAGTAGTGGAAACCACGAGTAGGAACATGGATGCAACCGAGCAACAGTCCGATCGGCCCAAGATAACCATCTTAAGGCCGAAAAGGCAACAAACTGAAAAAAGACATAAGCCAAGAGGGCCCATTAAAGTGGTTTTTAAAAGACCTACAGATCAGATGTCCCAACACCTGAAGCCATTGTACGTGAAAGGGCACATTAAAGGAGTTCCCATGAACAGGATTCTCATTGATGGGGGCTCCACCATTAAAATCATGCCCCAAATCATCCTAAGGGTGCTACAGAAGTCCGAGTCGGTGCTAATCCCGACCAAAATGAATGTTCAGAGTTTTATGGGAGCACCCTCAAGGACCAACGACATTCTACCCTTGGTGCTGACGATAGGAAGCAAGACAACAATGACTGCTTTCTTCATTGTTGAAACATCGGCCGCGTATAACGCGTTGTTGGGCCAAGATTGGATATACCCCAACTGCTGCACTCCCTCCACTTTGCATTAGTTATTGATTTTCTAGAAGGGAGACGAGGTAGAGGTAGTAGGGGCCAAAACAAAGCCATTCGTGGCACGTACTCAAACGGTCGATGCATTGTTATATGAAGACGACACCGGGCTAATGAAGTTGCTAGGACGTGGAAAGATGGGCAAGCCAAACGCAGAAACATTCATCAAAGAGAATCTGAAGTGGTGCCCTCAACTCAATCGGATAGAAGAAGTAAGACCGGTTGAACTCAAAGAAGAAGACGTGATCAATGATTCGACAACTGATTGAGATTCGGAGACGACTAGCCCTAAAGGCCAGTATGGCCAGATGGTATGCATATCTGGTCAATAGAAGATTAAAGATCGGCCCAATTGATGGTATGGTAAACCTGGCCGATTGTATCTATTAAGAAGAAATGCCAAGGGATGAAGAGAATCAAATAGATGAACTGAAAACGGGCATAGCAAAGCTAGATGATCTGAAGGCCGACGTCCAAGAACCACTATTGGAAGTCAATCTAGGTAATGAAGGAGATCACAAGCCTACTTATGTAAGTCAGGTGCTAGAACCACAGTTTTAGGCCGAGGTGATAGCACTCTTATATAAGTACAAAGATTGCTTTTCCTGGGACTATAATGAGATACCAGGGCTATCTAGGGAATTGGTGGAGCACCGATTACCAATCAAATTGGGGTTTAGGCCATTCAAGCAACTACCTAGGCATATGTCACCAGAGGTTACTATAAAGGTGAAAGATGAAATTGAGAGACTCCTGGGAGCTGGTTTTATTCGGATTGCTAAATACGTAGAATAGGTCTCAAATGTTGTTCCAGTGGTGAAGAAGAATGGAAAGCTCAAGTCTGCATTGACTTTAGAAACCTAAACTTAGCTACCCCAAAAGATGAATACCCGATGCCCATAGCCGATCAGCTAATTGATTCAGTCTCCAAGCACAAGATCTTGTCATTTATGGACGGGCATTTAGGGTACAATCAAATTTATATTGCCGAGAAGGATGTCCCAAAGATAGCTTTTCGGTGCCCAGGGGCAATTAGAACCTTTGAGTGGATTGTCATGCCTTTCGGGCTGAAGAATGTAGGAGCCACCTATCAGCGGGCAATGAATTCAATCTTCCATGACATGATTGGATGATTCATGGAGGTCTACATCGATGATGTGGTGGTAAAGTCTGGTGACAATATCGATCGTTTGAGTGATCTAGAAAGTATTCAAAAGAATGTGGGCTCACAAGTTAAAAATGAATCCCCTTAAATGTGCGTTTGATGTTTCAGCAGAGAACTTTTTAGGTCTCTTGGTGCACCAACAAGGGATAAAGATAGACAAGAACAAGGCTCGGGCTATCCAAGTAGCAAAGCCCCCAGCCAACAAGAAAGAGTTACAAAGGCTACTTGGCCAGATAATTTCCTGAGAAGATTTATATCCAACTGTAGAGGAGAGACTCAAGTATGGACCCCACTATTGAAGATCAAGACCGATAAAGATTTCAAGTGGGAAGACAGCCATCAACAGGCCTTTAAAGGGATAAAACAATACTTGTCTTACACCCCCCCTCCCGCCCGGTGCTAATGCCACCCAAGAAAGGTAGGTACCTCAAATTGTATATATTGCTGAATAGGAAGTATGTTAGCTCTGGATAATGAGCAAGCTAACGAGCAGGGCATTTATTATTTAAGTAGAATTTTAACTCCAATTGAGCAATGCTATGCGCCAATTGAGAAGTTATGCTTGGCATTATATTTTTCATCACAAAAGTTAAGAACATATATGCTGACTATTTCTACTTATATTATATGTCAAACTGATGTGATTAAATATATGTTGTCAAGACCTATTATGCGAGGCCGTATTGGGAAATGGACCTTGGCCTTGATGGAATTTGCCATCCAATACCGGTCACAGCAATCGATCAAATGCTAGGCCATAGGCAGTTTTCTGGCCAATCACCCAGACCCTACTAATCTGGGAGACTTACTACTAGCACCAAAAATACTAAGTACGTCCTTAGTCCCATGGATGTTGATCTTTGATGGCTCTAAGAATACAGAAGGTGCTGGGGCAGGAGTGGTCATTGTATCACCTAAATATAAAAAGACAAAGATGTCGTTTCGGCTCGATTTCAAATGTACCAACAATCAGGCTGAGTACGAGGCACTCATCATTGGACTGGAAATACTCAATGAGATGGGGGCATCATCTGTACATATAAAAGGAGACTCGGGGTTGGTGATCAGACAGATATCAGGTAAATTTCAAATAAATAGTTAGGAGCTCTGCCCGTTTCACTCACTGGCTATTCAACTTATGGATTCATTTGATGATATAAGCATGAGTAACATCCCAGGTCAACCAATACAGAGGCGAATAAGCCAGCAAAAATGGGATTAGCCTCGTCTGCTGGGAAGGGTGTAGAGGATCAAGCCATAATAGTGCAAGTTCGATCGTTGCCATCAGTGGCAAAGAGAGGCTGGTATACTACAACTAATTTGGTCTTGATGGAGAACGATAATTAGAGAATCCCTATCATTGAATACTTAAGACACCTAAATATTAAAGTCAGACTATTCGCAGTCCGATTTGTGGTGTTTGATGGAGAACTATTCAAGAAGCCTATCAGTGATGATGTGATCCTAAAATGCTTGGGTAAGAAACAAGCCATGCAGGTAATGGACGAAGTCCATGAAAGAATTTGTGGGGCTCATCAGGCCAGTACAGGCTGCGTGATATGGATGGAACGGTCCATGCCATACTGATAAATGGTCAGTACCTAAAGTCTTATTATCCTACCTTATGGGAAACTATACACCTAGAGTACAAACCGAATCCTGGCCTAGAATATGAACCCTTTAATTATGAGCCTGAACTTGAATAATCAAAAGCGTCATTGTATTGAATGTTGCTGAGCATAGCTTACTTACAAAAGTTTGTACAAAAGAAATATATAAATAAATAAAGAGAAATTACAGAGGATTAAAATCGGCCTCTAGGCCGATTCAAAATTCCTAAGTTTTGCCTTCAGGTCTTCCCAGGTTTTCTGAGCCCTAGTCCGATCTTGTTTGAACTTGTCAAGTTTTTAGGACCAAGCACGAGAAATCGGAAGACTAGCCTGTTGCTGGTCACTACACTTCTGAGCGTCTCCTCTAAGTTGGGCCAGGACCCCATCCACCTTTACTAGCGCTGCATCATTTATGATGAACTCGGCCTCGCATTATTCCAGTTATGCCTTGAGAGTAGCGATACGGGCCTGCAACCAGGCATCTCAAGCAATCACTTAGGCACGAGATGCCTTTCCAGCTTCATACTTGGTCTTGGTAGCCTGAAGAAACTGCACCACTTTCTGTCGGGCACCAAGATGAACTTCAGCTTCAGCCTGAACAGTTGAGGCTGATCGCTCCAAGAGATAGCAGCTTGGAAGTCTTTATTGCATTTCCTGTAGTAGAAAAAGCTGCCCGTCAGATAGAGAACGGTCGACCAGAAGTATGCTCAAGGCAACATCAATATCGGCAGCAGCTGGAAGGCTAGGCAAGTCCTAATCAGAAAGCCTGAGGAGAAGATCCTTTGATCATTGAAAGCTCAAGGGGGAGGTTGCTTCGGGCTCAAACGAACCTAGGTCATAAGCCTTGAGGTCCAGGCTAGCAAAGAAATCGTCAAAAGGGATGAACGGCTCCGGACCCAAAGGAATGGCCTGGCCAAAAATTCTAAGTTAAGGGTTAATATATTAGCAAAATAGAAAGAATGAACCCGAATGAAAGCACAATACCTGGGTAGGTAAGGATGTGGAGGTCGAGGCTTCTGGAGGCGCTACGGCTTGGGTACTGGGCTGAGAAGTGGACGGTTAAGATGGCGGTTGGTTTGGTCCTAGAGGAGGTACTGCGACTATTTCCTCCATTGAAGCACCAACGCTTATGCGTGCCACAGTCTGAGCAGCTTCAGTAGAGGTCGAAACGTCTGCTAGAGTTCGGCCCCCAACGCTTAAAGTGGGATCTTCAGACTGAATGGAGTTGGTAGGATTGGCCTCATTCGTCTCTGCTACATTTTTAATGGCCGGCTCCAACATCGTGGTGGGATTAGCCTGACCGATCATTTTATCTGCGGTTTGTTCTATTATTGGTCGGACCGTCTGTTCAACCTCGTCCCCAGTTGTTTCCACAGTGGCGCCACCACCGAACGAGTCCTCTCTACTAGAGGAAAGGACCACTTGTTCTGGGACGTTGCCCCCAGCAGGGTCAACATTGTCATCCCCATCAGAATGAGTGAGAGGTGGGACAACTCTTAGAGGGACCACCCTCTCGGCCACCCGTTCAAGAAGGGCCGCTGCCCGTTCAGGGGAGGATGGAAGATTAGCAGGAAGGCCTGAAGGGGGGACTGTTTGTGGCCGTGAGCTATGCCCAATTATTGGAATATCTTCTCCAAAATCCTCGTCCACATACTAGAATAAAACAAAATGGGAATAGAAATGGATAGGTTTAATCGGACAACACAAGGCAAGGAAGAGAGAAGAGTAGAATAATACCTGAGTGGATGTGGCCGATGTCTGTTTCTTTTTCTTTGATGGTCCTTCGCCTAGTGCTAGCTTGCGAGCTGGCCTCTTCGACACCTATTTCCGTCAGGGTGGCACTATTGCAACAGCGGGCACACCGGCCTCTGTGGCCGATGACATGGTAAATTGAAGCAACACCTCAGCAGCGGTGCCCTTGAATATCTGGGATGCCCGATCAGATCACCATTTGGTAAACTCCTCAGATGCAATGGGTCAGGCTGCTAATGGAGTAAACTTGAACACGACTTTTAGCCTGTCTGACCGCTCTCTGATCTTCTTCACCTGCCCATTGCTTAAAATAAGACCGCATTCCACCCAATCTACATTAACGGTAATGGCTGGTGGAACAGGCACATATTGAGAGAGCCCAATACTCTCGTTACCCACTAATCCCAATCGACAGCGGGTGTTGGTCAACTCCTGATTGGATGAGTGGCTATCCAGATATTACTCTAGTTCAAGGGGATCTACAAGAACTATTAATTGTCAACCAGTTCAAAGTAAAGTTTGAAGGCCACCGAAGGATCGCCACGAAATGCCGTACCAAGGCTAGGCGCTACCGGGTTACGATTAGAAGTGTTGTAGGGTGTGAAGCTCTCTGTGGAGATCTCTGAGGCATGGGCCTTAGCCAGTGCCCTCACCTCTTTACACCGATTTTGAGGAGGGGCATGCAAAAAAGTCTTCTTGCCCTTGGATGATGCCGTCGGAGCTGTTTTGGGGGCCATTACAGTGGGTGGTAATGGAGTTTACTTGGTGCAAAAGATGGAAGTCCTTAAGAGAGAGAAGCTCTGAGTTTCTGGAGAGAGAGAGAGAGAGAGAGAGAGAGAGAGAGAGAGAGGAAGACACAGATGACGGGAAAGTGGGAAGACGTTTAAAATTTTCCACTTTACACATGTCAGCATTAAATGAGTAGTGACTGGTCGGATTCTCGAAGATCTAACAGTCTCTACATGGTAGACACGTGGCAGGTTCAAATTCAAAATGTCACATCAATCAAGGGTGGGGCATTTGATATGATCTTTAGAGGGGCAATTATTTGCACCCAAAAACCGCCAAAGGTTTTTGAGCCCAAGTGATGGGTTGAGATACTCTTGGGTATTATCGGCCCAAAGCGTGTCTAGGAGAGATTGCAAAGGCCCATCGGGCTTAAGGAAATAATGTCACGCGGCTTAAAAAGATAAGGTTGTTGTCCCAGTTTAGTAGAGCCCAATAGGTGAAGTAGGTCATGTGTTGACCGATCTGGCACTGTCATTGAAATAAATGAATAATAGCATGTATGGGAGCCTGATTAGGGGGATAAGCATGGGTAACGCCATTCGGGCACCATACTTATAGCGTGCACGACGATCAGACACTATGTTATAAAAGCCGATTGCATGAGACAGATTGATCAAGGAGCATTCGTAGTACTTCCATCGAGCATGAAAGTCAGAAGGCATGACAAGGAGAGGTTGTACGAACTCGGTAAAGTTATAACAAGCCCGATGGTGAAAAGGAGAAGGCGGTTCCCCTCTTAGCTATGATGGTGGTGTCATCCTTAATATGAGAAATTAGAGTCCATCAAGGAGTTAAGTCTGATCACGTCCAGCTGATGTGGAAGGCTAATCCCTAAAAGAATGGGATTGATTCAATCAGGATAAAGATAAGGCAAGAATTTGGGATTAAGAAGGATTCTACAATCAATCATCTGCTTGGAGCGCAAGCTGAGGGGTCCTTACCTTATCTGGACTAGTATAGGCCGCTATAAATATAGAAGCAGGCCAACCGTGAAAAGGACTCCGCGTCATCTCGAAAGCAACACTCAATACAGCATTCAAAGCATTCAAACCTTTATTCTTGTTATTCTGCATCCATAGCAAATAGGTCTGTCCCTTTTGTTATTCTTTCTATTTTCACTCTTTTGAACAATCAGAGTATTTTCTGATTCTGTTCTTTGGTTTTATGTTTTATTTTCCAAACATTCAATAAAATACCCTTTGTGTTTTATTACTCGTTTGTGATTGTTTACTTGCTAAACTCTTGCATTATTTGGCTTGGGCGCTTCAGTACTGCCAAGGGATTTTTGATGAGGGTACTTTCCTACTTATCACACACAATCCCTCTGTTTAGAATTCAGATCTTAAAGCCTTGAGTATCACTCACTTAAGCGTATAGAAAATTAGTTTGCACACACACCGAGCCCGTTTGGCTCTGGCACGCCCGCGCAAAACTACAAGCAAATAGAGAGAGAGAGAGAGCAATTCTGAAAAGAATAATTTTATTATGATCTTTAACATGTTAAAAAATAAATAAATAAATACTACTCCGCATACTATTTTGAAGAACTCAAGTACTCAAATGTTAAGTAAAATATGAGTAGCCAAAGTGGTGATATAATACCCTATATTTTTTAAGTGTATAATAATATATAAGATTCTGTATACTTGCCTTGACTATACCTGAAGTTTCACTTTCAATCGATCGAGCATGCTTCAAGCAATCGAGAATTTTATTTTTCAATTGATCGAGCCATGTTCAAGCGATCATCAACCTTGTCATAAAAGCTTGAAGGAGGAGCCGCCATTAAAGCTTGAAGCTTCAAGTTGCCAAACTATCTTCATATTCTGGACTCCATTAAGATGTAATACCCTTGCTCATCAACCTTGTCATAGGCAATGAAATTTTTGAGAAATTCTCAATGAAACGGTGAAAATATCCGGATAATCCTAAGAAACTTCGAATTTCGGATATGGATGTTAGCCTTTACCAATTAGATACAGCTTACACCTTGTGCGGATCAACTGAGGTGCCATTCTTGTCAATCACGTGACCAAGAAAAGCAATGTTTGGTAGCCAGAACTCACATTTCTTCAATTTCCCGAATAGCTGCTTCGCTCACAATCTCTAAAGTATAAGTCTCAAGTGTCTCTTGTGTTCCTCCTCACTCGGCGAGTAGATGAGAATATCGTCAATGAACACAATCAAAAACTCATCTAAGTAGTCCTTGAAGACTTAGTTCATAAGGTCCATGAACGCGGCTGGTGCATTGGTAACTCCAAATGGCATGACTAAGAACTCATAATGTCCGTAGCGCATTCTGAAAGTTGTCTTCTCCACGTCTTCAACCTTTACTTTTAACTGATGGTAACCCGATCTCAAATCTATCTTCGAAAACACTTGTGCACCATGGAGTTGATCGAATAAGTTGATTCTGGGCAACAGATACTTGTTCTTGATTGTCAACTTGTTTTACTCTCGATAATCGACACACATACGCATTGAATCATCTTTTTTCTTTACAAGTAATACTGGAGCTCCCCATGGTGATATACTGGACCTCCCCTTGGGGAGTTCAAATATGAAATTTGGTGAAAAACAAGCAGGCAGAAGTCCGTCGATTTGTGTCGTGAAGCTCGGAAGAACCAAAAGCTCTCAACTTAGGTTTTGAGATAACTTTAAAATGAAAATATCTCATGAGTTTCTATATATAGGCACGACTCTCATAATTTATGTTTACTTCCCCATAAGTTCTCAAAATTTCTAATTAGTCTCCGAAACGTCTTACACATCTAATTCAACACTTCACGAGTGAAAACTATAAATTACAGAAGTTTTCATCTAAGTTCCGTTTATCGCCGTAATTACGTTCCGAAAACTAATTTCATGAAATTTCTAGATAACCTACCCTTTATGCAATGCATCTTATTGGTTATCACTAAATCCACCAAAATGATCGTAATCAAGATCGAAACTATTAGAATTTACACTACACATGTAAATTTTACTATTCACATTTATCAGATAAAGTCATATAACATTTAAGTCATATAAATGTCATTTACTCATGTCAATGCATTATGAAATACCATATTCCCATATCCTCAATTGACACTCCACGTTGACCCACAGTCAACCTCAACTCAATTCTTAATTAACATTAATAATTCTCAAAACCAGTTATGCATTTAAAACGAATATATTTTTCCGAGACGGGTGTGACAAAATAGAAGGTTTAAAAGGCCCAAAGATAAGACATTATTCAACAAATCTGTTGTGATATTTTGGACAGATTTTGTGCCCTGGGACTATTTTGTGCTTCAATGGTGGGGTAGATGAAGATGGAGGAGGGAGAGAGAATGGAGAAAGAGCAGTTGCTAAGAGAGAAAGGGTAGAGATGAAGGGTAGTAGGGAGTAGAAAATGGTTGAGCTGAAGTTCTTTTTTTTTTAGGCAGATTGAGAGTTAATGGTGAGCTCTCCTTCAGAAGGTGGAGTCAAGTGTGTATATATAAGTGGAGTATTGAAAAATGATGTGAAGAGATCCCTCTGCAAACTCCATTCCCTTATGCGTGTGATCTCAAGAAAAGTACATGAAATGGGACTGCAAAACCACAAATCCATCCCAATAGTGTTTTTGATAGAATTATGATGGAGGCCCAGGCGCAGAACTGAGAATTGAAGACCCACTTTTGCTTTCGGAAGTCCTGGGCATGTGAATGCATGTAGACGAGAAATAATCATGTGTGGTAGGATGCATGCAGAATTTTTGACCTTTTGACCCAATAGCATTTGACTTGCAATATCTTTTCCATCCGAGGTCAGATTGGGATGACTCAAAAAGCGACAGGCTCATGTTGATGACCACTTTATTTTAAAATGGTCAAATTTGAATTCCTTTAAAAATTGATTTCCAAAGAACCAGCTTTTTTTTTTTGCAAAAAACTTTGACTTTTGAGTCTTTGACTCTTTAAATTCATTTGCCTTTTTGAAAAGAAAAACAAACATTTTTTGTCATAGTCCGGTCTCATAATAGAGGAACCAAGACCCATAGCATGCCACCAAGGCTAAAACCATAATATTAACGCTCCCAAAATATTAGTTTAAAAACACGTAGCGGAAAAGAAACACAACTCTCAATTCAGTATGTATCGAAGCCAACTAAAAATAACATTTTCGCCGGAGGCTTCAAAATTCAATCCAACTAATTTTCCCCTAAAAGGGTCCCAAAAGAAGCTTAAGTTTGTAATTAGAACATTTGAAAAGGTTTGGAAGTAGGAGAACAAACAAGCTGGCATGGGGTATTTTGACCGGTCAAAGGGTCCCACTCGACCGGTCGAAAGTCCCTCGACCAATCTGCCTTTGCTAGCAGAGGGGTATTCGACCGGTCGAAAGTCTCTTGACAGCAAAACCACCTGTTTGGTCCAACTTTTCGACCGGTCGAAAGTCCCTCGACCAATCTGCCTTTGCTAGCAGAGGGGTATTCGACCGGTCGAAAGTCTCTTGACAGCAAAACCACCTGTTTGGTCCAACTTTCAACGAGACAAAAAGTCCCATATCCAATTCCATTTCTTCCGAAACTTTATGAAAGTTACTTAGACATATCTAACAACATGCCACTGAAAGGAAAATGTTTACTGAACATGTTGATGATGCATTTGGCACAAATCTCATTAGTGCACCAAGTGTTGACTAATCATGAACTACCGACTCCTTTAAGCACTTAACCCAAGCTCATGAGTTCTTTCACAACTTCAACATATCAAAAGACACACGATAGTATTAACGTTTCAAAACATATCCAGAGCTTCTATTCTCCAAATTCCCATTACCAACTGTAGACACCCCATTTTTGCCTAACTCAATCATTTCAAAATAATGTGCTCATTGACACGAGCCTATCACTTTTTGAATCATCCCAATCTGACCTCAAATGGAAAAGATATTGCAAGTCAAAGCTATGGGGTCAAAAGGTCAACACTCTCGCATGCACCCGATTACGCATGATTATTGCTCCACAAAATTTTTTAGGAAACACTCTGGTGGATTCATAAAGGGGAAAAAAATAAAAATATAAAATATAAAAAAAAAGAAAAAAAAAACAGCACATGCTGGGATCCCATCCCCATTTTCCATTACTTTTCTTTTCTTTTTTCCTATCACTTCCTTCTCTGTCTCCCACTCTCATTTTTTTTTTTCATTTTTTTCTCTCCCTCTTCTCTTCTTTCCAATATAAATACCAACTCCTCACATCTGCACAAAGGGGGGAGGAGCAGCCTCTCTCCCCTCTAAGGCCTTGTTTGGCCCTCCCTCATTTCTCCTTCCTCCATCTTCATCCTCACTACACCATTGAAGCACAAAATAGTCCCTGCTTGCCAAAGTCCGCTGTGGTGATAATGATAAAAAATTCACCATGAATTCATTTTTGATTCAAACCAAATGAAACCAATTGGAGAGTGTTCTGAACTCAATGACAATTTCCTATGATTTTTCTCAAAATTTACAAAAATCGTACGACCTATTTTCAAAGCACAAACACACAAGGCATAATTCTGTCAGAAACATCAAGTAGGCTTGCTCAATAAAGTCCTCCTTTCGACACGTTAAATATCTTGTTTTGCACTATTGTTATTTTTCTCATTTATCCTATCCTCTTACCTATCTCTATGGATTTTTTTCCAAATTTTTTAAAAATCATCAACTTTTCGTAAAAATTCATTTACTTTCGGTCGACAGTGCAGTCCTTGATTTTAAGTAAGGGTGCTTTTGAATTCAATTTCTCCCATTTTGTAAGATATTGCAAAACAGTTTTCTCTCATGGAAAGTAGACTCATTTGGGAGCCTTCCCTCAAAATTTCATAAAATTAGAAGTATCGAGACCCCTCCGTTCCATTTTTGGAATACTCAACTCAAATTTGCCAAAAAACTGAAAGAAAATAGAAAAAAAAATTCGTTTTTTACCGATTACTCCTAACTTATCAAGTTCTCAATAACTTTAATAAAAAGAAAATTCGAATATCACACTTTTCAATAAACTTGGGCACCGTCCCTTTCTTCCGGTATAAAAGCAAAAATACAAAAAAAAAAAAAAGAAAAGAAAAGAAGAAAAAAAGAAAAATACAAAAAGTGGACTTTCTCAAAATGAAACTCCAATGCCGCATTTGCTTGGAATCTGCAAACAACACAGGTAAGACAGGTAAGTCTTCACACTTTTAATGGGCACCGTCCCGTACTTCCTGTACTTTTTACTCACTGGGCACCGACCCATACTTCTGGTACATGTTTTCCAAAATCACTGGGCACCGACCCTTACTTCTGGCATAAAATAAAATGCAAAAAAAATCACTTTTCAGTCATTTGGGCACCGACCCTTATTTCCGGCATAAAATAAAATACGAAAAAAAAAATCACTTTTCAGTCATTTGGGCACCGACCCTTACTTCCGGCATAAAAATAAAAATACAAAGAAAATTCTATTTTCTTTTCTTTCTTTTGGGCACCGAACCTTACTTCCGGTACATTTTTCAGTAATTTGGGTACATATCCTTATTTCCGACATAGGAATAAAAGCATAGAAATTTTTTTTTAAAAAAAGTACAAAAAAAAACATCATTCTTCATTCACTTGCATAATGTAATACCCGTACCCAGAAAATGGAAGTAATATTTATTTTTCATGCATTAATTAGTATAATTAATTGCATGTGATATTTGGGTAAGTTCCAGTTATCCCGATGTGACAAGTGCTTTGATAATGGCACAGTTGGATAGATGTGAAATGGGATCCACGAGAGGTCCAGAGTGAATAGATTGCATTTAGTTGCATATATGTGATTAAATGAATATTTGCTTAATAGCTTTTAATATTTTATTGCTAATTATGACCTTTTGTGGTACCAAGTTGGGTACCTGTGTAAGGGCGAATTGGCATATGGTTCATAATTAGTAGGCTAATTAGCAACTTCATAAAATAATTGGGACCACTTTTGGGACCCATGCGTGACATAGACATATACCCACTTATATATTTGGTAGTTAATACAAAGTTTAAGGGGTTTCATAATAGGACTGTAGAAACTTTGGGGGGTGTAAATGGAAATATGATAAAGTTATAAAATATCCTCTAATATATGAGGATTTATAGGTCGGTTAAGTTAAAAAAAATCAAAGCAAGAGTTAACAGAGAGTTAGACCTTCAACGAGCAGAAAAAAAAAAAAGGGTTTCGCGCCATTTCATTGTCGTAGCTTCGTCGTACGACCTCTGTTCCGCAAACCGAAGCCATCTTCGGACTCGTGGAGGTGATAGGATTATTTCTATGTTTTTCTCTTTCATTTTTGATAATGTTCTTCTACTACCTATTTTAAGGGGTGATACATATATGTGATATATACATGTAGGGATATCATTGGGAATAACTAGAGCTAGTTTTGCGAAGGAGTTTGGGATTTCTAGGCTTATTTGAGACTTATTCATGAGGTGAGTGTCCTAATCCCAAAATTGGATATTTAATATTTTTTTAATTGTTATTAAATGCTTAGAATGCTTAATATATGATTAAGTAGAAAAGTATGTGATTAATTATTATTTAACATGTCCAAAAATGTTGAAATTGCCATGTTGACATGTTGAGTTGTTTATGTGCTTATTTGGGTCAAAGGATCTCAAGTGATAATCACCATTATTTAGCCCATATATAAGGGACGCCATTCCTTAGAGAAAAGAGGGATGATGATGAAATCTTTAGATAAAAGGGGACGGTGGTGACGACTACAGCGAATTGACTTCGGTCACTTGAGAGTGTGTGATATCGCTTTTAAATCGACGACAAAGTGAGAATGGCTTGGAATCAGGGGTGCAGAACGATCGTAATTGATTACTTGACACGCCTGCGATCATATACTGTTGTGAATGTTTAATTGGTGTTATGAATCATTAAATACTCCAATTGCATAATTAGTACCACGTACTCATTAAGCGAAAGCTTAGTCGATTTTTGTGGCTAATGACCACACAGGTTCAGACGAGCATCACAGTGAGAAGCGTTGAACTGTGGGAATTCTGGGATAGCTCAAGATTAATGGTTTATGTTTAATATGTTCATATGTAAATGAGTTTAGATTAGTAGTTATACTCCTGGTGTTTGGAGTTTTGGAGATAAACTTATATTTGGGTTTTATATTAAATATTTGTAATATGAATTGTGGATTGAAGTAGTTTTGAAAATATTTCCAAGTGTTTTGGTGATATTTTGGTATTTCAATTCTTATTTAACAGAGGGGGGGGGGGGGGGGGGAATGGTGCTGTAATAGGGGGAACTCTGTCTGAGTACCATTCGATAATTTTAAAACTTTAGTTTATTTCTTTTTATTATTTTGTTTGATAAAAAAAATATTTTACCCCTGGTATTTCAGTTTAAAATGTTATTTGTGGAATGTTAAAAATGATTGTTTGGTCCTTGTTGGCTTTGTTACACGTGTCCTAGCCCGCGGGGGTGGGTTGAGGTGTGACACATAATCTCATTTCAATCTCAATCACTCTCTAAAGGTTAAAGTCTAGGACTACATAGTACATGTTAAAGTTCCTAGCGACACAACTCTTTCTCAAATCACTACATCACACGTGCACGGTCAAACGTGACCACTCTTTTTTAAAATCACCTGCATACACTCACACACAGGTCAGAACTACGTTTGGCCTGATTCCCGTCTTGAAATGCGTAAGAAACTCTCAAAGAGTACGGCCATATCCATCACCATTTTTCATCCTATTTCATATTTCATGAAAACAAAAATAAAACCTTTTTTTTTCTTTTTCAATCGAAATGCCCCATTTTAATAAAAATCACTAGAATTGGCAACCGTGTTCGCATGGATGTTCGAGGGTGCCTAATACCTTCCCTCGACATAATCAAGTCCCCAAACCCATCTCAAAATATCTAATATTTGCATGGCTATTCAGAGTCACACTTTTAAAGGGCCCACTTTTCTATATTTCAAAAGTGAAAGATGAATTACTTTAATTGTCTTTGCAGGGGTCCTAATACACCAAATGTTAGGTGGCGACTCTGAACATTTCAAATAGGTCCTACCATACTCTTTTCACCTTCTTAATAAAAAAAAATCAAGTCGCAATTCACCCACTCTCAGGAAGCCGGGCCCACACCGACAGCCAGGCGTTCCAAGGGCGCGGGTTCGACAGCTGGCGACTCTACTGGGGATACACTTAAGAAGACTCAGGCCATCACTTTTGTGATTTTCGTTAAAATGGGGCATTTCTTTTATACTAACAATTTATGTTTTACCTTTTCTTTGTAAATTCATATTCTTTTACACAGGTGTTTGCGACTCAGGCTGAAATAAAACTGCAAGGCCAATGCCAAAATTAAAAAGGCTAATGCCACGATCTTTAACTATCACGCACACTACATACTGGCATGCAAGCATACATACCTTTCTAAAGAGGAAACCTTTAAGATTAGATAGGAGGATTAGTAAGTGGCATGGCCATTGCAGTAGTACCGCCGGTACTAGCACCGAAACTTCCTCCGCTCGAACCACCAACCTGAGAAAGTGCTTCGGCGCTGAAGGTTACAGGTTTGGGGACCATGCCTGATTTAAGTTTGCATTAGACATCAGACTCTCTACATGCTCTCACTCTCTACACATGCATCAATATTGATACATCACTCTTTCCATATGCTCTCACTCTCTGTGTGCATCAATATCGATACATCACTCTCTCCACATACTCTCACTCTCTACACATGCATCAATGTTGATACATCACTTTCTCCACTTGCTCCCACACTCTCAACATGCCCTCTCTCTCTCTCTCACTCTCACTGACCCCCTCTCTCTCTCTTTTCTCATTTCTCACCTGCTTCCTATCTTTCTATCGCGCTCATGGACTCTCTTTCTCTCTCTCTCTCTCTCTCTCTCTCTCTCTCTCTCTCTCTCTCTCTTTTCTTTCTTTCTCACCTGTCCCCTCTCTTTCTGTCACTCTCCACGTGCTCTCTCTCTCTATAACTCTCATTGACCCCCTCTCTCTATCTTTCTCTTTTATTTCTCACCTACCCCCTTTTCCTCGTCCCCCTCATGGATCCACTCCCCCTCTCTCTTTCTCTCCTTTTTAAAGACCCTCCATGTCCCTTTCTCTCTATGTCTTTCTCACCCATTCTCTCTCTTTGATGAACCTCTCTCTATCTCATTCTCCTTCTCTCTTTCTTCTTCTCTTCCTCTTCCTTCCACCTCTTGGCAAAAACTCATCTCTCCTCTCGAAAAAAAAAACTAACCCAACCCAGATCTGAAAAAAGAGGAAACTAAAACAAGCCCTGTAGAAGAGCTTCTCATAGAGATCGAGAAAAGGAACAGAGAATCATACCAAAGTGGTTTTTCAAAGGATTATTGACCCACATCGTTGTGGTGCATGTGAGTATAATAGAAGACGGTGCAGAAGTGATTGTCCCTTGGCTCCCTACTTTCAGTATGTAGGAAGTATGAGGGATTATGAGGCCATTCACAACTTTTTTGGAAGCAGGAGCTTTCTACGACTTATTGAAAAGGTATCCGAGGCAGACCGTCGACAAATTATCTGCTCCCTTGTGTATGAAGCCATATCTAGACTTCAGGATCCCGTTTTGGGTTGTGTTTCTTACATATTTTTCCTTGAACAACAAGTTCTAGAGCTCCAAGCTCAGTCAAAACCACCCAAACAATCCAAAGAGCCTGATCTAGATCCTTGGATCGACTACGCCATGAATGATCTAGGTTGCGACATAAAAATTCCTTAGGAGTATTCTAATCTCATTTTTCCCACCACAACTGCTCCAATCTCTTCTGAAATCTCTAGCCCTACCCATATTCCTTCTGTTCCTCAAATTTGTACGACCTCTTCTCATTCTCGTTGGTCTGATCTGGTCTAGCACTTACAATCTAGCAACAACCACCAAACTTTCTCCAAGTCCGTTGGATCTCACAAGCTCTTCAGTCTCTATTCTTACCCATACCCCTCTGTTACTCCAACTTGCTCACATTGGTCTGATCTAGTCCAACACTCGCAATCTAGCTAGTCCCAAATTCTCCTGTATCAAACAGAAAAACTAGGGGTCCTAAAATATCCAAATATCCCTCCAAATATTTAAGCGAGTTCATAAAAAATACCTACTCCATCCACTGATCCTTACTCTTTCTTCATTGCAATTAACTTGGTGACACGAGAAAAATCTTGTGCGCTCTTGTGCAATACCCAAGTGTAGGTAGACGTGCAAGTAATATCTGGTAAGACCAGGTCGATCCCACAGGGAAGGTGTTGACCTATTGAATTAGACTATCCTCAAAGAAAACAAAATAAATTAAATAAGTTTGAACGATGATGCGGAACACAAAGTTCCACAAACTAGGATCACTACTGAAAATAATTAAAATTAACTAAACAATCTAACTAGCTAATTAAAACAGTACTTGAAATTAGGATGTTTAACTTTAAAAGAAAGTGTTGGGATTACACGAATCCGCAGTAACCTAGCCATCTACCATGCATTTGCCTTGAAGCACAATGGAGTACATTACCTACAGTTTTCCGTATTCCTCTAAAAATAAAGAATCCATGGCCCTTTCATGACCGGGACCATATCATCACAGTTAAATTAAAATACGCAAAAGCGGTTTAATTCAATAGTTAAGACTTGCATCCTCAATGGTGTTAGCATTGAAGATGGTTTGCAAAATGTATTGAAAGAAAATGCCTTAGGGCCTTAGTTTTAAAACTGTTTTGACAAACTGAGCATTTATTTGGGACAGAATGATAACAAATCTTAAGACAAAAGGTCCTGGAATACTGCAGGGAACATCCTCAAGAATCAGGGAGTTCGATCGATCAACGCGCTTTCGATCGATCGAAGACCTTCATCCCTCAATCGATCGAACTGACTTCGATCGCTTGACTGTCTCTGGTTCGATCGATCGAACTAACTTCGATCGATCGAACACAGCGATTATTCTGCTGCATGGCAGAGGCTGGAGATCACTGTTTCATCGTGTTCTCCCAACCTGGGACTACTCAGACATTGTCTGGAGTGTCAAAGATTGATTTTTAACGTAAGAAAACATTAATACCCTGTTTGGTTGCGAGTTTTTCATTAAAAATCTAAAAACTATGGTTTTGACAATCTTTAGCATGCAATACTATAAAACGAGCGATTAAACTACGACTACCAAATGCAGAATATAAACGAGTGATATATAGTTAACCTGGAATGAAGAATACTAGTATTAACTCAGAGAAATCCAGTCCACAATGTAAAGATTCAATGAAAACCTACAAAACACAAGCAAACTCTCTATCTCTCTCTCTAAACTGTAAAAAATGTAAAGTGGGCGTCCCCCTGGACGTGTACAATACTCCTATATATAAGCAAACCTAAGAAACTAGGGTTAAAACCCGCATTCTGCTGCGCACGCAAATGTTACTGGAAATACCCCGTTCGATCGATCGAACTGATCTCGATCGATCGAACCCTTACTCTTCAAGCGTGATGAGAACATGGCGGCTAGCACAAGGTGGAATGCGGACCCGAACCACGTGCCAATTGGTCCGGTTACAAGGGCGCGAGCAAAGCGGTTCAAGGACAATCTCATTGGGCTGGTTCAACAAATTTGGGTTGAGACTAATTTGAGTGGCCCAAAGGAGGATACTAGTGATCTACAAGGCTGGGTGTCCATGATTCAAGCTATAGAATAAATTATAGGCTTGCATGCCAACTTAGGGATTTTTTATATTCATTAGTTTCTTTTTATTTTAGTTTTGGGATGAATTATATTGGACCATAATATTTCGTAGGCTTAAAAGGGCCCAACTTTAAGCCTCAGCTATTTAAACAGTTTTAGGGTTTGTAATATGCAGTTTTTGATCATTAATAATATTGTGAGAGTTTTCTCTTTGGTTCTTTGAAGAACTATTCGAACTTATCAGATTTACTCTGTGGCGTTCATACTTGGACTTATCAATCGAGTTTTCCATTCTTGATTGTGGCGTCTTCATCCTTTATACCAAGGTTCGCATCTGTTATAGGTGTTGGGTCGCGGTTTCCATTGAATCTGACAGTAGAACGGTCCGAGACATTAATCGTGTTACGGGTTTCGTCACATTATTGGCGGGGTTCGTATCAGTTGGTATCAGAGCACAGTTCTAGTCTCAGGTTTATCATATCTTTTTCGTTTCTGTTCTTATTCGTTTCTTCTGGTTCTGTTCGTATTCGTTTTTGTTTCTCTTCGTTTTCTTATTCGTTCTCGTTTTTGAACCGTATCAAAAAAAAAAAAAAAAAAAAAAAAAAAAAAAAAAAAAAAAAGAGTACAAAAACTCGGCTTAAAATTTTATTTTTGTTTTGCGATATTTGGGGTCTAAGGAGTCCGAATCTGACCTTACTCCATAGTGTGAAAAAAATTTTTCCGAAAATTCCATTTTTTGTGCTTTTGGAAACCTAGCCATCCGCGTTCGTTTTTTTCGTCGTGCTTTCAGCTTCCAAATTTGATTGGTCTAGTTTGGGTGTGGATTGTTACTGAGAAATTCTGGTCATTGTTTGAACAGTTTCATAAGAACCGAGTGAGAATTACTACGAGTGGAAAAAGGCAAGAGTGGTGAGCACATAAGAGGGTAAAAGCCAAATTGATTTTCAGTTTAAACACGAGTGAACTTGAGTGATACATCCTAGTTGAGTGAAACACGTGAGCGAGAGTTGTGAGGTCCTATATATTTTTTTTATCTAATCTTTGTTTTGCAGCGAAATATGGCCCATAAAGACAAAAACATTGCCGGGGAGGTTTCGGGAGAGACTGATCAGAAACTACTATTGGAGGCATTAATGGGTGAAATGAGGAGGGTATTGAGGACAGAGATGGATCAAGTCCATGAACGGTTAGATAGAGTAGAGAATGCACGTGTGGAGCAGCCACAAAACCAAAATGGGAGAAGAAGGTAGAATTAGTATTTGATTGCCACCATTACTCTGAGGCTAAGAAGGTAAAACTTGCTGCCATTGAATTTTCTGATTATGCTATCATTTGGTGGGATCAATTGGTGTTGAATAGGAGAAGAAATAGGGAGCGTCCAATAGAGACGTGGGAGGATATGAAAACTGTGATGAGGAAGCGGTTCGTTCCAAGCTATTATTACCGAGAGTTGTACAACAAGTTGCAAAGTTTGAGGCAAGGTAATAGGAGTGTGGAAGAATATTATAAGGAGATGGAAGTAGCTATGATTCGAGCGAATGTAGAGGAAGATCGAGAGGCTACAATGGCTAGATTCTTAGTTGGGTTGAATCGGGAAATTGCCAATGCAGTGGAATTGCAACACTATGTTGAGTTGGAGGATATGGTACACATGGCTATTAAAATTGAGAATCAACTCAAGAGGAGGGGCAGCAGCACACGTCCAAGCCAAAATCCAAGCCAAAATTCCAATACATCCGCTTGGAAACCAAATAATTGGAAAAGAGATGAGAAGCAGCCTTTGGTGAAGCCAAAAACTGAGCAAAAACAAGAAGTGACCAGCCATGGAAATCAAGGTAAATCTGATTCTTCTACTTCTAGAAATCGTGACATTAAGTGTTTTAAATGCCAAGGCAGGGGACATATCGCAAGTCAATGTCCAAATAAGCGGGTTATGGTGATGCGAGACAATGGTGAGATTGAAACCGAAGATGAAGATGACAATGAATCTGTGCCACCATTGGAGGATGCCGATGATGAAGAGTACGCTGCCCAAGGGGATTTGTTAGTGGCAAGGAGAGCTCTAAATATGCAGGTTAAGGAAGATGATGAGGCACAACGGGAGAACATCTTTCATACGAGATGTCATGTCAAAGATAAGGTGTGTAGTGTGATCATAGATGGGGGGAGTTGTACTAACGTTGCTAGCACAACTTTGGTGGAGAAATTAGGGCTGCCAACAATCAAGCATCCACGGCCTTATAAATTGCAATGGCTCAATGATAGTGGAGAAGTAAGGGTGACTAAACAAGTAATAGTTCCTTTTCGTATTGGGAGATATGAAGATGAAGTTTTGAGTGATGTGGTTCCGATGCAAGCTGGACACTTGTTGTTAGGGAGGCCATGGCAATTTGATCGACGTGTTAAGCATGATGGTTTCACAAATAAATACTCGTTCGTGCTTAATCAAAGGACAATCACCTTAGTGCCTTTGACACCGAAGCAAGTTTATGAAGATCAAGTGAGGTTGCAAAGGGAGAGTGATCAAAAGAAAGAGAGTGAACAAAAGAAAAGGAGTGAGAAAAATGAGAGGGAAAAAGAAAAGAAAAATGCAGCCATTGAGGGAAAATTAGAGGGAAACCAAAAAAAGAATTTTTATGCAAAAACGAGTGAGATCAAACGAGCGTTGTTTTCAAATCAGCCTATGATTGTACTTTTGTACAAAGAGGCATTTTTAAACACTAACCAAATTGACTCATCTTTGCCTAGTTCTGTTGTTTCTCTTTTGCAGGAGTTTGGTGATATCTTTCCCGAGGAGGTTCCACATGGTTTACCCCCTATTCGAGGGATTGAACATCAAATTGATTTCGTGCCCGGTGCTACCATTCCAAACCGACCAGCCTATAGAAGCAATCCTGAGGAGACAAAGGAGCTACAAAAGCAGGTTAGTGAGTTGATGGAAAAGGGGTACGTAAGAGAAAGTATGAGTCCATGCGCCGTTCCGGTGATTTTGGTTCCTAAGAAGGATGGGACGTGGAGAATGTGCGTTGATTGCCGAGCCGTCAACAACATAACGGTAAAGTATCGACACCCTATTCCTCGCTTAGATGATATGTTAGATGAGTTGCATGGTTCTTGTATATTTTCTAAGATTGATTTGAAAAGTGGGTATCATCAAATTAGAATGAAAGAAGGTGATGAATGGAAAACTGCATTTAAAACAAAATATGGGTTGTATGAATGGTTAGTTATGCCTTTTGGATTAACTAATGCTCCTAGTACTTTTATGAGATTGATGAACCATGTTTTGCGTGCTTTCATTGGAAAATTTGTAGTTGTTTATTTTGATGATATCCTGATTTATAGCAAAAACTTGGAAGAGCATTTGAAGCATTTAAAACTTGTGTTAGATGTGCTTAGAAATGAAAAGTTGTTTGCTAACCTAAAGAAGTGCACTTTTTGCACCGATAAGCTTGTGTTTCTTGGTTTTGTTGTGTGTGCACAAGGAATACAGGTTGATGAAGAAAAGATTCGTGCTATCCAAGAATGGCCAAGCCCATCTAGTGTAAGTAATGTGCGAAGTTTTCATGGACTTGCTAGTTTTTACAGGAGGTTCGTGAAAGACTTCAGTAATATAGCTGCACCGATAACCGAAGTCATCAAGAAAAATGTTGGGTTCAAATGGGGGGAAGAGCAAGAGAAGGCATTTCAATTACTCAAGGAGAAGTTAACTCATGCACCTTTACTTGCTTTACCTAACTTTACAAAAACTTTTGAAATTGAATGTGATGCTTCAGGTTTAGGTATTGGCGCCGTGCTTATGCAGGAAGGAAGACCGATTGCATACTTTAGTGAGAAGTTAAGTGGGGCTGCCTTAAACTATCCCACGTACGACAAAGAGATGTATGCATTGGTTCGAGCTTTGGAGACATGGCAGCATTACTTGTGGCCTAAAGAGTTCGTGATTCACACCGATCATGAGTCTTTAAAGCACCTTAAAGTCCAACACAAGCTGAACAAGAGACATGCACGATGGGTTGAATTCATTGAGACGTTTCCATACGTCATTCGATATAAACAAGGTAAGGAGAACATCGTTGCCGATGCACTTTCTCGAAGGTACATTCTAATCTCCACTCTTGATGCTAAGATTCTTGGTTTTGAGCATATTAAAGAATTATATCCTTTAGACCTAGATTTTAGTGAAGAGTTTGAATCTTGTGAAAAAATTGCCCATAATAAATTCTATAGGCATGAGGGGTTTTTATTTCGAGAAAATAAATTGTGCATTCCAAATTGTTCTGTGAGAGAGTTGCTTGTGAGAGAGTCACATGGGGGAGGGTTAATGGGACATTTTGGGGTAGTTAAAACATTAGCCGTTCTGCAAGAACACTTCTATTGGCCACGCATGAAACAAGATGTTGAGAGAATTTGTGGTAGATGTGTCACATGTAGGCGAGCGAAATCTAGAGTACAACCCCATGGCTTATACACACCTCTTCCAATTCCTAGTGAACCATGGATTGATATTTCAATGGATTTTGTGTTAGGTTTACCTAGGACTAAACATGGTCGAGACTCAATTTTTGTGGTTGTGGATAGATTTTCCAAGATGGCACATTTTATTCCATGTCACAAAACTGATGATGCTTCACATGTTGCTGATTTGTTCTTTAAGGAGATTGTGAGATTACATGGTATGCCTAGAACTATTGTTTCAGATAGAGATGTTAAGTTCTTGAGTTACTTTTGGAAGACCTTGTGGTGTAAGTTGGGGACTAAGTTATTATTTTCTACTACTTGCCATCCACAAACTGATGGTCAAACCGAAGTAGTAAATAGGACTTTATCTACTTTGTTAAGGGCTATTATTAAAAAGAACATCAAAACATGGGAAGAATGTTTACCACATGTTGAGTTTGCTTATAATCGTACCATTCATTCTGCTACTAAATTTTCACCCTTTGAAATTGTGTATGGTTTTAATCCTTTAACTCCTTTGGATTTATCTCCTTTACCTGTTACTGAGCGTGTTAATTTAGATGGCAAAAAGAAAGCAGATTTTGTTAAGCAGATTCATGAGAAAGCAAGGCTCAATATTGAGCGAAGAACAGAGCAATATGCAACGCAAGCTAACAAAGGGCGACGCAATATCATCTTTGAACCCGGAGATTGGGTTTGGGTACATATGCGAAAAGAAAGATTTCCTGCACAAAGGCGTTCTAAATTGCTTCCCCGAGGCGATGGTCCTTTTCAAGTTCTTGAGCGCATCAATGATAATGCCTACAAGCTAGAGTTGCCTGGTGAGTATAATGTTAGTACTACTTTCAATGTTACTGATTTATCTCCTTTTGATGTAGGTGACGATTTGAGGACAAATCCTTTTCAAGAGGAGGGGAATGATGAGAACATGGCGGCTAGCACAAGGTGGAATGCGGACCCGAACCACGTGCCAATTGGTCCGGTTACAAGGGCGCGAGCAAAGCGGTTCAAGGACAATCTCATTGGGCTGGTTCAACAAATTTGGGTTGAGACTAATTTGAGTGGCCCAAAGGAGGATACTAGTGATCTACAAGGCTGGGTGTCCATGATTCAAGCTATAGAATAAATTATAGGCTTGCATGCCAACTTAGGGATTTTTTATATTCATTAGTTTCTTTTTATTTTAGTTTTGGGATGAATTATATTGGACCATAATATTTCGTAGGCTTAAAAGGGCCCAACTTTAAGCCTCAGCTATTTAAACAGTTTTAGGGTTTGTAATATGCAGTTTTTGATCATTAATAATATTGTGAGAGTTTTCTCTTTGGTTCTTTGAAGAACTATTCGAACTTATCAGATTTACTCTGTGGCGTTCATACTTGGACTTATCAATCGAGTTTTCCATTCTTGATTGTGGCGTCTTCATCCTTTATACCAAGGTTCGCATCTGTTATAGGTGTTGGGTCGCGGTTTCCATTGAATCTGACAGTAGAACGGTCCGAGACATTAATCGTGTTACGGGTTTCGTCACATTATTGGCGGGGTTCGTATCAAAGCGCTTCAACACTCTTCAAGCGATCGAACGCTCGATCGATCGAACCTTCTTAGAGCGATCGAACTTCACATTTTAGCTTTGACTTCTTTTGTTTGCATTCCAGCATTCCAGTTATCCTGATGTTCATCTGTTTAATCCACACAGCAGTGATCTGTATAAACAACAGCTAAAACAATACAACTTATCATAGATTAATCATAGTGTATAAAAATTAGCCTTGTAATGCAAATTGCGGATAACACGGGAAGTTGTGATAAAAACTAATACAATTCTTCCTTTTAGCGCGGTTGTATTTTACAAATACCCCCGCTTTGCACAACCCCCAACTAGCTTATTGCTAGTCCCTAGCGATAAAGCGAAAATAAAATAAAATAAAAACTCCTAAACTAATACTACCACGACTAAGAAACAAAGAAAAACTAAAAACAACCTAAACTAAAATAGAGAGAAAAATCCTAACTCACTTTCGCAAATAACTTGTAGAATTTCCCCTGCCATTAAACTGTTAATTCAACTCTACAATAATATAATATCCTCTATCAACCCATGAAAGAGATCCACATGCTCCCCTATATTACCAAGTAAAATATACAAATGTATTACCATCATGCACCCGTGTGTGTGTGAAATTAACAACCATGCGGCCAACCCTTATTAAGAGTTATCTAGACTATTGTACTTTGGAAACTTGCAGTTTTAGCTCAATTCTCACATTGGTCACACTCAAAAAGAACGTCTCTCAGAAACTTGCTTTACAATGATCGCACATCGTATGAAAGCTTTGATAAGGATGATATTCAAAATGCTAATGCTTTCATACTTGACTCTATCAAAAACGAACATTTAAGAGTGTATAGTCTCATGAATGGAATACTACTTACTAGAGGAGCGAAATACCGTGGATAACTCAACTCACACTTTCATGTTCAAATCAATTGTTGAGAATCTTCAAGACTTTGAATTATGGCTTTTATTTAGTAGGTGGGGGTGTTGTAGAGAAGAGTGTGTTTTTCAGTATGTGATGGAATTTCCACTTCTTTTTTTATTCTTTATTCTTTTCTCCACCCAATCTCCCATTCATTTCATATACTTTTTTTTTTTTTTTTTTTTACTCCTTCATTCATCATCATTATTCTTTTTTTTTTTCTTTTTTTTTTTTTTTACCTGGAACATCCCCACAACAACTTCCTTCCATTTCACATACTTTGATGACTCATTCTCAACAAATTTATCAAACGGTTCAAGGAGGTCAAGGTATAGATCAAGGATTTGGATTCTTGTGATTTTTATTGGAAATATTTAATTGAGGTGGGATCAGGGGTGAAACGATTCAATGAATGTAGGTGAGCTATATTAGGTAAAGGAATGGGTAAACGATGGCTTGAATCATTTTCTCAACTTTCAATTTTTAGCATTTAAGTGTTCATCGAGTGTAATTGGTAAATCCTGAACGTTCTCCTCTAACAAGCAGTCACAATTTTTAAAGAAGACTGAGACTTAACAACGAATTCACAAGTATACGCAAGAAAAACCATTCGACACTGTATGAGAATCCCCTCAGAAATGACGATTGGCTCAATAGCTCACAAAGGGTTATTAGCTTCCACTACTTGTTCTTTTCGCACAATATTCATGTTAACTCAATTTTCAGGTTTTCTACATGGCTGCTAATTAGTGTGCACAAGTATTGGGTACATAATAGCTTTACATATGTAATTCATTTCAGTGATACAGAAAAACGCGTGGATTTAATCCATAAAAAGATAAGAATACTACAAATGTATCATTGTCTAATTAACAAGCAGGAGAGGTTATTCAGAGTTATTCTATCAATACAATTCACAAGAAAAATTTTTCAAATTTTAACAGACTGTGTTCTCATTAAATTTAAAACATTACCAAGTGCAAAACCTGATCATTATGGGTGTATACCTATCTATTATCTCCTACCCCCAACTGAAAACAACAAAGTCCCCAGAAGTTGATTTTCAATAAATAAAATAGATGGGTATCACCTGTATGGAGCAAATTTATGATCGCACGCGAGCAACCTAACATAGAAAAGTAGAACACAATCTCCAAAACAGACAAGATCAATAGATAAAAATAATACGATAAAACCATGATCCAATCAATCTAAACCACTGGAATATGAACAGAATAAAATAAAATAAAAGCAGTGATAAATACTGTCCATACAAAACGAACTAACTAAATAATCCAACCCAAAACCACCAACATATACAACCAACCAAAACCAAACCCAAAATCAGTACAATAACTAACCAAAATACATAAACACCACCTCCCCAACTGAAAACTAATCGACCCCAGACGACGTATCATCTGCGACATCAGAAGGGATGTCGATGGGAGCAGGTGGCAATAGGGTAGTAGTAGGAGCAGTAGTAGATAGTGGATCGGCAACGGTGGAAACAGGATCAGCAGCCTCAGAATCTGGGGCAGCAGATGATGGATCAGTAAGTGGTGGATCTGTAGGAGTAGCAACATGCGATGGATCAGCAGCAGGCGGAGCAGACGGGGTGGCCGTGGGATGGTGAGCAGAGTGAACAGCCTGATCAACCCCTATCTGAATCAATATGGACTCCAGCAAGGTCTGGATCTGATCCATCCGGCCCTCGAGTCTAATCCTGGCCTCTCTCTCCTCCAATAGTAGCTCGTGAACTGTCGGGAGAGGCACAGAAGAAGAAGAATCTCCCTGGGCCTGAGTCTGCGACCGCTGTCGCAGCTCAAACTGCCGAACCGCAGCAACTGGATCATCCTCATCATCATCCGAATCAAGCTCCTCCACCTCGGTGGGTGTCCCTAAAGCTCCCGCCTCCGTGTCCGTCCCACCACGCCTCTTCTTCCTCCCCCTCACCCTCGCTTTCCCTTTCCCCTTTCGCTTCCTCTTCTGGGCGTCGGAGCGGCGAGCAGCCGCCTCGCTAAATCTGCGGGGAGAAGGGCGGACATCGTCACCAGCAAGCTCGGGGAAACCGGCATCAGCCATAACCCTCTGAATAGCCCAAGCACCCTTCAGGTGCTTCCTGGACGAGATATAACGGGTAGGGTGGACCATAAAGTCAATATATAGGCGTGGTATACAAACTGGCTGTCCCGTCCCCACTGCATATAAGACTCGCGCATACCAAGCCGCGATCTTCTCTCGACAGGAAGTCACTAGGAGGCAGTTGCTAAGGACCAAATGAAGCATGTGGTAGTCATCAGTGAGAAAGTGGTCCTCGATCAAAGCATCGCCATCCCAAGACGGAACGGCGCCTCCAGTGAGCTCACGGATAATAGTGGATGGTGGGGTCACTGGTGCATCAGGCCGGTGGGGGCAAACATAATCAGGTACCTCTGGTACCCCCAACGCAGCTGAGACGGTAGCGGGACTGATGATGAATGGGCGACTCCGGAAGAAGGCATGGTAGGTGAATGGTGTATACGGGTCGCTGATCATAGTCGCACACGCACCTCGAATCCAGGATAGATTGACACGCTTGGCCAACGACAGGAGATGGAACCAGTGAGGCATAGAGCGGATCCGTGTAAGGAACCATGGGCTCTCCAACCAGGTGTGCTCGATAGGGCGCTCGACCATCACCATCCGTGTCTGAAAATGCCGCTCATACCATAGCCTGTCCTCGTCATTCCGGAACCCGTGTGCGGGTACCGGATCTGGTATAATACGGCTGAGAGGCTTAGACTTATGGTAGCCCGTCACTGGATTCATCTGGCAGTCCTGAAAAATAGACCACACAAGATACAGATAAGAACATGGAGAAAAAGAAACAAAACTAACACTGTTGAAGTTCGATCGATTGAACTGGGTTCGATCGATTGAACTGGAGTAGACTTCGATCGCTTGAACATTGTTCGATCGATCGAACATCTTCCCTTCGATCGCTCGAAACCAGTTCAAGCGATCGAACACAGCGATCGCAGAAACGAAAAGGAAACAAAAGTTATACGAACAACTAACTACCAAAAAGAGATCCTAAGACCAAGGGGACACCCCCTTGGGATTTTCTAACACGAACATTAAGGAAAAGGAAAATACAAACAAGTGGGGCCTACCTCAGTGTAGAACTCACAGTGGAGATGGAGGTGATGATGATAAGACGATGAGAATGATCAGAGGGTTGATCAGGGCTTCTTATTGGATGCCAGAAATCGGAAATTGCCGAGTCGCCCCCCCCCCCCCCCCCTCTGTCTTCGAGCGATTGAAAGTGAGAGTGAGGGAAATGAAGAGGTGTCCTGAAGACGCCTCGTTTAAATGCTTCTTTCGATCGATCGAACTATGTTCGATCGATCGAACACAAATCCCTCAATCGATTGAACATAAACTACAAGCGCTTGAACATCCAGGTTTCGATCGATCTAACTGGGTTCGATCGATCGAACACAAAAATTCCAGAATTTAATGGGAAACATGAAACATCACACCCAACTATCAGAAACCATTCTGGACATGCAAAGAGACTGAAAAGCAGTTGAATTACAGGCATGTGGGACAGAAATTCGTCCTCAGAATAGAAAATCGCAATTTATATAAAAATAAAACTTTATAATTGCATCCAAATTGCAACATTATCATCCCCAACTGTGGTTAAAACCTTATTTAACTAAAGAAAACCAAAATAAAACTAAAACTAAAACCAATAACATTTTGTCAAGGATTACACTCCAGTTGATAAACAAAAGATGAAATTGAACAGAAACAACTGAAATGCAGCACTAGTCTTCGAGTATAAAGATTTCCTCTTCCACAATCTCGTCATAACCCGCCGAATCTTCAGAAGTGAAGTCCAAACTCGATGATTCCCTTTCCCAGAACAATCGAAAAGCAGCAAGGACATCATCACACAAGTCTGGAGTCTCCAAGGAATTGAAAGCCCATGCAAGAGGTGATCCGGATGGAGACAAGGATAACGGAGTGTGATTGCGCAACGGACTGTCCTCTCGCGGCGGAGTGAGTGGGGGCCTTATGTAGGGCCCAAGACCATGAATCAGTTGATGTGGAAGGAATACCGGGATGCCATTTAGGAACATAGTGACAATCCTGGACAAAAGACAACAAACTGAAATTAAAACAACAGAACACAAGAAACACAAATTAACACAAAAAGAAAAACAAAGAAAAGAAACAAGAATACAAAGAACTGTGAAAAATTCCAACCTCACTATTGGCATAGGTTCCCAAAATGCACTGGCTGGTAAGGGGCATTGGAGCCTGAATAGCAAGTAGCTCAGGTGCACATAGCGGTATGGGACCAACTCAGGAATAAGGAAGTCATCCACAAAAACAAAGACGACATTGTGGCGATCTGGGATGACATCCTGAAGGACATGATCCTCCCATGGCTCCCACATATCATCATTTTCCCACTGTACCATGAGTGCATCATCCACCATTCGTCCCATGTACAGATCTTCTTCCTCATCCACCTCTTCGTAATCCTGAAATCCCATATTTTCGTATGGATTGATGTCCAGGAGAGCTGGTGGATATGGAATGTACCCTTGAGCAGCATCAATGAGAGAATGAGCTTCAGGATCTTGATGAAGCAAGGGGCAAGGTGTGAGTTCACCCTCAGTCCAGGTGCCACAACAACATTCTGAATCAGCCCAAGAACCGACAGAATGAACATCATCACCTCGCATCTATGCACCTGCAACAGAGTGGTTTAAGGAATAATGGATTAGAACTAAATCACAAACACGAAAGAATGAACAAAAACTAAAAACAAAAAACAAAAGAGAGAACTAAAATGCAGGGAAAGAAAAGAAATACAACAACAAATTGGAATTCCACTTTGGATTTTTAAGTGTGAGAATAGCTGGGCTCATCTAGCTGGATGTGCTCAACTTCAGTGTGGAAATTCTCCAAGAACGGTTTCAATCTTTGGCCATTGACCTTGAAACAATCATCGTTCTTGGGATTAACAATCTCGACCGCCCTATGTGGAAAAACAGTTTTTACGACGAACGGGCCTGTCCAACGGGAACGGAGTTTTCCTGGGAAAAGGTGGAGGCGAGAGTCATACAACAATACTTTCTGCCCCGGCTCAAATGATTTACGAAAAATCGTACGATCGTGTCAAGCCTTCAACTTTTCCTTATGCAACTTTGCAGAGTCATACGCATCTCGTCGTATTTCCTCTAGCTCTGCAAGTTGAAGCTTGCGTAGCTGACCTCCCTCTTGAATATCAAAGTTCAATGAGCGTGTCGCCCAATACGCTTTATGTTCAATTTCAACAGGAAGGTGGCAAGCTTTCCCGTAAACTAGTCTATACGGGGACATACCAAGATTCGTCTTATAGGCAGTACGGTATGCCCATAACGCGTCAGTCAATTTGTATGCCCAGTCTTTTCGATTGGAACTAACTGTCTTCTCGAGAATATGCTTGATTTCTCGGTTAGCCAATTCTGCTTGCCCATTTGACTGTGGATGATAAGCAAGAGCGATTTTATGATGGACTCCGTATTTCTTGAGAAGTGACTCCAAGGGCCTATTGCAGAAATGCTTGCCTTGGTCACTTAGTAAAGCTTTCGGAGTACCAAAACGAGACAAAATATGCTCTCTTAGAAATGACATGACCGTTCTGTGGTCATTTCGTCTCGTTGGTATCGCTTCTACCCATTTCGATACATACTCCACAGCAAGGAGTATGTACTCACAGTTATTCGACTTGGGAAATGGGCCCATAAAATCTATGCCCCAACAATCAAATATCTCAATTGTGATGATAGGGGTTAAAGGCATAGAATTCCTTTTAGAAATGGTTCCAAGCTTTTGACAGCGTTGGCATGTCTTACAAAAGGAATAAGCATCTTTGAAGACTGTGGGCCAGTAAAAACCGCTTTGCAACACTTTTTGTGCGGTCTTCTGTGACGCGAAGTGGCCACCGCATGCCTCAGAATGGCATGACGCTAATATTACGGTTATATCCTCGTTAGGGACGCAACGCCTGATGACCTGATCAGCACAGTACTTGAAAAGGTATGGGTCATCAAAGAAGAAATGGCGCGCGAACGAGAGGAACCGTTTCCTATCTTGGTTCGACCAATGAGTTGGTGTGTCACCCGTGACAAGGTAGTTTACCACATCAGCATACCAAGGCAGACTACTTACTGCCAGTAGCTGTTCGTCTGGGAACTCATCTTTAATGGATTGGGATTCAGTGTTGTCGATAAAAGTCAACCGGGATAAATGATCCGCAACCACATTCTCTACTCCTTTCTTGTCCTTGATTGTTAAATCAACCTCTTGGAGTAAGAGTATCCAGCGAATAAGCCGTTGTTTAGCGTCTTTCTTTGACAAAAGATACTTGAGGGCCGAATGATCTGTAAAACAGACGATTGGTGACCCTATCAGGTAAGACCTAAACTTGTCCAGAGCGAATATCACGGCCAACAGCTCCTTTTCAGTAGTAGTGTAATTCATTTGAGCTTCATTTAAAGTTCGGCTGGCATAGTATATCACATGTGGCTTATTGTCCTTCCTCTGGCCTAGGACTGCGCCAATGGCGTAATCACTAGCATCGCACATTAATTCGAAAGGCAAACTCCAGTCGGGTGCCTGTATTATAGGTGCGGAGGTGAGGAGATCTTTTAGATCCTCAAAGGACTTTTGGCAACTCTCTGACCACTCGAAAGGTGCATCTTTGACAAGAAGTTGACAAAGGGGTCGAGAGATTGCACTGAAGTTCTGGATAAATCGACGATAAAAACCTGCATGCCCCAAGAATGAACGGATGTCTCTTACTGTATGGGGGACAGGTAGATTTGAGATTATGTCGATCTTAGCCTTATCCACTTGGATTCCTTCATCGGATATGATGTGGCCGAGAACTATTCCCTTGGTCACCATAAAGTGACACTTCTCCCAATTCAAGACTAGGTGTTTGTCCTCACACCTCATTAAAACCTGCTCGAGATTGCTGAGGCAATCCTCGAAGCTATGGCCGAATACTGAAAAGTCATCCATGAAAACTTCAAGGATGTTTTCGACCATGTCACTAAAAATGCTTAGCATGCACCGCTGAAAGGTAACCGGTGCATTACATAAGCCAAACGGCATTCGTCGGTAGGCAAAAGTACCGAATGGACACGTGAAAGTGGTTTTCTCCTGATCTTCAGGAGCAATCTCAATTTGATTATATCCACTGTATCCATCCAAGAAGCAGTAATACTTGTGACCCGCCACACGTTCTAGCATTTGATCCATGAATGGCAAAGGAAAATGGTCCTTTCGGGTCACAGTATTTAACTTCCTGTAGTCAATGCACATCCTCCATCCAGTGGGGACACGTGTCGGTACTAATTCACCCTCTTTGTTTGGGATGACCGTTATGCCTGCTTTCTTTGGAACTACTTGGGTAGGACTAACCCAAGGACTATCAGATATTGGATATATCATCCCAACATCAAGTAGTTTAAGCACTTCCTTTTTAACTACTTCTTGCATGTTGGGATTCAGACGCCTTTGCATTTGCCTTGAGGGTTTAGCGTCTTCCTCGAGATATATCTTATGCGTGCATATGGATGGGCTTATGCCTTTGAGGTCAGCAATTGTCCATCCCATAGCATCCTTATGCTTAGTCAGCATTTCCACTAGCTTACTTTCCTGTTCATGAGTTAAAGCCGATGAAATAATTACAGGATAAGTTTTTCCAGTCCCTAGGAATGCATATTTCAGCTCTTTTGGAAGCTCCTTCAATTCTAACTCCGGGAACTGGAAACTAGAGGGCATTACCAACTTGGTTTTAGGAGGCAGTTGTTCATATGGCATTACCCACATGCAATCGGCTCTATCCTCCTCTATCGTATCCATCATAAGACACGTCTGGTTCAGGTCAGCATCCAATGGAGTTGACTCTGCAGGCTGATAGATATCGCCAAATTGAGTCATCACAACTTCCAAAGGATCTTTGTAGTCGACCAAGTCAACTTCATCTTCAATGACCGTGTCTATATAATGGATTTCCTTCTCATCATCGTATTCTTCAGGTCGGGGATTAGAAAAGATCTTGACATTCAATGTCATGTTCCCGAATACGATTGTCATGATACCACTTCTAATCTTGATTGTGGCATCAATGGTGTTGAGGAACGGCCGTCCAAATATAACCGGGATATGTGCACCAGGATTAGACACAGGTTCTGTGTCCAATATCACGAAATCAACCGGAAAGACAAAAGAGTCTATTTGGACCAGGACGTCCTCTAATACCCCTCTAGGGTACTTCACAGATCTGTCTGCCAATTGCAAAGCAACTCGAGTGGGTTTGAGTTCACCCAACCCTAGCTGTTTATAGACTGAATATGGCAGCAGGTTCACGCTTGCTCCTAAATCGAGGAGTGCGTTGTCTATCTTTTGATTCCCAATTCTGCATAAGACAGTAGGTGTACCGGGATCTTTGAGTTTTGGAGGCAACTCATTTTGAATGATCGCGCTTGCTTGGCACGCGACATAAGCATGTTTCTTCACGCTTTGCCTCCTCTTGACCGTGCATAGATCTTTGAGATACTTAGCATAGGCCGGCACTTGCTTGATAGCATCTAGGAGTGGAAGGTTAATTTTAACTTACTTAAACAATTCCAAAAACTCCTGATTCTTTGTCTCATTCTTGGGTTTCTTCAACCGTTGAGGATAAGGTGCAGGAAAGGGGCATTTTGGTGGTTCCTCCTTAACAGATTCCTTTCCAGGCCTTCGCTCAACTTCTTCTTCTACTCTAGGAGCTTCAAGGTTTGCCTTTATTGGTTCGTCATTAGTAGACGGCTCCTCCTCTCGAGTAGATGGTAGCTCAACTTCTTCATCCAACACTTCCCCCTCTTTGTACACTTCGGGAGTGGACAGAGGTATGCTTTTCTCTATGATTTTTCCACTTCTCAGTGTGGTCACAGCTTTAGCATGTTCTTGATTGTTAGGACCATTGTTATGTCCCTTGGGGTTCTGAAGTGGTTGGGCAGGGAATGTTCCTCCTGAGCTCTCTTGCCGTGCATCTATCCTCTCTAACGTGGCAGACATTCTACTCATCATTTGGATGAGTTGCTACGTTAGATTTGCATTAGCAAGTGGCTCCTCTTCTTGTACCTTCTTGTGCGGTGGCACATAGGCATTGGTTTGTGGTGCATTGGAGGGTTGAGCTTGATTGTAATTATTGGTTCTGTTTTGATTGTAATGCTGGGACGGCCTATTGTTTTGCCCTTGATATTGATTGTTGTTGTAGGGCTGCTGTTGATATTGATTTTGGGCCCCAGCATTATTTCTCCAATCAAAACCGGGGTGATTCCATCTATTATTACTTTGAAAGTTATTGTTGGAATTCCCCGCCCCTCGAAAACCTTGCATGGCATTCATCTCTACAGGGGCTTGCTCTTGAAAATATGGCACATTAGGACAATATTGAGTTGTATGTCCCAACATGTTGCATGTGCCACATGGTTCTTCAGGCATGACTTGCCTAGAGCTCTCTCCTTTCATGCTTAACTCCTCTACCTTCTTCGCTAGCTCTGCATACTTAGTCATGAGGTGATCTTCATTGGTTAGCTGATATAGGCTTTTCTCCTCTACACAGGATATCTGTGAGCGTGAGATATTGTCAGAATTTGACCATTCATGAGCGTATTCAGCTAACCATTAGAAATGGGCTTCGGCCTCTTCAGTGTTTTTCCGCAGAAATGGTCCAGAGCTCATTGTTTCCACCAACTTCTTTGTTTCACCATTCAATCCCTGATAAAAGAAACTGATAGTTCGCCATTTCTCAAACCCATGGTGTGGGCATGAGAGAAGCAAATCTTTGAAACGTTCCCACGCTTGTGTGAAGGTTTCATTGCTCTTTTGTTTATAGGAATTGATTTGACGCTGAAGGTCTGTGGTCATGCGAGTAGGATAGAATTTCTTCAGAAACGCGGTGCTCATCGCATGCCAGGTGAAAATTGAATTAGGCTTTAGGGAGTGAAGCCACGCCTTCGCTTTATCTTTCAAAGTGAAGGGGAATAGCATTAGATGCGTCACCTCCCTAGGACAATTTTGCGAGAATGTTTTACAAACATCCTCAAAATCGGTGACATGTAAATACGCCTTCTCACTTTCCATCCCATGAAAAGTTGGAAGCAATTGAATCATCCCATTGCGAAACTGAAATTCGCCATTATGCGGTGGGATTTGAATGCAAGAGGGCGTAGGTGCATGTTCTGGTTGCATAAGATCGCAAAGAGGACGGAGTGCCTCATCAATTGGCACCAAATTATTGTCACCATTTTCACTCTGATGATCATCCATTGATGCAGTTGGAGTGGCTATTGGGTTGATGGAGCTATCAGAGTCAGACAGGTAGAAAGGATTTCCAAAAATTCCTTCAATAGAATTATTGGACATGAACTAGGAGGGTCCCTAGGGTGAGTGCTTACCCAAAAGAACTGAAAAGAAAAGAAAAGAAAAATAGAAAGAGATGAAGATAGACTGAGGTAATCTAAGGAAATGATCGTCGCCTTCCCCGGCAACGGCGCCAAAAACTTGACACGAGAAAAATCTTGTGCGCTCTTGTGCAATACCCAAGTGTAGGTAGACGTGCAAGTAATATCTGGTAAGACCAGGTCGATCCCACAGGGAAGGTGTTGACCTATTGAATTAGACTATCCTCAAAGAAAACAAAATAAAATAAATAAGTTTGAACGATGATGCGGAACACAAAGTTCCACAAACTAGGATCACTACTGAAAATAATTAAAATTAACTAAACAATCTAACTAGCTAATTAAAACAGTACTTGAAATTAGGATGTTTAACTTTAAAAGAAAGTGTTGGGATTACACGAATCCGTAGTAACCTAGCCATCTACCATGCATTTGCCTTGAAGCACAATGGAGTACATTACCTACAGTTTTCCGTATTCCTCTAAAAATAAAGAATCCATGGCCCTTTCATGACCGGGACCATATCATCACAGTTAAATTAAAATACGCAAAAGCGGTTTAATTCAATAGTTAAGACTTGCATCCTCAATGGTGTTAGCATTGAAGATGGTTTGCAAAATGTATTGAAAGAAAATGCCTTAGGGCCTTAGTTTTAAAACTGTTTTGACAAACTGAGCATTTATTTGGGACAGAATGATAACAAATCTTAAGACAAAAGGTCCTGGAATACTGCAGGGAACATCCTCAAGAATCAGGGAGTTCGATCGATCGACGCGCTTTCGATCGATCGAAGACCTTCATCCCTCAATCGATCGAACTGACTTCGATCGCTTGACTGTCTCTGGTTCGATCGATCGAACTAACTTCGATCGATCGAACACAGCGATTATTCTGCTGCATGGCAGAGGCTGGAGATCACTGTTTCATCGTGTTCTCCCAACCTGGGACTACTCAGACATCGTCTGGAGTGTCAAAGATTGATTTTTAACGTAAGAAAACATTAATACCCTGTTTGGTTGCGAGTTTTTCATTAAAAATCTAAAAACTATGGTTTTGACAATCTTTAGCATGCAATACTATAAAACGAGCGATTAAACTACGACTACCAAATGCAGAATATAAACGAGTGATATATAGTTAACCTGGAATGAAGAATACTAGTATTAACTCAGAGAAATCCAGTCCACAATGTAAAGATTCAATGAAAACCTACAAAACACAAGCAAACTCTCTATCTCTCTCTCTAAACTGTAAAAAATGTAAAGTGGGCGTCCCCCTGGACGTGTACAATACTCCTATATATAAGCAAACCTAAGAAACTAGGGTTAAAACCCGCATTCTGCTGCGCACGCAAATGTTACTGGAAATACCCCGTTCGATCGATCGAACTGATCTCGATCGATCGAACCCTTACTCTTCAAGCGCTTCAACACTCTTCAAGCGATCGAACGCTCGATCGATCGAACCTTCTTAGAGCGATCGAACTTCACATTTTAGCTTTGACTTCTTTTGTTTGCATTCCAGCATTCCAGTTATCCTGATGTTCATCTGTTTAATCCACACAGCAGTGATCTGTATAAACAACAGCTAAAACAATACAACTTATCATAGATTAATCATAGTGTATAAAAATTAGCCTTGTAATGCAAATTGCGGATAACACGGGAAGTTGTGATAAAAACTAATACAATTCTTTCTTTTAGCGCGGTTGTATTTTACAAATACCCCTGCTTTGCACTTGGCTCACAGCTCTTTCTTGGGCTTAATGAGCGAGATGGAGAGTCAACAATTCACAAGGTGGTATGAGCCTTAGAACTAAGGCTCTTTTTGTTTTCACAAAAAAAAAGGAATGAACATCATGGTCCGTATTCAAGGTAGTCCCTATATGTCGAGTGTGCGTGGGATTGAACCCACATGTCTTACTACGCGTGTCCCTCCACCATCTTAATGTGGTTTGGACCTTTGGGTAATGTTTTATAGGGCATCTGGGAGGGTAAGCATCCCAGGACGGTATTGTCCTCAGAAGTAAGTCCTGAAGAATAATAACCCAGGGTTCTATGGAACGGAATATAGGATGTACATGGTTGCTAAAAAGCGTGTAGGATGTCGTTCGCGTTCGACCTCTGGAAGGAAGCCTCACATTGCCAGAACTCAGTTAATCTCCCACTTATCGAAATCCAAATGTACATTTGTATCATTGTAACTTTTCATATTTCAAAAAAAAAATCATCCTTAGCACTATTATTGCTTCTTACGCAATGTACTCTTACATTGGGCTATCAGTTCAAGAATTAGCCGTGGATATACTATTTCTTGTTAGTAACATAAGTGCACTTTCTAATATGAGGATTTTAATCCCTCATCATCACTTTCATAATCCACTTGTGTTTGCTATAATCAAACTAAATTAGCTCAAAGGCTAACATGACATGCTTGATCATTCCCAATCCTTCATTCAAGCCTAATTCGATACAATGGCAGCACATGCAAGCTAATACTGCAAACACTGACATTATCAATTCCAAGAAGTACTAGTGCATTCGCAACTATCCAAATCGTCTCATTGCCAAATTAATAGGATGTTTTACTCTCCCAAATACACTCTTACTCTCTTTTAAATCAAAAAGCAAAATCAAAAAGTAAAAGAAAAAAAATAGAAAAAGTCAAAAAATGAAAAGAAGAGAGAGAGAGAGAGAGAGAGAGAGAGACTATCAGAGAGAGAGAGAGAGAGAGAAAGGGGAAGAAAAGTTAGAAAGAAAAAGAAAAGAAAAGAAAAAGGAAAGAGACAGAGAGAGAGAATCGTCGGTGGAGAGAGAGGAAGTTTCTGTAGAGTGAAGAATGAAAAAGGAAAAAAAGAGAGAGCATAAAACACTTCTCTCCCTCATTTCTCTTTCTCCTTCTCCTCCTTCTCAACTGCAGCCCTCTCATTTCTTCATCGCTCTCTCATTTTTCTCTTTGTTTCCTCACTTCTCTCTCCTTACCATACTCATAGTCATTGTCTTTCACCATTGTGCCTTGCGATTACAACCAAGACCAGAAGTTTAATATTGTTTTAGGCATGCGGGTGCTCATCAAAAAGTTTGGAGAACAACACAGATTTGGGCAAGATAATTATACTTTGGGAAGCGTGCATTCTTTTTTGTATGGATGTGACGGTTGCAGCTTACTTCTTGTTTAAATGGCTTGATAATGAAGAAGTTCATGAAGACTAGGAAAAATGTTCTTGAAAACTCAGCTCGTCCCTGTGATTCAGATCATTTGTTGGATGGGGGCTGTACCAATAAACAATGGATTGATGAAAATGTAAGGGTTTTCTTGTTGTTCTCTTTTTGCTCTTATAGGTATCACAAAAAAGATCATCAATAAATAGAGAACGTCAAGGATTGTGTAAGTACATGGGCGACCAATCACATGTGTTGTTCCCAACCATCCAGTCCATGCACTATTTCTACACCCTTTAACAACAGTCTGATTCTCCATCGATACACCCACAAGCCTTTGGTCACTCTCGCAAAAGACCAATACTTCACCCACTGCCTAAAAAGCCACTCCTTACAAGGCATCAAAATGTCATACCCGTTCCCAGAATTTTATGGATTTAACATGCATAAATGAAATTTTGTGAATTATCAATGTTATTTTATAATTGAGAATGAGATTGACTGGAGGTCAACGGTGAGGTGTCAATCAAAGACACGGAAATAGGAAATCATATGGCATTAACATGATTTAAATGACATTTATGTGATTAAATATTATTTGAGATATTTGGCATTTTATGAATAGTAAAATTACCTATGTAGAGTAAATTTCTGGTAGTTTTGATCCTATTTTAGATCTTTTGAACACTATAGTGAGAACGTGAGCTATGCATTGCATAAAAGGTAGGTGGTCTAGAGATTCCACGAAATTAGTTTCAGAACTTGATTTTTGGACCAAAACGGAATTTAGTCGAAAACTTTATAAATTTTTGTTTTCACTCGTGAAGTTATAAAATGGACGTTTCAGGACTTAATTATAAATTTTGAGAACTCGTGGAGAGTTAAATGTAGTTCCCAAGGGTTGTGCCTATAATTAGGAGACTTGAGATATTTGTTCATAATATCTTCAAAACTCAATAATCTAGAGAGAGGAGAGAGAAAGGAGATTTGATCCTACGATCTTCCTGACGACAAATGGCGACCGTTCGTCCGTCAGTTTTCGACCAGATTTCATATTTGGACTCCTCGAGGTAAGAGCTTCATTTTGATACCTCTTAGGCCTCGTTTGACAAAGTTTTTCTGAAAAGTTGATGTTAAGAAATTAGAAAAAACATGTCTACACTTGTAGGAATCGCTTGAGATCAGAGATCCGACTTTAATTTAGTTTCCTAGTACTTCTCCTGAAGTTTGAAAGTTATAGCTCGAGGTATGAAATCCAAACTTACGTAATATAGGGAACTTTGGATGTTTTAGATATTTTGTATGAAATGATATCCGGGCAAAATTCATGTGATAATCTAGGTCCGTTAAATTTTAGCGAGTACATATAGAAAAGCACGGTGACATGAAAATGTGAGTATGTATGGATACCGGCATTTGGGCACACTTTTGTTTTAAAACAAATTTTCAAACTCAAATTACAAGGAGTCGCCACTTAATTTTTTAAAAGAAAAATTAAGAAACCATTTTAAAAGCAAACCGATCTTTTGCTAAACCAAAGATTAAACAAGGTCCGGGGATTATGGAATGAGAGGGGAAGGATCCCTACGGACTAAAACACCCCCTCATCCTATCTCGTGATAGGCCTCTACTTAACATCCTTTTAATCATATTAATAATCTAAGCATGCCCTCAGCTATTATATATATATAAACATTACAAAAAGCATGTCAAAAGGGGTGCAAGAGTGCTAACGATAAAATAGCATTCAAAACCAAATAAGTCAACTAGCAAGCAAAATGATATGCACATATAGAACAAGGAAACTTACTCGGGATCCCGCCGCAATATTAAATTTGCAATGCATACAAAAAGATCCTAAGAAAAGGTCTCTAATCACATATACACGTATAGCAAGACCTAATCTAAGGTGTCGCACATGGAGTCGAAAATCAATTAAAACCAAAGAGTGATATAAACTAGACAGGAGATGAGAAGTCATACCTCCAAAGTGCTACAAAACAAGGGGTTAGTTCACATGCTTTAGACAAGATTTATAATATCAAATAATCATTCCTAAATGTCTAGCTTAAATCTATCAAGTAGAACAAAAGAATTGACCTATTTATGGATTCCTTCTAATTAGTTGAAAACATATCACCTCTATAGATATGAAAGTCTCAACTAGGAGCCAATGCAATGTCCATATAGAGGTAGTATAATCTCAACATGATTATAAGGAACTCACAACTAGACTCAACTAAGGACAAATCAACCTAAAGTTAGATCTTAACTACAAGTATCAATATACGTGGATGAATGCATGGATATAAACAAGAATGAGATATGAACTAATCATTGATTTGGATCATTTAGCCTCTGAATTTAAACTTAATTGACATTATTTCAGACATGATTTAGATCTTAGGACATTAGGAGATCATAAGATTAGAGTTATTCAAGTTTTATCAAAACTGTGATAGAATTGTCAGAATTACAGAGAGCAGACCAGACTTTCAAAAATAGAAATAAAATACTTCTAACTGTTGAATCTTAATGATTTTTGAGTATGTTATGCCTCTGTGAGTCTAGTTTCTAACCCTAAAAGAAAATCAAAGATCCAACGGTTAAATTTTTGGGAATAAGGAAAACACTAGACATCACTCAGGAATCTGCAACTCTCTGTCCAGAGTTTTTGTATGATTTTCTAAAACTAGCAAAAAAAAAATGATAAACACTTTGATCTTTTTAGGGTATCTTCCTAACACATTGAGCTACTTAGAAAAAATTATTAGGGGTTAAGAAAACTTTATTAAGGCTCTAGTTTACTTATTTCAAAACAAACTTACTATTCTGAAACTTTGGACAGAGAACAACCTACTCACAAATATAAGGCCAAACCATCCTAAGTATAGGATTTCATCAAAACCAAACATATAGTGATAGACATATGAGTTATGAACATTTTCCAATTGGTCTCATCCCATTCCAATGTACAATGATTTGATTAAAAATCTTTGATCATAGTTGGTTGGTGAACTCACTGCACCATTAATGAAGTGGTGTTCATGGTTTTGAGCAAACTTGAATAACACCTAGTTCCTCTCCCAAATACATAGTCCTTGAGGAATAAGAGTTTACTTAACAATTCTCCTACCAAGTTAATGGTCCTTGGAGATTTCAGACAATACCAAACCCACATGAACCTCCAAAGGACATAAAGAGGGCCCTATGAGATTCTCAAGTTGAATCCTCCAAGTCATGAATCAAGACCTTGAATCCATTCAAACTTGTGTGGGTACAATTATGATCAACTAAATCTCCACATAACTCATAAGATTATGGGAGGCTAAGAGATCAACCCCAAAGAAACCTCATGAGAGATTAGAGATCTCATAGATTTCTAGAGGAAGAACTAACTAGAATGAAATAAAATCAAAGTTTATTTAGACTTAGTCCTAAGTAAAATCTCATCATAAACTAGTTTTTTATTTCAAACCCAAGGCTAATTTAGATCAAAATCAATGAACTGTCATGAAATTCAATCATAAATTCTATGTGGTGTGTGAAGAAATGAGGTAAGAAAATAGGTTTTGAAAATGTGTAAAGATTCTAGGACTATGAGTTTGTGATTGAATTAACCTATTCTCTATAAGATTGGGAGGTTACCTCTTATAACCTCAGGGAATTCTTGATTGTTGGGTGAAGATCTTCCAAATTCTTCAATCTCTTCTTCAAATTCTTCAAAGCTTTCTTCAAGAATTTCTTGTTTTATCTCAATTCTCTCTCTAGATTTCAATGTATATCTCTTGTATATATGAAGAATGATTCAAGTCCCTACCAATGGAGATGAAGGCCTGCTTATATAGACCTCCCATTCAAGGGTTAATTGGGTAATTTCGGGTAGAAACCCATGTGCAAGAATATTCCATACGTATTCAAGGATCACACACTGAGTTGTTTGCGGCACTCAGTGAGTGCCGTTCCGACACTCAGTGAATGTCGCGTTTGCTTCGTGCCGCAGCCAACAGAATTCCCTTTTATTTTATTTTCAAATATATATACTTTTATTCATATAAGTTATATTTACACTTTATAAAATATACTTTTATAGATTATATGAATATTCAAAATTCTTTTTCTTTTCTTTTCTTCCAAAATTCTTTTCCTTTTAAAAATTCTTTTTCTTTTCTTTTAAAATTCTCTTATCTTTTCTTTTAAAATTGTTTTCTTCTTTTCTTTTCAAAATTCCAATATATACATGTATATATAATTAATTTGGAAATTGATTTTCGGAGTATTCCTTTCTTATACAAATTTTATACTCGGGTTTTTTTCCCGAATCACCCAATTCTCCTCTTTTCCTCTTAATTTTGAAAAGTTAATTTGAAGAATCTTTGAAGTACTTGAATTCTTTGGAAAATCTTCAAATTTCACCGATCATTGTGGTCATCGGTCTTTAGAGGTAACCAACCCTAGATTCAATGGTTGGTCAAAATCGGGGTGTCTACAGTATGCTAAATGTTTATATGGTCAAAGGGGAGTTTGATATAATTTCATGCCGGTGCACGCCTCTTGATGTTTGAGAGTTTATAGTAGTGATGACTACTTGCTTGGTTTGGGAAGTGGCCAACCAGAGCAGATGGATGCAATGGTTGAGTGATCCTTGGCTAACCATTGGCATCGCGGTTTAAGATTTAAGACTTGCCAAAATATACTGGATGAATGCATATCTCTCTCCCCAGAGACTAAATTATGTGATTTAGATGTTTAAAACATGAATTGACTTATATGCATTTGTTTAGAATTGTACACTCAGCATATAACTGAGCAGTGGAAACTTCTTCCCTTGTGGGTGAAAAGAAAAAGGGAAAGAAGAAGCATGAAGAGTGAGGCCGAGTTGACGACGAGGAACACACTTGTTTGTGTTTTTTTTTTTTGGTTTCTTTCCAATAATGTAATAGGAACTTTAAATTCATAATATGTCATAACAAAATCTTGGGAAGGACTTGTAGTATTGTAATCTGTGGTAAGACCTTAGTAATTATGTTTTAAATCATCGTTAGATAGTTGTGAATGTGTTGGTTTTGGTTTTGAAAACCATAGAACTGGATTCTGTAGAATGCATAGCAAACTGCCAGGGATCAGTCGACTGGATCTTGATACAGTCAACTAGACCACTGTTTGATTTAAGACATTGCTTTTAAATGTGGCAAAGCAGTCGACTGGTCTATGTTTCAGTCGACTGGACAACTGACGAAAAATGTTGATTTTGATTTTCCTTAAGGCACAGTCGTCTGGGAGGAGTCAGTCGACTGAGAAATTGATGCCCCAATCGACTGAGTCCCTGACACAATCGACTGGACTCTGCCATTGAACTTCAATACCTTTCTACATGAGACCTTCAGTCGACTGGACTCCCGATACAGTCGACTGGACCTCTGTTTTCAAAACTGAATTCTTTTGGGAAGTGTTCTAATTGGCAAAACTTTTTATAACTCTGATTTTAATGGTTTTACTTACATTTTCTACTGCTACTAACATTAATGGAACTGGATAAGTCTTGGTGGCGTGCCACATGTCCTAATTCCGCGCATAGCGGGATGGGTCATGACATTTATTGGTATCAGAGCTATAGATAAAAAAAACCTTTGAGAACGTTCGATGACGAGTGAAGTGTTGAGGGAATTATTACATATTCTAGAATACATCCATACATGGTAGAGATGTTTGGTGCATATTTATTGTTTTTTACATACATGAATTCTTGATTGTCATACATACATAGTGTTTATGCATTGAGATTAACAGGATTGTAATCATGAGTGACGATGACCAAGATCTATTTCCACACACTCAACGAATGAATCAAATGACAGAAATGATTAGAAATATGGGAGACATGATACGGAATATAGCAGAGCAATTGCCTCCAATGCCTCCATTTTAGCCAGTACCAGTAACCATGGTGCATGCACCTGAGAATAGGGGTATGAGGTCGGTATCTGAACAGCTTATAAGGAAGAAACCGACAGAGTTTCATGGCACTTCTGATACGACGCTCGCAGAACATTGGATTATGCATATGGAAAGGATTTTTCGATCTATCCCGATGACCGATAGGGAGAAGATTGAGAACGCTAGTGATATACACAGGGGTGAGGCTCAGAATTGGTGGGTGAACGTCCTAGATCAGGGAGCACCAATAACCTGGGAAGGATTCAAAGCGGAGTTCAATCAACGATTCTTTCCAAGGGCGGCTCTTAATGCGAAGAAGAGAGAGAGTTCGATAATCTTCGACAGGGGGATATAACACTTCAAAGTATAATGCTTTGTTAAGGTTTGGAAAAGGGTCTGTGTTGACAGAGGAAGATAGAGCAAGAAAGTACGAGGATGGGTTGAGAGATAATATCCGTCTGAGAGTAGAAACTTATGAACATTCAGTTGTTTCCACAGTACAACAAACAGTACTTATAGCCAAAAGTGAGATGGAGAGATCGAGGCAAAATCAGCAAGGCCAACAAGGGAAGAGGAACCATGAGGGTAATGACCGGAGCTATGGTGGATCTCTCAAGAGGCCGTTTATAAGAGACTCTAACTCTAGTTTTAGTGGGTTCAAGAAACTGGCAGGTAATATACCATTGTGTCCATTGTGCAATTGACCATACACTGGTCAATGTTTTATGACAAATTTCCTTAATAAAACTCAAGGAGCTAATAGTACAAGTGCTACACCTGATATGAGGGACAAGTGCTACGATTGTGGAATGTTTGGACATCAATCCAAGGAGTGCCCAAGGAAGCGTCCTCAACAAGGAGCTAGTTCTATGGCTTTTAGTGGATTGAAGCCTAGATAGACCAATGATGGAGGACAAAGGACAGAGCAACATCAAGGAAGATCATTTCAGATGAAACCAAGAGATATGGCTACTTCAGAGATAGTGGTCTCAGGTACTGTGCATATATGTTTGCACTTAGCACACATACTTGTTGACTCAGGATTTATGCATTCATTTGTATCGCATGATTTTGTTGGACATTTGAATATTAGATCGACACCACTAGGATATGAATTATCTGTTGCTGTACACCTTAGTAAGCCAAAAGTGACGTCTACAGTGTACAAGGACTATGAGATCAAACTAAGTGAGAAGTTGATGACTGTAGATCTTATGTCACGCCCCGGAACAGCATAAATAGAGAAAAATAAATTTCCTTTATAGGTCCATAGGAATTGACTGGTGAATGTCACTAATCTTCCCACTACATAGTTCTTGATAACAGAAACAACAACCTATAGTAATATAAAGAAAACCTATTATATTACAACATCAGAGTTGTTACAACTGAAAAGCTACAGTGGAAGTATATAAGGTTTGGAAGCAACATATGCCCAAGTACCAAATATAGCAAAACAGTCTAAACGGAAGTATAAACAACCAACTATCTCAAAGTCTTCAACTGGCGTAAACATCAGCATAGTAGTCCTCCTTGACATAGGTATCATCAGTTGGGCCACCCTCTGTATATTCCTCTCCCGGATGGTAACCGTCATTATAGGATCCGTTACATGCAGAATAAGGTACGGGATAGTCTGGACGGGGGAAAGTCCAGGCAATAAAAGGCCGTTAGCTTACTGAGAGCTAAGTGAGTATCAACTAACAAGGTACCAATTATCTGAAGTAAAACACAAGCCTATTAAAATATGAGTTTACATCTTATTATAATAATAACAATATCTTGTTCCTTTATTCAACCTCATAAACCAACCCTTATTTGTCTTGTTACTCAAACATCGATATTAATATATTCTGACTGAACAAACAAACTCAATCGTTTAACTCTAGGGATACAACCTCATTCAGTCCACCCGCTTTTAAGAGCATATGCATAGCTCACCGCATGTCATGGAATCCACGTCAGTCCGTCCCCAGCTTGTAAGAATAATGTATCCTGTTCACCGCATTTCAGGGACACAACGTTTCGAATAAGGCATATCATCTATTAACACGACTCAATGTCATCTACCAGACATCCCAACTCACTGCTTTTAAGTGCATATTACACAGCTCACCACTTTTAAGAGCATATCATAGATTATCTAGTCTATCTTAGGACTACTTGGTCCAACTCACCACTTTTAAGAGTATATCGTGATCAAACGTACGTCCACGTACCATTCCCAGAACTTACCAAACCTGCTTGTACTCTGTACTAATAAGGACACATGACAATTTCCCAATGTGGCCTGACTACTCGGATTAAAAGAAAATGGATATCGAACTCCTACAAGAATCAACAGATTTCCCAAGTTATTACTTCCATCCATTCTGTATAATTATACTTAACTTTGTTGTCACATTATCCCTATCTAACCCAAAATCGCATAACGGAAGTCCAAATTGAAAATCGAACAACCGAACCCTAATATAATAAACAAGCAAAGGAATCCATGTTCTGTCCATACCAATCGATTGGTATAAGTTCCAATCGATTGGGATAAAAGTAATGTTAATCGATTGGTAACAATGGCAATCGATTGGGTCTAAAACGATGTCAATCGATTGCTAACATTGGCAATTGATTGGAATGTCAATTTATTGGAATTCTATCCAATTGATTGGGTCCAAACTGATGGCAACCGATTGGTAATCATGCCAATCAATTGGCACTTCGTCTTTACCAGCAGATTGATAAAACAACATATATAAATGTAAGAATCATGAATATTACACCTCTAAGCTTCATAATAACTTGTAAAAACTTCAAATATAGGGACCAAGTGAGTTAGGAACTCACCTAAGGTGTGTTTGGGTGTGTGAGCTTGAAAAACCAAAGCTCTCTCTCTCTTCTCTTCTCTGCCCAGCTCTCTCTCTGCCTCTCCTTCTTCTTTCTTTCTTTCTTCTTGTTCTTCTCTTCTTTTTCTCTTCATCCCAGCAGTGAGTGTATGTACGAGTGTATATAGATATGGATATATGGATATATGTATATATCTCTCACAAGATATGTGTCTCTCTCTAAGCTGCCAAAACTGGCCCAAGGCCATAAATGATGATATATACATATATATAGAGTTGAGATTGTGCCACACGTTCAAAGCTAAAGAAAAGAAAAAAACTTGTCCTAAAGACCGGTTGAACTCAAAGAAGAAGACGTGATCAGTGATTCGACAACTGATTGAGATTTGGAGACGACTGGCCCTAAAGGCCAGTATGGGCAGATGGTATGCATATCTGGTCAATAGAAGATTAGAGATCGGTGATGTTGTCAATATCAAGATATAAAAAGTGTTCTTTACTTTTCAAAAGATTTGTAGTGTGAAAGCAAAGGTCGAACCCACAGGGATTGGTTAACTACAGCGACTTAATTTTAAAACCTAACTTTAGTTAATTATGAAAACGGATTTTTGGTTTGATTTTAATTAAACTAATAACAATAAAAATAAATCTAAACTACGAAAGCAATTAAAAGTGTTTTTGTAAATATGTAAAGGGAACCTAGGATTACAACTCCACCACTAGCTTCATAATATGAATATTTATGCATTCAATTAGCTTACTAAGTTGGATGATAATGGAGAATTGTAGCTACAAGCCCAATTCCTCCGTCAAGAAAATAACTATGGTTCAAGCACCAACATAATCCATCTTCGGTTAGCACGAATTATCCCACACTAGACTAGGGTTGTGGTATAATCCGTCTAATCTAGGCATGGACTATTCGGATACTTGATAGCACAATTCAATTTAAGCACCATTACATGTAAATAATCCATACAAGCACAGCAAATATAGATCATTGAGCACATCACAGTCAAAATAGATCTAAGACAAGAATAAACTTTGAAAGTAATGATTTAATCAATTAGAAGTACGATTTATTTATAAAAATCCTCGGAACATGTAATCATCATCCATACATAATAAAACTAAAATAAAAACATAAGTAAAACCCTATTACTTGGCTAGGGTTTCATTGAAACCCTAGATCTAGGTTTAGTTGTCCATAGAATTGATGAACAGCAAGAGGTTGATGGAGGAGGCCATTGGAATCCTTGGTCTTCTTCTTCTTCTCCTTGCTTTTCTCTCTTCAATGGCTGAAATTTTATGTGTATATGGCTGTGTATAATGTTCTGTAATGATATGTAACCACAAATTTGATTTAGAATAGGATTTATATAGAGTTTGGAAGGATTTAGGAAGCTTTCCTAAGCCAAATCGCACTAAAACTGCTATATTTTGTAATCTGGACGTCATATACACAAACCACCTTCGCTGGGCACTTTAATTTAACAAAATACGTGTTTTTGGTTTTTTCATAGGTCGCTCGCGCGGCCCGCTCGCGCGAGGTCCTTTTCGCTGCACTGCGCGACTTTCGTAGAATTGCGATAACTCTTTGCTCGGAACTCGGATTGACTCGCCGTTTGAAGCCACGCGTCCGTAACTTAAAGATCTACATTTTATATCTCTAGAGAAATTTCTCAAATCCAAAGTATTCTTTGTCAAAAATGCAATTTTTTGAGACTTCTACTGCATTCAGCTTTCACCGGAATCACCGTTTGAGCCCAGAATGACTTCCAAAGCCACTAATCATTGGATTTTTGTGCATTTTCATATTAAAGCTCCAAAACCTACAAAATATAGAATACTTATTAAAAATCACTTAATAACTACATGAAATGAGCTAACAAAGCGTATTTTTAGGACTATAAACGGCAACTATTAGTCGCCGATCAATCGGCCCAATTAATGGTATGGTAAACCTGGCCGATTGTATCTATTAAGAAGAAACGCCAAGGGAGAAAGAGATTCAAATATATGAACTGGAAACGGGCATAACAAAGCTAGATGATCTGAAGTCCGACATCTAAGAACCACTATTGGAAGTCAATCTAGGTAATGAAGGAGATCACAAGCCTACTTATGTAAGTCAGGTGCTAGAACCACAGTTTTAGGCCGAGGTGATAGCACTCTTACATAAGTACCAAGATTGCTTTTCCTGGGACTATAATGAGATACCAGGGCTATCTAGGGAATTGGTGGAGCACCGATTACCAATCAAATTGGGGTCTAGGCCGTTGAAGCAACTACCTAGGCGTATGTCACCAGAGGTTACTATAAAGGTGAAAGAGGAAATTGAGAGACTCTTGGGAGCTGGTTTTATTCGGATTGCTAGATACGTAGAATAGGTCTCAAATGTTGTTCCAGTGGTGAAGAAGAATGGAAAGCTCAGGGTCTGCATTGACTTTAGAAACCTAAACTTGGCTACCCCAAAAGATGAATACCCGATGCCCATAGCCGATCAGCTAATTGATTCAGTCTCCAAGCACAAGATCTTGTCCTTTATGGACGGGCATTTAGGGTACAATCAAATTTACATCGTCGAGAAGGATGTCCCGAAGACAGCTTTTTGGTGCCCAGGGGCAATTAGAACCTTTGAGTGGATTGTCATGCCTTTCGGGCTGAAGAATGTAGGAGCCACCTATTAGCGGGTAATGAATTCAATCTTTCATGACATGATTGGATGATTCATGGAGGTTTACATCGATGATGTGGTGGTAAAGTCTGGTGACAATATCGATCATTTGAGTGATCTAGAGAAAGCAATCAAAAGAATGTGGGATCACAAGTTAAAAATGAATCCCCTTAAATGTGCGTTTGGTGTTTCAGCAGAGAACTTTTTAGGTCTCTTGGTGCACCAACAAGGGATAAAGATAGACAAGAACAAGGCTCGGGCTATCCAAGCAGTAAAGCCCCCAGCCAACAAGAAAGAGTTATAAAGGCTACTCGGCCAGATAATTTCTTGAGATGATTTAATCCAACTGTAGAGGAGAGACTCAAGTATGGACCCCACTACTGAAGATCAAGACTGATAAAGATTTTAAGTGGGAAGACAGCCATCAACAGGCCTTTAAAGGGATAAAACAATACTTGTCTTACCCCCCCCGGTGCTAATGCCACCCAAGAAAGGTAGGTACCTCAAATTGTATATATTGCTCAATAGGAAGTATGTTAGCTCAAGATAATGAGCAAGCTAACGAGCAGGGCATTTATTATTTAAGTAGAATTTTAACTCCAATTGAGCAATGCTATGCGCCAATTGAGAAGTTATGCTTGGCATTATACTTTTCATCACAAAAGTTAAGAACATATATGCTGACTATTTCTACTTATATTATATGTCAAACTGATGTGATTAAATATATGTTGTCAAGACCTATTATGCGAGGCCGTATTGGGAAATGGACCTTGGCCTTGATGGAATTTGCCATCCAATACCGGTCACAGCAATCGGTCAAATGCCAGGCCATAGGCAGTTTTCTGGCCAATCACCCAGAACCTACTAATCTGGGAGACTTACTACTAGCACCAAAAATACTAAGTACATCCTTAGTCCCATGGATGTTGATCTTTGATGGCTCTAAGAATACAGAAGGTGCTGAGGTAGGAGTTGTCATGGTATCACCTAAATATAAAAAGACAAAGATGTTGTTTTGGCTCGATTTCAAATGTACCAGCAATCAGGCCGAGTACGAGGCACTCATCATTGGACTGGAAATACTCAATGAGATGGGGGCATCATCTGTACATATAAAAGGAGACTCGGGGTTGGTGATCAGACAGATATTAGGTAAATTTCAAATAAAGAGTTAGGAGCTCTGCCCGTTTCACTCACTGACTATTCAACTTATGGATTCATTTGATGATATAAGCATGAGTTACATCCCCAGGTCAACCAATACAGAGGCGGATAAGCCAGCAGAAATGGGATTAGCCTCGTCTACTGGGAAGGGTGTAGAGGATCAAGCCATAATAGTGCAAGTTCGATCGTTTCCATCAGTGGCAAAGAGAGGCTGGTATACTACAACTAATTCGGTCTTGATGGAGTACGATAATTAGAGAATCCCTATCATTGAATACTTAAGACACCCAAATATTAAAGTCAGACTATTCGCAGTCCAATTTGTGGTGCTTGATGGAGAACTATTCAAGAAGCCTATCAGTGATGATGTGATCCTAAAATGCTTGGGTAAGAAACAAGCCATGCAGGTAATGGCTGAAGTCCATGAAAGAATTTGTGGGGCTCATCAGGCCGGTACCAAGATGAAGTGGCTCTTACGAAGATATAATTATTACTGGCCGGGTATGTTGAAGGACTGCATCAGCTATGCTAAAGGGGTGCCAGGCTTGCCAAAAGCATGGTCCGATTCAAAGAGTGCCGACCAAAGAACTCTAACCTATTATCAAGCCATGGCCGTTCAGAGGATGGGCCATGGATTTGATTGGCAAAGTACTCCCACCATCATCGGGCAAACATTGCTTCATTATAGTAGCTACGGATTACTTTACTAAGCGGGTCGAGGCTATACCTTGTAGGATGGTGACTCAGGCCACCGTGATCAAATTCATTGAAGAACATATAATACATCAGTTCGGCCTGCCAAGGGTCTGTGTTTACAGGAACAGAGACCACAACCTTTGCAGAAAGCAGAGGAATCACGATGCTCAATTCCACCCTTACTATGCTCAGGCCAACGGCCAAGCTGAGTCCACTAACAAGATCCTCAAGGAGATCATCGAAAAGATGATCAATGAGAATCCTAGGGAATAGGATAAATTGTTGTTTAAAGCTCTTTGGGCCTATCGGACATCTAAAAGGTCCAGTACTGGGGTCACTCCGTTTATGCTGACGTACGGGCATGATGCTATGCTACCTAGGGAGGTCACTGTCCGATCAACTAGGAGGGAATTACAAAACCAGCTCGAGCTCGCTGAATACACTGAGGCTATGATAGTTGAATTAGAAGGGCTTGATGAAACAAGAATAGCAGCCCTGGACTCATTGAAAGTATAAAAGCTACGTACTGCCCGACCATACAATAAGAGAGTGAGGGAGAAGTCCTTCTGCATGAAAGATTTAGTTTAGAAGGCCATCTTGCCTATCAGAGATAAGGACAACCGATATGGTAAATGGTCGGTCAATTGGGAGGGTCCCTTCATCGTCCACCACGTGAAGAGAGGTGGAGCGTACAGGCTGCGTGATATGGATGGAACGGTCCATGCCATACTGATAAATGGTGAGTACCTAAAGTCTTATTATTCTACCTTATGGGAAACTATACACCTAGAGCACAAACCGAATCCTGACCTAGAATACGAACCCTTTAATTATGAGCCTGAACTTGAATAATCAAAAGCGTCATTGTATTGAATGTTGCTGAGCATAGCTTACTTACAAAAGTTTGTACAAAAGAAATATATAAATAAATAAAGAGAAATTACAGAGGATTAAAATCGGCCTCTAGGCCGAGTCAAAATTCCTAAGTTTTGCCTTCAGGTTTTTCCAGGTTTTCTGAGCCCCAGCCCGATCTTGCTTGAACTTGTCAAGTTTTTAGGACCAAGCACAAGAAATCGGAAGACTAGCCTATTGCTGGTCACTACACTTCTGAGCGTCTCCTCTAAGTTGGGCCAGGACCCCATCCACCTTTACTAGCGCTACATCATTTATGATGAACTCGGCCTCGCATTGTTCCAGTTATGCCTTGAGAGTAGCGATACAGGCCTGTAGCCAGGCATCTCGAGCAATCACTTAGGCACGAGATGCCTTTCCAGCTTCATACTTGGCCTTGGTAGCTTGAAGAAACTGCACCACTTTCTGCCGGGCACCAAGATGAACTTCAGCTTCAGCCTGAACAGTTGAGGCTGATCGCTCCAAGAGACAGCAGCTTGGAAGTCTTTCTTGCATTTCTTGTAGTAGAAAAAGCTGCCTGTCAGACAGAGAACGGTTGACCAGAAGTGCGCTCAAGGCAACATCAATATTGGCAGCAGCTGGAAGGCTAGGCAAGTCCTGATCAGAAAGCCCGAGGAGAAGATCCTTTGATCATTGAAAGCTCAAGGGGGAGGTTGCTTCGGGCTCAAACGAACCTAGGTCATAAGCCTTGAGGTCTAGGCCAACAAAGAAATCGTCAAAAGGGATGAACGGCTCCGGACCCAGAGGAATGGCCTGTCCAAAAATTCTAAGTTAAGGGTTAATATATTAGCAAAACAGAAAGAATGAACCCAAATGAAAGCACAATACCTGGGTAGGTAAGGATGTGGAGGTCGAGGCTTCTAGTGGCGCTACGGCTTGGGTACTGGGCTGAGAAGTGGACGGTTAAGATGGCGGTTGGTTTGGTCCTAGAGGAGGTACTGCGACTATTTCCTCCATTGAAGCACCAATGCTTATGCATGCCATAGTCTGAGTAGCTTTAGCAGAGGTCGAAACGTTTGCTAGAGTTCGGCCCCTAGCGCTTAAAGTGGGATCTTTAGACTGAATGGAGCTGCTAGGATTGGCCTCGTTCATCTCCGCTACATTTTCAATGGCCGGCTCCAACATCGTGGTGGGATTAGCCTGACCGATCGTTTTATCTGCAGTCTGTTCTATTATTGGTCGTACCGTCTGTTCAACCTCGTCCCCAGTTGTCTCTACAGTGGCGCCACCACCGAGCGAGTCCTCGCTACTAGAGGAAAGGACCACTTGTTCTGGGACATTGCCCCCAGCAGGGTCAACAATGTCATCCCTGTCAGAATGAATGAGAGGTGGGATAACTCTCAAAAGGACCACCCTCTCGGCCACCCGTTCAAGAAGGGTCGCTGCCCGTTCAGGGGAGGATGGAAGATTAGTAGGAAGGCCTGAAGGGGGGACTATTTGTGGCCGTGAGCTATGCCCAATTAATGGAATATCTTCTCCAAAATCCGCGTCCACATACTAGAATAAAACATAATGGGAATAGAAATGGATAGGTTTAATCGGACAACACAAGGCAAGGAAGAGAGAAGAGTAGAATAATACCTGAGTGGATGTGGCCGATGTCTATTTCTTTTTCTTTGATGGTCCTTTGCCTAGTGCTAGCTTGCGAGCTGGCCTCTTCGACACCTGTTTCCGTCAGGGTGGCACTGTTGCAACAGCGGGCACATCGGCCTCTGTGGCCGATGACATGGTAAATTGAAGCAGCACCTCAACAGCGGTGCCCTTGAATATCTGGGATGCCCGATCAGATCACCATTTGGTGAACTCCTCAGATGCAATGGGTCAGCTGCGAATGGAGTAAACTTGAGCGTGGCTTTTAGCCTGTCTGACCGCTCTCTGATCTTCTTCATCTGCCCATTGCTTAAAATAAGACCACATTCCACCCAATCCATTTTTACGGTAATGGATGGTGGAACAGGCACCTATTGAGAGAGCCCAATACTCTCGTTACCCACTAATCCCAATCGACGGCGGGTGTTGGTCAACTCCTGATTGGATGGGTGGCTGTCCAGATCTTACTCCAGTTCAAGGGGATCTGCAAGAATGATTCATTGTCAACCAGTTCAAATTAAGGTTTGAAGGCCACCGAAGGATCGCCACGAAATGTCGTGCCAAGGCTAGGCAATACCGGGTTACAATCAGAAGTGTTGTAGGGTGTGAAGCTCTCTGTGGAGATCTCTGAGGCATGGGCCTTAGCCAGTGCCCTCACCTCTTTACACCAATTTTGAGGAGGGGCATGCAAAAAAGTCTTCTTGACCTTGGATGATGCCGTCGGAGCTGTTTTGGGGGCCATTACAGTGGGTGGTAATGGAGTTTACTCGCCGGAAAAGATGGAAGTCCTTAAGAGAGAGAAGCTCTAAGTTTCTGGAGAGAGAGAGAGAGAGAGAGAGGAAGACACAGATGAAGGGAAAGTGGGAAGACGTTTAAAATTTTCCACTTTACACATATCAGCATTAAATAAGTAGTGACTGGTCGGATTCTCGAAGATCTGACAGTCTCTACATGGTGGACACGTGGCAGGTTCAAATTCAAAATGTCACATCAATCAAGGGTGGGGCATTTGATATGATCTTTAGAGGAGCAATTATTTGCACCCAAAAACTGCCAAAGGTTTTTGAGCCCAAGTGATGGGTTGAGATACTCTTGGGTATTATCGGCCCAAAGCGTGTCTAGGAGAGATTGCAAAGGCCCATCGGGCTTAAGGAAATAATGTCACGCGACTAAAAAAGATAAGGCTGTTGTCCCAGTTTAGTAGAGCCCAATAGGTGAAGTAGGTCATGTGTTGATCGATCTGGCACTGTCATTGAAATAAATGAATAATAGCACGTATGGGAGCCTGATTAGGGGGATAAGCATGGGTAATGCCATTCGGGCACCATACTTGTAGCGTGCACGACGATCAGACACTATGTTATAAAAGCCGAATGTATGAGACAGATTGATCAAGGAGCATTCGTAGTACTACCATCGAGCATGAAAGTCAGAAGGCATGACAAGGAGAGGTTGTAAGAACTCGGTAAAGTTATAACAAGCCCGATGGTGAAAAGGAGAAGGCGGTTCCCCTCTTAGCTATGATGGTGGTGTCATCCTTAATATGAGAAATTAGAGTCCATCAACGAGTTAATTATGATCACGTCCAGCTGATGTGGAAGGCTAATCCCTAAAAGAATGGGATTGATTCAATCAGGATAAAGATAAGGCAAGAATTTGGGATTAAGAAGGATTCTACAATCAATCATCTGCTTGGAGCGCAAGCTGAGGGGTCCTTACCTTATCTAGACTAGTATAGGCCGCTATAAATATAGAAGCAGGCCAATCGTGAAGAGGACTCCGCGTCATCTCGAAAACAACACTCAATACAGCATTCAAAGCATTCAAACCTTTATTCTTGTTATTCTGCATCCATAGCAAATAGGTCTGTCCCTTTTGTTATTCTTACTGTTTTCACTCTTTTGAACAATTAGAGAATTTTCTGATTCTGTTCTTTGGTTGTATGTTTTATTTTCCAAACATTCAATAAAATACCCTTTGTGTTTTATTACTCGTTTGTGATTGTTTACTTGCTAAACTCTTGCATTATTTGGCTTGTGCGCTCCAGTGCTGCCAAGGGATTTTTGATGAGGGTACTTTCCTACTTATCACTCACAATCCCTCTGTTTAGAAGTCAGATCTTAAAGCCTTGAGTATCACTCACTTAAGCGTATAGGAAATTAGTTTGCACACACACTGAGCCCGTTTGGCTCTGGCACACCCGCGCAAAACTACAAGCAAATAGAGAGAGAGAGAGAGAGAGAGAGAGAGAGAGAGAGCAATCCTGAAAAGAATAATTTTATTATGATCTTTAACATCTGTTTTATTTTGCATCATCAAATGTAGCAATGAATATTTTATATTGCCTGGATATTGAAAATTTATTACATGTAATTTATATCAAAAAACAATTAAATAAATACTACTCCGCATACTATTTTGAAGAACTCAAGGTACTCAAATGTTAAGTAAAATATGAGTACCCAAAGTGGTGATGTAATACCCTATATTTTTTAAGTGTGTAATAATATATAAGATTCTGTATACTTGCCTTGACTATACCTGAAGTTTCACTTTCAATCGATCAAGCATTCTTCAAGTAATCGAGAATTTTGTTTTTCAATTGATCGAGCCATGTTCAAGCGATCATCAACCTTGTCATAAAAGCTTGAAGGAGGAGCCGCCATTAAAGCTTGAAGCTTCAAGTTGCCAAACTATCTTCATATTCTGGACTCCATTCAGATGTAATACCCTTGCTCATCAACCTTGTCATAGGCAATGAAATTTTTGAGAAATTCTCAATGAAACGGTGAAAATATCCGGCTAATCCTAAGAAACTTCGAATTTTGGATATGGATGTTGGCCTTTATCAATTAGATACGGCTTACACCTTGTGCGGATCAACTGAGGTGCCATTCTTGTCAATCACGTGACCAAGAAAAACAATGTTTGGTAGCCAGAACTCACATTTCTTCAATTTCCCGAATAGCTGCTTCGCTCACAATCTCTAAAGTATAAGTCTCAAGTGTCTCTTGTGTTCCTCCTCACTCGGCGAGTAGATGAGAATATCGTCAATGAACACAATAAAAAAATCATCTAAGTAGTCCTTGAAGACTCGGTTCATAAGGTCCATGAACGCGGCTGGTGCATTGGTAACTCCAAATGGCATGACTAAGAACTCACAATGTCCGTAGCGCATTCTGAAAGTTGTCTTCTCCACGTCTTCAACTCATAATGTTCGTAGCTCATTCTGAAAGTTGTTTTCTCCCCTTGGGGAGTTCAAATATGAAATTTGGTGAAAAACAAACAAGATCATAATCAAGATCGAAACTATTAGAATTTACACTACACATGTAAATTTTACTATTCACATTTTTCAAATAAAGTCATATAACATTTAAGTCATATAAATGTCATTTACTCATGTCAATGCATTATGAAATACCATATTCCCATATCCTCAATTGACACTCCACGTTGACCCACAGTCAACCTCAACTCAATTATTAATTAACATTAATAATTCTCAAAACCAGTTACGCATTTAAACGAATATATTTTTCCGAGACGGGTGTGACAAAATAGAAGGTTTAAAAGGCCCACAGCTAAGACATTATTCAACAAATCTGTTGTGATATTCTGGACAGATTTTGTGCCCTGGGACAATTTTGTGCTTCAATGGTGGGGTAGATGAAGATGGAGGAGGGAGAGAGAATGGAGAAAGAGTTGTTGCTAAGAGAGAAAGGGTAGAGATGAAGGGTAGAGAGGAGTAGAAAATGGTTGAGCTGATGTTCTTTTTTTTTTTTTAGGCAGATTGAGAGTTAATGGTGAGCTCTCCTTTAGAAGGTGGAGTCAAGTGTGTATATATAAGTGGAGTATTGAAAAATGATGTGAAGAGATCCCTCTGCAAACTCCATTCCCTCATGCGTGTGATCTCAAGAAAAGTACATGAAATGGGACTGCAAAACCACAAATCCATCCCAATAGTGTTTGTGATATAATTATGATGGAGGCCCAGGCGCAGAACTGAGAATTGAAGACCCACTTTTGCTTTTGGAAGTCCTGGGCATGTGAATGCATGTAGACGAGAAATAATCATGTGTGGTAGGATGCATGCAGAATTTTTGACCTTTTGACCCAATAGCATTTGACTTGCAATATCTTTTCCATCCGAGGTCAGATTGGGATGACTCAAAAAGCGGCAGGCTCATGTTGATGACCACTTTATTTTAAAATGGTCAAATTTGAATTCCTTTAAAAATTGATTTCCAAAGAACCAGCTTTTTTTGCAAAAAAATGTGACTTTTGATGCAAAAAACTGTGACTTTTGAGTCTTTGACTCTTTAAATTCATTTGCCTTTTTGAAAAGAAAAACAAACATTTTTTGTCATAGTCCGGTCTCATAATAGAGGAATCAAGACCCGTAGCATGCCACCGAGGCTAAAACCATAATATTAACGCTCCCAAAATATTAGTTTAAAAACATGTAGCGGAAAAGAAACACAACTCTCAATTCAGTACGTATAGGAGCCAACTAAAATAACATTTTCGCCGGAGGCTTCAAAATTCAATCCAACTAATTTTCCCCTAGAAGGGTCCCAAAAGAAGCTTAAGTTTGTAATTAGAACATTTGAAAAGGTCCAGTAGGAGAACAAACAAGCTGGCAGGGGGTATTTTGACCGGTCGAAGGGTCCCGCTCGACCGGTCGAAGGTCCCTCGACCAATCTGCCTTTGCTAGCAGAGGGGTATTCGACCGGTCGAAGGGGTTCGACTGGTCGAAAGTCTCTTGACAACAAAACCACCTATTTGGTCCAACTTTCAACGAGACAAAAAGTCCCATATCCAATTCCACTTCTTTTGAAACTTTATGAAAGTTACTTAGACATATCTAACAACATGCCACTGAAAGGAAAATGTTTACTGAACATGTTGATGATGCCTATGGCACAAATCTCATTAGTGCACCAAGTGTTGAATAATCATGAACTATCGACTCCTTTAAGCACTTAACCCAAGCTCATGAGTTCTTTCACAACTCCAGCATATCAAAAGACACACGATAGTATTAACATTTCAAAACATATCCAGAGCTTCTATTCTCCAAATTCCCATTACCAACTGTAGACACCCCATTTTTGCCTAACTCAATCATTTCAAAATAATGTGCTCATTGACATGAGCCTATCACTTTTTGAATCATCCCAATCTGACCTCAAATGGAAAGATATTGCAAGTCAAAGCTATAGGGTCAAAAGGTCAACAATCTCGCATGCACCCGATTACGCATGATTATTGCTCCACAAAATTTTTTTAGGAAACACTCTCGGTGGATTCTTAAAGGAGAAAAATATAAAAATATAAAATATAAAAAAAAAAAAGAAAAAAAAAAAAACAACACATGCTGGGATCCCATCCCCATTTTCCTTTATTTTTCTTTTCTTTTTTCCTATCACTTCCTTCTCTGTCTCCCACTATCATTTTTTTTTCCTTTTTTTTTTCTCTCCCTCTTCTCTTCTTTCCAATATAAATACCAACTCCTCACATCTGCACAAAGGGGGGAGGAGCAGCCTCTCTCCCCTCTAAGGCCTTGTTTGGCCCTCCCTCATTTCTCTTTCCTCCATCTTCATCCTCACTACACCATTGAAGCACAAAATAGTCCCTGCTTGCCAAAGTCCACTGTGGTGATAATGATAAAAAATTCACCATGAATTCATTTTTGATTCAAACCAAATGAAATCAATTGGAGAGTGTTCTGAACTCAATGACAGTTTCCTATGATTTTTCTCAAAATTCACAAAAATCATACGACCCATTTTCAAAGCACAAACACACAAGGCATAATTCTGTCAGAAACATCAAGTAGGCTTGCTCAATAAAGTCCTCCTCTCGGACACGTTAAATATTTTGTTTTGCACTATTGTTATTTTTCTCATTAATCCTATCCTCTTACCTATCTCTGTGGATTTTTTCCAGATTTTTTAAAAATCATCAACTTTTCGTAAAAATTCATTTACTTTCGGTCGACAGTGAAGTCCTTGATTTTGAGTAAGGGTGCTTTTGAATTCAATTTCTCCCAATTTATAAGATATTGCAAAACAGTTTTCTCCCATGGAAAGTAGACTCATTTGTGAGCCTTCCCTCAAAATTTCATAAAATTAGAAGTATCGAGACCCCTCCGTTCCATTTTTGGAATACTCAACTCAAATTTGCCAAAAAAACTGAAAGAAAAGAGAAAAAAAATATTATTTTTTTACCGAATACTCCTAACTTATCAAGTTCTCAATAACTTTAATAAAAAGAAAATTCGAATATCACACTTTTCGATAAACTTGGGCACCGTCCCTTTCTTCCGGTATAAAAGCAAAAATACAAAAAAAAAAAAAAAAAAAAAAAAAAAAAAAAAAAAAAGAAGACGAAAAGAAAATTACAAAAAGTGGACTTTCTCAAAATGAAACTCCAATGCCGCATTTGCTTGGAATCTGCAAACAACACAGGTAAGACCGGTAAGTCTTCACACTTTTAATGGGCACCGTCCCTTACTTCCTGTACTTTTTACTCACTGGGCACCGACCCATACTTCTGGTACATGTTTTCCAAAATCACTGGGCACCGACCCTTACTTCTGGCATAAAATAAAATGCAAAAAAAATCACTTTTCAGTCATTTGGGCACCGACCCTTACTTCCGGCATAAAATAAAAAAAAAAAAAAAAAATCACTTTCAGTCATTTGGGCACCGACCCTTACTTCCGGCATAAAATAAAATAAAAAAAAAAAAATCAATTTTCAGTCATTTGGGCACCGACCCTTACTTCCGGCATAAAAATAAAAATACAAAAAAAATTCTATTTTCTTTTCTTTCTTTTGGGCACCGACCCTTACTTCCGGTACATTTTTTAGTAATTTGGGTACATATCCTTATTTCCGACATAGGAATAAAAGCATAGAAAAAAAAAATTTTAAAAAGTACAAAAAAAAAAACATCATTCTTCATTCACTTGCATAATGTAATACCCGTACCCAGAAAATGGAAGTAAAATTTATTTTTCATGCATTAATTAGTATAATTAATTGCATGTGATATTTGGGTAAGTTCCAGTTACCCCGATGTGACAAGTGCTTTGATAAGGGCACAGTTGGATAGATGTGAAATGGGACCCACGGGAGGTCCAGAGTGAATAGATTGCATTTAGTTGCATATATGTGATTAAGTGAATATTTGCTTAATAGCTTTTAATATTTTATTGCTAGTTATGACCTTTTGTGGTACCAATTTGGGTACATGTGTTAGGGTGAATTGGCATATGGTTCATAATTAGTAGGCTAATTAGCAACTTCATAAAATAATTGGGACCACTTTTGGGACCCATGCGTGACATTGACATATACCCACTTATATATTTGGTAGTTAATATAAAGTTTAGGGGGTTTCATAATAGGACTTTAGAAACTTTGGGAGTGTAAATGGAAATATGATAAAGTTATAAAATATCCTCTAATATATGAGGATTTATAGGTCGGTTAAGTTAAAAAAAATCAAAGCAAGAGTTAATAGAGAGTTAGACCTTCAATGAGCAGAAAAAAAAAAAAAAAAAAAGGGTTTCGCGCCATTACGTTGTCGTAGCTTTGTCGTACGACCTCTGTTCCGCAAACCGAAGCCATATTCGGACTCGTGGAGGTGATAGGATTATTTCTATGTTTTTCTCTTTCATTTTTGATGATGTTCTTCTACGACCTATTTTAAGGGGTGATACATATATGTGATATATATATATGTAGGGATATCATTGGGAATAACTAGAGCTAGTTTTGTGAAGGAGTTTGTGATTTCTAGGCTTATTTGGGACTTATTCGTGAGGTGAGTGTCCTAATCCCAAAATTGGATATTTAATGTTTTTTTAATTGTTATTAAATGCTTAGAATACTTAATTTATGATTAAGTAGAAAAGTATGTGATTAATTATTATTTAACATGTCCAAAAATGCTGAAATTGCCATGTTGACATGTTGAGTTGTTTATGTGCTTATTTGGGTCAAAGGATCTCAAGTGATAATCACCATTATTTAGCCCATATATAAGGGACGCCATTCCTTAGAGAAAAGGGGGATGATGATGAAATCTTCAGATAAAAGGGGACGGTGGTGACGACCACAACGAATTGACTTCGGTCACTTGAGAGTGTGTGATATCGCTTTTAAATCGACGACAAAGTGAGAATGGCCTGGAATCAGGGGTCCAGAACGATCGTGATTGATTACTTGACACGCCTGCGACCATATACTGTTGTGAATGTTTAATTGGTGTTATGAATCATTAAATACTCCAATTGTATAATTAGTACCACGTACTCATTAAGCGAAAGCTTAATCGATTTTTGTGGCTAATGACCACACAGGTTCAGACGAGCATCACAGTGAGAAGCGTTGAACTGTGGGAATTCTGGGATAGCTCAAGATTAATGGTTTATGTTTAATATGTTCATATGTAAATGAGTTTAGATTAGTAGTTATACTCCTGGTGTTTGGAGTTTTGGAGATAAACTTATATTTGGGTTTTATATTAAATCTTTGTAATATGAATTGTGGATTGAAGTAGTTTTGAAAATATTTCCAAGTGTTTTGGTGATATTTTGGTATTTCAATTCTTATTTAACAGGGGGGAATGGTGTTGTAATAGGGGGAACTCTGTCCGAGTACCATTCGATAATTTTAAAACTTTAGTTTATTTCTTTTTATTATTTTGTTTGATAAAAAAAATATTTTACCCCTGGTATTTCAGTTTAAAATGTTATTTGTGGAATGTTAAAAATGAATGTTTGGTCCTTGTTGGCTTTGTTACACGTGTCCTAGCCCGCGGGGGTGGGTTGAGGTGTGACACATAATCTCATTTCAATCTCAATCACTCTCTAAAGGTTAAAGTCTAGGACTACACAGTACATGTTAAAGTTCCTAGCGACACAACTCTTTCTCAAATCACTACATCACACATGCACGGTCAAACGTGACCACTCTTTTTTAAAATCACCTGCATACACTCACACACAGGTCAGAACTACGTTTGGCCTGATTCCCGTCTTGAGATACGTAAGCAACTCTCAAAGAGTACGGCCATATCCATCACCATTTTTCATCCTATTTCATATTTCATGAAAAAAAAATAAAAACCTTTTTTTTTCTTTTTCAATCGAAATGCCCCATTTTAATAAAAAAATCACTAGAATTGGCAACCGTGTTCGCATGGATGTTCAAGGGTGACTAATACCTTCCCTCGACATAATCAAGTCCCCAAACCCATCTCAAAATATCTGGTTTTTGCATGGCTATTCAGAGTCACACTTTTAAAGGGCCCACTTTTCTCAAAACTATATTTCAAAAGTCAAAGATGAATTACTTTAATTGTCTTTGCAGGGGTCCTAATACCCCAAATGTAGGTGGCGACTCTGAACATTTCAAATAGGTCCTACCATACTCTTTTCACCTTCTTAATAAAAAAATCAAGTCACAATTCACCCACTCTCAGGAAGCCGGGCCCACACCGACAGCCTGGCATTCCGAGGGCGCGGGTTCGACAGCTGGCGACTCTACTGGGGATACACTTAAGAAGACTCAGGCCATCACTTTAGTGATTTTCGTCACAATGGGGCATTTCTTTTATACTAACAATTTATGTTTTACCTTTTCTTTGTAAATTCATATTCTTTTGCACAGGTGTTTGCGACTCAGGCTGAAATAAAACTGTAAGGCCAATGCCAAAATTAAAAAGGCTAATGCCACGATCTTTAACTATCACGCACACTACATACTGGCATGCAAGCATAACATACCTTCCTTAAGAGAAAACCTTTAAGATTAAATAGGAGGATTAGTAAGTGGCATGGCCATTGCAGTAGTACCGCCGGTACTAGCATCGAAACTTCCTCCGCTCGAACCACCAACCTGAGAAAGTGCTTCGGTGCTGAAGGTTATAGGTTTGGGGACCATGCCTGATTTAAGTTTGCATTAGACATCAGACTCTCCACGTGCTCTCACTCTCTACACATGCATCAATATTGATACATCACTCTTTCTACATACTCTCACTCTCTGTGTGCATCAATATCGATACATCACTCTCTCCACATACTCTCACTCTCTACACATGCATCAATGTTGATACATCACTTTTTCCACTTGCTCTCACTCTCTCAACATGCCCTCTCTCTCTCGCTCACTCTCACTGACCCCCTCTCTCTCTCTCTTTTCTCATTTCTCACCTGCTTCCTATCTTTTTATCACGCTCATGGACTCTCTCTCTCTCTCTCTCTCTCTTTTCTTTCTTTCTCACCTGTCCCCTCTCTTTCTGTCACTCTCCACGTGCTCTCTCTCTCTCTCTATAACTCTCATTGACCCCCTCTCTCTATCTTTCTCTTTTATTTCTCACCTACCCCCTTTTCCTTGTCCCCCTCATGGATCTACTCCCCCTCTCTCTTTCTCTCCTTTTTAAAGACCCTCCATGTCCCGTTCTCTCCATGTCTTTCTCACCCATTCTCTCTCTTTTATGAACCTCTCTCTATCTCATTCTCCTTCTCTCTTTCTTCTTCTCTTCCTCTTCCTTCCACCTCTTGGCAAAAACTCGTCTCTCCTCTAAAAAAAAAAACTAACCCAACCCAGATCTGAAAAAAGAGGAAACTGAAACAAGCCCTGTAGAAGAACTTCTCATAGAGATCGAGAAAAGGAACAGAGAATCATACCAAAATGGTTTTTCAAAGGATTATTAACCCACATCGTTGTGGTGCATGTGAGTATAATAGAAGACGGTGCAGAAGTGATTGTCCCTTGGCTCCCTACTTTTAGTATGCAGGAAGTATGAGGGATTATGAGGCCATTCACGAGTTTTTTTGGAAGCAGGAGCTTTCTACGACTTATTGAAAAGGTATCCGAGGCAGACCGTCGACAAACTATCTGCTCCCTTGTGTATGAAGCCATATCTGGACTTCAGGATCCCATTTTAGGTTGTGTTTCTTACATATTTTTCCTTGAACAACAAGTTCTAGAGCTGAAGAAACATGTTTCACAACTCCAAGCTCAGTCAAAACCACCTAAATAATCCAAAGAGCCTGATCTAGATCCTTGGATCGACTACGCCATAAATGATCTAGGTTGCGACATAGAAATTCCTTAGGAGTAATCTAATATCATTTTTCCCACCACAACTGCTCCAATATCTTCTGAAATCTCTAGCCCTACCCACATTCTTTCTGTTCCTCAAATTTGTACGACCTCTTCTCATTCTCGTTGGTCTGATCTGGTCTAGCACTTACAATCTAGCAATAACCACCAAACTTTCTCCAAGTCCGTTGGATGTCACAAGCTCTTCAGTCTCTATTCTTACCCATACCCCTCTGTTACTCCAACTTGCTCACATTGGTCTGATCTAGTCCAACACTCGCAATCTAGCTAGTCCCAAATTCCCCCGTATCAAACAGAAAAACCAGGGGTCCCAAAATATCCAAATATCCCTCCAAATATTTAAGTGAGTTCATAAAAAAATACCTACTCCATCCACTGATCCTTACTCTTTCTTCATTGCAATTAACTTAGCTCACACCTCTTTCTTGGGCTTAATGAGCGAGATGGAGAGTCAACAATTCACAAGGTGGTATGAGCCTTAGAACTAAGGCTCTTTTTGTTTTCACAAAAAAAAAGGAATGAACATCATGGTCCGTATTCAAGGTAGTCCCTATATGTCGAGTGTGCGTGGGATTGAACCCACATGTCTTACTACGCGTGTCCCTCCACCAGCTTAATGTGGTTTGGACCTTTGGGTACTCTTTTATAGGGAAACTGGGAGGGTAAGCATCCCAGGATGGTATTGTCCTCAGAAGTAAGTCCTGAAGAACATTAACCTAGGGTTCTGTGGAACAGACTATAGGATGTACATGGTTGCTGAAAAGCGTGTAGGATGTCGTTAGCGTTCGACCTCTGGAAGGAAGCCTCACATTGGCAGAACTCAGTTAATCTCCCACTTATCGAAATCCAAATGTACATTTGTATCATTGTAACTTTTCATATTTAAAAAAAAAATCATCCTTAGCACTATTTTTGCTTCTTACGCAATGTACTCTCACATTGGGCTAGCAGTTCAAGAATTAGCCGTGGATATACTATTTCTTGTTAGTAACATAAGTGCACTTTCTAAAATGAGGAGTTTAATCCCTCATCACCACTTTCATAATCCACCTGTGTTTGCTATAATCAATCTAAATTAGCTCAAAGGCTAACATGACATGCTTGATCATTCCCAATCCTTCATTCAAGCCTAATTCGATACAATGACAGCACATGCAAGCTAATACTGTGAACACTGACATTATCAATTCCAAGCAGTACTAGTGCATTCGCAACTATCCAAATCGTCTCATTGCCAAATCAATAGGATGTTTTACTCTCCCAAATACACTCTTACTCTCTTTTAAATCAAAAAGCAAAATCAAAAAGTAAAAGAAAAAAAATAGAAAAAGTCAAAAAATGAAAAGAAGAGAGAGAGAGAGAGAGAGAGAGAGAGAGAGAGAGAGACTATCAGAGAGAGAGAGAGAGAGAAAGGGAAAGAAAAGTTAGAAAGAAAAAGAAAAGAAAAGAAAAAGGAAAAGAGACACAGAGAGAGAATCGTCAGTGGAGAGAGAGGAAGTTTTGGTAGAGTGAAGAAAAAAAAAGGAAAAAAAAAGAGAGCATAAAACACTTCTCTCCCTCATTTATCTTTTTCCTTCTCCTCCTTCTCAACTGCAGCCCTCTCATTTCTTCATCTCTCTCTCCACGCTCCATCATTTTTCTCTTTGTTTCCTCACTTCTCTCTCCTTACCATACTTATAGTCATTGTTTTTCACCATTGTGCCTTGCGATTACAACCAAGACCAGAAGATTAATATTGTTTTAGGCGTGCGGGTGCTCTTCAAAAAGTTTGGAGAACAACACAGATTTGGGCAAGATAATTATACTTTGCGAAGCGTGCATTCTTTTTTGTATGGATGTGACGGCTGCAGTTTACTTCTTGTTTAAATGGCTTGATAATGAAGAAGTTCATGAAGACTAGGAAAAATGTTCTTGAAAACTCAGCTCGTCCCTGTGATTCAAATCATTTGTTGGATGGGGGCTGTACCAATAAACAATGGATTGATGAAAATGTAAGGGTTTTCTTGTTGTTCTCTTTTTGCTCTTATAGGTATCACAAAAAAGATCATCAATAAATAGAGAACGTCAAGGATTGTGTAAGTTCATGGGCGACCAATCACATGTGTTGTTCCCAACCATCCAGTCCATGCACTATTTCTACACCCTTTAACAACAGTCTGATTCTCCACCGATACACCCACAAGCCTTTTGTCACTCTCGCAAAAGACCAATACTTCACCCACTGCCTAAAATGCCACTCCTTACAAGGCATCAAAATGTCATACCCGTTCTAAGAATTTTATGGATTTAACATGCATAAATGAAATTTTGTGAATTATCAATGTTATTTGATAATTGAGAATGAGATTGACTGGAGGTCAACGATGAGGTGTCAATCAAAGACACGGAAATAGGAAATCATATGGCATTAACATGATTTAAATGACATTTATGTGATTAAATGTTATTTGAGATATTTGGCATTTTATGAATAGTAAAATTACCTGTGTAGAGTAAATTTCTGGTAGTTTTGATCCTATTTTAGATCTTTTGAACACTATAGTGAGAACGTGAGCTATGCATTGCATAAAAGGTAGGTGGTCTAGAGATTCCACGAAATTAGTTTCAGAACTTGATTTTTGGACCCAAACGGAATTTAGTCGAAAACTTTTATAAATTTTTGTTTTCACTCGTGAAGTTATAAAATGGACGTTTCAGGACTTAATTATAAATTTTGAGAACTCGTGGGGAGTTAAATGTAGTTCCTAAGGGTTGTGCCTATAAATAGGAGACTTGAGATATTTGTTCATAATATCTTCAAAACTCAATAATCTAGAGAGAGGAGAGAGAAAGGAGATTTGATCCTACGATCTTCCTGACGACAAACGGCGACCGTTCGTCCGTCAGTTTTTGACCAAATTTCATATTTGGACTCCTCGAGGTAAGAGCTTCATTTTGATACCTCTTAAGCCTCGTTTGATAAAGTTTTTCTGAAAAGATAACGTTAAGAAATTAGAAAAAACATGTCTACACTTGTAGGAATCGCTTGAGATCAGAGATCCGACGTTTATTTAGTTTCCTAGTACTTCTCCTGAAGTTTGAAAGTTATAGCTCGAGGTATGAAATCCGAACCTATGTAATATCGGGAACTTTGGATGTTTTAGATATTTTGTATGAAATGAGATCCGGGCAAAATTCATGTGATAATCTAGGCCCGTTAAATTTTAGCGAGTACATATAGAAAAGCACGGTGACATGATTATGTGAGTATGTATGGATACCGGAATTTGGGTCCACTTTTGTTTTAAAACAATTTTTCAAACTCAAATTACAAGGAGTCGCCACTTAATTTTTTAAAAGGAAAATTAAGAAACCATTTTAAAAGCAAACCGATCTTATGCTAAACCAAAGATTAAACTAGGTCCGGGGATTATGGAATGAGAGGGGAAGGATCCCTACGGACTAAAACACCCCCTTATCCTATCTCGTGATAGGCCTCTACTTAACATCCTTTTAATCATATTAATAATCTAAGCATGCCCTCAGCTATTATATATATATACATTACAAAAAGCATGTCGAAAGGGGTGCAAGAGTGCTAACGATAAAATAGCATTCAAAACCAAATAAGTCAACTAGCAAGCAAAATGATATGCACATATAGAACAAGGAAACTTACTCGGGATCCCGTCGCGATATTAAATGTGCAATGCATACAAAAAGATCCTAAGAAAAGTTCTCTAATCACATATACACGTATAGAAAGACCTAATCTAAGATGTCCCACATGGAGTCGAAAATCAATTAAAACCAAATAGTGATATAAACTAGACAAGAGATGAGAAGTCATACCTCCAAAGTGCTACAAAACAAGGGTTAGTTCACATGCTTTAGAGAAGATTTATAATATCAAATAATCATTCCTAAATGTCTAGCTTAAATCTATCAAGTAGAACAAAAGAATTGACCTATTTATGGATTCCTTCTAATTAGTTGAAAACATATCACCTCTATAGATATGAAAGTCTCAACTAGGAGCCAATGCAATGTCCATATAGAGGTAGTATAATCTCAACATGATTATAAGGAACTCACAACTAGACTTAACTAAGGACAAATCAACCTAAAGTTAGATCTTAACTACAAGTATCAATATACGTGGATGAATGCATGGATATAAACAAGAATGAGATATGAACTAATCATTGATTTGGACCATTTAGCCTCTGAATTTAAACTTAATTGACATTATTTCAGACATGGGTTAGATCTTAGGACATTAGGAGATAATAAGATTAGAGTTATTCAAGTTTTATCAAAACTGTGATAGAATTGTGAGAATTATAGAGAGCAGACCAGACTTTCAAAAATAGAAATAAAATACTTCTAACCGTTGAATCTTAATGATTTTTGAGTATGTTATGCCTCTGTGAGTCTAATTTCTAACCCAAAAAGAAAATCAAAGATCCAACGGTTAAATTTCTGGGAATAAGGAAAACACTAGACATCACTCAGGAATCTGCAACTCTCTGTCCAGAGTTTTTGTATGATTTTCTAAAACTAGCAAAAAAAATGATAAACACTTTGATCTTTTTAGGGTATCTTCCTAACACATTGAGCTACTTAGAAAAAATTATTTGGGGTTAAGAAAACTTTATTAAGGCTCTAGTTTACTTATTTCAAAACAAACTTACTATTCTGAAACTTTGGACAGAGAACAACCTACTCACAAATATAAGGCCAAACCATCCTATATATAGAATTTCATCAAAACCAAACGTATATTGATAGACATATGAGTTATGAACATTTTCCAATTGGTCTCATCCCATTCCAATGTACCATGATTTGATTAAAAATCTTTGATCATAGTTGGTTAGTGAACTCACTGCACCATTAATGAAGTGGTGTTCATGGTTTTGAGCAAACTTGAATAACACCTAGTTCCTCTCCCAAATACATAGTCCTTGAGGAATAAGAGTTTACTTATCAATTCTCCTACCAAGTTAATGGTCCTTGGAGATTTCAGACAATACCAAACCCACATGAACCTCCAAAGGACATAAAGAGGGCCCTATGAGATTCTCAAGTTGAATCCTCCAAGTCATGAATCAAGACCTTGAATCAATTCAAACTTGTGTGGGTACAATTATGATCAACTTAATCTCCACATAACTCATAAGATTATGGGAGGCTAAGAGATCAACCCCAATAAAACCTCATGAGATATTAGAGATCTCATAGATTTCTAGAGGAAGAACTAACTAGAATGAAATAAAATCAAAGTTTATTTAGACTTAGTCCTAAGTAAAATCTCATCATAAACTAGTTTTTTATTTTAGACCCAAGGCTAATTTAGATCAAAATCAATGAACTGTCATGAAATTCAATCATAAATTCCATGTGGTGTGTGAAGAAATGAGGTTAGAAAAGATGTTTTGAAAATGTGTAAAGATCCTAGGACTATGAGTTTGTGATTGAATTAACCTATTCTCTATAAGATTGGGAGGTTACCTCTTATAACCTCAGGGAATTCTTGATTGTTGGGTAAAGATCTTCCAAATTCTTCAATCTCTTCTTCAAATTCTTCAAATTCTTCAAAGCTTTCTTCAAGAACTTCTTGTTTTCTCTCAATTCTTTCTCTAGATTTCAATGTATATCTCTTGTATATATGAAGAATGATTCAAGTCCCTACCAATGGAGATGAAGGCCTGCTTATATAGACCTCTCATTCAAGGGTTAATTGGGTAATTTTGTGTAGAAACCCATGTGCAAGAATATTCCATACGTATTTAAAACAAAACAGTCTGTTACAGGGAGCGGCACTCACTGAGTTATTTTCGGCACTCAGTGAGTGTCGTATATACTTTTATTCATATAAGTTATATTTATACTTTATAAAATATACTTTTATAGATTATATGAATATTCAAAATTCTTTTTCTTTTCTTTTCTTCCAAAATTCTTTTCCTTCCTTTTAAAATTCTTTTTCTTTTCTTTTAAAATTCTATTCTCTTTTCTTTTAAAATTCTTTTCTTCTTTTCTTTTCAAAATTCCAATATATACATGTATATATAATTAATTTGGAAATTGATTTTCGGAGTAATCCTTTCTTATACAAATTTTATACTCGGGTTTTTCCCGAATCACCCAATTCTCCTCTTTTCCTCTTAATTTTGAAAACTTAATTTGAAGAATCTTTGAAGGACTTCAATTCTTTGGAAAATCTTCAAATTTCACCGATCATTGTCGTCATCGGTCTTCAGAGGTAACCAACCCTAGATTCAATGGTTGGTCAAAATTGGGGTGTCTACAGTATGCTAAATGTTTATATGGTCAAAGGAGAGTTTGATATAATTTTATGCCGGTGCACGCCTCTCGATGTTTGAGAATTTATAGTAGTGATAACTACTTACTTGGTTTGGGAAGTAGCCAACCAGAGCAGATGGATGCAATGGTTGAGTGATCCTTGGCTAACCATTGGCATCGCGGTTTAAGATTTAAGACTTGCCAATATACTGGATGAATGCGTATCTCTCTCCCCAGAGACTAAATTATGTGATTTAGATGTTTAAAACATGAATTGATTTATATGCATTTGTGTAGAATTGTACACTCATCATATAACTATGCAGTGGAAATTTCTTCCATTGCAGGTGAAAAGAAAAAGGGAAAGAAGAAGCATGAAGAGTGAGGCCGAGTTGACGACGAGGAACACACTTGTTTATGTTTTTTTTTTTTGGTTTCTTTCCAATAATGTAATAGGAAATTTAAATTCATAATATGTCATAACTAAATCTTGGGAAGGATTTGTAGTATTGTAATCTGTGGTAAGACCTTAGTAATTATGTTTTAAATCATCGTTAGATAGTTGTGAATGTGTTGGTTTTGGTTTTGGAAACCATAGAATTGGATTCTGTAGAATGCTTAGCAAACTGCCAGGGATCAGTCGACTGGATCTTGATACAGTCGACTGGACCACTATTTGATTTAAGACACTCCTTTTATATGTGGCAAAACAGTCGACTGGTCTATGTTTCAGTCGACTGGACAACTGACGAAAAATGTTGATTTTGATTTTGCTCAAAGCACAGTCGTCTGGGAGGAGTCAGACGACTGAGAAATTGAGGCCACAGTCAACTGAGTCCCTGACACAATCGACAGGACTAGGCCATTGAACTTCAATACCTTTCTACTTCAGACCTTCAGTCGACTGGACTCCCGATACAGTCGACTGGACCTCTGTTTTCAAAATTGAATTCTTTTGGGAAGTGTTCTAATTGGCAAAACTTTTTATAACTCTAATTTTAATGGTTTTACTTACATTTTCTGCTGCTACTAACATTAATAGAACTGGATAAGTCTTGGTGGCGTGCCACATGTCCTAATTCCGCGCATAGCGGGATGGGTCGTGACATTTATTGGTATCAGAGCTATAGATAACAAAACCTTTGGGAACGTTCGATGACGAGTGAAGTGTTGAGGGAATTATTACATATTCTATAATACATCCATACATGGTAGAGATGTTTGGTGCATATGTATTGTTTTTTACATACATGAATTCTTGATTGTCATACATGTATAGTGTTTATGCATTGAGATTAACAGGATTGTAATCATGAGTGACGATGACCAAGATCTATTGCCACACACTCAACGAATGAATCAAATGACAGAAATGATTAGAAATATGGGAGACATGATACGGAATATATCGGAGCAATTACCTCCAATACCTCCATTTTAGCCAGTACCAGTAACCATGGTGCATGCACCTAAGAATAGGGGTTATGAGGTCGGTATCTGAATAGTTTATAAGGAAGAAACCGACAGAGTTTCATGGCACTTCTGATACGACGCTTGCAGAACATTGGATTATACATATGGAAAGGATTTTTCGATCTATCCCGATGACCAATAGGGAGAAGATTGAGAACGCTAGTGATATACTCAGGGGTAAGGCTCAGAATTGGTGGGTGAATGTCCTAGATCAGGGAGCACCGATAACCTGGGAAGGATTCAAAGCGGAGTTCAATCAACGATTCTTTCCAATGGCGGCTCTTGATGAGAAGAAGAGAGAGAGTTCGATAATCTTCGACAGGGGGATGTAACACTTCGAAGTATAATGCTTTGTTAAGGTTTGGAAAAGGGTCTGTGTTGACAGAGGAAGATAGAGCAAGAAAGTACGAGGATGGGTTGAGAGATAATATCCGCCTGAGAGTAGAAACTTATGAACATTCAGTTGTTGCCATAGTACAACAAACAGTACTTGTAGCCGAAAGTGGGATGGAGAGATCGAGGCAAAATCAGCAAGGCCACAAGGGAAGAGGAACCATGAGGGTAATGATCGGAGCTATGGTGGATCTCTCAAGAGGCCGTTTGCAAGAGACTCTAACTCTAGTTTCAGTGGGTTCAGGAAACTGGCAGGTAATATACCATTGTGTCCATTGTGCAATTGACCACACACTGGTCAATGTTTTATGACAAATTTCCTTAATAAAACGCAAGGATCTAACAATACAAGTGTTACACCTGATATGAGGGACAAGTGCTACTATTGTGGAATGTTTGGACATCAATCCAAGGAGTGCCCGAGGAAGCGTCCTCAACAAGGAGCTAGTTCTATGGCTTCTAGTGGATTGAAGCCTAGATTGACCAATGATGGAGGACAAAGGACAGAGCAACATCAAGGAAGATCATTTCAGATGAAACCAAGAGATATGGCTACTTCAGAGACAGTGGTCTCAGGTATTGTGCATATATGTTCGCACTTAGCACACATACTTGTTGACTCAGGATTTAGGCATTCATTTGTATCGCATGATTTTGTTGGACATTTGAATGTTAGATTGGCACCACTAGGATATGAATTATCTGTTGCTGTACACCTTAGTAAGCCAAAAGTGACGTCTACAGTGTACAAGGACTATGAGATCAAACTAAGTGAGAAGTTGATGATTGTAGATCTTATGTCACACCCCGGAACAGCATAAATAGAGAAAAATAAATTTCCTTTATGGGTCCATAGGAATTGACTGGGGAATGTCACTAATCTTCCCACTACACAGTTCTTGATAACAGAAAGAACAACCCATAGTAATATAATGGAAACCTATTATATTACAACATCAGAGTTGTTACAACTGAAAAGCTACAGTGGAAGTATATAAGGTTTGGAAGCAACATATGCCCAAGTACCAAATATAACAAAACAGTCTAAACGGAAGTATAAACAATCAACTATCTCGAAGTGTTCAACTGGCGTAAACATCAGCATAGTAGTCCTCCTTGACATAGGTATCATCAGTTGGGCCACCCTCTGTGTATTCCTCTCCCGGATGGTAACCGTCATTATAGGATCCGTCACCTGCAGAATAACGGGATAGTCTGGACGGGAGAAAGTCCAGGCAATAAAAGGCCGTCAGTTCATTAAGAGCTGAGTGAGTATCAACTAACAAGGTACCAATTATCTGAAGTAAAACACAAGCCTATTAAAACATGAGTTTACATCTTATTATAATAATAACAATATCTTGTTCCTTTATTCAACCTCATAAACCAACCCTTATTGTCTTGTTACTCAAACATCGATATTAATATATTCTGACTGAACAAACAGACTCAATCGTTTAACTCTAGGGATACAACCTCATTCACTCCACCGCTTTTAAGAGCATATGCATAGCTCACCGCTTGTCATGGAATCCACGTCAGTCCGTACCCAGCTTGTAAGAACAATGTATCCTGTTCACCGCATTTCAGGGACACAACGTTTCGAACAAGGCATATCATCTATTAACACGACTCAATGTCATCTACCAGACATCCGAACTCACCACTTTTAAAAGCATATTACACAGCTCACCGCTTTTAAGAGCATATCATAGATTATCTGGTCTATCTTAGGACTACTTGGTCCAGCTCACCGCTTTTAAGAGCATATCATGATCAAACGTACGTCTACGTACCATTCCCAGAACTTACCAAACCTGCTTATACTCTGTACTAATAAGGACACATAACAATTTCCCAATGTGGCCTGACTACTCGAATTAAAAGAAAATGGATGTCGAACTCCTACAAGAATCAACAGATTTCCCAAGTTATTACTTCCATCCATTCTGTGTAATTATACTTAACTTTGTTGTCACATTATCCCTCTCTAACCCAAAATCGCATAACGGAAGTCCAAATCGAAAATCGAACAACCGAACCCTAATATAATAAACAAGCAAAGGAATCCATGTTTTGCCCATACCAATCGATTGGGATAAAAGTAATGTTAATCGATTGCTAACAATGGCAATCGATTGGGTCTAAAACGATGTCAATCGATTGCTAACATTGGCAATCGATTGGAATGTCAATTGATTGGAATTCTATCCAATTGATTGGGTCCAGACTGATGGTAACTGATTGGTAATTATGTCAATCGATTGGCACTTCGTCTTTACCAGCAGATTGATAAAACAACATATATAAATGTAAGAATCATGAATATTACACCTCTAAGCTTCATAATAACTTGTAAAAACTTCAAATATAGGGACCAAGTGAGTTAGGAACTCACCTAAGGTGTGTTTGGGTGTGTGAGCTTGAAAAACCAAAGCTCTCTCTCTCTCTCTTCTCTTCTCTGCCCAGCTCTCTCTCTCTGTCTCTCCTTCTTCTTTCTTTCTTTCTTCTTGTTCTTCTCTTCTTCTTCTCTTCCTCCTAGCAGTGAGTGTGTGTACGAGTGTATATAGATATAGATATATGGATATATGTACATATCTCTCACAAGATATGTGTCTCTCTCTAAGCTGCCAAAACTGGCCTAAGGCCATAAATGATGATATATACATATATATTGAGTTAAGATTGTGCCACACGTTCAAAGCTAAAGAAAAGAAGAAAAATTGTCCCAGCTTATGCCAATCGATTGGTATAGATGGCAATCGATTGGAAACAGATATTTGAAGGCAATCGATTGAAAAGAAAAGTAATCGATTAGGATGTTGCTGTGTCATTACTTTTAGTTGGTAAAATGGCAATCGATTGGTAAGATGTCAATCGATTGGTATCAAAAAGTGGCAATCGATTGGGAATCAAGGCAATCGATTGGTAACCAAATTTCATCAAAAAGAAAGAAAAGTTTATAGAATGAAGTTTTACTTATATATACTCTCCAGAAATTCAGGGTTTTACATCATCCACCACTCAACAAAAGATTTCATTCTCAAAATCATAAGCAAACTAGGCTAAAACAAAAACGAAAACTTCTCACGCATCTCTGACTCTAGCTCCCACGAAGCTTCTCCTTCATCATGATGTTTCCACTGGACCTTGACTAGCAGAATCTCCTTATTTTTGAGCTTTTTGATTCCTTGATCAAAAACACGAATGTAACATTGTCGTTGACTTCAATATCTTCAAAGTTAATCTCATGCGCTGGGTTGTGGGCACACTTTCTCAGCATACTGATGTGGAAAACGTTGTGCACTCCTGACATCTTCGGTGGCAATGCAAGTTGATAAGCAATTTTTCGAACACGCTCTAAAATCTTGAATGGTTCGATGAATTACTGCGATAACTTGCCTCTCTTTTGACCAAATCTGACGATACCTCGAACAGGTGAAACCTTGAGTATCATGTGATCTCCAACGGTAAACTCCAAGTCTTTGCGTCACTTGTCAGCATAACTCTTGTGTCGAGTCTGAGCTATCTTCATCTTTTCACGCATTATCTAGATCTTCTCACTGGTCTCTTGTACCATTTCTGGCCCAAGAAGTTGAGTATCTCTGACTTCGGTCCGTACAAAGCTTCAAACGGCGCCATCCCTATGGTCGAATGATAACTGTTGTTGTAGGTGAACTCAATCAAAGGTAAGTGTGTCTCCTAAGAATTCTTAAAATCAATGACACAAGCACGTAACATACCCTCCATTACTTGATTAACTTGTTCAGTCTGACCATCGGTCTGCAGATGAAAAGTTGAACTCAAGTTTAACGTCGTTCCCATCGTTGTTTGGAGACTCTTCCAAAATTCTATAGTAAGACGCGAATCTCGATCTGACACAATAGAAACAGGTACTCTGTGTAACCGTACTACGTGTTGCAGATACATCCGGCTGAAACGTTCCACTGAATACATCATACTGTAGGCGATAAAGTGTGCCGTCTTTGTAGGTCAATCCACGATTACCCAAATAGCATCATGGTTCTGCTGTGACTTCGGCAATCCTACCATAAAATCCATGGTGATGTGTTCCCATTTCCATTGAAAAATTAGTAACGGCTGTAGAAGTCTAGATGGTTTATGATGTTCTGGCTTCACTTGCTTACAAGTAAGACATTGAGATACATACTCGGCTATCTCTCTCTTCATTCCTTTCCACCAGAAATTCCTCTTCAGATCCTTGTACATCTTTGTACCTCCTGGATAAATTGTCATCCATGACTTATGAGCTTCATCCAATATTTCTTTCTGGAGATTTTCTTTGTCAGGTACACAGAGTCTACCTTTACATCATAATGCTCCGTCTGTACTGATACTCCAGACTCTGGCTCCTTAGCTGACATCTTCGCGAACCACAACTTTAGATCTTCAATTGTTTGTTGAGCTGCTATGATACTACTGATCAAAGTTGGTTGTACCATAAGACATCCAAAATATTGTCTTTCCATTGGTCCCACTAATTGAAGCTCGAATTTAGCTAACACTTCTAATGCTCTCCATTCTTGAATTAGCAATTTACGACTCAATGCATCTGGTACGACATTCGCTTTCTCTGGATGGTACTGTAACGAAAAGTCATAGTCCTTGAGTAACTCCATCCATCTTCGTTGTCGCATGTTCAACTCCTTCTGAGAGAACAAATACTTCAAACTCTTATGATCGAAAAATAGATCGAACTTTTCTCCACAGAGATAGTGTCTCCAAATCTTTAATGTAAACACTATTGCTGCTAGTTCCAAATCATGAGTAGGATAATTATTCTCATGTACTTTCAACTGTCTTGATCCATATGGAATTACATTCCCATCTTGCATCAGTACACACCCAAGTCCTTGGTGCGATGCATCACTATAGATCACATACCTTTCTCCACTCTTAGGTATCGCAAGTACTGGTGTAGAAGTCAATCTTTCCTTTAACTCCTGGAATGCACCCTCATGCTTGTTTGTCCATTAGTACTTTATTTCCTTCCTCGTAAAATTCGTCAAAGGTTCTGCTAACTTGGCGAATCCTTCTACAAATCTTCTGTAATATCCTACTAGGCTGAGGAAACTTCTAATCTTTGTAGCATTGGTTGGTCTGTTCCAGCTTAATACTGCATTGATCTTAGATGAGTCCACTGAAATACCGTCCTGAGATATGACATGTCCCAAGAATTTGACTTCCCATTGCCAAAATTCACACTTACTAAACTTTACATACAACTTATTATCTCGAAGTGTCTACAATGCAATCTGTAAGTGCTCCTTGTGATCTTCTTCCGTCTTTGAGTAGATTAGTATGTCATCGATGAACACTATAATGATTTTATCCAGATATGGTCTGAATATTCCATTCATTAAGTCCATGAATACTGCTGGTGCGTTCATCAATCCAAAAGGCATAACAAAAAACTCATAATGCCCGTACCTCGTCCTGAACGCAGTTTTCGACACATCCTCTGGTCGAACCAATAGTTGATGATATCCGAATCATAGATCAATCTTAGAGAAAATCCTTGATCCCTGCAACTGATCGAATAGGTCGTCTATCCAAGGTAGTGGATATCTATTCATGATTGTGACTTTATTTAATTCCCTGTAGTCCATATAGAGTCGAAGTGTCCCTTCTTTCTTCTTTACAAATAGAACTGGTGCTCCCCAAGGTAAAGTACTTGGACGAACAAATCCTAAATCTTCAAGTTCTTGGACTTGCTTTTTCAGTTCCAACATCTCAGTTGGTGCCATCCTATACGGAGTCTTAGATATCGACAATGTTCCAGGTATTAGTTTCACACAAAAGTCTATTTCTCTTTTCAGTGGAAGTCCTTTAATATCCTGAAATACATCCTGAAAGTCTTTTACAGTAGGAATCTGATCCATCTTGAGTTCTATACTTGCACTTCTGATTGTAGCTAACCCACTTGTTAAGAACATATCACTCGTTGGCTGACACTGAAATCTGATTGTCGGTCATCCTTGTATCGGGAATACAATCGTTCTAGTAGAGCAGTCCAAAATGGCATTATACTTAGTCAACCAATCCATCCCTAGGATAATGTCAAACTCTGACATCGATAGAAATACCAAGCAGTTGGAAGATTCCTATCTCCCAAAGTCAATAGGCAATCCTTACATACTTTACCCAGCTTAACAGTCACTCCCAAAGGTGACACAACATTCAGTGCTGACTCAAGTATCTGGGGTTCTAAACCCAACAGACGTACAATCCTAACAACAATAAAAGAATGTGCAACTCCAATATCAAATAAAACTTTAACTGGACTATGAAAGAGTACAAGCGTACCTTCCAAATGCTGCTGTTCATCAGCATTAAATCTTGCTTTTCCTGGGATTATCGCATTCATCCTCGTCTGATCTGGAGATCCTTGTATTCCTTGAACTGGAGCCCCTTAGTATCCTCCTCGTGGTGCACGGCAATCCTTGCTCAAGTGCCCTAGTTTATTGCAATTGCGACAGACAATATCTGGCCTGCGATTAGATTTGTGGATAGTGCATTTCCTTGCAATATGTCCTGGCTTTCCATAGTTAAAACATTCTCCACTATTGCTTGGCGGGGCTGTTAACAGTGCTTGAGGTTGTGATCCCCGCTGTTGATATTACTAGGGTCGATTATAACCCTGTTGAGGTTTCCTGGCTCCTTCCCAGGTTCTCTTGTTACTTTGGAAATTCCCCTGTGGTCTCCAACCTTGGGTATTCCTCAGTGGCTGTGTTTGGAAATTTCTTTGTTGGAAGTTCCTTGATGGCTATGGTCGATTCGTCTGTGGTTGCTGTACTGGATATGCATCCTTCTCTAGACTTACAGCAAGTCTGACTAGTCCTTCAAAACTCTGGTTCAGGTGACCAATCGTCATATGGCGAATATGGGGATTCAGTCCCTGGTGAAATCTTTTCACCTTCTTCTGCGGTATATCGATCATATGCTAGGTGAATCAAGACAATCGATCAAACTGTGTGGTATATTCTCTTACCGTCTAATCTCCTTGAACTAAGTCTAGGAAATTCTTCTCCTATTGATCCTTTTCATCTTCCGAAAAATACTTCTCCAAAAATCTTCCTTTGAACGTCTCCCAAGGCATTGCTCTTGCAGCGTTTATTCCTATAGTGGCTCGCTCAGCTTCCCACCAATCTGCTACGGCATAAGTGAGCTGGAATGTAGCAAGGCGACGCTTCTCTTGCTCACTGCACTCCAATGTTTCAAAGATCAACTCCATTTCTCTTATCCATTTCCCGGCTTTCCACGCTTCTGTTAGTCCATCGAACTTCTCGGGACGTAGTCCACAAAAATTTGCCAGTAACTTGCTCCTGTTTGCCTCTGCTGAAACGGTACAATTGGGGTTTGGACAGGTCGTTGATTTGTAGCATTGTTGTAGGTATCACCTACATGCTCCATTCTTTGCATGAATGCTTCAAAAACTCCGGACGGGTCCATTCCTTCTGGAATAGGTGCTCCAATACGTGCTTGGTGATTTCTCAAGGGTCCTGCCATAATGATAACGAGTATTGCCTACAATAGACACAACTATTAGCTGAGAATCTTCTCGCAGAAATGAAACAAGATAGGGCAAAAAAACATAAGAATAACAGTTCTACAAAACAACACACCAAAACAAACATACGATCAATAACAAAAGTGCTGCTCGTATAATAAAAGATGTACCGCATAGTACACACTAGTCAAACTGTGTACCACGTGGGACAAAGCAAAAACAGCACTAAGGTCAGCTATTACAATGCTACGACTAATACTACTAATATCTATACAAAGCTATGGTCAAATAGCTATCTCTCAAGCTTCCAAAAATCTAGTGGACAACATGTCCTGATAAAATCTAACAAAACATAAACCCTCTGCAGATCCTGACTCAAAGGTCATCAGCATCTGATCCTGCTGGTGGCGCCTCATCCTCCAAGTCAATATCCATCTCCTAGAGTGGATCATCTTGAACTGGTGCGACAAGATCTCCGGTTATCACCCTAATATCCCAATCCTCTATCACCTCTGCATCAGGGTCCTCCATTGCATCTGCTATCGCCTGGTTGGCGACCTCGACTACTACTGATGCGAATCCATTAGCTATATCAAGAGCTCCTGCTACCACAGCCTCTCTAATAGCGAAACCTCCTGGCTGGGCTACCATCCCGGCTATCCATCCTACTACCATATTGGCCATGTCTTCCATATGCATAATAAGTTCGACTGGTATCTGAAGAATAACCGGTGCCTCTGGTATAACGATCTCCTCATTGGCCATGTCCTCAACTACTTCATCAGCCTCCACCCCTATGTCTGCCTCCACGGCCTCTGGGTCTGGTGCTGGATCCTTGGGCTCAAACTCTGGCTCCTCCGGATCATCCTCCGGCTCATCATCATCTACGTTGTCCATATGCTCATCCTCTACTGGGTCCTCGTCATCTATCGGCTCTTCCTCTCCATCCCCGTCAATATCCTCATAGGGATGCTCGTCCTCTGGCTCTGGATCCTCCTCATCCTGAATCGGCTCAGGCTCCTGAACTGGTACGTCGGGTACCAATGATGGTGGGGCTGCTGGTGATGGTACCGCTACAGGCTCTGGTGGACCAGCTAAAATGGCTCTTAACTCAATCTCATCCATCTCTGGCTTACTCTGAACCAACCATAATATCTCCTGACAGATATCTCTACCAACTCTCGCAGAATGGTAAGCATCCATACGCATCTATGTCGGGTGAATACTCCCGGTCACATAAAGCGTCCTCCACATGTCCTCGTCCAAATGTCGACTTGCTCTCTAGCACTCTCACTCACGATAAAACTCTGGGTCGATTGGCTCCACGGTATCCCCATGGATCACGTGTCCTCCAAAAGCATCGGTAACAAACTGATGAAACTCAAGATCCATGCTATCCTGCCAAGAGACTATCCAACGTCAGACAGATGATCTTATCTCAGCTCATATCTTATCCCAAGGAACTCTTAATGTATTAGGACCAGATGGTATGGGATGATTAGTGAACAAAAGTATCAGGAAACCTAGGGCTCTGATACCAAAAATCCTGTCACGTCCCGGAATAGCATAAATAGAGAAAAATAAATTTCCTTTATGGATCCATAGAGAATGACTGGTGAATGTCACTAATCTTCCACACCACACAGTTCTAGATAATAGAAAGAAGAACCCACGTTAATATAAAGGAAATCTATTATATTACAACATCAGAGTTGTTACAACTGGAAAGCTACATCGGAAGTATATAAGGTTTGGAAGCAACATATGCCCAAGTACCAAATATAACAAAATAGTCTAAACGGAAGTATAAACTATCAACTATCTCCAAGTCTTCAATTGGCGAAAACATCAGCATAGTAGTCCCCCTGACATAGGTATCATCAGTGGGGCCACCCTCTGTGTATTCCTCTCCCAGATGGTAACCGTCATTGTAGGATCCGTCACCTGCAGAATAAGGTACAGGATAGTCTATACGGGGAAAAGTCTAGACAATAAAAGGCCGTCAGCTTACTGAGAGCTGAGTGAGTATCAACTAACAAGGTACCAATTATCTAAAGTAAAACACAAGCCTATGAAAACATAAGTTAACATCTTATTATACTAATAACAATATCTTGTTCCTTTATTCAACCTCGTAAACCAACCCTTATCGTCTTGTTACTCAAACATCGATATTAACATATTCTGACTGAACGAACAGACTCAATCGTTTAACTCTAGGGATACAACCTCATTCAGTCCACCGCTTTTAAGAGCATATGCACAGCTCACCACATGTCATAGAATCCACGTCAGTCCGTCCCCAGCTTTTAAGAATAATGTATCATGTTCATTGCATTTTAGGGACATAACGTTTCGAACAAGGCATATCATCTATTAACACGACTCAACGTCATCTACCAGACATCCTAGCTCACCTCTTTTAAGAGCATATTACACAACTCATCGCTTTTAAGAGCATATCATTGATTATCCGGTCTATCTTAGGACTACTTGGTCCAGCTCACCGCTTTTAAGAGCATATCATGACCAAACGTACATCCACATACCATTCCTAGAATTTACCAAACCTGCTTATACTCAGTACTAATAAGGACACATAACAATTTCCCAATGTGGCCTGACTACTCAGATTAAAAGAAAATGGACATCGAACTCATACAAGAATCAATAGAATTCCCACGTTATTACTTCCATCCATTCTGTATTATTATACTTAACTTTGTTTTCACATTATCCCTGTCTAACCCAAAATTGCATAACGGAAGTCCAAATCGAAAATTGAACAACCAAACCCTAATGTAATAAACAACCAAAGGAATCCATGTTCTACCCATATCAATCGATTGGGATAAAAGTAATGTCAACCGATTACTAATAATGGCAATCGATTGGGTTTGAAACGATGTCAATCGATTACTAACATTGGCAATCGATTGGAATTTTATCCAATCGATTTGGTCCGAACTAATGGCAATCGATTGGTAATTATGCCAATCGATTGGCACTTTGTCCTTACCAACAGATTGATAAAACAGCATATATAAACATAAGAATCATGCATATTACACCTCTAAGCTTCATAATAACTTGTAAAAACTTCAAATATAGGGACCAAGTGAGTTAGGAACTCACCCTAGGGTGTGTGAGCTTGAAAAACCAAAGCTCTCTCTCTCTTCTTCTCTCTGCCCAGCTCTCTCTCTGTCTCTCCTTCTTCTTTCTATCTTTCTTCTTGTTCTTCTCCTCTTCTTATCTTCCTCCCAGCAGTGAGTGTATGTGTGAGTGTACATAGATATAGATATATGGATATATGTATATATCTCTTACAAGATATGTCTCTCTCTCTCTCTCTCTCTCTCTCTCTCTCTCTCTCTCTCTCTCTCTCTCTCTCTAAGCTGCCAAAACTGGCCCAAGGCCATAAATGATGATATATATTGAGTTGAGAGAGTGCCACACGTTCAAAGCTAAAGAAAAGAAGAAAACTTGTCTTAACTTATGCCAATCGATTGGTATAGACGGCAATCGATTGGAAGCAAATATTTGAAGGCAATCGATTAGAAAGAAAGGCAATTGATTGGGATGTTGCTATGTCATTACTTTTAGTCGGTAAAATGGCAATTGATTGGTAAGATGTCAATCGATTGGTATCAAAAAGTGGCAATCGATTGGGAATTAAGGCAATCGATTGGTAACCAAATTTCACCAAAAAGAAAGAAAAGTTTATAGAATGAAGTTTTACTTATATATACTCTCCAGAAATTCAGGGTATTACATCTTATACCAATTATGATGAACCACTTTGATGTAATACTAGGGATGGATTGGTTAGCCCTTAACCAAGCCACGATAGATTGTAAACGGAAGGAAGTTAATTTTTGATCACTAGTATATGGAAGCTGTTGTTTTCAAGGGAATGGGGTTACACTGCCACTGTATTTAATTTCAGCTATCCGAGTGGGTAAGTTATTGCGAAAAGGATGTCTAGGATACCTATGTTCAGTGGTTGATACTTCGGCGACTGAATTGAAGATAGAAGACATTCGGATAGTGTGAGAATATCCAGATGTATTTCTTGATGATTTTCCAGATGTTCTAATTGAGAGAGAGGTTGAGTTCACTATTGAGATAATGCCAGACTCAAGACCTGTATCAAAAGCACCGTATTGAAATGCCCAGGTGGAGTTGAAAGAATTGAAAATTCAACTACATGAACTACTTGACAAAGGTTTCATTCGACCTAGCATATCGTCGTGGGGAGCTCCAATATTGTTTGTAAAGAAGAAAGATGGTTCGATGCGTATGTTTGTCGACTACCGGGAGGTAAACAAGTTGATAATTAAGAACAAGTATCCATTGTCGGGAATTAATGACCTATTTGATCAACTTTGTGGGGCACAAGTATTTTCAAAGATAGATTTGAGATCGGGTTTCCATCAGTTGAAAGTAAAGGCCAAAGACGTTGAGAAAACAACTTTCAGGACGCGCTACGGACATTATGAGTTCCTAGTCATGCCATTTGGGGTTACAAATGCACCAACCGTGTTCATGGATCTTATGAACCGAGTCTTTCATGACTACTTGGACGATTTTGTGATAGTGTTCATCGACGACATTCTTATCTACTCACCGAGTGAGATGGAACACAAGAAGCATTTAAGACTTATACTTCAGAGATTACAAAAGAAGCAACTGTTTGGAAAATTCAACAAATGTGGATTTTGGTTACCTAGCATTACTTTTCTTGGTCACGTAATTGAGAAGAATAGAGTTTCAGTTGATCCTCATAAAGTGGAAGCGGTATCTAACTGGCAAAGACCGACATCAGTATCAAAGATTCGAAGTTTCTTAGGGTTAGCGGGATACTACTACCGTTTTATTGAAAATTTCTCAAAGATATCATTGCCTATGACAAAATTAATAAGGAAGGGTATTACATTTGCATGGAGTTCAGAATGTGAAGATAGTTTTTAAAAGTTGAAGTCACGTTTGACAAGAACACCTATTCTGACGATACCATCTGGAATCGAGGGATTTGTAATTTATAGTGATGCTTCGCATTAGGGGTTGGGGTGTGTGCTTATGTAGGTTGGTAAGGTGATTGCTTACGCGTTTAGACAACTGAAGACACATGAGGTTAATTATCCGACTCACGGCTTAGAATTGGCTGTAGTAATCTATGCTTTGAAATTTTGGAGACATTACTTGTACGGGGGAAAATGTGGATCTTTACGGACCACAAGAGTCTGAAGTACTTATTTACACAAAGAGATTTGAACATGAGACAAAGGAGATGGTTAGAGTTGATTATTACGAGAGTATCCTTCAGGAAAGGCTAATGTAGTAGCCGATGCGTTAAGTCGGAGGACGACAATGAACTTAGCTGATGAGCTAACACAACAAAAAGAATTAGTCAATGAAATGGAACGTTTGGAACTAGATGTGATTCCAGAGACGAATGGTGGTTTGATGATGCCAATCATGGCTCACCCAGACATCATTGATGAGATTAAGAAGGAACAGTTCAATGACTGTTGCTTGTACAAGATGAGAGACGAGATACCTTTGGGAAAGCGACCTAGATTCATTTTAGCACAAGGAGTGTTAATGCTTGGAAAGCGATTGTGTGTACCAAATGTAAAAGACTTGAAAGAGCGACTTTTGAAGGAGGCTCACAGCACTAAATATTCAGTTCATCCAGAAAGTAAAAAGATGTACCAGAACTTGCGAGAGAACTTTTGGTAGAGAGGCATGAAATGAGAAGTTTCTAAATATGTTTCAGAGTGTTCAGCATGTCAACAAAGTTAAGGCAGAAAGACAAGTACCTGCAGGGTTACTACATCCGTTACCCATGTTAGAGTAGAAGTGGGATGAGATTATAATGGACTTTGTTTCGGGATTTTCGCGTTCGACTAACAAGAATGACAAGATCTGGGTTATAGTTGATAGATTGACAAAATCAGCGCATTTTCTACTGATCAAGACTACTAAACCTTCACGATTTGCAGAATTGTATGCAAAAGAGATTGCAAGACTACATGGGGTTCCCACAGTGATTATATCGGATCGTGACAGTAGTTTTACATCAATGTTTTGGGGGAAGTCTACAGAAGGCTTTGGGTACCAAGTTGAGTTTCAGTACCGCATTTCATCCTCAGACTGATGGACAGTCAGAGTGCATGATTCAGACATTAGAGGACATGCTTCGGTTATGTGTTCTAGACTTTGGGAGTGACTGCGAGAAACACTTATCGTTGATTGAATTTGCTTATAATAATGGATTTCAGTCAAGTATTGGAATGGCACCATATGAAGCCTTGTATGGACGTAAGTGTCGATCATTGGTTTGTTGGACCGAGGTTGGGGAAAGAAGGTTGATAGGGCCAGAGATAATACAGTTGACTACTGAGAAGGTGAAGTTAATCCAGGAGCGACTTAGGGTAGCTCAGAGTCGTTATAAGAGCTATACGGACTCTAAGCGACGACCGATGGTATTTGAAGTGGGAGATTTTGTATACTTGAGGGTATCACCTTCGAAAGGCATTGTCCGATTTGGAAATCAAGGAAAACTTAACCCGAGATTCATAGGACCATTTGAGATCTTAGAAAGGATAGGACCGGTGGCATACCGATTGGCTTTATCATCCGAGTTAGCGTTTGTGCATAATGTATTTCACGTATCAATGTTAAAACGATGTATGACGAATATGAATAAGATTATAGTACCAGAACCGTTGCAAATCCAAGAAGACTTGACCTACATTGAACAACCAACAGAGATCTTGGATCGGAAAGGGCAAGTACTGAGAACAAAGACAATTTCAATGGTGAAGGTATTGTGTAGTAGTCATTCAGTCGAGGAAGCGATGTGGGAGAATGAGGAAGAGATGAGGAATGAGTATCCGCACCTTTTCAACCGATGAGGTATAAGTTTGGGGACAAATTTCCTTTTTGGAAGGAAGAGTTGTCACACCCGTTCCAAAAATTTCATGGATTTAACATACATATATGAAATTTTGTGAATTAGCAATGTTATTTGATAATTGAGAATGAGATTGACTGGAGGTCAATGATGAGGTCTCAATCGAAGACACGGAAATAGGAAACCATATGGCATCAACATGATTTAAATGACATGTATGTGATTAAATGTTATTTGAGATATTTGGCATTTTATGAATAGTAAAATTACCTGTGTAGAATAAATTTCTGGTAGTTTTGATCCTATTTTAGATCTTTTGAACACTGTGGTGAGAACGTGAGCGATGCATTGCATAAAGGTAGGTGGTCTAGAGATTCCACGAAATTAGTTTTAGAACATGATTTTTGGACCCAAACGGAACTTAGTCGAAAACTTTTATAAATTTTAGTTTTCACTCGTGAAGTTGTAAAATGGACGTGTGTGATGTTTCAGGACTTAATTAGAAGTTTTTAGAACTAGTGGGGAGTTAAATGTAGTTTCCAAGAGTTGTGCCTATAAATAGGAGACTTAAGATATTTGTTCATAATATCTTCAAAACTCAAATATCTAGAGATAGGAAAGAGAGGAGATTTGATCCTATGATCTTCCCAACGATAAACGGCGACCGTTCGTCCGTCAGTTTTTTACCAGATTTCATATTTGGACTCCTTGAGGTAAGAGCTTTATTTTGATATTTCTTAGGCCTCGTTTGGCAAAGTTTTTTCAAAAATTTAATTTTAAGAAATTGGGAAAAACATGTCTACACTTGTAGGAATAGCTTGAGATCGGAAATCCGACTTTTATTTGGTCTCCTAGTACTTCTCCTGAAGTTTGAAAGTTATAGCTCGAGGTATGAATTCCGAAACTATGTAATATAGGGAATATAGGATGTTTTAGATGTTTTGTATGAAATGAGATCCGGACAAAATTCATGTGATAATCTAGGCCCGTTAAATTTTAGCAAGTACGTATAGAAAAGCACAGTGACATGATTATGTGAGTATGCTAAATGTTTATGTGGGTCAAAGGGGAGTTTGATATAATTTCATGCCGGTGCACACTCTCAATGTTTGAGAGTTTATAGTAGTGACGACTACTTGCTTGGTTTGGGAAGTGGCCAACCAGAGCAGATGGATGCAATGGTTGAGTGATCATTGGCTAACCATTGGCATCGCGGTTTAAGATTTAAGACTTGCCGATATACTGGATGAATGCGTATCTCTCTCCCCGGAGACTAATTTATGTGATTTAGGTGTTTAAAACATGAATTGACTCATATGCATTTGTTTAGAATTGTACACTCAGCATATAGCTGAGCAGTGGAGACTTCCTCCATTGCAGGTGAAAAGAAAAAGGAAAATAAGAAGCTGAAGAGTGTGGCCGAGTTGACGACGAGGAACACGCTTGTTTATGTTTTTGTTTTGGTTTCTTTCCAGTAATGTAATAGAAACTTTAAATTCATAATATGTCATAACTGAATCTTGGGAAGGATTTGTAGTATTGTAATCTGTGGTAAGACCTTGGTAATTATGTTTTAAATCGTCGTTAGATAGTTCTGAATGTGTTGGTTTTGGTTTGGAAACCATAGAACTGGATTCTGCAGAATGCTCAGCAAACTGCTAAGGATCAGTCGACTGGACCTTGGTACAGTCGACTGGACCACTGTTTGATTTAAGGCACTGCTTTTAAATGTGGCAAACCAGTCGACTGGTCCATGTTTTAGTCGATTGGACAACTGATGAAAAATTTTGATTTTGATTCTGCTTAAGGCATAGTCGACTGGGAGGAGTCAGTCGATTGAGAAATTGAGGCCCTAGTTGACTGAGTCCCCGACACAGTCGACTGGACTAGGCCATTGAACTTCAATACCTTTCTGTTTCAGACCTTCAGTCGACTGGACTCCCGATACAGTCGACTGGACCTCTGTTTTCAAAACTGAATTCTTTTAGGAAGTGTTCCAATTGGTAAAACTTTTTAAAACTCTGATTTTAATGGTTTTACTTACATTTTCTGCTGCTGCTACTAACTTTAATGGAACTAGATAAGCCTTGGTGGCGTGCCACGTCCTAATTCCGCGCGTAGCGGGATGGGTCGTGACACAAAATGACACAGGGGCAGTTTCTCCACTACTAAATATATGCATTGACTGCTTTGTATAAGTACATACATTTCTTATTTAAAAAAATCAAAACAAAAAGTTTTAAAAAAAAATTCAAAACAATAAAAATAAAAAAAAATAAGATAAATTTTTCCCATCATTCAATAATTATCATTTTGCTCTAAAATCTCATGATTCATTGGATATGACTGTCTTGCAACTTGTTCAAGTCAATTTGGATGTCGCATTAGACTTTGGTACGCAACACATGTCCAATTACCATGCAATCACAGTCCATGACAGAACTTGCCAAAAAGGCTTCAAGTCTATAATTGATCATTATAGTACCTGACACTGCTCATCATCGAAAATGCATGCTGCTCTATAACTGCTGTAACATATGGACAGCACACTTTCAAGGGTAAGGATACCTCAGATCCAAAGTCAAGGTGTGTTCAAGGGTAAGGATACCTTAGATCCAAACTCAAGGTGTGTCAGACATCGATCAAGTATCAATTGGGGCAGCCCATTGCTCCTCATTTCAAATTTGCACATATATGATTTCTAAAATCTAACAAGACTTGTGTCAAAATGATGAGAGGCAATCATTTCAGCTATCCATACATTATTATTCACTTGCTAGCCCACTTGAGCCATATAATGAAAATTTCTCTTCAAATTCAAACCCCCTGAGGATCACCCCCCACACTGAGGTAATGCAAAAAAAGAGAAAAGAAGTTCGGCGAAAAAAAAAAGAGTGCTCAATACAGAAGTTGGAAACAAATCCACAAAATACTATCCGACTTGGATACTCACTTCGAACTAGGGCAATTCTTCCCCAAGCTGCATTTCACTCAGCAATACTCACCCCATGCTAGACTAGGCAGGCAAAAAAAGAACTAAAAAACACAGCAAAGCTTAAGGTGATCTCAGGCATTCTAGTCAACCTTTTCAAAAAAAAAAAAATCTTTGAGCCTTCATGCGATCCTTCATTTCTTCACCCATGACCCTGACCTTCAATACAACCCACTGAAAGTCCACTCTGATTAACACAAGTCTTGTTGGATTAATTAAATCATACATTGCATCATTTCAAAGGCATGAGCCATCACATACTGTCAAATTCATGGTCTGATGGGCGTAGTGAAAACCTCAAATGAGCGCTATGAGTAAAAATCAAGACTATGGCAAAACTGTCAACACCACAAATACAGACAAGGATTGGACATTCACCAAATACTGAGGCACTGAGCCCATAAAGTCAAGTTACGTTGTCTTCTTGGGTTCCAACAAACAACAAGACATAATATCCACTAACTTATGAACATTCTTTTGCAGATGATAAACTCATGCATCGAACACTTTTGTAAATACTCTATACATAGCATAACATCGCATTAAAAAAAAAATCATTCATACTTTACAATATAGCAGAAAATGCATATCTTTTGAAATAGGGGCAACTGGTCCTGATACTTCCATCATCCTTGTAAGGAGAGCACTCACCTCTGACCGAACATACTTCTAAAAGCATAACCACTGGCCCAACATAGCTCCAAATGCCTAGCCACTGGCCCAACATATTTCCAAATGCCTAACCACTGGCCCAACATACTCCTAAAAACCTCACCATTGGCCCAACATATCTCCAAAAGCCTCACTACTGGCCTAACCTTCTTCTGACCCACTTCATACAGCCTTTGCTCAGACTCTAATTCTATAGCAACCCCTCAGCTCAGATCTACATGTCAAATCAACCTCCTCTCTATGGATCATCAAGAAGTATGTCTTGTACTCAGGATCACCAAGTCCATAACTTCAAGCTCAAGAGTGATTCCGTCAAGAGGCATCCTGTTCACAATATCACCGGATTCAGGAGTGAGTCTGTCGAATGGCATCCTATTCACACTATCTATCACCGGAATCAGGAGTGAGTCCGTCAAGTGGCATCCTATTCACACTATCTATCACAAGAATCAGGAGTGAGTTTGTCAAATGGCATCCTACTCACACTATCTATCACCGAAATCAGGAGTGAGTCTGTCAAATGGCATCCTATTCACACTATCTATCTCACTATTGGGAATGAGTCCATCAGGTGGCATCCCATTCACATATTCAAGCTTAGGAGAGAGTCCGTCAAGAGGCATCCTGTTCACATTATCACTATCGGGAATGAGTCCGTCAAGTGACATCCCGTTCACATCTCAAGCTCAGGAATGAGTCTGTCAAGAGGCATCCTGTTCATAATCTCACTATTGGAAATGGTCCATCAAGTGGCATCCCGTTCACATCTTCAACTCAGGAGTAAGTCCGTCAAAAGGCATCCTATTCACAATCTCACTATTGGGAATGAGTCCATCAAGTGGCATCCCGTTCACATCTTCAGCTCAAGAGTGAGTCCGTCAAGGGGCATCCTGTTCACAATCTCACTATCGAGAATGAATCTATCGAGTGGCACCCCGTTCACATCTTAAACTCAGGAGTAAGTCCGTCAAGTGGCATCCCGTTATCATCAACATCAACCTCAGTTTAGGATTACGCGGCTTCGCACTTCCTGGCTGCATCCTACTTTCATCGCTCCATGAACTACGGACGGTCTGATTCTCCGATAGAAAATACGTAGGCAGTTCTAAGAGCCCGACCACACCTTTACTTTTTATGTTCTCAATTAAAGTTTGAGTTTACACGGCTTTGCACTTCTCGACTACACTGTCTCTCACCATCTCTTAGCTATCCATGTTCGCATGAACTACGCGTGGTCTGATCCTCTGATAGGAGATACGTAGGCAACTATAAGAGCCCGACCATACCTTTACTTTTTATGTTCTCGGTTAAAGTTCAAGTTTACGCGGCTTCACACTTCTCAACTACACCGCTCTCACCATCTCTCAGCTACCCAGGTTTGCATAAACTACGCACGGTCTGATTCTTCCAATGGGAGATACGTAGGCAGCTCTAAGAGCTCGACCATACCTTTACTTTTTATGTTCTCTATTAAAGTTCGAGTTTATGTGGCTTCGCACTTCTCGACTACACCGTCTCTCACCATCTCTCAGCTACCCAAGTTCGCACGAACTACGCACGGTCTGATTCTTCTGATGGGAGATACGTAGGCAGCTTTAAGAGCTCGACCATGCCCTCACTTTACTACACTCTCAGTTAAAGTTTGAGATTACGCGGTTACGTACTTCTCGACTACTCCATCCTTCTTTTGTTCGATTCTCACATAAATTCCCAACGGAGTCGTTTGCTCATTGTTGTGACACTCTCAATCCCCAGCGGAGCTATCTGCTTAACCTCGCACTACTCCCAATTCCCAGCTGCCTACCTTGACATGCAACTCACATGCCTACTCTGGCACATCACTTCACTCTTTGCTAATCATGGCGTCACTCACTTGAACTACGCTCGTCCGCTCGTCCTGAGTCTTCTCTACATAAGATACGTGGGCATCTCGAATAGGCTTTGAGATCATTCATATTCTTGTACATGCTTCTCATTTTTTTTATAAAAAAAAAAACAAAACAAAAATTCAAGAAAGGGATGAGGCAAAAATGAGTGTTTCCTTATCTTTGTCACGATTTGCTTCACAAAACATGACAAAGAGGGGCAGCTGTAGACACCCTATTTTTGCCCAACCCAATCATTTCAAAATAAAGTGCTCGTTGACACAAGCTTATCGCTTTTTGAATCATCCCAATTTGACCTCAAATGGAAAAAAATATTGCAAGTCAAAGCTATGGGGTCAAAAGGTCAACAATCTCGCATGCACCCGACCACACATGATTATTGCTCCACAAAATTTTTGAGAAAACACTCTCGATGGATTCATAAAGGAGAAAACAAAAAAAAAAAAAAAAAAAAAAAAAACAGCACATGCTGGGATCCCATCCCCATTTTCCTTTACTTTACTTTTCTTTTCTTTTTCCTATCACTTCCTTTTTTGTCTCTTACTCTCCTTTCTTTTTCTTTTTTTATTTCTCTTCCTCTTCTCTTCTTTCCAATATAAATACCAACTCCTCACATCTGCACAAAGGGGGGAGCAGCAACCTCTCTCTCCTCTAAGGCCTTGTTTGGCCCTCCCTCATTTCTTCTTCCTCCATCTTTTTCCTCTTCGCTACACCATTGAAGCAGAAAACAGCCCCTACTTGCCAAAGTCCACTGCTTTGATAATGATAAAAAATTCACCATGAATTCATTTTTGATTCAAATCAAATGAAACCAATTGGAGAGTATTCGTAACTCAATGATAGTTTTCTATGATTTTTCTCAGAATTTACAAAAATCGTATGGCCCATTTTCAAAGCACAAACACACAAGGCATACAATCTGTTAGAAATATCACAGTAGGCTTGCTCAATAACGTCCTCCTTTTGGACACTTTAAATATTTTGTTTTGCACTATTGTTATTTTTCTCATTAATCTTATCCTCTTACCTATCTCTATGAATTATTCCAGATTTTTTAAAAATCATCAAATTTTTGTAAAAATTCATTTACTTTCGGTCGACACTGTAGTCCTTGATTCTGAGTAAGGGTGCTTCTAAATTCAATTTCTCCTAATTTATAAAAGATATTGCAAAACGGTTTTTCCCATAGAAACTAGACTCATTTGGGAGTCTTTCCTCAAAATTTCATAAAATTAGAAGCATCGAGACCCCTCCGTTCCATTTTTGGAATACTCAACTCAAATTTGCCAAAAAATTGAAAGAAAATAGAAGAAAAAAATTCTTTTTTTTACTGAATACTCCTAATTTATCAAGTTTCTCAATAACTTTGATAAAAAGGAAATTCGAACATTACACTTTTCAATAAACTTGGACACCGTCTCTTTCTTCCGGTATAAAATCAAAAATACAAAAAAAAAAAAAAAAAAAAAAAAGAAGACAAAAAGTGGACTTTCTCAAAATTATTTTTCTCATTAATCTTATCCTCTTACCTATCTCTATGAATTATTCCAGATTTTTTAAAAATCATCAAATTTTTGTAAAAATTCATTTACTTTCGGTCGACACTGTAGTCCTTGATTCTGAGTAAGGGTGCTTCTAAATTCAATTTCTCCTAATTTATAAAAGATATTGCAAAACGGTTTTTCCCATAGAAACTAGACTCATTTGGGAGTCTTTCCTCAAAATTTCATAAAATTAGAAGCATCGAGACCCCTCCGTTCCATTTTTGGAATACTCAACTCAAATCTGCCAAAAAATTGAAAGAAAATAGAAGAAAAAAATTCTTTTTTTTACTGAATACTCCTAATTTATCAAGTTTCTCAATAACTTTGATAAAAAGGAAATTCGAACATTACACTTTTCAATAAACTTGGGCACCGTCCCTTTCTTCCGGTATAAAATAAAAAATACAAAAAAAAAAAAAAAAAAAAAAGAAGACAAAAAGTGGACTTTCTCAAAATAAAACTCCAATGCTGCCTTTTCTTGGAATCTGCAAACAGCACAGGTAAGACAGGTAAGTCTTCACACTTTTAATGGGCACCATCCCTTACTTCCGGTACTTTTTACTCACTGGGCACCGACCCATACTTCTGGTACATGTTTTCCAAAATCACTAGGCACCGACCCTTACTTCCGGCATAAAATAAAATACAAAAAGATTCACTTTTGAGTCACTTGGGCACCGACCCTTACTTCCGGCATAAAACAAAATCAAAAAAGAAAATCACTTTTCAGTCATATGGGACACCGACCCTTACTTCCGGCATAAAAATAAATATAAAAAATTCCTTTTTCTTTTCTTTTCTTTTCTTTTCTTTTGGCACCGACCCTTACTTCCTGTACACTTTTCAGTCACTTGGGCACCGACCCTTACTTCCTGTACACTTTTCAGTCACTTGGGCACAAACCCCTTATTTTCGGTACACTTTTCAGTCATTTGGGCACCGACCCTTACTTCCGGCATAAAAATAAAAATACAAAAAAAAATATTCGCTTTTCTTTTCTTTCTTTTGGGCACCGACCCTTACTTTCGGTACATTTTTCAGTCATTTGGGCATAGATCCTTATTTCCGGCATAGGAATAAAAGCACAGAAAAAAACATCATTCTTCATTCACTTGCATAATCTCATTTCAATCTCAATCACTCTCTAAAGGTTAAAGTCTAGGACTACACAGTACAGGTTAAAGTTTCTAGCGACACCAATTCTTTCTCAAATCACTACATTACACGTGCATGGTCAAACGTGACCACTCTTTTTTAAAATCACCTGCATACACTTACACACAGGTCAGAACTACGTTTGGCCTGATTCCCGTCTTGAGATACGTAAGCAACTCTCAAAGAGTACGGCCATATCCATCACCATTTTTCGTCCTATTTCATATTTCTTAAAAAAAAAAAAAAAGAAAATTTTTTTTTCTTTTTTTTAATCGAAATGCCCCATTTTAATGAAAATCACTAGAATTGGCAACTGTGTTCGCATGGATGTTCGAGAGTCCCTAATACCTTCCCTCGACATAATCAAGTCCCCGAACCCATCTCAAAATCTTTGGTTTTCGCATGGCTATTCAGAGTCACACTTTTAAAGGGCCCACTTTTCTCAAAACTGTTTTTCAAAAGTCAAAGATGAATTACTTTAATTGTCTTTGCAGAGGTCCTAACACTCTAAATGTTAGGTGGCGACTCTGAACATTTCAAATAGGCCATACCATACTCTTTTCACCAAAAATCAAGTCGCAATTCACCCATTCTCAGGAAATCGGGCTCCACACCGACCGCCTGGTGTTCCGAGGGCACGAGCGCGACACCAACTATTATCCGATTCTATTACAAGTTCCTTAACAAAACAAATGAAATAAATGATTCGATTACAAGACTACGGGATAAACATGACAAGTCGTCTTCTAAGTGAACTCTGACATCTCGTGATCTCTTCCCTGATTCCTCGCCAACATTCACAGCTGAAATGGTTATTTGAATAACCACACATATTTGATTTGTTTAAGCTCAAGATGTCACTTCTTTTTCTTCGAGTGAATAAAATAACAATGCACATGAATGATAAACATGCTCGCATTCACATCTCTACATTTCATACTAGTCTCCGGAGTCTCACGTATACGTTCCACACTCCTAATCCACGACTCCTCGCCAATAAGTCCACGCGGAAAGGTAAGACCCACATTTCTTTTCTTCAAACGTGCGGCCTTATGCCTATAACGGCTCCACAACGATGACTTGGTACCAAGTGCTCTTTTGACCCAAATAAGCAACTAAACATGCTCAAATAGATTTCACCATGATTTCGACATAGTCAAAACATTTCACCGTGCAAGTGGGCCTACTTATCAATATAATTGCCCAATATGAACTATACAATCTATATATATATATGAATTAATACATATTTTTCGTACAAAACATGAATACATGTCAAGAAATCATTCTGAAACACATAATTGAATCACTCACCTCTGATTAACGCTCCTAAAATTCGTTCTAAAGAAAACCCAAGGACAAAGATTGTGCAGAAATCCGTGTAGTACAATTCCTATCGATAAAAAATCCGATTAACTTTTTATGAAAATTCTAGAAAATGAATTTTCGAAAAACTCATCCAAATAAGCCCTAGTGGATATCAAAACGAGGACCTTGCCTCGAGGAGTTCAAATAAAATTTGATAAAAAACCAATGGACGAACTGTCGTCGTTTGACGTCGTAAAGATCGAAGCTTCCAAAATCTCCCTTTGGCCTCTTTAGAAACTTAGGTTAGAAGTTTTATGAAAAATATCTAAGTCATCTCTATCTATATATAGGCAACACTTTCGGTAATTGTGTTTACCTCCCCACGAGTTCTCAAAACTCCTAATTAATCTTCGAAACTTCTTCTACGTCTAATTTATTGCTTCATGAGTAAAACTTATAAATTATAAAAGTTTTCGACTAAGTTCCGTTTGGTTGCTAAAACGCAGTCTCACATGATTTTACGAAATTGCTAATTAATCTACCAATTCTGTAGCGTGTTAATTCGTATTCACTAGGATACTTAAATTAACAACAGAAAAAAAATTCTAAACTATAAAATAATACCGATAGTGAAATACACAGGTAAACATTTATTTTCAGATAAACATTTAAAGGATTCTACAATGACCGTCTCAATCTCAGAGAGACGTCACAACAACAAAACATTCCATTCACACAGTCACAGAGGGTTCTCTTACATAGACACCCAATTGACTCGTGAGTCAAAACTCACCCACACATGTGCCAACATGCACAACACATCACATTAATGCATGACAATGTAATGAATGCAATAACACAATTACGGGTGTTACATATTTTTTTTGTTTTTTTTAGAAAACAGTGTTGGACAAAATGGGGTGTCTACACCACAAATTTTGCATTTTCCATACCTGCATAGCACACTCTTTCACGTACTCTGCTTGTGACAATTCAAGATACCCACTTCTCTGCCCTGCTAATCATCATCTCGAGGATTTGTTTAGCTGCACTCATATCATTCGTCGCAAACTATCAACAACTGATCCTTTTAACTTATTTATTTCTTGAATGCTTGATCGATCCCTCCATAAGCATATGATCAACATACAAGAGCAAAATAACCAAATCACTGCCAAACCTCTTCACATAGCAACAATGATATGTTTGACACCTTATGAAACCACTTGTACCTATGAAACTATCAAACTTCTATTACCATTGCCGAGGGACTTCTTATAAACCATATAAGCTCTTCACTAGTTTGCATACCATTTCCTCCTTTCCTGGTGTTTCAAAACCTTGTTGATAAATAGATAAATGGATTAATTCCACTGCATGTGGTATACTATTAAAGTATTTGAGAGTTAAATTTAAAATTTAAATTCAAATTTTTGGTAATTATAAAACTCTCATTATCAGCTATATCACATACAGTGACGTCATACAACTGATAAAGCATTTAAAAATCGAATAATAAATTGTAAACATAGCATTATACAATCTCCAAGTACAACGAACTTGATGATTACTATAGGAATTGTACGATAGGATACTGCACTGGGTCCACTAGGATATCAAAATCTCTACTTATTAAAGAGAATCAACTACTCACCTTTTAGTTCGGGTTACCTCATACATACAAATTACAGTACAGTACAATACAAGCGACCCTCTCTCTCTCTCTCTCTCTCCTCGCTGTCTGACATCGTTATTCTGTTTCATTTTCTAGGGCATAGGGTGTGTTTGTGATCTCTTGTAGCCAAACCAAACCAACCCAACCCAACCCCATGGAAGGAGAAGCCGGCGAGTTTCAAGATTGGGAGGTGCTTGTAAAATCGTCCGACTCGGACGAGAACACGAGGGATTTCGATGGAATCGAGACTGACTCGGGAGGTATGATTCGCTCCGATTACTTCTCTCTTGATTCCGTGGGAAAGTACGCGAGGACTGTTCCAGAGGGCGATTTGACTGAGGAGGCCTCTGTTGAGTCCGACAATCCGAGTTGGATCGATCCTGAATCGCTGGAGCAGTATCCGACCAGGGAACGAGGTGAGTTTTGGTCTGATTCAAGCAGCGATCGCTCCGATGATCGTAAATTTAATGATTTGGATGCGAAAAACGAATTGGGGTTTCTCGAAAATGCGAAAAATCAACTGGGTGTGGAAGCGATTGGTGAAATTCGATCTGAAAATAAGAATCCAGACGAATTTGTGTGTGATTCTAGTGGATTTGTACCGAATCAGATGAAAGTTGGGGAAATTGAGAAAGATAATGAGATGGGTATTGGTGATTATGCTAATTCACAGGAGGGTTCTTCAGAGAAGGCTGAAGAGGTTGTGAGTGAAGCAATCAAATCGGTCGGAGAAGAAGAGAAGAGAACTGTGGTTTGGTGGAAGGTTCCAATGGAGTTGTTGAGATTCTGTGTTTTCAGGATTAGCCCTGTATGGACTTTCTCTGTCGCAGCAGCTGTGATGGGTTTGGTAATGTTAGGACGCAGAATGTATAAGATGAAGCGGAAAAGCCGAAACTTGCAGCTCAAGGTTGCTTTGGACGATACGGTCAGTGTTCATTATACTGAGGCCTTTTATGTCACTATTTCATATGCTATCCTTGTACACTTTGGTTTCAGTTTGTTGTTTTATAATATTAGTTTTATATGTGCTTATTTCCATGTTATATCTATGTCTTGTTTTCTATGTATTGCTCTGCTACTGCATGAAGAAGATGACCATAGTTTAAATACATAAAAAATGTGATTACCTACCTTGTTACAACATCTGCAGATAAGTGATTTTAATACAAGGGTACTGCTGAAGTATTTAGCTTTAGTCATTTGTGAATTACTTTAGTGCCCACCTGTTGGTAGAGACTTTTTGGTACTTCCTAAACATATAACATATTAGCATTACCTATTGTATCAAGCCTTCATAGGATACCCTCAACCTTATATTTGTAGAGATAGTTTCACATTAAAATACTGTTCTCTTGTTCATTAGAAAAACTAGGGGATCAGACCTTAAAAAGTAGTTTACATTCAACTTACTTGACTTCCACATGCTAAGACTTAAAACTTGACTTCTACATGTTAAGACTTGACTTCTGGTCAAAATGTTTTAAATTCTACAACTTTCAGAATACAGGGTAGGGGAAGCTTGACTTCTGGTCAATTAGAAGGCGTTTGTTTTGTTAACTTTCAATACGAAACCTGACTTCTACATGCTAAGACTTGATTTTTATCGATTTTCTTTCCGTTTTCTTGGTCTTCTTCACAACTGTGAGATCATAAGGTTAGTTTTTTGTTGAAATTAAGTTGAACCATTGCTAGTGTTAAGATCTAGTATGATTATCTTACGGGTATTTTCAATTGTTAGTTTGTGGAAATAATTTTAATGTTGAACTGGTTGAAATTTTTTTTAACCATATTATATTCATGCTCAGTTGTCCAGTTTGCTCTTAAATTAGATATCCGCATCTCTGCTACAAATCATTTTGGAATTCTAGTTCAGATAAGCAATTGATGTGAGGTAGGGAAAAGTTTTCGAATCAAAATCCAATTTAATGGTGCACATGAGAGCATGTGAGGGCCTTTTTTTGGTTCTTTTTGGTCATGGTCAAGTGATTTATAGAGTATTTTCATAAGGTTTCTCAAAGTAGATTAGAGGGCATTGCTCTATGCAATGGGTAAAGGCTTAATCTCTCGAGTATGAGATTGCAAATTCGAGTATTAGGGAATCTAGTTGCATAAAGTGATGCTCCAGTTGAGGTATTGATTAATTAGGATGGTGTTATGACATACAAGCTATTGAAGTCGGGCAAATAAACGGGTGTCTAACTGGAGGGCTGTGGTCGAGAGACATGCCGTGATACTAATTTCAATTCTTGAGGTGATTAACAAGAAAGGATTTGAATTGTGTTTTGATTAGGGGTGAAATCGGTTCGGTTTGGTCGGTTTTAGACAAGAAAACTACACCGAACCGACCATTCGGTTTTCATAAAAGCACACACCAAAACCAACCGAATTATGTATATAACCGAACCAAACTGACCGAAGTCATTACGGTACGGTTCGGTTCGGTCGGTCTGTCGGTTTTTACTATTTTCCCCAAATTAAATCTAAGTGAGTAGAAAGAGAAAAACCCCAAATCAGATGCGTGAGAAAAAGATTTTCATACTCAAAATTGAGATTCAAGAGAGAGAGAGAGAGAGAGAGAGAGAGAGAGAGAGAGATATCCTAAGTGAGAAACAGATTTTCATACTCAAAATTACAGATCCAAGAGAGAGAGAGAGAGAGAGAGAGAGAGAGAGAGAGAGAGAGAGATATCAGATCTTAAGTGAGAAATGATTTTCATACTCAAAATTACAGATCCAAGAGAGAGAGAGAGAGAGAGAGAGAGAGAGAGAGAGAGAGAGAGAGAGATCAGATCCTAAGTTAGAAACATATTTTCATACTCAAAATTGCAGATCCAAGAGAGAGAGAGAAGTTCGAGTTTCTTACTGCACCTTCGTTTCGAGTTCCTCGTGGTCCTTGGACATCGCCAAAGAGGAGCGTGGACTGTGGTGGTGGTCCTGGTGGAAGAGAACTCTCAACGGCGGTGGAGGCGCAAGGATGAGTACTCTCAGTGCTAAGGTATCTAAGACTGTAATAGAGAGGAAGAGAGAGTGGAGGAGCATGGACGGTGGTGATGAAATGTGAAAACCGAGGAATGAGAGACTAAGAGAGTCGGTATACTTTTTATCTATAATTAATACTATTAATTTCGTTGAAAGTTTTTAAATTTTGAGAGAAGTCTTTAGGTCATTTCTTTGTTTTTGTCAACACTCAACAGTGTTAAGTATAAGTCAGTCAGAATAGTCGGGTACTTTTCTTTAAAGTCATTTCTTTCTTTTGTTTTTTTTATTAAATGTTACAACTTGCATACAATAACATATATACTACATAATCTATATATATTATGTATCGGTTCGGTCAGTTGCGGTGTAAATATCAACCAAACCGAAACCGAACCGAAAATATAGATTTTTAAGAAATCTAAACCGAAACCGACCGAGGATTTGACTAAACCGACTGAAACCGACCCAAATTGACTGGTTCGGTCGGTCAGTTCGGTTTTTTCGATAATTCTTTCACCCCTAGTTTTGATTACTACTATTTGTGAATAAGACGAAGCAATAAAACTGGATCTAACAATTGAATGCGAGTATATAAGGCAATAAATTCACCGCTAGCTTCATGAATAGAGGGCTATTGCTTCCTATATGAGAATCCTTATTTAGGATGATTAGGCAGTAATTGTGACTGCAAGTCCAATTACATCAATCTAGTAAATTTGTATCCACTCCTAAGGATGATTCATCTTGGATAAGTATGAATTTTCTCACTAATCTAGTTTGTGGGCATAATTCATCTTCTCTTAAGTTTGAATCATAAAAAGAATTTAATTGCACACCAATTAGCACCATTGCACAACTTTCATGTATATAAAATTACAAAAGTCGCAATTAATAAAACACATTTGAAATAAGATTCTATCATAATAACAATTGCTTATGAAATTTAGTACCAAATTACAAACTTATTCTCAAAATGGTGCAATAAACCATCAATGTCCATTAACTTTAAAAAGGAAAGTGATAAAACCCCAAATTACTTTTCTTGGGCTTCATCAAGTCCTCGATGTGGAGCTTAGTTTGCCATGGGTGAAGAATAAGCTTCAATCCTTTGTAGATCGTACATGGGAGCTGTACCTTCTAGTTTCCTTCTTATATCTCTTCTTCTCCAAGCAAAAGGCCTATGTAGCACGGACACTTCATTGGGGGTGCTGTTTGCGTTTCCGACACTCCGCGGACACAGACATGGCTGGGACACGTACGGGACATGACTATGGAAGTGTCTGGATTAATTTAAATTAAATCACATTGTCGGACACTTCTGGGACACGGTAGGACACTTCTGGCCTTGTGGTCCTCTTTTTTTTTTGGAGGGGGTTGGGGGGGTTGTGTGTTGGGGTTTGAGGAATGATGATCTTTTAAAAATAAGTGTTTCTTGGGGGACACTCCTGGGACACTTTTGGCCTAGTGGTCATATTTTATTATTATTATTTTTTTGGGTTTGAGGAATGGTGGTCTGTTTAAAATAAGTGTTTCTTGGGAGAGTACAAACAAAATATTGAGAAAATAAAATGATATATAGGTACGTATATCATAATATCATATAAGCCCTAGCCTCTTAGACTTTTTTCTTTTTAAATCTTGTTTCGTCTATACTCTGTCTTTATTAGTTATTACATGAGTCAAAAAGGGTTTTGAGTTTAGGTTTTTTTTTTTTGTGGATGGATATGTAATATAATGTTGATGTTTAATCCTCCCTTCTAATATATTTTTTTTAAACTAAAAATTAAATAATATTCAAAAAAATATTTTTTTTATTCGAAGTATCCTAGCTGTCTCTGTATCCTATATTTTTGAAATTTGCCGTTTCGCCGTATCTGTGTCGTATCGTGTCCAAGTCACGTGTCCGTATCTGTGCTACATAGCAAAAGGCACCTTTCTTCTTCTAATTTCGTTTCATATATACCCTAACTACTCTAAGAGGTCTCTTGGACAAAAATACCCCTCAAAAGGAGAAATTTTCCGGTATGCATAGGGTACCACGTTGGAAGTCCCATGGGGTACCTTGCGCTAGTCAAAAGTGGACAAGTGTTTTGGTGCCAAGCCATTTGGCATGTGAAGATAAGCAATTCACAAAGAATCACTATCTATGTTTCTCTCTGATTCTTTTGCATTTAATGCCGATCATCTCTCTCTCTTTCTCACATTAAATGCTATCATCTCTCTCTCTCTCTTCAGTTTGTTTAGCATTTAAATAAAATGACCGTGTGCTTGGAGAAATTTATAGTTCTCTCCCTTCTCTTTTCATTTAATTCCAACAACTTTCACTGTTTCAATCTATGTGTCTCTCCTCTTTCTATTTTTGTGTAGTTGCATATAAGTTAGACATACTATTTCATGATTTAATTATTAGTCCATAGAAAAGATAAGTTTTGCGAAATAAAATTTAATAGTTAGCAAATTCCTTGCTCAAAATAAGAAAAATTGTTTGAACGAGTTAAACATGAAAAAAAAATATCGCACTCAAATGTGACTGAATAAGAAGTTACCAAATATATATGTATTTTTTAATTTGTTCATGTGAATTGTAACAATCAGCTATATTAAAGCAAGGAAGAGAGTCCTTTGCATATATCTAAGTTTCTTTTTCTCCATTTGAAGGCATCTGTGGATTTGAGATATTGGTGAGAGATGAATCTTCGGAAAATTTACGTAAAGTAAGCAACACAAAATCTAATGAAAAAAAAAATTGAAGGCTCCCCTCACCCCTCCCCCCCCTCCCCCCCCTTGTATTAGATTGGGTATTTTATTCTCTATATACTTATTTTCAAAGCCCTTAGAGCATCCACAGTGGTGTTGTGGAATTTAGGCTAAATTTGGGCTAAGCTGTGGTATGGGTTTTGGGTTGCTCACAGTGGTGTAGTAGGGGAAACGGCCAAGTGAGAATCAGTTGAAGACGAAACGACAATGTGGCAGCCATTTGGGAAACACCTGAAGCTAATTCGTTTGGGAACCAAACAGTCACCTGAGTTATATATTGGTCGTATGTATTGGTTGAAGAAGTTTTATATAGGTTGTATCTCAAATGACTAGCAGTATGCCGTTTGGACACCAACCGGCCGAGTGTTAGCCTTTTGATTCCAAACAGATTTCTCTATGTCGTTTCGTCGTACAATAGCGGAACTTTATCGTACCACAGAGATAATTTTAACTATCCTAAGTTCTCCTAAACCTCACACCACTGTGACCCTCAAAAACCAAACTTATACTAAATTGTCCTACGGAGCCACACCACTGTGGATGCTCTTACAACCATTTATTTAATGTGGTAGAATTGGACAATGAATAGAATAAAAACTGGTTGGATGAGCAATGAGAATTAAATGATTAGATATGTGCAAGTTGTTGGCACTAAATGAAAAGGTAGGGGAGAGAAACATGAATTTCTCCAAATGCGGTCATTTTATGTGAAATGTCAAACAAAATGAAGAGAGAGATGATGGCATTAAATGCAAAAGGAGAGAGAAGCGGAGTTAGTGCTTCCGTGAATTGCTTTTCTTCACGTGCTAAATAGCCTGCTACTAAGATAGTTGTCCACTTTTTACTAGCGCAACGCGCACAGGAAAATTTCTCCATCTAAATTTGCGAAACAATACCTATCAAACTTGCTCAAGCAAACTGAATCACGCTTGAGCATACGCGTTGATTTTGCTTGAGTGAACTTGCATCAACTCTGCTATTTTGCATATTTTCTCTTTTTTATGCCTTATTTGCTCCAAGGGTCTTTAAATCTGCAAAATGCCAAAACTCGTATATATATATATATATATACGAGAATGATTCAAAGGACTTAACAAGCTTAATTAAGGGGTTGAAATGTGTAACATTGTGACACCTTAACAAGTAACTTATAGAGTACTTTCATAAGGTACCTTAAATAGATTAGAGGGCATTGCTCTATGCAATGGGTAAAAGCTTAATCTCTCAAATATGAGAATGCAAATTCAAGTACGAGGGAATGGTTGCATAAAGTGATGATAAAGGTTAGGTATGTACTGCCTATTGTGGGACCTACACTAGATGATAACCTTTTAACAAAATATTGATTTCTACAATAATAGATCAGAAGTGTAGATTATATGATAGAGAGTACTTTTTGTTTATTACTAATATCTACAGTAGAAAATCAAGTGTTAGAGAGAACTTTGTGGAATAGAAAAAAGAACTGGGTTGGGAAGATAGACATGTAATCCAGAGAAAGCACTGAATGGGAATATATTGTTGATCTGATATGCTTATCACAGACCTTTGCATTTTTTTCTTTTGCACATTAGTTTTTGATATTTTGGAAGTCTACGTGCCATTTATTATTTCGAGAAATTGTGTTTTAAATGCATTTGAATCAAGAAGCATCAGTGTAATATTGGAAGACGTGAAAATTGCTTCAGTTCTTTAAAAGAGAGATTTGAAAACGTTTGCTCGAGTAAAAGGCATCCAAAGCTTATTAGATTTGTCTGAAGTACTTATGTTATTCAGTTCACTATTTCCAAAAACAAGCAAATAATTTATATGTGAAGGAAGAGTTTATGATAAGCATGTGAAGGTATCCTATGAGATGCCTCACCTTTATAAAATAGATAATGTAAATGTGTGTCATCCATCATTACTATTATTATTTTCTTACTATAAGTAGCATCAGACCCTTTTTTTTTTTACGTATTCTTATCTTACTAGAAATAAAATAACTGCATTTTAGACCATAAAGAAGATTATGACATATTTATCCTAGTCACAATGATTGTATGACCTTTTTGAAAGTTTATCACATATCTATGTTTTCTCATACCATTTAAAGGAGACTGAAAGAAAGTATGTAATCCATTGAGTCACCAAATGTCATCTAGCACCTTCTCTTTCATAGTTCTAGCTTTTCCCACTGTCGTCTTTATAAGAACTCCACTTTTCACTAATTACCATGGCTTGAGGACTATCTTTTGTGAGCTTAAATTTCTTGAGCATGACGAGCTCAAAGCAAAATGAGTACTGGCCGCCAAAAGCAACTTCAAAGGAACAAACTCATTAAGACAGGCGAAATAGCACTGCTAATATCTGTACTTAAGTCCATTTTCACCGTGACCCCCGTTTCAAAGGTGTCACTAATGTGCAACCGTTATCTTGCAAGGCAAGTGTGAGTGTGTGAACCACATATGGTGTCCAGACTCCAAATTAGGATATAAACCTTCAATGAGAAGTCCCTAGCCCGCGCAATTCTTGGCATTATCGGTGGTCACTTGATAACATTATCGGACCAACCTCTTCCATCACTTCTTTCATCAAACCAAAAATAAAAACCTTATCTTTGGCTTCACCCGAACAAGCCACCGCTTTAAGAAACATAGGCTCGCTTTCCTTTACCGCCATGAAGTTGCTCCTCCTTTGTGAGTCTCTCCACCCATCAATCGCGATGCTTACACCTTTCTCTTTCCATGTGCCTTTGGTAGGTTGTGGCAATCACTCAACATTTGGTTTTTTTTTTTTTTTTTAAGTAACTTGTCCTCAACAAGTGATACGCCGGTGGCAAATAACCCTGGAGAGGATTGTTTGCAGCAAATGAAAAACAACTCACATAATAAGGGCTCCTTGATAGATGAAACAGTAAGCCCGAGGTATAGAACATCCTAGCAATCTCCACAACAATAGTCTACACTTGTTACGTGCCTTGTGAAATTTCAGTCTGGAATCTGGATACGTGATGATGTAGGAATTACATAATGAATAACCGGATTGATAGGTGCAATTCAGGAATGTACTAGGGGACGGTTGTGATCCGAGAATAACAGGGCCAAAAGGCTCTAAAATATTGGAGTAAGTTCAATAAGCATAGATGTTTTGTTTTGACTATGGGGCAATATGAAATTTCCCCTACTGCTTACCTTCTCCTGTATGAATTGTCTTGTTTTTTCTTGGGGGTTCTGTTATTGACTGGTCTTAGAATATATATATATATATATATATGTATGTATTTGGTGAAATAGGACTTTTCTATGTTTCATTAGTGTTTAGTCAATCTGCAAGTGGAGAAAAGTAAATATCAATTCTACATAAAAAAATATTTTTCTAAGAGCTGATAGATGATAAATCTCAAACTGTTTATTTATCTAATAAATATCTGCAGAAGGTATCTCAGTTCATGAGACGAGCTGCACGTCTAAATGAAGCATTCTCGGTGGTTAAACGCGTGCCTATCGTTCGGCCATCGCTTCCTGCAGCTGGGGTGACTCCGTGGCCTGTGATGAGTTTGAGATGAAAAGTCATACTCTGGAATAGATTTCAGAGAATTCAGTGTGTTCATGTGGTGAGGACCAAAGTTATGTACCTTTTTTTTTTTTCTTCATATATATATATATATATAAATTTGAAGGTCATAATTTCTTGTATAATCTGTGATTTCTAGTGTCCTTTATGTATGATTATGAATCTTGAATTTGTCAAGAAACTTACACTATTTGAAGTTTGTGTATAAATTCTAGACCTGATATCTTCTTCCATTTGCACTAATATTGTCTTCACAACATAAATAATGCTTCAAGAGGTTTTTTGAGCGAGAGGGGAGGAAAAAAAAAAAAAAGAAAAGAAAAGAAAAGAAAAAGTACAGTTGTCAGTCTCTCTTCGTGCCAATGTAAGAAGGTTTCAGGCAAAAGGCTTGTGGAATTTTATGGCACAATTAAAAGGGTTGATGAGGTAATTGCTGGATTTGAAGCGAAGTTACCGGAAAGGTGATGCAAAGCATTGGGTTTGTATGAGCCATTAGTTTTCAAAGGGATTTTTGAGTAGAAGGAAAAAGGTTTCTATGAGAGAAGGCAAACCCAAAAAATTGCCTTTATTATTATTATTATTATTATTATTATTCCCAGGGCCTTGTATTGACCACAACATAACACGCATATGTATAGGGGGCCTCTTTTGCTCCATTATTGGAACCAGGTGGATAAATGACGAGTGTATTTCAACTTTATACCTTTCCAGCTAAATTTAGTTTGCTCACAGATCAGGTAAAAAAAACGTTCCACTTCAGGAATTATTTGTGCATTTTTAAATCAGTCCAACACACAAATTTTTTTGTCATGTTACACTGAGGCAGTCACTGTTATTGTGCGATTGATGTGGGAATACTCACTTCAGTCAAAAAAAAAAAAAAAAAAAAAGATGAGGGAATACTCAAATTATATATAATACAAATGACGCACAACACCGGTATGACTTTCAGATGAGCTAATTTCTCAACTTTGTCTCCTACTTGCAATATTGCCAAACATCGTTCTTCATTGAAGAGAACAATCGGACTTTTAACTCCATGGAGTGATCTCTCTGATCGAGAGAGGCCACACACTCTTTAAGGCAAATTAGTCTGGGGAGATGATGATCGGAGGAGGGTTTGTAAAATGTTTACTTCCAAACTATGAAATTTTTGTGTAAGGGCATCCTCTGTGTATATGCTAAAGATGTTATCTCAATAAGTAGCTGATTTTACACATTCCACTGTATCCCTATTATAGTTGCCGCTAATTTGGAGACTATAGAGTTTAGTCCCTCACCAGTCACCACCCCATCTAAAGTCGATAAAGTCCAACAGAAAAACTTAGTATAGCAATTGGTCCCTCATCACCTATTACTACAAAGAATTGGTCCTTTTGTCTGAATATTACATGGTTTATAGATTAGTATGCCATCAATATCTAATTTAAGCTCACATTTTACATATAATATCTGTTATATAAAAATTCATAATAACAGAAAGAGTAACTCAAAACGGTTCCTAAAATTATGGCGGGTTTTATTATTATTAAGGGGACATAATTAATAAGAAGCAAATGGAAATACCATACAAAGGATAAGTGGAGCACTACTAAGTGGAGCAATATAGATAAAAGCACTAACTAAAAGAAAAGTTTATTACTTACTTAGTTGACACCAGCTTACTCCAAGAGAAGAGAGAATACAAGAGATATAGAGAGAGAGGAAGAGAAAAGAGAAAAGGGATAAACTTCAGATGCCTTACCATAGGTTGTAGGCATCCTTAAATAACCAAAAAATTCCAACAGCCTAGGGCAGATCACTGTAGGAAAATAGTAGAAAAAAAATAAAGACAAAACACGTGTCCTCAAGTAGAGGAGTCGAATCTTTTGCCTTTATTCTATCACTATTCAAAACCACTGGAATTGGCAAAACAAGGGACTAAAAACCATGGGCTGACAATACGTCCAATTAAGATGACACAATTGCTTACGTCACCTTATCTTTGCCCGTGCTAGTGGTAGGTCCCATAGGGTCTTGTCTTGTCTTCGCTGTCTGGTTCAATGATAGCATCAAAGAAATCCTCCATGAGTGGGGCCAAACTAGCTGTAGATGAAGTTGTTCCCATATCTTCTTCATAGGGATCTTGAGCTTCTCCTACCAAATAACCAAAAGTATTTGGCTGTGTTGTTTGGACTGATTGAGGGGTAGAGGCAACTTGTGATGCCTGAGAAGCCATGAATTGATCTTTAAGTGTCTCCATGACTTTAACATGTTGTTCTCCAAAAGACAGATGAGGGTATTTATCCTTTATTGAATTTAATAAAAGATTAAACAGGTTTAATTTTGAGGATGCCACGATTAAGTTTTCATTATCACGTTCTTTTTCATCGTGGGGTCTTATATACTATTTGGTGATGGCTTGGACCTTTCTAGAGCAGTCTTTACATCAAAGCCGCTCCACCATTTAAACCAAAAAGTCCTCTAAAGTATTGGTAACTTCAGATTATCCACTCTTTGTTGCAAATTCCATTTCCAGATCCAATCTATTATAAATTCAGCAAAAAAGAACAAAGTATTTTTTCCAATAATAGGTAGATCTGTGACATACTTTCCCATAAGAAATGGATGGAAGTCATACCAAGTGGTGAAATAGTCCAAGAGTTCTCTTGGAACAATACTAACTTCTGGACCCATTTTTTTCCCACCAATGATAAAACCAAGTACGAATGCTCTTGAACTCATATTTTTTCACAATTAATTTCATTATTAATTACGAAAAGCCAAGTATGTTTTCGTAAAGGGTTTTGATAATAAAAAGCACAATGCCACGCTTTAATATAATTTCAGTAGTTATAAGTCACTCCATTAATTTTGAGAATTCTTGCCCAGGCAGGGTTTAATCCCCACTCATTAGCATGAAGAACCTTGACTATATAACACTTAGAATGGGTAATAGCACTCTTAACATCTTTAGAGTTAAGACGGAAATGTTCAATTTGAACAGATCATGTTTCAACTAAAATTGCCTCATAGCCATATCTAGGCTTTGCTTCATGGGTCATAAAATTATGATTTCCCAAACATCTTTCTTTAACACCCCAAGCTCCAAGTTGTAGCCTGAGATCTTCTTTTTCTAAGATTGGCAAATTTTCTAAAAATTGTTTTTGCTAAAAACTTGCTTCGTATACTAAAATGTCCTTTGCTGATGGCTTAGAAGGACTAGCATTAGATGGCTGTTCAGAATCCTTATAGGATTGAAAACCCTTATTGGGTTGCTGTTGCTGGCCTTTCCCTTTGTTGAGACGTCATTGAGGTAATTGAAACCCTTCTTTATTAGGAGGCTGCATCCTGTTTTTCCTACAAAAATTCTTTGCTTAGAAAATCGGGTAAAGAATTTTGTTCTCATTTAATATATTCAATTTGCAAATCAAAAGCAGATAATTCAAACTTACAAGGTAGAGACACAATATTTTTCTCCCTTGTCCAAAAAGTATTAGGAATTTCACTGCAAACACTAGTTTGAAAATCCTTTTCTATTTCCCTTATTTTTTGAGAAATAGATGGTATTTTTAGTTGTTGTTGAATATACATGGGACATACTTCTTCTTGAAGATATCCCAAATGTTTTTCTTTAAAATGAAGTAGTGAATTTAGTTCATTCACTATTCTTGTCTTTGGTTCTTTTATAAAAGTAAAAACCATATCATTATTTTTATAAGTACAATAAATGCCCTTATGTTCTATTTTAGTCAGAGGCATTAACAGGTTTAAAAAAGGAGTACCCAAAATTACTTCTTGTAAATTTTTTTAACAAGTAAAAAGGTTGAGGGTATACAAGTTCCTTCATTGCAAATAAAGACATTAGACAATTTATATTGGATTGCCATTCTACTACCACTAGCAGATGTTGGTAATTGCATTGGCTTTTCAAAATACTTTGTTGGTATTATACCTTCTTGAATGCAATTTAAATCAGTACCACTATCAACTAGTGCTATTGCATCCGTAATGGTATATTCATTTTGGATAACAAAAGTGATTTTAATATACCATTTTTGATAAGTAATTCGTTGAAGAAGGTGTAGATAAGAGTCATCCTGGCCTATTTCTTGGCCCACTTCTTCTTCTTCATTATTATCTTATGGAACTTCCTGTTCCTCGGTAAAAGACTACTGTTGCTGTAAAATAATGACTTAGTTTCCCATATTTTGGAGGGACACCTGCAAATCTTTTACCTCTATTTTTATAATATTAATTTCATGTTTTAAATCTTGAATAGTAATGGGCTTTTCTACCCTATCCATTCTATTAAATATTTCCTGAATACTATATTGTGGAACATTAAATCTTTTTGTCCCATAACTTTTAGGATTAGCCTTTGGTTGACTATGATTAACACATAATTGTATTACTTTGATCCTTAATTCTGGATCTATAATTTTATCAATTAAGGTTAACATATCATTTTGTTCTGCTATGAGAACATTTAGAGAAAGACTAGAGAAAGACCCTTCATTGTGGCAATGGCTTTCTAATAATTCACTTCTTGTGAACATCCTTTGGAACATGCAGAAGAATTAATATGTTCTTTTGAAGAGCCAATATGCTATTCTTCATGTTCACTTTCTTCTTCAAAATACTCTCCTTCAAAATTTTCTGGAGAAGTACTTAACATGATTTTACATAGTTGAAGTCTAAGACCTTCATCTATGTTTAATTCTGCTAGTTTTTTCTTAGTAGTACATCTATTAGCTAATTGTCCTACCTTACCACACTTCCAACATACACGTGTTTTACGTGTAATAGAGCTCTTTTCAGACATCTTTTTTTTTTTTTTTTTGTAGATTTCCTTTTTGGAGGTGGTTTAGAACCATTTTTCTTATTTTTATCCTTAGGCAGATAATCTTTTCCCTTTCTTCTAGCATTTCTTTTCTTAGAAGATGGGTAAGTTTTTGGTATGTCATAACCAAATTGTTACAGAAATCTCCTATTTCTTGTCTCCCATCAAGATTCTATTTTTTTCATTTGTTATTTTGATTTCATATCATTACAAATACCTAGACAACTTGCGTATATACACTTATGATTTGTCCATAAGTTAATGCAGCATATGGAATATTATTTCCATCATGTTGGTCTCTTAATTTTTGTCTTACTTTTTCTGCAAATATCTGTGGAAGTCCGTCAATAAAACGGACTTTCCAGTGTTCAGAATTTGCATCTGATCTTTGCATAACTTGGAAAATATAAGCATCTTTATACCAACGCCAATGGGTTAAAGAGGGACAACGTAAATTTTGTAAAAGTTCATGCCACCTTTCAGATCGTTGGGGTGCAGATCCAATAAAATTTTGGATGATAGTCTGCACTTAAGTAAGAACAGAATCCTGAAACGGAGTGTCCATTCCATATTCATTTTTTATAGTCATAGCACTCATAGTTTCTGCTCTTTGGGCAATCGTTAGGGCATTGTCCCACCATTGCTTCCTGTAAATCCATTAGTAATAAGTTTAGCTACATCTGGATTAGTATTTGTAGAGTTGAGACAAATGGATGCATACATTAACATTTTATGAATGACCTCATAAATCTGATAGTCAGACAGGCCATCAATATTCCACTCATAAATAGATCTTCCATTGTAAGAATTTTGATTTCGGAAGAAATCTTCTTCAAATAGTAAATCGTGTGGAGTTGGTCTCTTGTAATATATTTTAAGACCAGTAGGCTCATATTCTAATTTTATGAATTTGAGCTGAATTTTTACAATTATTTTTGGTTCTCTGTATGTGAGAAACCAAGTCTTGGAGATTGTCTTTATCAACTTCCTCTAAAGAATATGTTTCAGAAGAGGCTTTGGATAAGACATTGATAGAAGCATTTTTTAGTTTTTTTAACTAAAAGATCCATAAGTTCATCGTCCTTTTTATCCCCAGTAATAGGTTGAATAGTAGATGGCTCTAAAGAAGTAGATGGTTTATCTTTCATAGCTTCTTTAGATATCTGTCGTGGTATAGAATTAATTTTGTCTTCAATACGGAGTAATTGTTTTCCCATAGAATGAGGAGACACATTGGTCCAATTATTCTGATAAGAAAGATGCATATTATCAATAAACTTTGTAGCCAAAGCAGGGGTTCCAATGAAAGCAACAGCTTCCAAAGGTTTTTTATTGGATTCAAAATCAGTATGCTTTGGAGAAGGATGAATACTATTAATGACAGTTTTGCTGTCCTCATGTATTCTCCACTTTGGCATATTGAGAACTCTCAGATATTTTTGAGTGTGATGATTTGGATACCATTTTTCAAACCATTCCACAAACTAAACAATGTTGTTTTTTATCTTATAGATCTTGATAGTATATTTTCTTTATCAGATCTAATTCAATTTTGCTAAAAGTCGAGAAAAATCTTTGTCTGAATTCTTTATATTTTCAGACATAAATTCATGATTAATGGTCTTCCTTAAAACAGATCTGGGTTTTAAATCCATTAAGCATAAAATGATTTATTTTCAAATTGAGGATAAGAGGGACAAAAAGGATCCCTTTTTTTCTTCATCCTCTTCCTCTAGACCATAAACTGCATGAAGAATTTGTTGCTTAGAAAACTTAAAACCTTGTAAAGTATTTTCTTGTTCTAGAGATTGGCGATGCTCCAATTCTATGTTAGGTCTGGGTTTATATGGCGTAGAATGTCTTGAAGAAGCAGGATAAGAAACTGAGTAAGGTTTCCTTTGTGGAAATCTTCTTGAAGAAATACTCCTTGTCAAAGATAATTTACTAGTTTGAGTTGGAGTAAAAGAAACTTCAATATCACCATGTTGAGTCTGGGTGATTTGATCAATTTGGGCTGGAAGTATCTGAGCAGGTGGAGCTAGATTTGGCACTATCCAGTCTATGGGAAAATTAATCTCTTCCCATTATATCAACCTTGGTGTGGCAATATTTGTAGTAAGACAATTAATGTCTATAACTACTATTTTGCCTGGTTCACTTCTTCACACAGCATAAGGACATAGAGTATTCATTACTTTGTAATAAATTCTATAAGTAACACTAATTGTGCTAGCTCTAGATAAAAAATTATATCCTTGTGTTTGTTCTTTAAAGTATTAGCTTCAAACAGATGTGGATCCCCAAGTGATTAAGTTCAATTGGGATAAACATCAAAATAAACGGGTCCATGACATAAACTAGTCTGGATTATTCCCATTAAAGACGGTACAAAATTTATACATTTAGCATCCCTTTGATAGGCTAAAATACTGGCATTTAAACCTATAAGTGTAAGAGGTTTAAAGGCAACTTGTATACACCCTATATGTACATACTTGTATTTAGCCGAACAGTTTTCAATATCTCTAAGATTGAGTAATCTAAGAGTTGTTCTTCATTTTTTGAAACAATGTCTTGTTCTACTATTTTAACATGATCTTGAGATATAAAATTAAAATATCCCTTTTTATAAATTTGTTTTAAAGAAATAGACGATATTGTCTAGTCATTCAATTATTGCGTCTGATCATAAGTAACAAGCTCTGTACTAGTAATTGTTGATCTAGATCTTGGTGATCTAGATCCTTGCTTAGATGTTCTTTTGAACATACTAATTCAAATAGGCTTCATGATGTATCCTAAGACCACTGTAACTAATTGGCGATATACTTTCATAGTGTCTCCATAGAGTGGAAGTCAGTCAACGAAACAGTATAGCCAAAGGCAACCCTCATGCTTGAATAGGCCCAACCAACGCGACTAACGATATCATGAACTTATTATTATTATTATTATTATTATTATTATTATTATTATTATTATTATTATTATTATTATTATTATTATCGCTACATTATTTTCTTTGATCTTCTTTCACTTTTAAATATTCTATGCACACGAATATCATCATTCGACTGTGCATTGGCAAAACTACATCAGTAGAGTTCTGTGATTGATTTTGGAGTTTGATCAAGTGCAAAATTTCGTATTATGATGTGAGAAATTTCTCCTTATTTGGCAAGAAATTAAGGAAAATTTCTCACAACCTTAACTTTAAATAGATTTTTTCAAAATAATTTCTCCCATGATTCAATTTTGGGCTAATTACACAAAACTCCCATGAGGTTTGGCGAAATTACACAGACTTCCCCTCTATATTGCAAAATTACACATACCTCCCCTCTAGCATGAATTAGCTATTTTACCCTTATTTTGTTTACCATTTTACTAAATTACACACCTCTCTCTCTCTCTCTCTCTCTCTCTCTCTCTCTCTCTCTCTCGTCCATCTACTCTCTGTGTGTGAGTGTGTGTGTGTATATAGATATAGATATACAAGTACATACATAAACATACATACATATATATATGAATATGAATTTGTTCAAAAAAATAAAAAATTTAAACCCAAAATCAATTTGTTCCAAAAACTAATTTGTTCCTAATATTTAAACCCAAAATTTGTTTGTTCCAAAAACCTAAGATATAAACCCAAAATACCAAACCAACTTCAAAGATGTATACAAGTATCTATGTATATATGTATTCAATGATTTTATGTATAAAAATATGTATGCATATATGGTGTGTAGGTATGTATATATACATGGTCCGTATATATGGTGTGTATGTATGTATATGTGCATGGTCCGTGTAATTTTGCCAAACCTTAGGGGGAGGTCCGTGTAATTAACCCTTAAATTTTTGACAACCTTTACTTTGCGGAGATTTTATCAAAAAAAAAAAAAAAAAGGAATTTACCCCCACGATTATGAGAAATTTATCATACACTTGTTTATGTGAGAAACAATGACAAACATTACGACTGCAAAACTAAAGTAAATAAATAAATCTATTTTTTTTTGGTCAAACAATAAATCTGTTGAAATCACTAATAGATGTGAGAAATTTCTCACACAATATAATAACCAAAAACTAGTGCATATGAGAATTTTCACTCACATAGTATTGAATATGAAAAGTTTCACATACATATGTTCCAAATTACGCATAAGATATTTTCTATAATACAGAATATCATGAGAATCCTATTAAAAAACACATAACAAAGAGTTAATTACATAGATTTTGCAAAAGAAAAAAAAATAGTTTCTATTTCATATGTTTAGTAGCTTCGGTGGCACGCATTGGTCCATTGCCTTAAAATTTTGCTGATGGTGATGTCGCCAATGGCGATCCAGACTTTATTGTGAGAAATTTTGTCTATGAATGTTATGAGAATATTTGTCAATAAATGTTGTGAGAGGTCTTCAGTTATGGATGACGTGTCATTATAATAGTTGATACGCCCAAAATTGGCTCTACTACATAACCGAGCGGTTCCACGCTGTGATCGACCTTTGTTCAGACCAAGACATGCACAACTACTTGATGAGCACCATCCAGAGTGGTCCTGGACACCTAAGGCCTCCTGGTCCTATTACCAGAGGCCTTGTCTGAGGAAGCACAACCAAAGGGGTTGGGATAGCATCGTCAAGACTCAATACAACTTGGAACCAGCTCAGCTTCGCTCAGCCAGAGGCGTGTTCCCCACATCTCAGGACCTAGCAGTTTCCTAAACCAGTTAGGAACATCCCGGAATTGCAGCTCTAGTTCCTAACCAGATTAAGAAACTAGCCGGATAAGCAGCATTCATCACGGGCTATCTTTAGTTACCTAATTAGACTAAAACGCCTTGTAAGGAAGGACTCTTTCCTCTATAAAAGGGTCCTCCCATGCCCTTTATAGGGGATCTGATCTAGAATTCACAACCAATTCTACCTTGTAAGTGTACTACATTGTCTAGCCTCTCCCAATAAACCCTAGACACATACTTTGCACGGCCAACCCTTGGTAGTTCCAGTCTCCATTACTGGATCACCAAGGTGTTTGGAGTAGTCTTCTTTCATATAGTAAAAGTGCTCAGACACATGCGTGAACGTATGTGCCTTCATTAATAGGGCTAAACCACATACAAACTCTCTCTCTCTCTCTCTCTCTCTCTCTCTCTCTCTCTCTATCTCTCTCTCTGTTTCTCTCTCTCTCTGTCTCTCTTATCTGCTCTAAACTTTTCTTACCCTGAAAATGGTATCAGCAGTTTTGTGCTGTCTGAAGGAATCGACAGATTTGTCAAAAATAAATTTCTTGACTGATAGACATGCGTCTAAAGAAGGGTAAGAAGGCTGCTCAGCAAGCTAACCAAGACATTATGGCAGTCTCAGCTCCTTACGTGGTAGTCCTGACACCAGAGTAGATCATGGCAGCTCTTACACAACTCCTAGAAGGCCAATGACAGATCCAACAACAAATTGATGCCCTGTTAGCCTAACAGGGCAATGTCCTACCGGCTAATGATCCATCAACGAACGTTAGTGGCGGTCGGGCGCCACCCTGAGCCTGACAACACACCTAACATCCTCCTGCCCTATATAGGATGCCCGGTACTTAATCAATAATAGGCTTGCTGCCGGAAGAGTGGCTCGAACGCTCAGCTCGGGAATCGGCCCAAGAAACTCCAACCATGAGCCGTGGTGATCTTAGGTACCAAATTACTCATAGCCACAGTCGAGTTCTATCCTAGGAAGCAGCTACCTATGAACTGGAAGAAGCTTCCTCTGCAGACCCTACCTATCACGCATACATTTATCAAACTGAGGTAGAAGTCAAAATCAGTGACTTGGAGAAACAAATCGAGGACATGAAAAAACATCAACAAGAGGTCGGTCTATGACCACATCGACATAGATACCAAATCCCCCTTTGTCACATCGATCACCAAGTTCATCATCCCTCAAAAGTTCAAGTAGCCTCAGATGGAGTCATACAGCGGGGTGGGAAGCCCGGTATACCATGTTCGTGCTTAGAATTCCTGAATGGTTCTAACCACCAATGTAGATAAGCTCTATTTCCTAGTTTATTGGCATGCCTGAGTAGCCGAAGCCTGATACACAGTTATTGATTGTTAGGCAAAGGAAGAACAAGTCTCTCAAGGAATTTATTGATAAGTTTAACTAGGAGAAGCACAAGGTCTATAATTTGAACGAAACTATCACTATTATTGCCTTTTGCTTGAGGGTTCAGCACACCAAGTGCATCATGTCATTTTATAGAAATTGAATAGCAACCTTGGTTGAACTTACAGAAAGGGTCTGGAAATATGTCGACATTGAAGAGTTTCTAATGACCAAAAACCCCGAGCATGCAAGTGACGAACCATTGAGAAGTAAGCGGAAGCAAGATCAACCTGAGAAGAACAATGGAAAGAAGCCAAAGAAATATGAAGGGTGATCGAATCAGGCCCTGATACCATTCACATCACTTTCTCGACCTTCTCAAAAGGTTATGGTCGCAGTAGAAGCCCATAATCTGCTCAAGAATCCAACCAAATTGAAGAGTCCCTCAGAAAGGATAAATTGAAATAAGTATTGCCATTACCATAAGGATCACGGCCACGAGACCAAGGACTGCTTCAAATTGAAAGTTGCCATCGAGAAGTTGATCGAGAAGGGCCATCTAGCCGAGTTTGTCAATAACAATAGACAACCCAGGTCGGATAACCGCCTTCCCGAGCAACAGTCCCACGGCAATATCAATGTGGTCACTGGAGGAACATCAGGGGGAGGAGACTCGCAATCATCTATGAAGAGACATACGTGAGCTGCCCGATCAGAAGTCGCATTTGTCCAGCCTGCGAATCACCCGTAGACAGATTTGATCACCTTCTCATCTGACGACTTCTAAGGCATACATCTTTTCCATGATGATCCCTTAGTGGTAACCCTCACTATTGCCAACTACTCGATTAAGAAAGTGTTGATCGATAATGGCAGCTCTTCAGATAAACTTTTTTCTTTAGTGTTCAATCAGCTCGAGATCACTAGAAAAAGACTCTAATCGGTTGCCATACCTCTGGTCGGATTCAATGGATCTAGTACACAACCACTCGGGATGATAGAGGTATCAATTATAATAGGGGTATACCCCAAGCAGTAGCCTCAGTGCTCATGAAATTCATGGTTGTAGAAGCCCCTTCTGCCTACAATGCCATACTTGGGAGGCCAACTCTCAATCGGGCTAAGGTGATCGTGTCAACTTACAGCCTCGTTGTCAAGTTTTCCACCCCTAAAGGAGTCAGGATATTGAAAGGGGATTAGGCCATAGCTCGGTATTGCTATGTCAACTCGCTCCAAAAAGATGCCATGTTAGAATCCCTTAGCATTGAAGAGCTGGACCCAAGGGATAACGGAGACTGGGTAAGCACAGTTGAGGACCTTGTACCAGTAGTGTTAGACAACTAATTCCCAGACCGAGTCATCAACAGTAGTTCTCTCCTTAAACCCAAGCTCCACGAAGAGCTGATCTAATTCCTCAACCAGAATCAAGAGGTGTTTGGATGGAGTCATGAGGATATGCCAGGTATTGACCCCCAGATCATGTCCCACCGACTCAATGTAGACCCAGACTTCTGCCCTATCAAATAAAAAAGAAGAGGAATAGCTCAAGAAAGGAAAGAAACCATTAGCGAAGAGGTCGACAAACTGCTCAAAGCCAAGTTAATCAGGGAAGTGTAGTATCCCGATTGGTTGGCCAATGTGGCTTTAGTAAAAAACGCAACAAGTGGAGGCTCTGCGTAGACTTCACCGATCTAAACAAGGCTTGTCCCAAGGACTGCTATCCTCTCCCAAGGATAAACCTCCTGGTGACTCAATAGCCGGCCACGCCCCCCTGCTCTCATTCATGGATGCCTACTTGGATACAACCAGATCAGGATGTATCCCAGGGACAAAGAAAAGACATCATTCATAACCGATCAAGGGATGCATTGCTATAAGGTGATGCCCTTCAGGCTCAAGAACTTGGGGGTAACCTATCAGCAACTGGTCTACCTCAACTTCAGAACCTTGATTGAGAAAAGCACATAAGTTTATCTTGACGATCTCCTGGTCAAATGCATATGAGAGTCAGATCATCTTCAACATCTAACTAAGACTTTCAACATCTAGAAGAAATACCAGATGAAGCTCAACCCAGCTAAGTGTGCCTTTGGTGTCTCCTCTAGCAAGTTTTTGGGGCATATGGTCACTAGGCGGGGTATCGAAGCCCATCTAGAGAAGATCCAAGCAATCATTAGCAAGCGGTTGCCTAGATCTATAAAAGAAGTTCAACGTTTAGCAGGACGAGTAGCTGTATTGAATAGGTTCATTTTTCGAGCTACCGATCGATGCCTGCCTTTCTTTAAAATCCTTCGCAAAGCCTTCGAGTGGTCGAAAGAGTACGAGAGGGCATTTCAAGAATTGAAAAAGTACCTGGCTTCACCCCCTCTACTCTCGATAACAACTCAAGGAGAGGAATTATTTCTGTACCTAACTGTATCTTTATTAGCCATCAGCTCAGCACTGGTCAAGGAAGAGCACGGGAACCAGTATCCAGTATACTATACCACCCGATCCGTTTAGGGTGTTGAGGGAAGATATTCACGTATGGAAAAACTGGCCTTTGCGCTCATCACCTCGTCCAGATTCCTCCAACCCTATTTCTAGGCCCATACCATAGTTGTACTCACCGACTAACCCCTGCGAAGGATTTTATCCCGACCAGGGACCTCTGGTTGGCTCATAAAGTGGTCTTTTGAATTAGAAGAGTTTGATGTTGTGTATAGACCAAGGGCAACCATCAAAGGTCAAGTTATGGCAGATTCCTTGCAAAATTCACCTATCTAGAAGACTCGACCGAGGAGCCATTGTAGCCCGACCTACCACTGGAGTTACAGGCATCGATCTTGACCTCGGTGCTATATGTTGACAGATCCTCAAATAGCCAAGGGAGTGGAGTAGGAATCATCCTAACCACACCTGGCATGATTCAGATTGAGTATGCCCTAAGGTTTGGGTTTGAACCCTCCAACAATGAAACAGAGTATGAGACACTGATAGTCGGGCTAAAACTGGCTACCTCCATGGGAGCTTAGCAAGTATGGGTTTTCAGTGACTCACAGCTTGTGGTCAATTTGGTCCTACAGTAGTATGATGCTAGGGAAAACAACATGGTAGCCTACCTGACACTAATTAAGCAAGTTATTAGCAAACTGAAAGGCTTTTCGATTACCCAGTTCCCGAGAAAAGAGAATAATAAGGTTGATAAGTTGGCTCACCTAGCATCGTCCTCTGAGGCAGATCTTTGAGGTATCCGAGTAGAGTATCTTCCCGAGGCTAGTGTAACAAACTAGGATATAATGGACATTTACCTGGTAGACCAATGTCCCAGTTTGATGGACCCCGTCATGATCTACCAAAATATCAGGGAGCTTTCGACCGACAAATCTGAAGCAAGGCGCATCAGGTACCGAGTGGTTAAATATCACCTCATTGATGGCGTCCTATACAGGAGAGGATACACCATCCCTTACCTCCAATGCGTTCACCCTACCCAGACCAACGAAATCCTCTTGGAAATCCATGAAGGGGTCTATGGGAGTCACATCGAAGGACAGACACTATCCAAAAGAGCTCTACTCTAAGGATACTTTCGGCCTACTATGGTCCAAGACTCCCAAGACTATGTCAGAAAATGCGACAAATGCTAGAGGTACACAAATAATCTACCATCCTAGCAGAAAACTTGACCCCCATCCTTAACCCTGGCCATTTGTGCAGTAGGGCATTGACATAGTCGGTCCACTGCCAACTATAAAGGGCCAAGTAAGGTTTGTTGTTGTCACGCCCCGGCGTAGCAAAGTAGAGAAAAATTTAAAATTTCCACCCTTGGACCAATGGATGCATGGCTGGTTTGAGGATCGTGTGCTTGTCCATATAAGAAAGAACCAAGGTAAAAGCAATAAACTATAAATGGAAGTAGTAACAATAAGCATGGTGGTTCTAGGCTTACATAATATTAAACATAATCAGAGTCTTAAATCCATTATTACAACCCACCGAAAGGAAATAGGAAAATAATATTGTCCTGGGCGTAAGCCCTACAATATAGTAATAATAATAAGATCGGCATCTAATGCCTCGACTAATAACAAAAGATAAATAAACAAGTCTTCGCTTTCGCCAGCTAGCTCGCAAACCCGTATCCTTCCTCGACATGTTCTTCTTATAGATAATCTGCCTCTACAAGATCTAGATGTTTGATTGTCCAGGACATAAAAGTCGTGAGCTTTATTGCAAGCTGAGTGAGTAAACCTACTACACTGAACAGGCTCAGAAAACACTTGTTAATCTGTTAAGAAAGCAAGCGTTCCATTTTCTCTTCTTTTATGTAAACATGTATTTAAATCTCTGTTATTCTAATCTCAAGGTAATGTTTACATTTAGGAAACGTTCAATAATAATACTCAGATCTTTGAAACACAACTGATAATAACTGATTGATCGCTTTGGGACTATAGCCCAATCCATACTGACTCGGATGCTTCGCTTTGAACCATAGTTTTGAGCTTTACAACTTGACTCTTTGGATCACTGATTCAATATTTGGACTATATGCCCAATCTTTCACAAACACGATTCTTTGCATGCATCTCGCACAAGTATCGTTGGCCTGGAATATCGCTGCTCTTCGGTCATGGGTTACCATCTTATCATCGAGCCCATACGGCTAATTGACATCTATTCTCTTTTCATCGTGCCCAAATAGCTAATTGACATCTGCCTTACGACCTCATTACTTGGTAATCCCAATCTTATTCTATTCGGCCTTGGTTAATTCGTCATCTTGCCCCAATTGGCCACTTGCTTGATGTTAGCCCATCGACTATTAACCATCTCAACAATTGAACCCAGACTCTTTACTCTTTCTCGAACTAACCAAGCAAACAAACGAAATACAAGAGACTAAATTGAGGGATACCACTGTCTCATTATTAGAGTTATCACAGCTTACGCATCGCCAACTAACGCGCGTCATACAAGTCGTTAAAGCACATTATTCCCGGAGTTGTGTATTTAAGTACATTGCATTATTATTCATATAGTACTTGTATGGTCACACGTATAAGTTATACTGGTTAAACAAATCATCATGTTAAGAATTCATCTTCCTCTTTCCTTCATAAAGTGGTACATTACGAAAGTACTACTCCAATAACATAAGGTATAACTTACAATAAGCACACGCAAGCATACATATCAAGTACAACCTAAAGTTTAACTATCACCGCTCATGGTACGACCAACTTAGCATAACTCATTATATATATAACAAACTATCCTTACAAGAATTGTCAAGCTCGAATGCTCTCGCCAGGTCCGAGCACTTGTGTCTGGCCCGTTCATTAGGCTCGAGCTCTCGCGCTTGGTTTGAGCGCTCGGGTTTAGCAGTTCAGAACAGTGACAATTTTAGCAACTCAAAATCCAAGCTTTGATCTTCATGCATGTTACATGCGCTATAGATTGTCAAGATAACTTATAGAAACATATTTTGGAGTGAGTAAGAGTACTCACCAAAGATCTAGATGATTTAGATGAAGAAATATGATGGAACGTATGTGTGTATGTGCTTGGTCTTCAAGAAATCCTCAACATCAAGCTTCCATACAACTTTAAGAGTGTTGTTCCTTCAAAGTGCTTCTTGATTCTCCTTGAACCTCACTTCCAGAACTTCATAGTGGTGGTCATGCATGTGTTTGTGTGCATGGATCATGAAATGGAAGCCATACAAAGGGTGTTTGTGTATGGAATGTATGTGTGTGTATATGAACCCTCACAATCCACTCTCTCAAAGACACTCTCTGTTAAATAGAGTTCTTACGCCCAAAATTGCTGAGAAATGCTGGTATTTATAGACTTTATGAGACCCTGAGGCAAAATAGTCATTTTACCCCTTTTTAAGCTTGAGCGCTCATACCTCGAGCACTCCCAAGGTCCAAACGCTCGAGCCTCCAGCTGCAACAATCCTTCTTATGTCTCAAGGTTTCAAAGGCCCAAGTATTAATATTCATAAGAACTAATCATCAACGTTTATTTATATATGATCACAACTTACATAAATGGATACAGTAATACAAAAATACATCCATGTATGGATAAATACAAGTAAAAGAGACGGTGTTACAGTCGTCATTGCGGTAGACTACTTTACCAAGTGGTTGAAGCTAAGCCATTAGCGATGATCTCGGAAAAAGAAGATAGAGAATTTTGTTGAAAGGAACATCCTCAACAGGTTTGAAATTTCCTGAGTGCTTGTTAGTGACAATGATAAACAGTTCGACACGCTTGTATTCAGGCAGTTTTGTTCAAATTATGGTATAAGTAACCACTATTCCTCACCAGAACACCCTTAAGTGAACGGCAGGCTGAGGTTACCAACCGAACAATCCTCCAGTCTATAAAAACAAGATTGAAACTGCATACCAAAGGACTTTGGGCAGAGGAGTTACTGAGCCTCCTTTGGACCTACCGCACAACACCCTAAGCTTCAACAAGTGAGACCACGTTCTCACTCACCTACGAGTTCAAAGCGGTAGTCCCGACTGAGCTCGTCCTAGTGTCTTATAGGTTGGGTAACTTTAGCGACTATAAAAATGAGGGACTGCTTAGAACCGAGCTTGACCTGGTCGAAGAGAAAAGGGTTTGGGCATACATCAAGATGGCAGCCTACAAGCAAAGGGCCTCGCAGTACTTCAACAAGAAGGTAAAACATAGTAGCTTCCAAGTGGGAGACCTTGTCCTCAAGGCAGTGAATCAATTGACCAAATTTCCAGGTCATGGAAATCTCGGGGCTAGTTGGGAAGGCCCCTATATGATAAGTTGGGTAAACCAACTAGGAACCTACTGGCTACAAACTATGGAGGTATGGATACCGACATTTGGGCCCACTTTTGTTTTAAAGCATTTTTAAAATTTCAAATTCAAATACGAGTCGTCACTTAATTTTTTAAAAGGAAAATTAAGAAACCATTTAAAAAGCAAACTGATCCTTTACGAAACCAAAAATAAACTGGGTCCGGGGATTATGGAATGAAAGGGGAAGGAGCCCGACAGACTAAAACACCCCCTCTCATCGTATCTCGTGATAGGCCTCTACTCAACATCCTTTTTAATCGAATTTTTAATCTAAGTATGCCCTCAACTAATACATATGTATAAATATACATTACAAAAGCATGTCAAAAGGGTGTAAAATTGCTAACGATAAAAGATCTACAAAATCACATAATTCATTTAGCAAGCAAAGTGATGTGCAATAAGAACAAGAGAACTTACCCAGGATCCAGTCGCAAAATTGGAAACGTGCAATGCACACAAAATAGAAATCATAAGAAAAGGGTCTCTAATTACATACATACACATAAGGAAAGACCTAATTCAAAATTGTCGCACATGGAGTAAAAAATCAATAAAATCAATAAGTAAAATAAACTTGGAGAAAGGTTTGAGAAATCGTACCTCAAGAGCGCTTCAAAACAAAGATTAGTCCACATGCTTAGAACAATATATAATATCGATTATTAAATAACGCATCCAAAGTTCTAGCTTAAATCTATCAAGCATTGGAAGGGAAGGGTTGACATAATTATGAATTCTTTATAAGTAGTTGGAAATTCAACACCTCCATAGATATACAAGTCTCAACTAGGAGATAATGCAATGCCCATATGGAGATGGTGTAATACCAACATGATCATAAAAAACCCATAGTTATGTTCAACTAGGTTCAATTTAAATGCAACCTTAAGCTAAAGATTAATCCTAATCATGGACATTAACATATATGGATAGATGCATGGATATAAACATGAATGAGCTATGAATTTTTCACTAATTTGGATCATTTAGGCTCTGAATTTAAACATGATTGACATTTAAGACATGGTTTAAATCTTAGGACATTAGGAGTCCATTAGATTAAAGTTATTCAAGTTTTATTAAAATAGTGATAGAATTGTAAAAATTACAGAGAACATACTAGACTTTTAAAATAGAAATAACATACTTCCTACGGTTGGATCAGTATGTTGTGCTTCTGTGAGTCTAGTTTCTAACCCAAAAGAAAATCAAAGATCTAACAGTTGAATCTCTGGGAATAAGGTCATAACCAGACATCACTCAGAAACTTTCAACTCTCTGTCCAGAGTTTTTGTATGATTTTCTAAAAATAGCAAAAAAATCAGAAACAATTTGATCTTTTTAGGGTACTTTCCTAACATATTAAACTACCTAGAAAAATTTATTTGAGGTCAAGAAAACTTGATTAAGGTTCAATTTGCTTATTTTAATTAAAACAAACTTACTGTTCTGAAATGTTGGACAGAGAACAACCTATTCACAAATCATAAGGCCAAACTATCCTAACCATAAGATTTCATCAAAACAAAAGTTCTAGTGATTCATATATGAGTTATGAACACCCTCAAATTGGTCTCATCCAATTCCAATGGACCATGATTTAATAAAAAAATCGTTGATCATAGTTGGTTGATAGATTCACCGCACCATTGTTGAGTTGGTGTTCATAACTTAAACCATATTTGATCTATAATTCTATGGAGAATCTAGATCAAGTATGATTTTGACTTCTTATTGAAATACAAGAAGGAGTCATGGATTTAGCCTTAGGGAACATCATTCTTAGATCTCAAATGTAAAGATCTAGCAAGAGGACCCCAAGGTCTTACTCAATCCTATGAACCTTGAATACTAGGACCCATTTGATTTTAACTAAGCCCTTCATTTTAACTGGTCCTTGAGGAATAAGAGTTTACTTTATTCAAGTCTCCTTCTAAGTTGATGGTCCTTGGAGACTAGATATGACCAAACCTATAAGAACCTTAGAGAGATTTCTATGAGATTTTAAGTTGGAGGTGTGGATATCGCAATTTTCTTACCTACAACTTTTCTTTTAAAGTTCTTTTAAATTTCAAATTCAAAACAAATGAGTCGCCACTTAATTTTTAAAAGGAGAATTAAGAAACCATTTTAAAGCAACTGATCTTTTGCGAAACCAAAGATTAACTAGGTCCGGGGATTATGGAATGAGAAGGGAAGGAGCCCATTGGACTAAAATACCCCTTTTCATCCTATCTCGCGATAGGCCTCTACTTAACATCCTTTTAATTGAACTATTAATCTAAGCATGCCCTCAACTAATACATAGATATACGTATACCTTACACAAATATGTCAAAATGATGTAAAATTACCAATTTACAAAATATCATTCAAAAGCCACGTAATTCAAGTAGCAAGCAACATGATATGCAATAAAGAACAAGAGAACTTACTCGGGATCCAGCCGCGGATGTTAAACGTGCAATGCATGCGATTAAATAAAAACCTAGGAAAAGAGTCTCTAATCCACATATATACATGTAAGGCAAAATCTTAATTCTAATGTGTCGTGCATATAGATCAAGAAAATCGATAAAATCAAGAAATTAAAATAAACTAAGAGGGATTCAAGAAGTCATACCTTAATAGCGCTGCAAAACACATGGTATGCAAGATATGAAGTTAGAAATAACAATCCTAAATTTCTAGCTTAAATCTATCAAATATAATTAAATCTAAAGCAACTAAGTCCTAATTACAAGTGCCAAGCCATATGGATGAATATGTACATGAACAAGAATAAATTGTGAAATAGTCGGTGATTTAGATCACTTAAACTTTGAATTCAAGCTTAACTAATCATTATTGAAACATGTTTTGACCCTTAACTTATGAACATATCATCTAGGCCATTATTCACAAGATTGATTAAAACTATTGCAGAATTCTAAAAATTGCTGATAGCAGATCATAACTTTACAGAAATAAAAAAGCAAGGTTCCCGTGGTTTGATCTTGATGCATTTTGGACACAAGATGCCTCTGTATATCTAGTTTTTAACACAAAAGACATCAAAGTTTCAACTGTTGGATCTCCGGGAATTGGACAAAAATCAGACATCACTCAGTATTCTACAACCTTCTGTCCAGAGTTCTTGCACGATTTTCTAAAAATAGCATAAAGATCAGAAATGCTTTGTTCTTTTTAGGGTGACTTCCTAACACATTAATCTACTTAGAAAAAATTATTTTGGGTCACAAACACTTTATTAAGGTTCTGATTTACTTATTTCAAAAGAATGTTACTGTTCTGAAACTCTGGACAGATTGTAGTGACTTTACAAAACTCATAACCAAACCACTTTAAACATGAAATCTCCTTAAAACAAAAATTACAGTGGTAGAACTTTGAGTTATTGACACTTTCCCGTTGGTTTCACTTGATTCCAACGGTTAGATTTCGAACTAAAAATCCTTGATCAAAATCGGTTTATGAACCCACTGTTTCATTGTCAAGTTCAACTTTCATTTGTTAACCCCAACTATTAAACCACGAAGTCGGACTTAAACTAAACCATTTTCTCCTACCATTTGATGGTCATTGGAGGCTAAAGACGTTTATATTTGTAGATTTCAAATGAGGTATGAATAGACTTCATGAAATCTCAAGATAATGAATCTAAACCATGGAGATGGGCTTAGACTCAAAACTACTTTCTCCTACCATTTGATGGTCATTGGAGATGAAGATATGACTAATACTCATGAGCCTTAAGCAAACATAGCTAAATAGTCATAGGTTTTCAAGGAATATGGAAGGGGATTCCATGAACCTTAAGTTAAAGAATCCCAAACTATGGTGGAGGTTTAGATTCATTTACTTGCTCTTATAAGAAGGATGATCAACCTTGACCCTCATGGGGGAGCACAAGCTCACATGGAATCAAAGGATCCAACTCATGAGATTCAAGTGAAGTATGGAAGACTTCCAAGAATCTCAAGAGAGAAGTATAAACAAAATAAAGAAAAGAAAGAACTAAAAGGAAAAGACAAAACAAAATAAAGAAAAGAAAGAACTAAAAGGAAAAGACAATTAAACTTTGCAAGTTCCCTAATAAGACTTCTAAAAAGGTTAATCAAAAGACCAAAAAGTTCAAAAGGATGAAGAAAAACAACTTGTGGTTAGAGGATCACCTCCAAACTATCCTCAAAGCTTCTCTCCTTTTGAAGATCTTCCAAGCTCTTCTCCCTAGTTCTTTAAAACTCTCTCTCAAGAATATATGTTAGTGTAATGGTAGCTACCTCTTGTGTAGTGTTGTTGTGTCCCAAGGAAGATCCTCCTTCTTTTATAGAAAAAATTACCAAGTATTCTCAGTGAATTCGGAGTAAAAGACAGGTGTAAATGTCTCATTTGGTGGTACAATATGTACTTCCTGAAAATAGACAGACTGCTGTAGAAGGCGGCAGTCAAAAAACTTCTGCGGCAGTCAGTGGATGCCGTTGCGGCACTCCGTGAATGCCGCTGCGACATTCCATGACTGCCACGCGGCACTTACTGAGAGCCGCTCCAAATTATTGATTGCCGCGTTTTTGTCAACCTTACTTTATCAGTTTTTTTTGTTTTTATCCGCATATATATATATATACGTATTGTACCACAAAATACGGACTTTAAAAGCAAACGGCGGTCAAAAATTGTCGGCGGCACTCAATAAGTGCCGGTCCGGCATTCGGTGACTGCCGTACGGCACTCACTGAGTGCCGCAAAAACCTGCCGTGTGCCGGTTTCTGTTAAAATTCCCTTTTTTAGGTCTTTTCTTTTCTCCTTTTTCTAAAATAAACTTACTTTCGAAGATCTTTTTCAAAAGTGGTGTTTTATACCTGAATTCTCTTAAATACATGGTATTTCCTTCTGTGAAAATTTTATCGCGTTTGGAGAATTTTTTGAAGAGCTTGGAACACTTCGAATCTTCCGGTCCTTGTCATCATCGGATATGGAGGTGACACTCTCCTTAATTTGACGTTTGGTCAAAATCGGGGTGTCTACAGGAGGGTCCAAGTCATGAATTAAGACTTGAAACTCACCAACTATGTATGAATAGAACTATGATCTACCTTATTCCAACATAAATCATAAGATCATGGAGAATAAGGGATCAATTATAGAAGAAAATAAAGAGACATTGAAGATTTCATGAATCTCTAAACAAAAGAAAGAAAAATCAAAGTTTATTTGCAAACCCAAATCAAGAATACTTTTACAAATTAGTTTTATCTTAAACCCAAAACCTTATTTAGATCCAAACTAATGAAAGAAGATGAAATTCAATCACAATTCTTAATGGTGTGTGATGAAATGAGGTTGGAAGATAGCTTTTGAAAATGTGTACAAGTCCTAGATCTATAAATTGTGATTTAATAATGTATAATAAGTGTAGGAATAGGGATTTAACCTCTAGCTCTTCTCAGGATTTGATTGATTTGGAGGGATCCAAGCCTTACAAGCAATACTCTTCTTCTTCTTCTTCCTTGAAGCTTCAAGGTTCTTCAATGGAGATTTGAGGAATGGGTGAATTGGGTAGGATTTGTATGGGGTTTTATGGTTTCTCTCTCTATATTTCACTAAGAACAAACTTCCTAATCAAAATTCAGCCTCTCTCTCTAAGATTCAAGTCTCATCTTCAAGGTTCAAGTCTCTGTCTCAAGATTCAAGTCTCCAACCTCTCAAAATGAGAGAAAATGGGGTTTTTATAGACTTTCATTATCTTAGGGGTTAAGATAAGGGTAGATAGGTTAATTAGGGATGGTTTGCATGACCTAGGAGTAGTAAACACGTACACAAAAAACGACATCATTTGGTGCATTCATTTGATCAAAGATTGAAAAAGAATTTTGCCTCAAAAGTGCAAATTAGCCCAGGCCGGTACTCAATGAAGATGAAATGGCACTCGCTGAGTGCCGAATGGCACTCAGTGAGTGCCGCAGCGACATTCACTGACTGCCTTTCGAGCACTCTGAGTACCGCTGCACAGCAGTTCAGCACTATTCATAGCAATTCAGCACCTTAATTTCATTTCATGTCATTTAGGTAAATGTCGTTTAATTATTGTATTTACTAAATGTCGTTTAATTTATGTATTAGGTAAATGTCATTTAGTTAATGTATATACTAAATGTCATTTAATTTATGCATTTAGTTAAGACATTAAATATAATTAAGGAAATAACCCTCATTTGGATTCAATAAAAATATCTAAAAAATCAAAAGCATTAAGGAAAAAAAGTCAACTCTCTCTCCGAAGGCAAAATTTCCAATTTCCTGCACAATTCCTCTTAAAGACCTTTCGATTTTTCAATGTTCCCTTTCATTTGAAAATTCTTAAAAATCATTTCTAGCATAAGGGAGACCCAATGAACAATTACCGGGACTTTTCATCTTGAAATTAAAAAATTTTACGATTGACTCCCTTTACCCGTTGACTTTTCACTGGGTCAACTGTTGACTTTTTTTGGGATTCATGATGAATTTATCTCCTTTTGAAAATGGTTTTAAGATGCTCTGAGGTCAATGTCGTGTTTCTATACGTGTTCAAAATTCATAGTCCACAAGGTGACATGTAAATGAGAATTTTTGATCTTTTTGGCTGAAAAGGGCGATTTTGGACCGAGATTCTTCTTGGAAGAGAATCAGATTGCTTGTAAAAGTCTTGATTCCGATGAGACATATTCATCATTGATCTCCAGAGGTAAATCCCCCTAGGTTTAATAGTTCAGTCAAAATTGGGGTGTCTACAGGAAAGTCGGGAGCTATCACACCTAAGGAATGTGGAGCACCTGCGCAAGTACTACCATTAGATTAGGCCAATGCAGACATGATTTTCTGAGTAGCTATTTTTGAGCCCTCTTGTATTTTCCTAGGTAGCTCTGTTCGAGCCCTCTATAGATTTGGAAGAATCAATAAAGTTGACTTTACAATAATGATGTTTTTCGTAGCAAAAGTCCTTAGACACTCTGAGACAAACAAAGACCACCGATTTGCATGTGGCAAAAGACCTTGGTACACCCGAGGGATGCTTTAAACAAGCATCAAACTCCACTTAGGTGCATATCCGATGATAGGGGACAAACCCATTAGGTGACCAACGATAGAGGAGTCAAATGATCTTAAAACCCTAACGCTTTAGGTCGGTTACCTAACAGAGATTTTCATACTACCTCGACCTTAGCATAAGCTTGGGGGGCAGAGAGAAATAACTCTATAGGAGCTTCAATGAGTACTTACAAGGCTAAAGATTAACTAAGTACAATCTCAGACAATCCAGAGCACCTACAAGACTTAGAATTATGCTAAGTACCAACACCTAGCTAATTCCCTAAAATAAACCGAGTACTTACAGGGCTCGAGATTAACTAAGTCTCTTAGACACTAACACCTAGCTAATTCTCTAAAGTAAACCGAGTACTTGCAGGGCTCGGGATTAACTAAGTATGGAGTCTTAAACAATCCCAATCACTTACAAGGCTTAGAATTCCATAGGCTATAAAGACATCGGAACTTCCTGAACAACATTTAAACTACTCTATTGTCTTAAGCCTTTTGCTAAGGCTGGGGTACTAGACTAAAGCAAATCAAACAAACAGGAAATTATACAAGTAAAAACACAAGTTGTTGCAAAAGTGACCTCCATGGGCCTTTTTCATTAAAACATATATATTTACATTGCCCAAGGGGGAAGTTATAGTAGCCTCCCCTCCCAAAAAAAAACTGCAATGGAAAGTAAAAGCTACCTGGCAATAGGCAGATCAGTCGACCACCATAGTCTCATTGGCTGCCTCAGTGCCCCCGACTGCTTCATCAATAGCACCTGGAGGGGAAGTGGTCCGAGCCCCTTCAACGAACTCATGCACCCAGAAGTCCGACTCTGCTCCTAGGTAAGCAGAGAGGTTCCAGTCAGGGTGATCAACCCCCACCCTTCCCTTCAAGTCACCGTAGCCTTTGAGGAACCCGAACTCAAACTCCTCCTCGGTAGTCTTCTCGATACTTTCCTGAGCAGTGACGGCTTCAGATATCGCTCATTCCCTGGTGGTACATGCCTCCAGTTCGGCCTTCAACCTAGCCACTTCCTCATCGAGATCGAGTCTATCTCGGACCCCCAGTTGACTTCTTTCTCCTTCTCGGCAGCAATCGCCTGGGCATTCCCAAGATCTAAGGATGCCTTCTTGGCCTCCCTCTTAACCGACAGTTCAGCCCGTACAGTGGAGGCTTGGTTGGAGAGGTCGGAGAACTAAAACTCAGTCCTGATTGCAAGACACCCAATCTGTAGAAGAAAAGTCAAATTAGTAAAAAAAAAGGGACAAAGATAAAATAAAACCAAAGCAACGAGACTTATAAGCGCAGACATATGACTCCATCAGTGGTTATTTGAACTTGTGAGGGATGATGAACCTAGTGATCTCAATGATGAAGGATGACTTGGTATCTGTGTCGGTGTGGTCGTAGAATGACGTCCTGTTAATATTCTTGGCCATGTCCCCGATCTGTTTCTCCAGGTCTCTAATTTTGACTTCCACCCTGGCCTGATCACTATTTGCATGATAGGTTGGGTTTGTAGATGAACTCTCTTCCAGATAATGAATAGTTGTACCTTGGGAGAGAACTCGACTACGACTATGGTTAATCTGGTGCCTAAGATTGCCATGGCTCCTGGCCGGGGAATCTTGGACCGATTACCGAATTGAGCATTCTAGCCGCTCCTCCCGGGCAGCACTTCTGTCATTGATTACGTCCCAGACGTCCTCCATAAGGCTAGGATGACCTCGGGTGCGTCGTCGATCTCAGGGTAGTGCCCAACTGCTGCTAACGTTTGCGGGAGAATTATTAGTCGGCTGGACATTGTTCTGTTGAGCCAACAGGGTATCGATTTGTTGTTGGGTGTGCCGTTGGCCCTCTAGGAGTTGTGCGAGGGCGGTTGTGATCTGATCCGGTGTTAGAACTGCTGGGGTTGGCACTGGGGCTGTTAGAACACCCTGGTTAACCTACTGAGCAGCTTCCTTACCCTTTTTCGGAGGCATGTTTATCAATTAAGAGATTTATTTCCAAAGAAATATGTTGACTAACCATAAACGTCGCCAAGCTGATGATGCCGTTGTTTGGGTAAGTGGGGTTTAGTGTGCTTCATGAGTTAGAACAAATAAAATAGAGAGAGAGAGAGAGAGAGAGAGAGAGAGAGAGAAAGAGAGTGAGAGAGAGAGAGAGAGAGAGAGAGAGAGAGAGAGAGAGTGAGAGTTTGTATGTGGTTCGACCCTGTTAATAAAGGAACATATGTCCACATGTGTGTATGAGCAATCTACTAAATAACAGAAACTGTCATAGGGACCTTGATGATCCAACAATGATGTCTGGAACTACTAAGGGTCGGCTAAGCAGAAACAGTCTCAGGGTTTCTTGGAAGAGACTCGACGATATGATATGCTTGGTTCGACTAAACTCGGATCCCCTCTATGGATATGGGAGGACCTTTTTATAGGAGGAAGAGTCTTCCCTTACAAGGTATTTTAGTTCAATTAGATAATTGTTGACAGCCTGTGCTGATTGCTGCATATTCGGAAAGTTTCCCAATCTAATGAGGGAACTGTTGATGCGAATCTAGTTTAGGAAACTGCTAGTGACTGAAAAGTTTAGGACGCGCCGATTGACTAAGCCGAACTAATTCGGAGCTATATCCTAACGGGAAGGCGGATCCTGACCCGTGGGTCGGGATTTTCCTCTGTTGGGTCCCCGAGCGGTCAGCTAGAAAGTCCTGGTCATCCTGGGTTGCTCAGGACAGGGGACCATTAAGACGGCTGTGAACATCCTTGCTCGGACGGAAGTCGGTCATTCTGTAGAACTACACGATCGAACATGGTGGAGCCACTTTCGGGTGTATCAACCGCAATTGGTAAAACAGATGCACTAAATATTTGATGAATCACTCAATCCACAATTATAGGATTTAATTACCATAATATATTCACTGACATTCACCTAATGTAATACACATTTGCTAAATGAGATTGGATTATCAAAACAAATTCATCCACATATATTAGATGTAGTACATGATTTGCTAATGAGATTCGATTACCAACATTTATTTACCCACATTTATAATATATACATTAATACCTAATAAGGGTAAACCCGTCTATTAGATACAGAATTATTTTAATTAAAGGACCCTTTTTACATTAAACGTTACACACTAAGGGACCTATTACAGTTCAAAATTTTCGGTTGTCCTTCAACCAAAATAAAGTGGTTGGCAATGGTCTTATTAGCACTTATCTAGTTAGGGAATATCTAAAGCTTTAGTTGTGTCAAAATATTAAGTCAAATTGACTACCAACTTTTTACAGTTTTTTTAAAAATACGATTCACTTCTATATGAAATATAGAAGTGTTTATTTATTTATTCATTTATTAATTTTATTTTTTTGAAGTTGAACCAAAACTGTAAAAGAAAGTTCCTAGTAAAATTGTCGTTTTACTAACGAGAGATGCTACATGCACAACAAAAATGTACAACCAAATGCACAACCAGTTTAAAATTGTTGGACATTGTGCTGAAAAAACTGTATATCCCTTTTTTTGTCTTTTTTTGTGTACAGACTTTCAGCACGAAGTCCAACAATTTTAAACAGGTTGTGCATTTGGTTGTGCATATTTTTTGTGCATTTAGCATTTTCCTTCACTAAAATGTCCCACTTACTTTTTGTAAAAGACCATTGCTTCCATGTGGAAGTTCCAGAAACACAAACATCATATGCATTTTTTGGCCATTTACAAAGAAAAATCACATTTTATAGTTAGATAGCCCAACACTCTTCTTCATTAAATATGTAAATCTTATAGCACTACTAAACGCATAACAACTTTTTGAAAATCTCTATAGAAAAAAATTCTGTTAACAAACTCTTATGCTCACATTATCGCAAGCGGGTCTCCTAATCTCATTTTTCGTCACAACTATCACATTTACCATTTCGATTTTTACTTTAAATAGATGTTTTTGCCTAAGGCTAAGGGGTCCCAAGCTACTAAAGGTGTCGTTTAAGAGAAATTATTTTATACGACTGTTACACTGTGTGATGATCACCAAGATCTCTTTATTATTATTGTAAGACTCACGGGGACCAGGAGAATACTTCAAATCGTAGTGGAAGTCACACAGGTTACGGTTAGATGGACTAATTTCTCCTAGTTAATTTGGGTATAGATACGTGAAAAAGTGATTATTTCCACAAAAAATATCCCAAAAGTTTGGTATCTTTCTCATTTTAGTCCCTATAGACTATAGTCTCAATTACATTAATTTGGTCCCTAGAATTTTTGAAAATAAGCAATATGGGCCAAATGTCTCATTCTCCCATAAAATTTAATGAGTTTACCCACTAGTATGGACAAGTACGCTAATAAGCGGACTGAGTTTTCCTTTTTGGCCACTAAAAAACATGTTAATGCATAACATGTGAGTAAATACAATCAACTTTTCTCACATAATTAGATATTTGAACCCCATTGCTTCCATTTAAAAATTGTAGGGATCAAGTTGCTAAAATTAAAACTACATGGACAAAAATGAGACAAAGACTAAACTTCAAGGGTATGTTTTGAATTAGCAGTATATAGACGTGCATAAAATACATGCATGGTCTTGAAAAGTTTTAAACCTGGGTAATACTTGGGACACACTCATTCACACAACTTTTGGGATACAACCCAAAAGATGTGTCTATCTTTCATACATAGACACATCTTTTGAGTTGTGTCCCAAAGTTATATGAATGGTGTGTCCCAAACTTTACCCTTTAAACGTACAAGTACAAAACTCAAGGGTCATCCAAGAGTTCATGATAATATGGTTGTTACATCCATGTTTTAATTATGGAAAATGTTAAGTACACCTGATTGATTTTTTTAAATTGTTTACATGCTGATGTGTTAATGACAATTTTTAAAATTTAATCTAAGTTGGTGTTCTTTCACTTTGTAATTAATGAAGATTTTAGCCGTCCACATCTTTTGGCGCCTTATTTAGGTGACCCTGGCTCTAGCACTACTCATTAACTATATACATACATGGTGTTTATATGTATATATGGATGTAAAACTTATGTAGTCTACTGACATTGTGTCCTTTAGAGAGAAATCATATATAATGAATTGGATTATTATTCGTTTCCCCAACTTAAATCTTGGTATTATGGACTGCTTTCTGCCAAGTCTATTTGCGATCATTCTAGTTGTTGCTGCCGGATATCCAAGCGAAGCTGATGAAGATCGCTTTGATGAGAACTACAATGTCACATGGGGACATAACCATTCCAAAGTTCTTGAACAAGGAAAACAAGTTCAACTTTTAATCGATGAACATTCAGGTTGATCTCTCTCTCTCTCTCTCTCTCTCTCTCTCTCTCTCTCTCTCTCCATATATATATATACATATTTTTGACTCAAACTAACATTCATTGAAATTAACCGACATACAAAGAAAAATAACACAAACAACAGTAAAGATAACGAAAAGCATAAGCAAATGTACAATAAATAGGGAAGCATAAAAGATAACAGAAAGCACTCCGCTATATAGCTGTACGTGAAATCCATTATTAGGTATTTCAATTGGTACATTTGTCTCGTGAAATCTTTAATAGGAAAGAATTTATGTCATGTGACACAAGTTTGTAAGTTATCTTGGTCAATTAATAAAAAATAAGGGCAAATATCAGTTCACCTTTAAAATTTTGATGATATCACAAGATTTCATCTACTGCCATTAACAGAAGGGAGGTTAGTGATACAAAGTTTTAAAAAAAGGGAGGTCTCTGATATTATTCAAAACCCAGAGGAGTTCTCTGATATTATACCAAACATCAGGGGAGGTCAATGATATTTACCCTATAATTTATTTTTATTATTTATGTATATTTGAAGTATGTACAATTATAAATTGAATAACCAAATTACCGTTTTTGTCTAAAAGTTTAAAGTGTGTACAATTATAAATTGAATAACCAAATTATCATTATGGCCTTTGCAAATTACTTTATTGTTAAATCGAATTACTAAATTACCCTTTTAACTTTTGTAAATTAACTTTTTTGTATAAATGTGTATAGATATATTTTTTTAATCTAAATGTTATATATGTTATGTTAAAGAAAAGAGTCTTAAATTTAAAGGGTGATGTTATTGTTACTTCATTATTGAACCAATGCACTCCATGATATCACTCTCAAAGCATGTGGAACGATGATGCATAGTACTACGTGCTCTGAGAGTGCTACCATGGAGTGTCTTGATTCAATGATGGGGTGCCAATATACCATATGCTCTGAGAGTGGTACCATGGAGTCAAGGGCGTATCCAGGATCTACCAAAGGGGTGGGCTAGAGAGGGACGTGCATACATTGGCTGATCAACGAATCTATACTTGAGTATGGGGGCAGCGCCCCTGAGACAATTTTTTAGAGTTATTTATACAAATTTATGGGTAGAATTAGTTTATTTAGCTCCTCTATGCTTCTTTTTTTTATATACATAACTGTGAGACATCAGAGGCCAAGAAGTGCTTCAGCTTGGAGTCTAAAATCTGTGATGAAATTGATGAAGTAGAGATCCTTGGGTTAACAGTTTTGAGAGAGAGAGAGAGAGAGAGAGAGAGAGAGAGAGATGAGAGTTGGGTTTCGGTTTTATTAAAAAAAAAAGGATTTCCTTTTAAATTGGGTCTTTATTTAGATTAGAAGTTTAGAAGTTTAAACTACTCTAGCATAGAAGAAAAATAAAAATAAATAAATGTGAAGAGAGAGAGAGAGGGGGAGAGAGAGAGAGAGAGAGAGAGAGAGAGAGAGAGAGAGAGAGAGAGAGAGCACGTGAGAGCGGAAGATTGAGACGTGGGCTAGAAGAATCCCTTAATAGAAGATGTGGGCTAGAAGACTGTCAAAACTGTATGGGCTGGGCTAAAGAACTTCATTTATGTGTAAACTTGTTAAAGGGTTGGACTAGAACACTAGCTAAAACTATTTTTTTCAAAACTCAGCACTAGCCCAGCTCAGCCCAGTGCTGTAAACGCCCTTGCATAGAGTACCTTGATTCAATGATGGGGTGCCAATAATAATTTTCAATTTAAAGTGTCTACAATTATAAATTAAAATTTTAATTACCCTTTTGTCTTTTGTAATGTATCCTTTAATTTGTAAAAGTTTAAAATGTATACAATTAGTATTATTATTATTTTTTTATAACATGGGGGAGGGAGGATTTGAACACTCACCACTTGGGTGAGGATGGTGAGCTTTTGCTACCAGGGCAGGACTGTGGTCTTAAAAAGTGTGCAATTATTGAATATGAACATTATTCAAATACAAACTCAATTCTTTTGTCAGAGGTGCATGTTCAATACAGTTAGGATTTTATTTTTATTTTTCAAATCATAAATTTATCCAATGCATCCACAATAAACGCAGCTAAATTTTAGGGTAAAACGTATTTCGCACTCTCAAACTATATCCTGTTGCATTTTGGTCCCTAAACAAATTTTTTTGCATTTTAGTCCCTCAACTATTTTGTGGCAGCTTGTCTCCTCCGTCACTTTTTGCAATTAAAAGTGACGGAAAATTTTGTTTCAATTACATTTACACCCCTCGTAGTTAGAACTTTTCACTTTGTCCCCTGTTTTATTTTTTGGTCAATTAAAATGGAGTTTTATTAGACATGAAAAAATCATGAGGAGATACAACACACATCAACAAGTAGCAGAACTCAATAAAATATAGAAATCTTATATCCTAGAGCTCAAAAGCATCCTTTGTGGACTGTTTGGCAGTTTCTTTTTTATGTAGTTAAAACACAAAAAATTGCGATTGATAAAAGTTGTCCAAGGTAGCTTTTGGCCAGTTGCAATTGCAAAGGCTATTTTGCTAAATATTTAATTTTAGCTTTCGGAGTTTCATAAGTATTGAAAAAATGACAGTTGTTGCCAAACACAGCCTAAACAGGGGGTATAAATGTAATTAAAATAACTTTTCCTATCACTTTTAACGTCTAAAAGTGACGGAAGGGGCGTTCTGCCACAAAATGTTAGTTGAGGGACCAAAATGCCACAAAAGGTTAGTTCAGGGACCAAAATGCAAATTGAAAAAAATATTATTTAGGGATCAAAGTGCAAATAGGGTATAGTTTGAGGGCACAAAACGCATTTTACCCTCAATTATATATCTCAACTTTGAGTCAAGATTTTTTTCTACGAATTTCAAACACAATTTCTAATTGGTTAAAGAAATAGCATGTAAATGTTAGTCTATAAAATTCTTCACTTAAAATTTTTGAAATTTTTTATTAGTCCAACTATTTATCTAACAATAACTTGTTAGTTTAACATCAATTAACATAGTTGTTATTTAAGTATATTTTTTCTAACACCATTTTAAGAATTGATATAGCACATTTCTCTTTCTTGTACATATATAAAAAAAATACATTATGTTTTTTCTACCAAATCAAATACCCGTGCCTTGCATTGGCCCTCGTCCTAGTTTTGTTAAAGAAATGCTATTCGAGTATGCCCACGTTCTTTTCTTTTATATACAAACTTTTAGATTTATAAGTTTTTTTTATACTGTGTTAAGGTCAGACACCACTAAGAAAAATTTGGGGCAAATTACACTCACCTCCCTTGAGGTATGTGACAATTACAGGGCGCTCCCTTCTAGCTTGAAAAATAACACTCCCCTCCCCTTTACCTACTTTTTGAGTGTAAGATTATCAATTTACCCCTTATCTCATATTTATATATATATATATGTACATATGTACGTATGTGTATTTGTGTGTGCATGTGTGCATTAGAAAAAAATGTATGTACATTAGCAAATTTTACAAATTTAGATTTATTGTACTTAACCCTAACTTTATAAAAATCAACAGCTCGAAAAAAAATTATAAAAATTTCAAAATTAGGTTTTATAATCTTGAACCTAACTTACAATAGTTTACAGATTTAGTTTTTTTGATATTAAGCCATTAACTCTTTTGTCCAAGTAGTAGATGAAAGATATTAGAACATTTATTTAGAGTAATACTATGCCAATAATGATATACACACTTCCTCAATCACACCCCCAATCACATTCAGCACATCATGTCCCCTAATTCTAGTGGGTCCTATATAGAACTCAGGTGGAACCCACCAAAATTAAGGGCAATCAAAGGTCAGGATGTACTGAATGTGGTTGGGGATGTGGATGAAAGTGTGGGTGTATAATTACTCATACTATGCTTCCCAAATTTTCATCTCAAATGATGTTGAAGTGGGACCACAATTGAACCACTTTAACGTCACAACCAATCGAAATCAACTGGGTCCACTACCACATGTGTTGGGATACACTTTTGGGAAAGAAATTTGGGAAGCGTAGCATTACTCTTTTATTTATAAATATCAATAACAATTTAAAAACATAAAAAAATCATCAACAAAATTATCTACTACCACTTTAAAATGGAAATAATAATGACAATAATGCAAAAAAAAAAAAATGACAAAAAAAAAACATCAACAAAATTTTTAAGAAATTAATAGTTATATTGCATTTTTGTCTGCTTTGTTTAAAATAAAAAAAAACATGCTTAGTGGAATCTTATATATATAGAGAGAGAGTGAGAGAGAGAGAGAGAGAGAGAGAGAGAGAGAGAGAGAGAGAGAGTTAGGCTCCTATGCGAACTGGGTAAGCGCATTGGGTGAACGCACTGGGCTTTTAAGCCTAAAAAAACTGCGGGCCTTGCTGACCCACATTTTTTTTAGGCTTAAAAGCCCAGTGCGCTTACCCAATGCACATTGGAGCCTGATTCTATATGTATACATATATATATATATATATATATTAGGGCAATGCCCGGCAAGGCGTGTACTAATTAAGTTTCATTGGAGCAGCCCATTCACAATGTTGGGAGTAAGTTCACAATTTTAAAAATATAAAGCAGACAAAAATACAATATAACTACGCTTTTTTTTAAAAATTGTTGATGTATTTATTTTTCATTATTGTTATTAATCTTTTCATTTTAAAGTGGTAGTAGATAATTTTGTTGATGATTTTTATGTTTTTTAAATTTACTGTTGACATTTAAAAAAAAAACAATTTAGTAAAAGCTTGATTTGGTATATACTGAAATTTTGTCGATGATTTTTTAATTTTTTTTCATAATTGTTAAAAAAAATTTCATTTTTAAAAGGTAGTGGATAATTTTTTTTTATGATTTGTCTAAGGGTATAACAGTCATTTTTTAAATAGAAGGGAGGTGAGTGTAATTTTTGAAAACATAGGAGAGATCCCTGTAATTGTCAGATACCCCAGGGGAGGTTAATGTAATTTGCCCAAAAATTTATGTTTATGCCACTTTATATATATATATATATATATGTGTGCGTAAATATGTATACACATATAGTTCCGCTTCTTTGGTGATCCCTCACTTTTTTAAAAGTGAGACTACTAATCTTAGCCTTCTAATTTATTCAATGAGTTCGACACACCATGTCATCACGCTGATCTGGTGTGATCACACAATCTTAACCATGCACATATTTTTTAGGGAAATCATGACAAGAGATTAGCAATATTTCAAAGTAATAAATTGCCAACCACTTGTCATAATCTCCTTGGAAATAGGAGATGTTGTTTGCACCCAAAAACCGTCAAAGGTTTTTGAGCCCGAGCCGCGTTAAACTGGATAGAGGAGAGGCTGAGCTAGGGAATATATGACTCATCGGACTTATGCGTAGACGTGAGACCAATGATAGGTACAAGGCTGTTGGGTGTTGTGAGGTGAGCCCGATGGGAAAGACGAGCATGTATGAGGATCATCGGGCATTGGAATAGCATAACTTAATGCAGTGTTAGCCCGATGTTGGATTAAGGTAACACGATGGCCAATCGAACACCGTGTAATGAAGGATGGCTATAGCAGTCCGATTGGCCATGGGAATTCATAGAAGGATAATCAGACATGAAAGAAGAAGGCATTTAATTGGGCAAGCCCGATTCAGCTAGGAGAATAATTGACAAGGCCGATGGACTGAAAGGAGAAGGCGGTGCTATCCACAACTGTCATGATGATGTCATCTCAGAGTTTTGGAAACAAGAGTCTGTTTGGGAAACGAACCTAATCGTGACCAGCTGGATTTAGAAGGCTAATCCCTAAATTAAAGGGATTGATTCAATCAGAATCTGGATAAGGTAGGAGTCAAAGATAAGGAAAGTTTCTTCCACCATCAGTCGCGCAGCTTGGGGTGCCAGCTAAGGAGTCCTTTTCTAATCAGGAATCTTCCAAGGCCGCTATAAATATTCAGGCAGGCCAACCAAGCAGGCGACTCCGTGTCATCTCGAAAACAGCATATACACTGCATTTGAAGCATTTAAAGCACTCAAGTCTTTATGTTTTTCAGCACATAGCAAATAGGTCTGCCCTGTTTTGTTATTTCTTTTTTATTCTGTTGAATAATCAGTTTGCCCTGGTTTGTTCTTTAGATCTGTTTATTTTTTCCAAATACTTAATAAAATCTTCGTTTTATTAATCCGTTTGTGATTGTTTACCTGTTAAACTTGACAATGTTTAGCTTGTGCGCTTCAATACTGCTAAAGAATTTATGGTGAGGGTACTTTCCTACTCACTACACACAATCACTCTGTTTAGAAGTCAGGTTCATAAAGCCTTGTGTATCACTCACACAAGCAGTTAGGAAATTAGTTTGCACGCACATACACACACACACACACATCGAGCCTCTTTAGCTCTGGCACGCCCGCGCAAATTACAAGCAAACAATTTGGCATGCCCGGTGGGACCCACTGTGTCAAAGCATGCCTCCGAAGAAAGACAAACAGACAACAAAGAACGGCCAAGACGATTCTCCCATGGATCCACCTGTGGAGGAAAGTACCGGCCATTCTCTACAAGACGGCAGTATCACTCTTGAGGCAATTTCAGAAGCTGTGAGAACGAACGTTGAGCCCATGTGGCAGGAATACAATGCGCTCATAGGATCAATGGGCAATCTCAAATCGGTCATCAACCAGATGGACGATGTTCTTAAAAGTCAAGCTGATCTGGTCATGGAGACAAGGACCACCCACGTAAAGTTGGACCACATGTCGGACATGATCGGCAGGTTGATAGAGACCTATGAGGCCAGTGGAAGCAAAGAGCAAGTCAACGGATCGGGCTCTGGTGCATTGCTTGAGTCCGATAAGCCGAAAGACCCACCCTACATCTGTCCGAACCTTAGGGAGGGTAATGGCTTAGGCAAGCAATCTGAGTCACAGACCAGAATGGCTAGCGGATCGATAGTCACCAATCTCAACGGATCGGCGACACCAGGTTTTGGTCGATCTATAGGCCATACTGAAAGCTCAGTCGGCCACACACAACCTCCAGGTCACGCAAATGGGGGGCAAAGGAACAACGGTAGATTTTGGCCCCATCAGGCCAATAACAATCAACAGCAGGTACCACCACCGTTGGTACCCCCGTTGAGGAATGTTCAGCCTATAGCTCCACAACCCATCAATAGGGAGGAGTTGGTAGCGGCCATACATGAAGAGTATGGCCCGTTTATGAGAAGACTGGAAAGGCCGATGTACAGACGGCCATATCCCCCTGAAATTGACCAAGTCATATTTCTTCAGGGGTACAAAGTACCAAATTTCACTCTGTTTTCTGGAGAGAGTGAACAGTCTTCAGTCGAGCATATTGGCCGTTTTATTGTTCAATGCGGCCATGCGGGTAGTAGCGACCCATAAAGTTGAGGCTATTTCCAAACTCGCTAACGGGCATGGCGTTTTTGTGGTATGTCAATCTCCCCACCAATTCGGTGCTAACTTGGCAAGGGATGGAAGAGCTATTTCACGGCCAGTTCTATAGGACTGAGCTCAAAACATCGCTGGCAGACCTGTCCAGGATGATGCAATTAGTAGGAGAGACCGTAGAAACCTACATAGCCCGTTTCTGTAAGGCAAAGTATCGGTGCAAGACAGTTTTGCCTGAGGAAGAATATGCTAAAATTGCCATGGGGGGCATGTCCTTTGAACTTCGCAAGAGGTTTGAAGGAACTGACTTCCGTGACTTATTTGAGCTGGCCACGCGGGCTGGTCGTTACGAGCGTATCCTTTTGGATGAGCAGGAGAAGAAGAACTCCTCCAAACGGACATATTATAAGGATCCTAATTACGAGGTCCACCTAGCAGAGTGTGACCTTGAAACAGAGAGCGATATGGCCGAGTTGATTTGTAAACGGCCAATTGTATGCAATGCCTTGAGTAAACCTATCAACAACAATGTCGCTGCAAAGAAAATGGCATTCGAGGCGGGAAAAAATTACACTTTTGATATAACCATGGCTGATCAAATATTCGATGCCTTATTGGCCGATAAAGTGATCAAGCTAAGTGAAGGCCATCGGATCCCCAAGGCCGATGACCTAAAAAATAAAGAATACTGTAAATGGCACAATTCCTGGAAGCACTCCACTAATAATTGCGTTGTTTTTCGTAATTTTATACAGGAAAACATGGAGAAAGGAGTTTTCAAGTTCTCGGACAAGGCTATGGGGATTGATGCAAATCCTTTTCGTTAAATTACCGGCACCAATATGGTTATGCCCGATTTAACCAAGCTTTTAAGGCCGAGGCCAAAGATAGACTTAACCAACAGAGAAATGGTGCCAAAACAGAGGGAAGGGAAACAAATCGCTATTTCGGCCACAGATAGGCCGAAAGTGACGATACATGACCTCCAGAGAAGCTATCAAGAGCGTAAAGAGAAAGGCCACAAGGCCGAGGAAGAAACGGCTAGGTCCAGTACCGATAACCTGATAGCAGATCTGCGACGACAACTGGAGTTCATCGAACAAGGCCTTTGCCCAAGATGCAAGGCTGATATCAAAAAAGAGGTGTCAAGCCCGAGCAAGAGGCCGAGAAGCCATGAGCATAGGGAGCCAAGCCCTAGAAGATCTGTATACATGAGGTTGTCACTACCATGGCAAAGTCAGGCGAAGCCCGAGTGGCGGGCAAAACGTTCGTTGGTTCAGCAAGTCGGCCAAGGTGAATCTGGACGATTGGGGGCAAGAAGTTTCCAAACAATTCCAAAGCCTCAGATGCAAGCATCAACCTCTAACAGGAGCTCAAGGATGGTGTTACCACCCCGGGTAGAAGATAGGAAGTGGCATAGAGCTGAACATCCTAAATTCCCAGCACGACCATAGTACAATAAGTCTCAAAAAAGGAGATATCAACGAATGAGACAGGCCGAACGAGAACGCCAGTACTGGAAGAATCGGGCTGGAACCCTTCTAAACCAACAGCGCATACCGTGCCCGATGACCAAGGAGAGGCTGGGGCGATGCATATTTTCACTGGGCACCTAAAGGAAAGATTTGGACGGGAAAAATCACATGAGGGATGTAGGTTAACATCGGACAAGATGAGTATAGAGTCCGATGGAGATCTGTCAGACTCAAGCCCCTCTCCAATTCAATTCGGAACTATTCCGGTAGGCCTGTCATCCAATATGGTGTTTACATTGCCTATGTCCTTCATGGCCAAGTCAGACCAGCCAACGGCCATAGAAGGGGATGTAGTGGAGGGCCTGACTAAGGACTCGGCCATGATAGAAGATGTTTTTTGGAACGGGGGAGAGACGGTCAAACCTAAAGTGGTCGAAGCCACAAGCAAAAATATGGATGCCACCGACGGGCAGACCGATCGGCCTAAGATCACTATCTTGAGGCCGAAAGGACATCAGACTGAGGAAGGATTAAAGACCGGACCAGCCAAACTTGTGTTCGAAAAACCAACATATCAGATGTCCCAGCATCTGAAGCTATTGTACGTGAAAGGGCATATTGAGGGGGCCCCGATAAACAAAATCCTGGTTTATGGTGGGTCTACCATCAACATTATGCCTTAAATCATGTTGAGAATCCTTCAGAAGTTCGAGTCGGAGCTAATTCTGACCGAAATGAACGTTCAAAGCTTCACGGGGGCACCTTCAAGAACCTAGGGTATCCTACCCTTTGAACTGACCGTTGGCAGTAAAATGATTATGACTGCTTTTTTCATTGTAGAAACCTCGGCAGCCTATAATGCATTACTTGTCCGAGATTGGATACAGCCAAATTACTGCACTCCCTCCACACTGCATCAGTTGCTGATTTTTTGGAGAGATGACGAGGTAGAAGTGGTTGGAACAGATACGAAGCCACTTGTAGCCCGTGTGCAAACGGCCGATGCAGTCTTGTATGAAGATGACATTGGGCCAGTCAAGTTGCTGGGGTGCTACAAAATGGGAAGACCGAATACAGCAACCCTCCTTAAAGGAAATTCGTCGGACATTAAAGCGTATTACCATAACCTTAGTCGGACAGAAGAATCAAGGCCGATTGAGATCATCGAACAGAAAGATGTCCATGGAGATTCCGATAATTGAAGAATAGAAATTGTTGGCCCTCAAGGCCAGCATGGCCAGATGGTGTGTATACCTGGCCGATAGAAGATTGGAAATCGGCCCTGTTGATGGAATGATTAATCTGGCCGATTGTATCTACGAAGAGGAAACGCCAAGGGAGGAAGAGATTCAAATAGAGGAATTGGAGATGGCCATAGCAAAGCTTGATGATTTGAAGGTCGATGTCCAAGACCCCCTCTTGGAAGTCAACCTAGGCAAAGAAGGAGAGTACAAACCTACTTATGTAAGTCAGATGATGGACCCGCAGTATCAGGCCGAGTTGATTGCACTCCTGCACAAGTATAAAGATTATTTTGCCTGAGAATATGACAAAATGCCAAGTTTGTCTAGGGAACTAGTGGAACACCGATTGCCAATTAAATCGGGGTTCAGGCCGTTCAAGCAGCTACCTCGGCGCATGTCACCAGAGGTAACTTTGAAGGTGAAAGAAGAAATTGAGAGACTACTGGATGCTGGTTTCATTCGGACAGCCCGATATGTTAAATGGGTCTCGAGTGTGGTTCCGGTAGTAAAGAAGAATGGGAAGCTGAGGGTCTGCATTGACTTCAGAAACTTAAACTTAGCTACCCCAAAAGATGAGTATCACATGCCCATGGCCGATCAGTTAATCAATTCGACCGCCAAACACAAAATTTTGTCCTTCATGGATGGGCACTCGGGATACAATCAGATCTACATCGCCGAAGAGGATGTCCCAAAGACTGCTTTTCAGTGCTCGGGAGCAATTAGAACCTTTGAGTGAGTTGTCATGCCTTTCGATCTAAAGAACGCGAGAGCTACCTATCAACGGGCAATGAATTCGATCTTCCATGATATGATTGGACAATTCATGGAGGTTTACATTGATGATGTGGTGGTGAAGTCGGGAGGTAGCGCCGATCATTTGAGGGATTTGGAAAAAGCATTTGAAAGAATGCGGGCTCACGGACTAAAGATGAACCCTCTCAAATGTGCTTTCGGTGTCACAGCAGGGAATTTCCTAGGTTTCCTGGTGCATCAAAGAGGGATAGAGATTGACAAAAATATGGCTCGGGCTATCCAGGAAGCAAAACAACCAGCTAGCAAGAAAGAGCTTCAGAGATTGCTCGGATAGATCAATTTCCTAAGAAGATTTATATCCAATTGTGCAGGGAAGACCCAAGTATGGACCCCACTATTGAAGATCAAGACCGATGAAGACTTCAAATGGGAAGACAGCCATCAACAAGCCTTCGAGGGAATTAAACAATATTTGTCAACCCCTCCAGTATTAATGCCACTCAAGAAGGGTAGGTACCTGAAATTGTATATATCGGCCTCTAACTGCTCTATAGGAAGTATTTTAGCTCAAGATAATGAGCAAGGCAACGAGAAAGCCGTTTATTATTTAAGTAGAATTTTGACTCCAATCGAGCAGCGCTATGCGCCGATTGAGAAGTTGTGCTTGGCATTATATTTTTCTTCACAAAAGTTAAGAACATATATGCTGCCCGTTTCCACTTACATAATATGTCAAACTGATGTGATAAAATATATGGCAAATCAATGTAATCTCCAGGGGAACATCGGGCGGAGGGGATTCACAGTCGGCCAGGAAGAGGCATGCTCGGGCATCCCGATCGGATGGCTGGCATGTCCAATCACCAGCTCCCCCTGACCAATGTGTTAACATTCTCATCCGAGGACATAGGCCTGCACTGCCCTCACGATGACCCGCTGGTGGTGACGCTCTCTATAGCAAACTATGTGATTAAAAGGGTGTTGGTAGACACGAGCAGCTCCTCCAACATCATGTTCGTCTCCGCATTCGATCAGCTCGGGATATCCAGGGACCGTCTCCGACCAGTGGCCACTCCCATGGTAGGTTTTAATGCGTCCAGCACCCAACAGCTTGGTACCATCGAGCTCCCGGTCCTCATGGGAGCCTACCCTTAGCAGGCATCTGTACTGGCAAGTTTTGTGGTCATGGAAGCTCCATTTGTGTACAATGTCATCCTTGGGAGGCCAACCCTCAACAAGGCCAAGGAAGTCGTGTCGACGTACAACCTGGTGGTTAAATTCCCAACCCCTGAAGGACCCGGGAGCCTACGCGGAGACCAAGCCATCGCCTAGAGTTGCTATGTCAGTTCTTTGTGCCGGGAAGCCATTATGGAAATGCTAAACGTTCAGGAGATGGACCCTAGAGACAAAAGTGATGGAGCGGGCCCAATGGAAGAGCTAGAACAAGTGGTTTTGGATCCTCAAATTCCTGACCGGACAGTCAACATTGGCACTCTCTTAGAGCCAAGCCTCAAGGAAGAGCTTATTCAGTTCCTGCGGCAAAGCCAGGATGTCTTCGCCTGGAGCTATGAGGACATGCCTGGGATAGATCCCCGGGTCATGTCTCACCGTCTCAACACCAACCCGGATTCTCGGCCGGTCAAACAGAAGAGACGGGGTATGGCGCCTGAGAGACAGGCGGCAGTATGTGAAGAAGTCGAGAAGCTCCTGAAAGCAAATTCCATCCGAGAGGTCCACTGTTACGATTGGTTAGCAAATGTGGTGCTAGTCAAGATAAGCAACGGGAAGTGGAGAATGTGTGTAGATTTCACTGATCTAAACAAGGCCTGCCCCAAGGACTGCTATCCATTATCCAGGATACTCCACAGCCGGTCATGCACTCCTCTCATTCATGGATGCCTATTCGGGGTACAATTAGATCAGCATGTATCCCGGGAATGAAGAGAAGACTTCCTTCATCACAGATCAAGGAACGTACTGCTACAAAGTGATGCCCTTTGGCCTAAAAAATGCCAGGGCAACCTATCAATGCCTGGTCAATCACATGTTCAAGGATCTGATCGGGAAGTCCATGGAGGTTTATGTCGACGATCTTTTGGCTAAAAGCAGAGACGAGTTCAACTATCTCGAGCATCTGGCCGGGGCCTTCAGCATTTTCAGGAAGTTCGGGATGAGGTCAAACCCGGTCAAGTGCACATTTGGTGTCTCGTCCGGGAAGTTTCTAGGACACCTAGTCAACAGATGGGGTATCGAAGCAAACCTCGACAAAATCCAGGCCATCATAAACATACGGTCGCCCAGGTCAACCAAAGAAGTTCACAGCTTGGCCGGGTGGGTCGTCGCATTAAATAGATTCGTCTCCCGAGCTACCGACCGGTGTCTTCCATTTTTCAAAATCTTCCGCAAGGCCTTTCAGTGGTCGGGAGAGTTCGAGGAGGCATTTTAGGAACTCAAGAAGTACTTGGCATCGCCCCCTTTACTCTCAACACCCGTGCTAAACGAGGAATTATTCTTATATATGGTAGTGTCACTTTCAGCGGTTAGCTCAGCTCTCATCCGAGAAGAACACGGGACAAAATTCCCGGTCTACTGCACCAGTCGGGCACTTCAAGGTGCGGAAAGCAGATATTCACGCATAGAGAAGCTTGCATTCGCCCTCGTTACCTCCGCCCGGAGACTCTGCCCGTACTTTCAGGCCCACATCATCGTGGTCCTCATGGATCAACCTGTTTATAGGATCTTGAGCAGGCCCGAGATGTCTAAGAGGCTTGTTAAATGGGCCTTGGAATTAGAAGAGTTTGAAGGTGTCTACCGACCCCATACGGCGATCAAAGGACAAGCCATAGCTGACTTTTTTGTTGAGTTCACATACCCGGAGGATCCGGTGGAAGAGCTCAATCCGCCAGTTCCACCTCTCGGGCTACAGCTAGGTGTCCCAACCTAGATACTTTACGTGGATAGGTCTTCCAACAAATAGGGTAGCGGGGCAGGGATCATCCTGACTACGCCAGATAGGATCCAGCTCGAGTATACACTTAGGTTTGGATTTCGAGCCTCCAACAATGAAGCCGAGTATGAAGCCCTGTTGGTTAGACTGCAACTGGCTACCTCAATGGGTGCACAACAGATTCAAGGGTACAACGACTCCTAGCTCGTGGTAAACCAAGTCAATCAAGAATACGAAGCTCGGGAGGACAACATGGTGGCCTATCTGGCCCTTGTCCGAGCGGTTTCAAAGAACCTATAGGGGTTCTCCATCATGCAAATACCGAGGGGAGAAAATACTAGGGCTGATTAGTTAGCCCGTCTGGCTTCGTCTTCTGAGTCAGACTTGCCCGGGATAAGGATTGAATACCTACCCGAGCCAAGTTTGGCCTACTCAGAATGCATGGAGGTCGAACCGATCGCCCTAGGACCCAGCTGGTTGGATCCAATAGTGACATTTCTAACAACTGGGGCTTTACCAGAGGCGAGAGGGGAAGCCTGCCGGGTCAGATATCGGGCGGCTAGATACCACATCATTGATGGAATCCTCTACAAGAGAGGATTCTCAATCCTATATCTCCGCTGTGTCCATCCCGCACAGGTCCAAGAAATATTGTATGAAATCCACGAGGGAGTATGCGGGAATCACACTAGAGGCTGGGCACTCTCCAAAAAGGCCCTACTATAGGGATATTACAGGCCGACTATGACCCGATATTCCCAAGAGTATGTCAAGAGATGTGACACATGTCAAAGATTTTCTCCTATGATTAATCGTCCGGGAGAGCTTCAAACGCCAATTCTGAGCCCCTAGCCGTTCACTCAATGGGGTATAGATATTGTCGGTCCCCTCCCAATGGGAAAAGGACAAGTCAAGTTCGCTGTCATTGTTGTGGACTATTTCACCAAGTGGGCGGAAGCTGAACCCTTGGCCACAATCACTGAGAAAAAAATGGAAAATTTCATTGAGAAGAATATCCTAAGCAGGTTCGGCATCCCCCAGGTCCTGATCAGTGACAACGACAGGCAATTGGACACCCCGGTGTTCCGGCAGTTCTGTTCAGGCTACGAGATATCAAATCATTACTCCTCCCCCGAGCACCCTCAAGCCAATGGCCAGGCCGAGGTGACCAACCGAACTATTCTGCAGTCAATCAAAACTGGGCTTGAAGATGCCAAAGGCCTTTGGGAACAAGAACTACCAACCCTCCTGTGGGCCTACCGTATAACTCCCCGAGCGGTAACAGGCGAGACACCGTTCTCACTCACCTATTGGTTCGAGGCTGTGGTCCCCATAGAGCTTGGGTTATCTACTTACTGAGTGGCAAATTTCAGCGAACAGAACAATGAGGAAGCCCTCAGAGCAGAGCTTGACTGGGTAGAAGAAAAAAGAGATCGGGCATGTCTAAAAGTGGCAGCTTACAAGCAGAGAGTTTCCCGGTACTTCAATAGCAAAGTTAAGCACCGGAGTTTCCAGGTCGGGGATCTCGTTCTAAAGGCGGTGAACCAGTTTACCAAGGTCTCGAGCCATAGGAAGTTGGGGCTAAACTAGGAAGGACCATACCAAGTTACATGGGTCAACCGCCTGCGAACCTATTGGTTACAAACTCTGGACGGACACGACCTCTCTCACCCTTGGACCGTACAGCATCTCTACAAGTATTTCCAGTGAAGCATGAAAATAATGTTGGCAAGGAACCATTTAGCTCCGCCCGAGCAATTTTATTCATATGTAATTAAAGCTTCCTTTTCCGCCAAACAAAATTTCTCCGTGCTTGCTCACTCACAAGACCTCGGGGTAAGACCCCAGGCACCCAAAAGACCTCAGGCAAATAACCCAGGCACCCAAAAAGACCTTGGGCAAATACCCAGGCATCTAGAAGACCTTGGGTCCAAAACCCCGAGGCATCGGCTTTGCTTAGGTCCAACTGACGATGGGAGCAACACCCCCCAGGTGGCTGATGATAGCAATTCTCAAAGGACCCTACAACCTCCCACATTCCAGGTCGGTTTCCTACGGTCACTCCCTACATACGCCTACCTTAGCAAACATTTGGGGGGCAGGGACATACCAGCCTAAACAGGAAATCATACCGGGCACTAACAGGACTTGGAATCCTAGGACACCTAACACTCCTAAGTACCTACAGTGCCTAGAAAAACCGTTCGGATAGTTAACAGGTCACGAGCCTACACTATACCCGAGCGGGACCTACATAACAAGTCCCTGAAAGACCAAGTGTTCTCTACTAGTTCCAGTCCTAACTTTTGCTAAGGCAAGGTTCCTACGGGAATCACTACCGGTCGGTCACAGGCAATCACAAGCAGTCATTCAAGTGCAAAACAGTAAACAATTGATGGAAAGGCTAGTCTCAAGGACCTTTTCATTAATTAAAAAATAGTTTGTACAGCCTGGGGGGCAATTGTAGTAGCCTCCCCCAAAAATAAAATAAATAAACAAATTAAAAAAAATTAAAATAAAAATAAAAGGTGATAAATAAAAGAAAATAGGCCGGGGACCCTAGTCGTCCACCTCAACCACGTCTTCGGTCTCCCTAGTCTCTCGTTCCGAGGTAGCTCCTCCTCCCGATCCTAAGCTACCGCCCGAGGCAGGCTCCTCAGTAGTTCTGGCCAAGGCAGGTGAGTCTCCGGCAGTAGGGGGACCAACGTCCCAGTAATCTGAATCAATCCCCTCATAGGACGAGATGTCCCATTCGGGGAGATCCCGGGCATGTTGCTGCTTCAGATCTTCATAACCTTGGAAGAAGCCATCGTCAAACACTTCCTCCGTGGATCCTGCTGTCGTCACCTCGGCTGCGGCCTTTGCTCGAGCCTCCACCGTCGCTGTAAGGGCTCGGGAAGCCTCCAGATTGGCCAAAACCGTTGCCAGCTCTGCCTGGGCCGCACCAAGGCTCAGGGCTAGGGCCTTGGTTTTTTCCTACTCCATGGCCAGGGCGGTCTTCCCAGCCTATAACTACGCTCGCTCCTTTGTCAAGGCAGCTTTAGCAGTGCTGGCCCTCCTGGCAAAAGAAGAGAGGAGGGACTCAGATCCGGCGGCCATACAACCAACCTACCGTGAAGGGTAAGAGACTGGTCAGTCAATAGTACAAAAAAATAATAACAAATAAATAAATACATAGCAGATAAGCACAAGACAGAAGAGCTTACCAGATGAGAGAGGCTATAGAGCCACCCTTGAAAGTCCTCGAGAGATAGACTGGTGCATGCTTCCACCTGGCTAGGGATGAGGGTAAACTTCACCCTCTCCCTGACTTCAGCGGGTCCCCCAATCAGTAATCCGGATGGCATGTCCATCCGAGGAATTGTTTCCTCCACAGCTACCATGTGGGGAGCTGCTAGATACCACGTGGGGAGCTACGGGATCCGGACGGTTGGCCTTCCCGCGACGGATCCGCCTCAGGGGGCGTTTATCACTCGAGGCCTCTACTGCAGGCCTTTTTCCCTGTACCACCACCAACCGGGCGGCAGCAGCAACAACAATAACAGCCTTCCTTTCCCTCAACTACTCCAAATTCCTCTTTGGGGCCATTTCTTCCAAGGAAAATACATGGTCAGTAGCCATGGAAGACAGCGGAAGCATAACAAGAAGGGCAGTCAACCCAAGCACTCACTAGGGATGATTGGAGAGAAAGTGGGAGCTTGAATGGGCTCTTCTGGAGAGTAGGACTCAACGAAATCACTCATTCGGAACAGCATGTTCCAGATGTTGGTAGGCAGTTCCGCCAAACCCAAGATCCTGGCCTGGCACACCTCGGGGATCCTTGGAGGTTTGGTCGACCCAGCTGTAAACAAAAATATGAAAACAGTTAGTAGATTGATAACCTCCTAAAGTGAAGAAAAATAAAAAGAAGCATATCGGGCGGTCTTACCCCTCAACTCCCCCCACCCAGGAAGCCCTCAATTGGCTCCCTGGGGGTCGGTCGTAGAGACAAAGGGTGGATACCTGGAAGAACTTGTTCTTCCACCCCTTGTTGTTACTTGGGCAGTTGACAATGATCTTCCTACCCTACCGGGCAGAAAAACAAAAGAACCTGACCTCCCAGTGCATGGGGAATGGTCGGTGGGCCTATAAAAACTCCTGGAGGGTGAGTTCATATCCGAAGACCTGGGGCCACAGGGAGATGGACCCCATTATGAATCTCCACCCATTAGGAGCTTACTGCCCAGGATCAATCCTGAGGTAGATCAGGATGTCCCGGGTGACAGGGTGTAGTGGAAGACGAATTCCAACCATAAGTGCATCCTCATACAAGGTGATAAAGCCAGGCTGATAGACATGTGTTCTGCCGAGGTTCACGGCTAAGGAGCAACCATCAGGAAGAGTATACCTATCCCTAATCTGGACGATGTCCTGGGAATGCATAATAGAAGGGGTAGACTCACAGGTGAGCACCACCTGGGGGTCAAGCTCCCCTGGTGTCTCATCGGCCCCGTCCCGGGAGACGGAGGCAATGGGGGCCTCCTGGTCTAACTCACTATCGAACACACGGATAGGGATTCTGCGTAATGGAAGGCAGATTTAAACTTGTGTCGGGATTCCCGACCGGGACTGCTCATTCTTTGACCTAGACGCGGAGTCAAAAATCAGAATGTTCCATCTCTAGTACTCCTACTGGGGGGTGAGGGAGCAGGCTACGTCTTAGGTATGGGTCAGGGACCCCGAGCCTAGCGTACAAAGGAGGCAAGATTACCAACCTGAAAGGCAAAAGGTAGATGGTCTTTAAGGCAAGGTGACACTCAGTCAGGACTACCCCAGGAACACCCGCTTGGTTCAACTGTCCTAAGGTACCTCCTGACTTAAAGAAGTAACAGAACCTGAGAAAGAAAAAGTCCTACTCTTGTTCTAACCTAAGTGGGTTCGTCCTCTCCAATCTCACTCAGAAAAGAAGAGAAAAAGGTAGAAGAAGAGGAAGAGGATGATGAACTGAAATTGAAAAGGGAACACTTACAAGGATTAGCGTAGAAGAAGAGCTCGGGAAGCTTTACCGGATACTTTTTTGCTCTCAAACCACTCGGTATCTCTATCAATTGGCAGCAAGAACCCAAAAATGAACAAGTATTCTTTATATAAGGAGCGCGGATGGTCTAGATCAAGCCGGATCTAACGGCCAGAAAACTTTCCCAACTAAAATAGCCTTGCAACTGTCACCTCGGGCACGTGAAGCGTCCCCTCAAAAGGTGTGTGCATTTAATGCATGACGAGACGGCTTGGTTACCATGTATTCAGCTCGGTTACTCCCACGCTGGCATCGTTGGATCCTAACCAGGACAGTGACCAGTTGACACGTGGCAAAGGCAGAACCCGGGACCACAGGGTCACCACTCGGTCCACACCTCGGTTGACCAGCACGACCGGTCTCACCCCAGGTACAGTCCCGACCTCTTACTGGATGATTCATCAGGGCGATACCAATTTTCAAGCCTCGTTTGATGTAGCATTGTATCAGCCTTGAAAATGGGGGACAACTGATAGTCTAGAAATACCCAGTCAAAGGTTAAACCGCCGCGTCAGCAGGGAAGACCCCGGGAAATCTGGAGGAGGTGCGTACGGCCCACCAGTCCCGAGCTCGCTAGCTATGACCGCCCGGTATGGGCCCACAACCCTATCATATAGTGCAACTATTCTCCTTGAAGTTCAGAGTGACCACTAAGCCTCTCCACGGTTTCCTAATCCGGTCAGAAGACTGTTGGAAAGAATAAGCAGTTTCCTAAACCACTTAGGAAACTCTCCTAAATTTATGTAAATTGGTTGTAATTAGATTAGGCTTCCTAATCTGAATACTTGCCATGTATAGGTGGACTCTTGCATATATAAAAGAGCCCGCCTACCCTCTTTACAAGGATTGCATTCTGACTCTAAAGAATAGCATACAAATAGCTCACTATTACACATATACCTGGTTGGTCTCTGGTAGTGCCGCCTACTTTGTTGGCTCACCAACGGCCGCCGGTGATTTGTTAGTAAAGGCGCACCGACGCTTCCGTGGACGTAGGTCACCTCATTAATAGGGCCAAACCACATACAAAGTTCATTGTGTTCATCTCTCTCTAAATTATTCTTACCCAGATTTTGGCATCATCACCTACCTTATACAAGTTATGAGTTCCTATCGACTGTTGACAGCCTTAAGTGTCAATAGGAAAGCTCAGGTCCTTCAATGCACTACAAGCACTAGCAGATTAACTAAGAGATACACTATAGTGATTGAGATTGATCACTCCATCCAATGGTAGTAAATCATGCTACAGTGTAAACCTAATGAGATATCCAGTCTCATCATCCACTGTGATAAATTCTAAGTATCAAAGAATAGTAATACGTATCTCACTTGTATGTATCTCATACATACACGAATTACTTACTACGATACTTAAGGATTAACAATCATCTCATGAAAGAAACATACATAATGAAATGTAAAATTGATATCCATCTATTAAAATGTCAATGTCTCATACATAAAGTAATGGTTTGAGGGCACAAACCCAACAGATACTGAGTAGCGATTGTCTTGTGAAATTTCTGAAAGAGGGAACTTACTTAACTTTTAGATTTCATTAAACAGATCTAAGTCATAAGAGTATAATTGTCAATAAATGAAACAAACCATCGTGCACCATTCAAAGTGGGAATCCTCGATGGGCCCCATATATCAGAATGAATAACCATAAACAGGACTGAACTCTTATTCATACTTATTGGAAAGGGAACACGATGACTTTAGCCAGTTCACAAACATCACACTTAAAATCAGAAACATTCAACTAAGAAAACAACTTTGGAAACAATTTTTTTAAATATCCAAAAGAAGCATGGCCTAAGCGCCGATGCCACAACAAAATTTTTGAATTTTGTAGAAGCATTGTTCCATCAATTGAAAAAACTTGGGCCAACTGATTTGAACTAGTCCCTGTCTGATCGAGATGATAAAGCTTCCCCCTTCTAGTACCATAACCAATTGTCCTCTGAGTCCGGATGTCCTTGAAAACACAACGGTTAGGCCAAAAAAATCACAATACAATGCAAAGCGCAGGTTATTTGAGCAATAGACAAAAGGTTATAATTGAGGGAAGGAACAACAAGAAAAGAGTCCAATTCAAATTTTTAGTAAGTTTAATGGAACCTTTTCTAATTATAGGTCGATTCAAAGGTTATGTGATTTGTAGCACCACAATAATCTATGTACTATTACTATTAGGTGAAGAAACATTAATAGCCTTACCAGGGTTACTTGAAGTAGCAATCAATGCTGAGGCCTCCTCAGGAGGATGTTCAGCCACAGCAACTGAGGCACTATAGGTGCTTTGGCAGGATCCCACCAATTAGGATATCCATTTAGCTCGTAGTACTGTGACTTAGTGTGTATTTTTTCTCCGCAATACGTACATAATTGTTCTGGTTGGTCGGCTCCTGTTTTATATTTGTGACTCTATTATCCTGATGAACGGGGTGGATCTGTATTATGGTTCAATAGACTAGATTCATGATCCGGTTTTGGATTGGGCCGCCATTCTGCACGCTTGGACTGACGTGTCATCATGACGGATGACTCTGGGTGTTTGGGTTCTCCATTCAACATAGTCTTGCAAATTGCATCACGTCAGACATAGGCATAGGTTTCTTTAAAATCTAGTACTGGATCTTTTCTAAGAATTTTTCCTTGCATTTGTTCAAATTCTGTATCAAGTCTATTTAGGAAGATGTGTACACGAAGATGTTCAACAGATTTTTTATATGCGGCAACATCATATGGATCATTCATTACAATTTTATCATGATGATCTAACTCATGAAAATTTTTTACCATATCACCATAATAGGTTGAGAGAGGTCGACCATCCTGCTTGGTGGAAAATGATCGCTGATTCAATGCAAAGATTTGCGACTGGTCTGACCCATCATAGAGGGCCTTGGCGAGAGCATTCCCGATTTTCATGTGCGGTGTGCAATCGAAGGTAGTGCTTCATAATCTCAGGTAGCATAGAAGTTAGCAACCATCCTTTGGCCTTTTGATTTTGTGCATACCACTTGGTATAAGAATCATCAGTAGTCGTAGGTTGAGATATTTTCCAGAAATGTACTCAAGTTTTTCACATCCTGTAATATGCATTTCCATGATTTGCGACCATAGATCATAGTTAGAGTTGGTAAAGGATGATTCCGGCATTGAAAACAGAACCTTCGGATTGAACATGTATGATTGGTGTGGTCATGGATGAGGATTCGAGTTTTTCTTTGGTCATGGTGGGGTTAATGATGACCTGATATGATTTTAGTGGGCTGGGAAGGGAATATGATTAATGCTAGTGGGTTTGTGATGATGATTGGTGAGTCCGAAATGTTTGGGGGCTGATTTGGCTTCGTGGCATGATGCTTGAACAGTTTTAGCTTTGATGGTCAGGGATGGTATGATGATTGGTGCTAGTTTGATATGGCTGTGGTATAGAATTTTGACCTTACAGCTCTAATACCCAGATGAATTTAGGTTTCAATGATTTTCTTAATGTGAGGAATATATATATATATATATACAACAGTACATCAGTAGAGGACAAGCAACCTCTTACCTAAACTACAGGAAGCTAATTATAGAAATGCTAATTACAGGAGACTTGTTATAGAAATACAATCAAGTATTATCTTGAATGGCTATCTTAACACAAAGTACACAGCTAAAAGAGGGGGAGCTTGAGACCTAACCCTCCAAAAGCAACCTAACCAAACAGCAATAGAAAACCAACAAACAACAAGCCAAAAACTGATAAGCCAAAAGCTAATCAGCCACTGCCTAAAAACAGAATTTGTCAATTTGTGAGCAAAAACCAGAAACTTAACAACACAAAAAAAAAAAAAAAAAAAACAGAGCATTGAGCAAGCAAAAATTCAAAAATAACTGTGTATGTGAGTATGTAGTATGATTAATGACCCAACGTTGACGTCCCTCCAAACAAAAGATTCCAAAGTAGGCTCATTCTCCATAACGAATTGATCAAAACAACGCTTCCAAAAGGGAAAGGTCTGTGCGCACCTATCTTGGCCAAAAAAATTTCCACCACATTCGCACTTCTCGGGATATTTAAGAATCTTGTTATGCTATTCAAAGAATCCAACTTTCTGAGGTTGGAGAAGATTGCATTAGCTATGTCATTTTGCTTTCACGGAATAGAGTCCAAACATGTTACCCATGCATTAGCCACATATGAATCACTTCAATGTGAGGTTCCTCACAAGAACCAAAATGATTTTCGACAAAATTTACACCATGATAGGCTAGTAGTTATCCAATGATATATGCGTGCATGCACCACGTACATATGCAACTAGTTTGGGTCTTATCTATGCGTTAGTTTGCAAAAGGACTATATTTTTAGAATAGATTTTTTAATTTAGGAACGAGATCCTACGCAAACCAAAAAGCACAGAAACACGAAACCATTTAGAACCACTCTTTTTGAAAAGAGTGCCGGTTCTTGAGTTACCCAAACATGCAGCATTTGTTTTTTGCTCAGACAAACATGCAGCATTGGCTCACATTACATAACATACTTTTTTCTTTGTGTTTTTTCGATCGATCAGGAGCTGGATTTAGTTCAAGGCAAGATTATGGTTCTGGATACTTCAGAATGAGGATGAAGATACCAACCAAGAAAAGTAAAGGGATCATCACAGCTTTCTATGTAAAAAATTCTGTATTTTATATATTCCTATATTTCTTTATTTTCTTTTAAGTTTAATTTTTCTCTTTGCTGTTTTTACCTTCCTTTTTTCTAACAAAATATACCTTTGTTGGCATTGTTTGCAGTTAATTTCAGTACCAGTTGGTCAGCAATATTCAAAAGAGCATGATGAACTTGATTTTGAGTTCTTGGGTGGCAATGGATCGATGCCTCATACATTAAGTACCAATGTGTTTGCGAGTGATCATGGAGGAAGGGAGCAACAATTTTATCTATGGTTCAACCCCACAACAGATTTTCATACTTATGAACTTCTCTGGAACCAACACCAAGTAGTGTATGAATCACTTAAGCCTTATTCTCTGTTTGATTTACAGATTTAGAGACAGAGAAGAAAAAACGAGTAGGAAAGCTATTAATTTATGTTGTTCTTCCTTGTGATTTCTTCCATACTTAAACATTTAAAACTAAAAAAGAAAATTTAAAATACTGTGGGAACTCAAGAACAAAAAAGGGGAAGCTTAATCATACTGTTTTTCCTAGTGCTTTCTTCCATATTTAATAAACGTTTAGAAAATAAGGGTGCGTTTGATAAAACTGAAAATTAAGTACTAAATTTTAAGTTCTGAAAATTTTAAGTGATTGAATTTGTAATACTGAATATAGTGCTTCAACTACTGAAATAGAATGCATTCAGTGATTATTTTCAGTAGAAATTTTTCACTTAAAGTTTTCAGTGATTTTTTGGCTGGTTTTTCAATTAAGTGGTACGCTATCAAACGCACTGAAAAAGATTAAGTGCTGAATCTTTTCATTTTGAACACTTAATTGGATTATCAAACATACCCTAAGTCTTTTTTTTTTTTTTGGAATATTATAGGAACTCAATACGAAAAAAAAAATGATTGAATTCAAAATAGTTAAATTTTGGGGTAAATCTCAATAACACCCCAGAACTATGACCGTTTTCACTAACACCCCCTAAACTATGCTTTTTCCCCTTCTTCAAGAGGTGAGTTTGTTCATTTTGGATAGTTTAGGGGTGAGTCTGTTTAGTTTAAAAGTTTAAGGAGTGTTAGTGAAAAACAATCATTATTTAGGGGTTGGTGCTGTAATTTATCCTAAATTTTATTGTCTTTTCATTCTTATCTTTTCTCACCATCTTTCTTATTACCAAAAAAAAAAAAAGAGTTCATCTGTTTTTCTTTTCTTTCCCTCACTCATTAAATTCATGTAGCAGACACAGCCTTAACCTCTCTTGTATTTAAAGGTGGAGATGTAAGTACATTTTGATTTTTTTTGGCAAATTACACTTTAGTCCATTAAACTATACACGTGTTTTCAATTGGGCCTATAAACTTTTTTTTTTATATCTTGAACTTCAAAAATTCATTCAATCAGACTCAAATTCTGACACTGTTAGCTTAAATTATTAAAAATTGTCACGCACGTTGCGCGTAATGCTTACATATCACATGTTAGGTTAAGACAAACATGAGAGATTGTGAATAATGCAAAAAATCGCATTCAATCATATCCGATATCGCGTTCAATCGAATTCGAAAATCCATTCGACTAGATCCAAAATTGCATTTAAACATACCCAAAATCGCATAATTTTTTAGCCATTCATAATCTCCCATTCTTGTCTTAACCTAAAATGTGACAGATAAGCATTACGCACAACGTACGTGACAATTTCTAATAATTTAAGCTAACAGTGTCATAATTTGGGTCTGATTGAATGAATTTTTGAAATTCAAGGATCTAATTGAAAAAAATTTAGTTTATGAACCCAATTAAAAATAGGTATATAGTTTAATAGACTAAAGTGTAACTTGCCCTTGATTTTTAAATATAAAACATAAATTCAATTTTAATTTGGCACACCTCATGTATTGGGCCCAACTCCTTTTCTATGCGTACCGTGTAACCCATCCAATATAAATTTCTTCCGTCCTTGCTTGTATTCTCTCATATGAACTCATGCTTTATTAATTCGTAATTTTATTTTGTTTAGATTCTTTGTGGACCAAATTCCCATTAGAGTGTTCAAGAACAACACAAACCTTGGTGTAAATTACCCATCAAAGTCCTTGCACATAGAGGCAGCCTTATGGAATTACACAAATTGGCTTGGAGAGGTTGATTGGAGTCAAGCACCCTTTACAGCCTACTATCAAGGATTTGACATAGATGGTTGTGAATCCAAGAGCTCCACTGATCTTCGGCAATGTTATTCCTCAAGCTATCCTTGGAATGGAAAGCAGTTCTTGAAACTCAGCCCTGATCAACAAGCAAAATTTGAAAATGTGAGGAAGAAGTACATGTTTCATGACTATTGCTCTTACTCATCAAAGAGCCACCCAGAATGCACAACCAATCACTAGAATGCTAGTAGTGTTTAGATTGGTATCTTTGAAAGATGCATTCCAGTAAATTGTATCTTGAGAATATATACATTCTCAGCAATTATAATTACATCATTTATTTTTATAGCAAGTTGTTAATAATATTTTACTCGTAACCACATGAGTCAACATGGGCGTACTTACATGTTCTTTAGGGGTGGCACAGTCTCCCTCTGAATTTTTGAAAATTATAAAATTATATGTAATAGTTTATAGATTTTAGAATTAGGTCCTTCAAAATTTCACATAGGCCCCCCTGAACTTATGAAATTTTTGGATTTACATATAATATTTTACAAGTTTAAGACACAGCCCCCCTGCACTTTTGAAAATTCTATACTTACATGTAATACTTTACATGTTTTAAATATAGGCCCCCTTTTACATTATTTGCCCCAAATTATGGGTGTAAAACCAATTATATATACGATTCGACCTTTTAATACATAATTATGCATAGGTAGACCCAAAAAAATTCGCCTCCAGGGCACTGCTCCCGAACCCCATATAGGTTAGGCCCCCCTGACAAAAAATTCTGAGTCTGCCCCTGTGAGTCAAGGTTAACTCTTGGACAAAAAAATATACATATGCACAGCACATTCATATGTAAGTATGTATATATATATATAACCACATTCCTTGTGACCGAGTGATAAGCTTCTTGGGTGTACTACCCAAGAGCTTTAGTGTTAGAGTCATGCGAAGTGTGGCCACTAGAGAATTCAACTGGCGACTCCAAGGCCTCGGGGGATTAGTCGAGGTGCGCGCAAGCTGGCTCGGATATCCCCGATTACCAAAAAAAAAAGTGTATATATATCACGTGTGTGTATATGTATAATATATATAGAGAGAGAGAGAACCAACTTCCCCCTCCCTCTATATATACCCACTTCCCCTCCCTCTTTTTGATTTGTTTGAAACTCAAGAGAAGCAAGAGAGAGAGAGAGAGAGAGAGAGAGAGAGAGAGAGAGAAGAAGAAGAAGAAGAAGAAGAAGAAGAAGAGAATAGCGAGAAGTCATAATTAACTACTACCACACATACAACAGAGAGAGAGAGAGAGAGAGAGAGAGAGAGAGAGAGAGAGAAGCGAAGAAGAAGGAGAGGCTGACACGGCAAAAAATTTGTGTGCGCTTGTGTGCTATACCCAAGTGTAGGTAATCGTGCAAGTAGTAATCTGGTTAAGACTAGGTCGATTCCACAGGGAAGGTAAAAAATTAATACCTAGATTAATCTCCAAAAGGAAAATAAAAATCAATATTCGAATGGTTGTATAACACAAAGTTCCACGAAGTGACTACTAAAATTAAAGCAACTAAATTAAATTTAACTAGTGATTAACTAATTAACTAAAGTGAAATTTTAAAAAAAGTTTTCTTTATAAAAAGGGAATGTTGGGATCACACGAATCCGCAGCGATGATACCATCTACCATGCAGTTACATTTAAGCTCTAAGGAGTGTGTCTATCTACAGTATTCCGTATTTTCTAAAGATAGAGAATCAATAGTCCGTTCATGGCCAGGACTACTTCATCACATTTATTCCCAAAACACATGAAGGTAATTTAAAACAATAGTTAAGTCTTTCATTTTGAATGGTGTTAGCATTCGAAATGGTTTGCAAAAGTTATTGAAGAAAAATGCCTTAAGGCTTAAAGTAATAAAACTGCTTGGACAAACTGAGCATTTGGGGACAGTTTGATAACAAATCTAAAAAACGAAAAGTCTTGGAATATATACTGCAAAAGGACTACTCAAAAATTTGAAGGTTCAATCGATCGACGCGCTTTCGATCGATCGAATATCATCATCTCTCTAGCGTTCGAAATGTCTTCAATCGATTGACTATATGTCTGCTTCGATCGATCGAGCTACTTCGATCGATCGAGCTACTTCGATCGATCGAGTGTTGGTTTTACACTACTGCATGGCAGAGGTTGGAGATCACTGTTTCATCGTGATCTCCCAACCTGGGGACTACTTAGACATGGTCTGGAGTGTCACATATTCGATTTTAACATAAAAGTTCATTAAGGGCGTGTTTGGTTGTGATTTCAACATAAAAATTACAAAAAAAAATATTGATAATAGCAAACCAACAAGCAAAACTATGAGCTCTTCAGATTTTAAACTACTAAAACTACTGGCGGAATATAAATAATACTAATATGAAAACCTAGAACGCAAACACTTGTGTTAATAGCTTAAATCCTCAAACAACCAAGCAATGACCCAAAGTTTAACCTACAAAAACAAACAAGACTCTCTATCTCTCTATCTAAGCTGATGAAAAGCAAAAGAGGCATCCTCTCGGACGTAAATAAAAGGAGTATATATACTAAAACCTAAAGCTAGGGTTCAAAACTCCGTTTTCGCTGCGTGCGCGTAAGTTTTGATAAAAGCCATGTTCGATCGATCGAACATCACTCGATTGATTGAACTTCTGGAATGCTCAAGCGCTTGAACTTTATTCAATCGATCGAAACCTCGATCGCTTGAGGTCACTTCGATCGCTCGAACTACACTTTTCATGTTTGAATTGTTTTCTTTCTGATCAAGAATTTCCTTTTATCTTGCTATTCATTCCTTCACACAGAAGAACAATAATCTGCACAAGTAGAAACAAAAACAATACAACTTATCATAGATTAATCGTATTGTGTAAAAACTAGCATTGTAACACATAGTGCAGAAATAACAAAGAATTGTGAACTAAATCAGCATATTTTCTTCTTTTAGCGTGGTTGTATTTTACAAATACACCCGCTTGTCACAACCCCCAACTAGCAAATTGCTAGTCTCTAGCAATAGAGCGAAAATAAAAACAATCTAATTGCTACTACAACGACTAATAAATTAAATTAAACTAAGGCAAACTAAGCTAAAATAGAAAGAGAAACTACCTAACTCACTTTCGTAGGAATTGCGATTGTATTTAGCGAATGCAACAAGTTGTTAAACCCTTAGGTTCCCCTAGTGGACGAGTGTTGTCTCGTGAGGGTTTACAGTGAATATACCCACAAAATTCTCAAATTTAAGTTCAAAAAGATATAGAAAAACTTTTAAAACACTCTCTTCTATTCAACTATTAACTTAGCTCTACACGGATATATTAACCTCAAACAAACCATAGAAGAAACCCACATACTCCTCATGTCACCAAGATAGATAAAACAACTGTATAACAATCATGTATCCGTATGTGTGAAGTTAACATCTATGGATCCGACCGTATTTAGAGTTATTTTAGACTGTTGTACCTCTAAAACCAGTAATTTCAACTCAATTCTCACATAGGTTTACACTAAAAAATAAACGTCTCATAGAAACTGGCTTTAATAATGATCGCACGTGGTATGAAAGCTTTGATAAGAGTGAATTTCTGGATACTAAATGCTTTCATACTCGACTTCACAAAAGACGGATATTTGGAGTGTATAATCTCATGAAAAGGACATTACTTACTAGAGGAGCGAACTACCGTGGATAACTCAACTCACATGTTCATATTCAAACTAAGTCATTAAGAATCATTAAGGCTTTAGAATTTTGGGTTTTATGTAGAAAATACAGATGATGAATGGAAAGATTGCACACCTTAGCATATGATAGAGCTTGTCATCTTATTTTATTCATACTTTATTCTTCTCACATTTCCAACCAACTGTCACCCTTTCATATTCTCCCTTTTTCCTTCTTTCCATTTCTTTTCTTCTTCATTTTTTTTCTTCATCATTTTTTTTAACATATTACATAGCAAAAACTTCCCACAACAACTCTCCTCCAATCACATACTTTAACAGTTTTCAATTATTGGATGTGCGATGAGGTTATTTAGAGTCAAGGTGAAGGATTAGGGGTTTTTATTTCCAAAATGGGTAAGGTATTATTATTCAATCAGTGTGGTGTTTTGAAATGGAATGGTTTCTACAGGTAAAGGGATATGGGTAGTGGTAGGAAATGGGTAACGATGGCTTAATTCATTTTCTTAATTTCTTAGCTTTAACACTTCAATGTTTATTGAGTTTGGTTGGTAGATCCTGAACGTTCTCCTCTAATGCGCAACCAGAATTGAAAAATTAACTGAGACTTAGTGCAACGAATGTAATATACGTACTCAAGATAAAACAACGAATTTATGTGAAAATTCCCTCAGAAATAAAGATTGGATCGAAGGCTCACTAAGGGTTAACTAGTTTCTACTACTCTTTCTTTCAGCACAATAGTCGTATCAACTCGTTTTTAGATTTCCAACATAGCTACCAACTAGTGCAATTGGATATTGGATACATGAAAGGTCAACAAATGCAACCATCCTAATGGAACTAGAGAAATGCGTGAACTTAATCCATAAAAGGATGAGATAAACATGAATGTATCATTGCTTGACAATAGTTAAATAGAAGTGATTATTCAAAGTTGTTCTACTAATTAAGTTAAAAAATTCATTAATTTTTTTTTATAAATTTAATCCAATTCTAATCGAGATTATATGATGTGTGCAATAAAGTTATCCAGATTGCTAAGTATAAACACGTGCAGGTGATTATCTATCTACATTCCACCCCCAACTGAAAATTGTGATGTCATCAGAAGTTGATTTTCAAAATAAATAAAGAGATATCACCTGATAACGTAAAGCAAACACCGTAAGCATAGCAATCTGTAAAGACATATAAACTCCAACCAGCCAAGATCAACGAAAATAAAAGATACTGATAAAGCAATGTCCATATATAATACAAACACCCAATCATCGGAATGATATAACAATATAAGTACAAAACAATGATACAAATGTCCAAAGGATCTAACAGTCCCAGCATAACCAAACAACCAAAAGAAACTAAGTAAGAAAAGAAGTTGATATAGAGTAGGGGTAGGCAGACACACCGCTATGTCCCAATGGCATACAGAACTCGAGCATACCACGGCACCAAATTTTCGTGATATGAAGTCATCAAAATGCAATTGGCCAGCGCCAGGTGGATGAGATGGTACTGCTCGGTCAGAAACTGGTCCTCAATCAGAGAAATGCCATTCCAGATCTGAATCGCACCGTTGGTAATCTCCTGGATAATGACAGAGGGCAGAGTCTTTGGTGTACGGGGTATGTGTGGGTAATAGTGATCGGGAGTCTCCGATACACCCAAAGCAGCGGCCACAGTAGCCGGGCTAAATATGATCTCGCGACCCCAGAAGAATGATCGGTAAGTGAACGGCGCCACAGGATCCTTAATTATGGTCGCACACGCCTCTCGCACCCAATTGATGTTGATTTTCTTTGACTGCATCAACATCTTGAACTAACTGGGCATGGCACGGATACGTGCAAGAAACCAAGGGGCGAAAATCCATATAGCCTCAAGTGGGCACTCTAACATCACTTTCCGCGTCTGGAAGTACCGAGTGAACCAAACTTGTTCCTCGTTATTTCTAAGGCCATGATCTGGTACTGGGTCAGGAATAGTGAGGTCAAGGGGTTTAGATTTATGGTACCCCATAATAGGACTCATTTTGATAGCCCTGAAATGGAGGAGAAACAGAAAATAGATCAAAACAGAGAAAAAAAGAAAAGAAACTGTCACTGCTAGTGTTCGATCAATCGAACTTGTTTCGATCGATTGAACATGGGTAAGCTTCGATCGCTTGAGCCCAGTTCGATCGATCGAGCACAGAAAAATGGCAGTGATAGGAAAAAGAACGAGAATGGACCATAAACACAAAATAAAGAACCAAAAACTAAAAAAAATAATTGGTTTAAGGATCAATGAGGGGCTCCCCCATAAGAATTTGACGAAAATAAAACTAGGGGGGTCTCGGGATCATACCTCGGGTATACGCGCAGGAGAGAGATGAGGGTGATGATGATGATGTCCTTGGGGATGCTTGGTTTCTCCAAATAGTGTGTGTGATCAGAGGGACAAAAATTGCTCCGAGTTTGCTCTCTGTGCCTAAGCGCTTGAGAGTGAGAGGAAGTGAGAGAAACTGAAGTGGTGTGATGGAGATGCCTCTTTTAAATACGAGTCTCGAGTGATCGAAAACTCTCGATTGATCAAACATTCGATCGATTAAGTTTTGTTCAAGCACTTGAGGATCTGATGTTATCGATCGATCGAGTATAGTTCGATCGATCGAGTATAGTTCGATCGATCGAACCTTAAAATTCCAAAACTTTTGTGAATGGAAAAACTACGCACCCCAACTAACCAAGACTGTTCTGGACATACAGAATAGCATCAAAGCAGTTCAAAATTGCAAGTTTTATTAATATAATTTTTTAATAGCATCCACTTTTGCAAAATTGTTGCCTGCAACCATGGTGCTTAAGACCTTATTAATAAAGAAAAACTAAAAATTAAAAACAAAATTGACAATCCTTTGTCCCACATTACACTTCAAATGACAAAATGCAGTTGAAGTGGAACACTAATTTTCAAACATGAATATTCTATCTTCCGTAGTTGCTTCTTTCTCCACCATATCTTCGAGTGTGGATTCCAAACTTGGTGATTCCCTTTCCCAGAACAGTCGAAAAGCAGCAAGGATATCATCGAGTGAGTCTGGAATCTCTAAGGAAATGATTACACAAGCAAGAAGTGATCCGGATGGAGACAGAGATAACGGAGTGTAATTTCTCAACGGACTTTCCTCTTGCGACGGAGTACCCGAGAACCCTATGTATGGTCCAAATCCATGGAACAGCTGATGCGGAAGAAGCAACAGTGGTAACATTGGATTCATAGTGAAAATCCTGACAAAGGAAAACAAAAGAACACCAAAAAGGAAAAAAATAAGTAAAACAAAAGAAAAAACTAATAGAAAGGAATAAATACAGAGAGACGAAAAGAAAACAAAGTGTGACAAGGAATTAACCTCACTATTGGTGTGATATAACCATGTGCACTAGCAGGTAGAGGACATTACAGTCAGAACAACAAATAACTCGTGTGCACAAAAATGTATGGAACCAATTCAATGACAAGGAAGTCATCAACATAAGTAAAGACATCATTATGGCATTCAGGCACCACATCCTGTAAATCATCTTCCTCACATGGTTCCCACATCGAATCATTCTCCCATTGTGCCAAGAGGGTATCATCGACTTCCCCAACAAAATTTCCCTCTGGTTCTCCTTCCTCTTCAGGGAAGTCCGTATGCTCGAAGGGGTTAATGTGGAGAAGTGTAGGATCATAAGGGATGTACCCTTGGGTCAAGTCAATGACATCATCTGCTCCTGGCCCTTGATAAGGAGACAAGTAGAATGCAATCTCCTTAGTAGTCCATGGAGGATTAGGATATTCTGAATTAGCCCATGACCCAATTGATTGGACGCCGTCATCCCTCATATTTTTAACTGCCTGCAGGGGAGAGATACATGATAGCAGATTAGAATTGAGGTCATACTCAAAAAAAGAGACAGAAATAAATGAAACAAAATAAAGTGCAGTAAAGGAAAGAATACAACAACAAAATGTGAACACGCTTTAGTGTTTTAGGTGGATGGATATCTGGGCTCATCTAGCTCGATGTGCTCAGCTTCTGGTAGAAAGTTTTCCAAGAACGATTTTAACCTTTGGCCGTTAACCTTGAAACAATCTTCGTTCTTGGGATTTATGAGCTCAAAGGCTCCATGTGGAAAAACAGATTTAACAATAAATGGACCTGTCCACCGGGATCGGAGCTTACCTGGAAAAAGGTGGAGGCAAGAGTCGTACATCAAGACTTTCTGCCCTCTCTCGAATGATTTTTGAAAGACTATTCTATCGTGGCAAGCCTTCAACCTTTCCTTGTGTAATTTAACATTGTCGTAGGCATCGCGATGTATTACCTCCAGTTCAGCCAACTAGAGTTTTCGGAGATGACCTCCCTCTTTAATATCAAAGTTTAATAAACATGTTGCCCAATACGCTTTATGCTTGATTTCGACAGGAAGGTGACATGCCTTGCCATATACTAGCCTGTACAGAGACAACCCCAAGTTTGTCTTATAAGCAGTGTGGTACGCCCATAAAGCATCAGTCAGTTTATATGCAAAATCTTTTCTGTTGAAACTAACCGTCTTTTCTAGTATATGCTTGATTTCTCGGTTAGCCAACTCTGTCTGCCCGTTAGTTTGTGTGTGGTAGGCTAGAGCGATCTTGTGGTTGACTCCATATTTCTTGAGAAGTGACGCCAAAGGCCTATTACAAAAATGCTTGCCTTGGTCACTTATTAGTGCTTTTAGGGTTCCAAAATGTGACAGAATATGTTCTTTAAGAAAGGACATTACTGTTTTGTGGTCATTGCATCTTGTCGGTATCATTTCTACCCATTTTGATACATACTCCATAGCTAGGAGTATATATTCATAGTTGCTTGATTTCAAAAATGGGCCCATTTAGTCTATGCCCCAATAATCGAATATTTCAATTATGATAATGGGAGTTAAGGGCATAGAACTCCTTTCTAAAATTGTACCAAGCTTTTGACAGCGTTGGCATGATTTGCAAAAAGAATAGGCATCCTTAAACACGGTGGGCAAGTAGAAACCATTGTGTAGGACTTTTTGTGCGGTCTTTTATGAAGAAAAATGGCCTCCACAGGGTTTAGAATGGCAAGATGCCAAAATTATAGTTATGTCCTCGTTCGGGATGCAACGTCTGATGACCAAATCAGCACAATACTTGAATAAGTAAGGGTCATTGAAAAAGAAATGACGCGCAAACGAAAGGAACCATTTCTTATCCTGATTTGACCAATGATTCGAGGTCTCTCTCGTGACAAGATAATTTACTATATCCGCATACCAAGGTAAACTAGAAACAGTCATCAGTTGCTCATCTGGGAATTCATCCTTAATTGGTATGGGTTCAGTGTTGTCAGTAAATGTTAGCCGAGATAAATGGTCAGCGACCACATTTTCTACTCCCTTTTTATCCTTGATTGTGATATCGAATTCTTGGAGTAGGAGTATCCAACGAATAAGCGGTTGTTTTGTGTCCTTCTTAGATAATAGGTACTTGAGGGCCAAGTGTTCTGTAAAATAGACGATTGGGGACCCTATTAGATATGACTTGAACTTATCTAGAGCAAAGACTATTGCCAGTAGCTCTTTTTTGGTAGTCGTATAATTCATTTGAGCTTCGTTAAGTGTTCGACTGGCATAGTAGATTACATAGGGCTTATTATCCTTCCTCTATCCCAGGACTACACCAATGGCATAGTCACTAGCATCGCACATTATTTCGAATGGCAAACTCCAATCGGGTGCCTGTATTATCGGTGCGAAGGTAAGGTGTTCCTTTAGTGCGTCAAAAGATGATTGACAGTTGTCAGACCACTCAAATGGTGCATCTTGGACTAAGAGTTGACACAGTGGTCGGGAAATCACACTAAAATTTTGGATAAAGTGACGATAAAATCCCGCGTGTCCCAGGAAAGAACGGATGTCTTTAACTGTACGGGGGATAGGTAGATTTGAGATTATGTCGATTTTTGATTTATGAACTTGGATACCCTTATTAGAAATAATGTGGCCGAGGACAATTCCCTTGGTCACCATAAAGTGACACTTTTCCCAGTTTAGTACTAAATGTTTGTCCTAGCATCTTGTTAGTACACGTTTCAGATTGTCTAAGCAATGTTCAAAACTATGGCCGAACACCAAAAAATTGTCCATAAAGACCTCGAGTATTTGTTCGACCGTATCACTGAATGTGCTCAACATGCACCTCTGAAAAGTAGCAAGTGCGTTGTATAAGCTGAAAGGCATACGACGGTAGGCAAATGTACTGAATGGACACGTGAAAGTCGTTTTCTCCTGATCTTCAGGAGCGATTTCAATTTGGTTATAGCCACTATATTCGTCCAAAAAGCAATAGTATTTATGACCCACCACTCGTTCTAGCATTTGATCCATAAATGGTAATGGAAAGTGGTCTTTCCGGGTCACAGTGTTCAATTTTTGATAATCAATACACATCCGCCATCCAGTGGGGACGCGTGTTGGTACCAATTTGCTGTCTTTGTTTGGGATTACCGTTATGCCTGCCTTCTTTGGCACTACTTGGGTTGGACTAACCCAAGGGCTATCAGAAATAGGATATATGATCCCAACATCGAGAAGTTTTAGGACTTCCCTTTTGACTACTTCTTGCATATTGGGATTCAGACGCCTTTGCATTTGTCGCAAAGGTTTAGCGTCTTCCTCCAGATATATTTTATGGGTGCACACGGACAGGTTTATGCCTTTGAGGTCGGCAATAGTCCATCCCAATGCTCCTATATGTTGTTCCAGCATTTGGATTAATTTGCCCTCTTGTTCCAGATTGAGAGTGGATGAAATTATAACAGGGTAAGTCTTTTCAGTCCCCAGGAAGGCATATTTGAGTTCTATTGGAAGCTCCTTTAACTCCAAATCGGGAAACTAAAAATTGGAGGGCATAACTAATTTTGTTTTTGGAGGTAGTGGTTCATATGGTGTTACCCACATGCATTCAGCTCTATCCTCCTCTTTCGTTTCCATCATGAGGTAAGTGTGATTTAAAGCAGCATCCAATGGGGTAGAATCATTAGGTTGATAGATAGCGTCGAATTGTGACACAACTACCTCCAAGGGATCTTTGTAATCTACAAAATCAGCCTTGTCTTCGATGACTGTTTCAATGTAATTGATTTCTTCCTCATCCTCGTATTCTTTAGGGCGGGAATTTGAAAAAATTTTGACATTTAAAGTCATATTCCCGAATACGATAGTCATTATACCACTTCTTATTTTTATTGTGGCATCTATGGTGTTGAGGAATGGACGTCCAAAAATTACTGGGATTTGTGAACATGGATTAGACACAGGTTCAGTGTCCAAAATTACAAAATCGACTGGGAAGACAAAGGAGTCTATTTGTACGAGAACGTCCTCTAGTATTCCTCTAGGATATTTGACTAACCTATCTGCCAGCTGTAGCACAACTCGGGTAGGTTTGAGTTCACCCAACCCTAGTTGTTTATAAACTGAGTATGGCAGCAGGTTTACGCTCGCTCCTAGATCAAGGAGTGCGTTGTCTATCCTTTGATTCCCAATTTAGCACGAGACAGTTGGGGTACCGAGGTCTTTGAGTTTTGGAGGTAATTCATTTCGAATGATTGTGCTTGCTTGGTAAGCGACATAAGCGTGTTTCTTCACACTTTGCCTCCTCTTGACTGTGCATAAGTCTTTAAGGTACTTAGCGTAGGCCGGCACTTTCTTGATTGCATCAAGGAGTGGGAGATTGATTTTGACTTGTTTAAACAATTCCAAGAACTCCTGATTCTTTGCCTCGTTTTTGGGTTTCTTAAGCCTTTGAGGGTAAGGTGCAGGGAAAGGGCATTTAGGTAATTGCTCAATGATAGGCTCCTTTCCGGGTCTTCTCAAAACTTCTTCTACTTCTTTAAGAGCGTCATCATGTGATTTTAATGGTTTGTTCTCAGTGGACTGCTCCTCTTCTTGAGTGGGTGGTTTGCTTTTAGGTACCACTTCGTCCTCTTCATACTCTTCAGGGGTAGAGAGGGGTATGTTGCACCCTATAATCTTGCCACTTCTCAGAGTAGTCACGACTTTTGCCTGTTCGTGATTATTGGGACCATTGTTGAATCCCTTAGGGTTTTGAAGTGGTTGGGCAGGAAACGTTCCACTTGACCCCTCTTGTCGTGCATCCATTCTCTCTAATGCTGTGGACATTTTACTCATCATTTGAATTAACTATTGCGTTAAATTCACATTAGCGAGAGGATCTTCCTCTTGCACCTTTTTGTGAGGTAGCGTGTAAATATTTTATTGCTGATTGTTAGAGGGTTGAGCTTGGTTGTAGTTGTTTGATCTATTTTGATTGAATGGCTGGGGCTGCCTATTGTATTGCCCTTTATATTGATTATTGTTATTGTAGGGCTGTTGTTGTTGGTATTGATTTTGGGTCCCAGCATCGTTTTCTAATCAAAACCGGGGTGATTCCATCGATTGTTATTATTTTGCAAATTATGATTGTAATAGGAATTCCCCGCTCCCCTATACCCTTGCATGGCATTCATTTCTATGGGGGCTTGTTCTTGAAAGTACGACACATTGGGACAGTATTGACTAGTGTGTCTCAACATGTTGCATGTGTCGCATGGTTCTTTAGGTAAAACATGCCTAGAATTCTCTCCTTTCATTCCTAACTCTTCTACTTTCTGAACTAGTTCTTCGTATTTGTTCATTAGATGATCCTCACTTTTTAATTGGTACAGACTTTTCTCTTCTACACAGGATATCTGTGAGCGTGGGATATCTTCAGAATTGGACCATTCATGGGCATGTTCAGCTAGCCACGTGAAGTGAGGTTCAACTTCTTCAGCGTTTTTGCGATGAAATGGCCATAACTCATGGTTTCGACCAACTTTTTAGTTTCACCATTTAACCCTTCGTAAAAGTAGCTTATGGTTTACCATTTCTCATACCCGTGATGTGGGCATGAGAGAAGCAAATCCTTGAAACACTCCCACGTTTGGGTAAAGGTTTCATTGCTCATTTGTTTATAAGAGTTTATTTGTCATTTTAGCTCGGTGGTCATGTGAGGTGGAAAGAATTTCTTTAAGAATGCAGTGTTCATTGCATGCCAGGTGTAGATTGAATTCGGCTTCAAGGTGAGTAGCCACGCTTTTGCTTTATCCTCGCGGAGGGATCCGCGCGTGCAAAGCTCGCTCGCGCAGTTTGCTCGCGCGAGGTTCCTGTCCCTTTAAATATAGGGCTGAGCCCTAATTTTTTTTCAACAACCCTTTCTCTCTCTTTGCGTCTGCCTCCCTCTACCTCCCGATTCTCTCTGCCTCTCTTCTCTCCCCACCATTAATCACCACCACACCTCAACTTACCATCATCACCAGAACACCACCACCGAAACAAGCCGCCGCCACCGCTACACCGCTGCCAAGCACGCCATTAATCGCGGCGATTCCCTCTCGGCGTTTTCTTTCTCTATATACATGTTTTAAAATTTTCCATTATCCGTATAGTTACCTCGGCCCTCATAGCTCGTTGTCATCCTCACATTATGGACCATCCTATTTCACCACATACATCTCTCGATAGGTCTTCGAGTCAGTCGAGTTAAAATACCGACTCTAGTTCTTTCGATTCTGATTTTATACCAAGTCCTAGGGTAGCTAAGTCCTACGGTCCAGTCGGTCGTCCCGGCTGGAATCATTGTCATCCTCGCTCATCCATTCATTTCTGTTCTGATTCGTCGGACGAGGATGACCTTTTCGGCGATGACCCTACTATCATAGACGACCCTTATGGCGCTCTGCCGACGTCTTCTGACTCTTCTTCATCTAATTCGATTGATTCTTCGACTGATGATGACGATGAGGACATTCTTCCCGGCTTAGCCGCCGCTTCATTATCTGATCCAATTTTGACCGAGTTACCTACACCTGAGGTTACCAATCCCTATAGGGATCTCCCTGATTATGTGTCGGACATTGTTCGACAATGTCTGGGTCACCCTGATTGGTCCCCCGAGGATATTACCTCGTTCTTTGCACCTTATTCCAGTCCTAAGGATGATGAGATTCATTTGGGTCCGGGTATTATTGAGGAGACTGAATTAGATGTGGTTCCGGAGATGACTGCTGAGGACGATTTTGATGAGATGGGACTACCTTTTGATCCTGCTACGCATCCAGAGTGGGAGCTAGTTGATTGGTACTTCCGTGCTGGCGTGTTACCTCCCTCAGACGTGTTTCGTGGTGTGGACGTTCTGGTTATCTTCTATGAGGACTACATCCATGTCATTGTCATGTTCCCACCCGCATAGGAACATGCGGTGATTTGGTTTGGGGGAGTATATGGATATTCGTTTATTTTTGTATAGCCGTTTTTTTTAGTAATTCAGAATATTTTTTTATTTCTGTTTGTTAGTTTTTTTTAGTTCGTTATTTCGTTATTTCTTTCATTCGTTATTTCTTTTATTCATTGTAAAAAAAAATATAAAAAAAACAACAAACGAGAAATAATAATAATAGAATAACATACATTTTATTAGTTCTATAAATAAATGAAAACAGTTTCTTAAATAGTTTCTTAATATTGTTCAATGTTGCGTTACTTCTTATTGCAATTAAATTTCGTTGAGATTTTGGAAATTAAGAGAGTATGTAATTTGATGTCTACCGAATCTATGAAGGTATGTCTTGAGAATTATATATCCTTAGAATCATTGTTTGATATCTTCTATTTGCATAAATTTTTGCACGACACGTAGTCATATAGATACATATTAACATTGAACTATAATATGACTTGGATTCTAAATAGTAATATTGTGGAGACTAGAACCCGGTGAGTTTTTGAGCCTTTCATTCTTTTTGAGGGTTTTATTATGTTATTCAAATCTCATTGGCATAGCGCATTATTTTATTGATTAGTCTCACTATTCTTCATTTTGATTGAAAGTTGAGTTAGTACTATAATTACCCATGTTTAAAAAAAATCAAAAATCTATTTCCTTTAATATTGTAACATTGAAGAATCATGTGACTCTAGAAGATGACACTAGGCCATTTGTTTTAATAAACCTTTTTGACCTGTGGCCTACCCAATACAAATATTTTTATTCCGTGTTCACCCTTTGGGCCTTTAATTAAGCCATTTCATTGTTCACCTATTATCCTACCCACTCCGATATGGAGTTTGCCACTATTAAAATTGACCTAACCCATGTCCAAGAGTAGTTAGAGAATAGTTTTTATAAAGAAATCAGACTACTAAACGACTAAGGAAAAAAGTGATGTATTGAGTCGTAAAAGAAAAGGAGCATAAGAAGTATAAAAAAAAGAGAAGAAAAGAGAAGATAGTTACTGAAAAGGAATGGAGGAAAAAGATAAAAAGGAGATGAATCTCTTGAAAGAGATAAAGAAAAGAAGAAGAAAAAAAGTGAAATCACTAGTCGTTGTATAGTAAGCCCTTGCATTACACATTAAGGCTATTCCTATATACTCACGGACTCTTTGCATCCCTTTTTGCCTTTCTTTTCTGAGCTTTAACCCTTGACCAACATTATAACCCTTATAAAGTCTTAGTTGATTCTATGAAAACATGATTTGAATATGGAACCGATAAAAGAAAGGGAGTATCAGCATGGTAGTAATGGTATTCACTTGATGATCGATATCTATTCATGAGACTATTTTACTTCTGTCGTGTTGTACGTTGTTGGGAGTCATATGCGAGTTTATTTGTTTTGCACAAGAATTCTGTCTCGCACATATATATGAGTGGTTACACCTGTTTTTGAGTGATTTCATTTTAGAGAGGGTAATTGACAACGTGAGATTTGTAGTCGAAGCATCACTAGATAGTCATCTGATTTATATTCCAAGTTCATAGTTGTCGTGTATCCACTTGACTAATATTTCACACACATGCGGGTCTTCGATATATTCTAGTGATTCTAGTGGTATATATATTCTTGGATTATTTTCATGATGTAGGAAGACATACGATTGTTTTACTCTTGATAATTTAAAAAGTTTCATGTGAAGTTGATTTTGTCAGAGAAGGATGTTAACATTGAAATATTTTGAAGTTTGAATAAAATTTCTATTTTCATAAGTTAATAAAGATGGTTGTGGGTGACTTGTTGATGAGAACCCTCATGAGACTTCACTCGTCCGACTAGGGACACCTAGAGGTTTAAAAGGCTTGTTGCACAGGCTAAGTGCAATCGTTATCCATACGAAAATGGAGTAGGACTTTTATTATTAGTTTATTTTATTCTTTTTGCTCGAGAACTAGCAAAATGTAGGTTTGGGGTGTGATTGGGAGAGAACAAATCCCAATTATACGCCTTAATTCACATTTGTTAGCTATTTTTATCCTGTTTTGTGTAGTTTTACTGTATTTTTTCTGTCAGGTTTTAGAAGAAAACATGGATTCCAGGTTAAATAAGGAGAAAAAGCAAGATGAAAGAAGCTGAAAAAAACCCTTCACGCACGCGGTCCGCTCGCGCGAGATCCCAAAAATCCGCGCGCGACCTTCCCAATTACTCGCTCGCGCGGCGCGCTTGCGCAATCTGTACAAAAACTGAAGTTGCGTATTTGGCTATACTGAAGAGCCCTGTGCAAACAAAACTGCTGAATGACGTCCAGATTGCAAATAACAGCTGTTTTAGTTAGTTTCAGGATAGGAAAGCTTCCAAAAACTCCTTGTAAATTCTATATATACTTAGTTCTTATAATTTTTGGAGGGTTACACACATTCATTCATTGAAGGCTTTGGAAGGCAAGAGGAAGGAGGAGAGCGAGCTTGAAGGTCTCTAATGGCTACCATCACCTCAATTTTCATGCTTTCATCCACCATGTGCAACTAAACTCCTAATCTAGGATTTCAATGAAACCCTAGCGATGTAAAGGGGGATTCTATGCTTTTCTATTTTAGGGTTTATGTATTGGATAGTGATTGTATGTTGGTGGATTATTTATAATCAGTTTTTAATGTTAATAATCAAGAGTATTTTGGATCTATTCTTGTCTTAGATTTTTTCTTATGCTTATTGAACTCAATAGTCCTTGAATTATGTGATTCATAGGAGTATTTACATACAATGGTGCTTATGTGATTGTGATGTTTACATCTTTTATAATTCATGCTTAGGAAAGATGAGTTATGCTACACCCTAGTTATAGGTAGATAATTCATGTGAACCATAGATGGATTATGCTTAGATTGAACTAACAATATCCTCTTGACGATACTATTGGGCTTGTAGCTACGATAGATCATAACTATCCAAACATAGAACTTAGAATAGAAAGTTTAGACCCCCGATGCATAGTTAGTGGTGGATTTATAATCCTAGACCTCATCTACTCATATTTAAACCAATTTTCAATTTAGCATACAAGTTTACTTAGATCTAATTTTAAACTTTGCTTCTATAATTTCGTAGTTTAAGTCATAGTTTAATTAGTAGCAATAATCAAATTATAAATCAACCAAACTTCCGATTTTCTTATAATTAAATAGATTACATTTTCTTAATTAAAGGATAAAAATTAATCAATCTCTGTGGGTTCGACCTTTACTTTCACTACTACAAATCTTTAGTAAAGTAAAGCATACATTTATATCTTGATTTTTGACAAGATCAGTAACAAATATTCTAACTTGACTATCAACCAAAACAAGAATAATGAGACTATAACAAGAAGTTAATGCGCTATTTCAATGAAATTTGACAAACACATAATGTATTTATAACCCTCTAAAAAGAACAGATAGGTTCAAAAGCTCACCAGGTTTAGTCTCCACACTATGCATTATCTAGAAATCCGAATCATATTATAGTTCACATCAAACATGTATTCAAGTGACTACGTGAAGTGCATAGGTTTGTATGCAAATCTATAATATAAAATTACTATTCGGACAATACATATCCTAAACATCCCATTATGACTTTAGTAAATATTTAATGACATCTTCTCATGTTCACCATTCTATAACAATCCAAGTTACATAACAAGAAGTACCAACTCGAGATTGCAAAATCCTCGATAACATCGTTTATTTAAGCACAAATATCGAGAAACTTTTTTTAAAAAAATGGTGCATAATAATGTGCATGCGAGTGCATACCCCTAAACCTAAACCTTTCATTGTCCCCAATGAAACAATAAAATGAAAGAAAGGAGAGTACATAAGGAAGGAATGATATTACCTCGATCTCAGCAATCACAAACCAGGTAAACATATATGAATATGGCGAAAAAGTTCAATTGCTCCAAATGGAGCTACTAATTCACCTGTCAGTACTTGTAAAAAGAAAATAAACAAACAAAAGAACAGCGATAGCTAATAGAAATATATATATATATTTATGCAATGTAGACCGTGGCATAATTGTTGAGAAACTAAACCAAAATTGAAAGACTCAACAAAAATAAAAAAGAACAAGTACAAATAGAACTATCAAAACAAATAAGGACTCGGTCTAAAAGGGGTCTAAGAGGGTAAATAGAAAGGAGAAAAACATATGAAGGTTGGGAGTGAGAAGAAGAGAACAAAAGAGAAAAACACAAAAATCCCCCCTTCGCGCGCTCGTGACCCATCGCGCATACGATTCCTCACGCGAGAAAATACTGATGCTTGTTTTATTAAAAAAACTTAAAAAATTTCTAAGTCCAAAACTCACGGGCACGGGCCGCGCGAGCGACTTCTTGTGCGAGTGAGTCGCATGAGCGAGTTACCTCTTTCTCTCATTTCATTCCTTTCAATGTGAATAAGTTCAAAATAAATTGACCTCGACCCCAAACCTGTTTAGAAAATGAAAAGTTGACTCAAAATGATCCAAAAATTGTACAAAAATGAGAAAACAGAACGATAAAAGCTTGGGTTGCTTCCCAAGAAGTGTTGTCTTTTACAACTTCAGCTAGACCATGCTACGCATAAGATTTATGGAGGTCGAGACTCGGACTTTGCGCCCCTATTAATAGGAGGAAGAGCATAGTTGAAAATTAAAATAATATCTTTATGAGTTAATTCGTTCATTGGTTCCTCATGTTCATGTTCAAATCAATTCTTCACCGTCCGAGTAAATTCATCATTAGGATCTGAGTTATTAAGGTATTTTTGTTCACTGTGCATTATATCCTTCCCCTTACTCATGTTCATTACGTGATTGGGTCCATTAGCTTGTCTAACCTCACTCTCCGCCTCACATGGGAATCATCATCATTGGGAGGTTGATCAAGAGCGTTAAATACATTTAATTTTAGGTTCATGTTCACAAACGACACTTTCATTACCCCCATTCGACAGTTGACACGCGCATTAGCAGTGGCTAAGAATGGATGACCAAGAATAACATGAGAGTATTTCCTAGAATCTATCACCGGTTTCGTATCAAGGACTATAAAATCGACAGGATAATAGCATTTTTCAACTTTAACTAAGACATCTTCAATAATCCCATTAGGGATTTAACAGAATGATCCGCTAATTGTATGGTAGCGGCCGTGGGTTTAAGTTCACCTAATCCTAATTGTTTATAAATCGTGTATGACAGCAGATTCATACTCGTACCAAAGTCAAGGAGAGCTCGATGAATGACAGTGTCACATATATGACAAGAAATGGTAGGCATTCCAGGATCCTTATACTTCAGAGGAGCGTGTTTGAAAATTGAACTTACTTTTTCGGTGAGAAAGACCTTTTTCGGAGTATGATTGCGCAACTTGCATTTTTTAGTGCACAGGTCTTTAAGAGATTTAGCATAAGTGGGAATTTGTTTAATATCATCGAGGAATGGAATATTTATTTTCACTTATTTAAACACCTCGACTATATAATCAGTTTTCGACCCTTTCCTTGAAAGATGTGACGGTTCCTCAATGTTTGGTGGGGACCGGTTCATTTTCTTTCCTAATTCGACTTGTGTCCTCGCCCTTCTCTTGATTCAAATTAATATTCACATCTTTTAAATCATCTCTTGGAATCTCTATAACTTCTTCCTCATGGGTAGTCATCCTAGTCGAGACGGCATTTACTTGCTCACTCGTACCCTCAATCTCATATTGTCCCTTAGGTTTTGAATAGTTTGACCAGGCAACTTACCCTCATTTCTACGACTCATTGCATTAGCTAGTTGTTCCATTTGGGACTCAATGTTTGCAATGGATTGTATGTAAGAGTGCACTATTTGTACTTGTGCTTGCACTTGCATTTTGATATTCTTAAGGGACGCCAACACCTTCTCCTCAAAAGTGTTATCCCTTGGAGGGATAGGATTAGGCAAGGGTGTTGGTATTGACTTTGTTGAAAGTGGGGTCGGTAAGTATTAGGAAAATTAGTCGTCTCATTATTATTATTAGATCTCCATGAAAAGTTAGGATGACTTCTGCATGGGGCATCCGAATTGTTTGTCATAGGAATATAATTATTTTGTGGGAATTGTTGAATAGAGTGAAAGGGTCGGAACATATTTGACAAATTTCATTAGAGGGTGAGCTTGACGTTTGGTTCATCATCATAAATTGGTCAAGTTTTTTCGATAGTTCTTGAAATTCAATTGAGTAACTTGACTCAAACCGCTCTTCTCGCTTAGGTTGAGGGGGAAGGCACCCCTCAAGACGTACCAGCATGGCTTGATGCATCGAATTTTCACTTAATTGTTCAAAATATTTTCATGCCTCGTCGATGCTTTTGTGTAGGAAGGTACCCGCACAAACGTCATTGACGGTATTACGAACTAAGTGAACAAGTCCCTCGTAGAAGATCTACACCAATTGCCACTTGGGAATTTGATGATGGGGGCAAGAGCGTACTAGTTCTTTAAATTGTTCCCAAGTGTCATAGAGCGTTTCCCCATCTTGCATCATAAAGTTCATTATAGATTTTCTTATTTGATTAGCTCTTGTGATGGGGAAAAACTTTTTAAAAATGCAGTATGTAATGCTTTCCATGTTCTAATAGTGTTTGGCTCAAGAGATTGGAGCCAATACTTAGCTCTATCTTTTAAGGAGAACGGGAAGAGATGCAATTTGAATTCATCATCAGTTGATTTTGGATTTTTAATGTAGAGCATATGTCTTGGAACTCTCCTAAGTGATGATAAGGATCATCTTTAATACGGCCATGGAATGAAGGGAGTAATACGATGATAGATGACTTTATCTCCAAGTGAGATGTCGTTACCTCCGGCAATTCAATACATGCTTGTGGCATGTAGGTCGTAGGAATGAAATAATCTTTTAAGGGAGGCGGTTGAGGTATATTAGGATTATTTCTATTATTTTTGTTGTTCCAATTGTATCCAAAGTCGTCCATTGGAATAGGTTCAATGTTAATAGTTCGAGTTTTTCTTAAACGTTTAAGGGTGCTTTGAATTTCGGACTCAAACAAAGATGACGATTTAGGTGTTGATTCGTCATCTAGCATCAACCATGCTCTAGAAGCTTGGGTTGAAGACCTAAGGGCTCTAAGGGTTCGTTCGAGTTCATATTAGAAGGATGTAAAATGGATTTACTCGAACGTATACTAAACATAAACTAAAGAAAATGACACTACGATAAAGACTGACTCAACCGAATAAGAAAATAAAATACGCAAATAATCAAAAAGGCACACAACACTATTATAATGCTTGCAAATTATCCTGCTATGCAGTGATTCGCATCGAAGCTCAGCACCCTGGGTTTCCTAGCTAATGCGCGTGCTCACTCCATACCTAAGCTAATACAAGTAATGAGTTTCAACGCCCTGACTTACAGTGTATTGATGCAAAATTTAAATCATAGAGGATTTATTTGGTATTTTTTATATTTTATTGTAATTTTTATGTAGAATTCGCGTAAGCTCTGCTGATGTGCACCGCTACTCCAATCCAACTCGCTAAAGGATAATTTCAGCGACTCAAAAAATTCAACTGGAAAATAAAGGAAATAAAAATTTAACATAATATTTACTAACTAACTAAATTAGGACTCTAAAAATTAATGGCAAAATATTGCAATCCCCGGCAACAGCGCCAAAAATTGATCTAGTCAAAATCAAGATAAAAAGTATACTCCACTTTAAAAGATTTGTAGTATGGAAGTAGAGGTCGAATCCACTTAGATTAAAATACTAAAGCACTTTAATTTTAAAACATAAACCTAGTTTATTAAGAAAACAGAATTTTCATTTTCATTTTAATTAAACTAAGAGCAATAAAAATAAATCTATACTATGAAAGCGATTAAAAGTTATTTTAATAAATATGTGTATGGAACCTAGGAATGCAAATCCACTGCTAGTTTTATAATAAGGGTATTTATGCATTCAATTAGCTTATTACATTGGATGATAATGGGGAATCGTAGCCACAAGCCCAATCCGTCAAGAAGATAACTACAATTCAAGCATCAACATTATTCATCTTCAGTTAGCACGGAGTGTCTCACACTAAACTAGGATTTCGGCACACTCCGTCTTCCTTAGGCATGAACTATTCGACTACTTGATATCACAATTCAAATAAGCACTATTACATGTAAATAATCTATACAAGCACAGCAAATATACACTATTGAGTACATCACTCCAAAATAGATCTAAGACAAGAATAGATTTTGAAAGTAACGATTTAAACAAGAAGTGCGATTTTATTAATTAAAATCCTCTAAACATGTAATCATTATCCATACATAATTAAACTAAAAGAAAAACATAAAATACAAGGGTTTCATTGAAACCCTAGATATCGGTCTAGGTGGCCATAGAATCAAAGATTGGCAAGAGGTTGATGGAGGAGACCATGGGAGTCCTTGGTCTTCTTCTTCCTTGCTTCTACCTCTTCAATGGCTGAAGTTTTAGTTATTGAAGGATGTGTATAATATTTTGTAACCCCAAAATTGATATAGAATAGGATTTATATAGATTTTGGAAGGATTAGAAAGCTTTTCTAAGCCTAATCGCACTCAAATTGTTGTATTCTACTTTTCTGGACGTGTTTATCGAATTCGAATTGCACAGGGCTCTTCAGTACATCAAAATACGTATTTTTGACTTTTTCAACCGGTCGCTCGCGTGGGTCGCACAAGCGGGTTGCTCCAGCGAGATGTCATTTTTCCACTTTTCTCAGATTTTTTCAGCATTGCCCACCGATCGTAGAATTCTGATAAGTTTTAACTCGGACTCGTATTGACTCACCGTTTGCGTGCACACGTCCATAACTTGAAGATCTACATTTTATGTCTCTGGAGAGATTTCTAAAATCCAAAGTATTCCTTGTCAAAAATGCCATTTACCGAGGTTGCTACTGTCTTTAGCTTTCACCGGAAGCACCTTTTGAGCTCAAAATGTCTTCCAAAGCCACCAATCATTGAATCTTAGTGCATTTTAAAGTAAAAGATCCAAAACCTTCAAAATATAGAATACTGATTAAAAAAACAACTAATAACAAAATAAAGTGGTCTAACAAAGCATATCTTCGGGACTACAAATGGGAACTATTCGTCGCCTATCAGTACGCGCTTAGCGAAATAGCATCTCCAACACCTTGAACTACAACAACTGGACACAAATGTCCAGGGCCACACGCCCATAAGTTGAAAGCTACCTGAAATGCTATAAACCAAAGACAATATGAATATATGCACCATTTTCGTTATCACTTAGAAGTTATTGCGACGTTACGCAAGTCCTTACTCGAACCCAACGTTCTTTCTCTGACTATGTTACTTCAACCATGCAACACATCACGCACGAATCTACCATGCCAACAACTTACAACTTGACAGTACTAGCTTCTATCATACACAACACAACATTAGAAGTACTAGCTTCTACCTACGACCACCAACACTGAACAGATGATACTAGCTTCTGCCACACACAACACACGATAACATGCACAATCTGACCTTCTCACAGCCACACATGGCCCTCTAATACATTATATGGCCACACATGGCCCTCTAATCAATCACTTAGCCCACAATTGGCCCTAACTCAATCGTATTCTTCAACACGACCACACATGACCCTCTAATGCAAAAATACGACCATACATGTCCCTCTAATTACTCGCTTAGCCCACAATTAGCTCTAACTCAATGACACGCATACCACGGCATGAAACAAACTCCCGACTCCTCATAACACAACTAACAACAAGATTGTTAAGGTCATATGACCAAATGCAACCAAACACGGAACAATCAGCGAGATCATCCAACTCAAATATGTAACATAACCATGCAACATGACCATGCCCCACACATCAGTTAGCATACTTATCTTTTTAGTACATATCCATGTATTCATACTCCCTCTGTCCTTTTTTTGAGTCCTATATTTCATTTTGGGATGTCCCAAAATTAGTGTCCACTTTCTTAAATTGGTATACAATTTTTACTTTCTTTCCAAAACTACCCTTCCTTGAAATCTACACCAAGACAAAACTATGAAAGTTATTGTAATGATTAAGGCCAATTGTGGAAAGTAGGTGTAGATTCTTTTTGTCCCCTTAATGAGTTGAGTTCCCAAAAGTGGACTCTAAAAAAGGGACGGAGGGAGTACTTAGTTACATCGGTAGTGATTCGATGATAACATTAATCTACAGAAGTATCGAATTATAGGTTATAAAATTGGCATATGATGAATGATTGAATCATTGTCTTAAATATTGTAGCACCTGTATTTTTCTATGCATATCATCGAATTTCTATATTTCTCCTTATAATACTTTCTATTATATATATAATAAGATTTGGCTTTTTATTCTTTGTTTGTTCTATATGATATATATGTTTAGATGTATGTTTTGGCCCTAGGGAAAACTTTCTATAAAAAGGAATCTCGTGCGCTCGAGGAGCTGGAGTGCTCGAGCCTCGAGCGCTCGAGCTTAGTGGGAGCGCTCGAGCTTAGCGGGAGCGCTCGAGTCAAGCATTGTTTTGCTTATATATACCCTTCATGTTATATCATTTGCACATTTTAAGAACTTGTTTTTTAGAGAGAGCTTAGAGAGAAAACCCTCATACATTTCATTCTTGTCCTCACTTATACCCCATTGCATCCTTGAATCCAAGTATATACACACACATACTCTCATATTTACACACACATACACACCATCATTTCAACTTGCATGCATCTATTTTGTTGTTGGGATTTCAAAAGGAGCTTGAAGATGGAGCCTAGAGGATGATCTCTTCCTTGATCAAGCTCTAGAGGAGAAGGATTAAGGCTCTAGTTCACAATTTCAAGCATTCTCAACAGTATTTCCATATTTATCATCATCCATTTGCAATCTAGACCATTGTGAGTATAGATTATCACTTAGATATCCTTAGAATTAGTTTTTACATGTTATATACAACATGCAAGTAATCCATGAGTAGTTATAGTCTTTACATGTGAAGGAACTAATGATCAAGTACTTTTCTATTGGATTAGTAGTTGTTATGATCATCCAAAGATGTCCTATGCTCATGTGGGTTTTGATTCATAGAACTATTTTTACATGGTTTTTGGTAACATGCAAGAAGATCTAATTCATTTTTTGTACATACATGTTTACTATTTAAACCCGAGTGCTCGCGCTTAGTGGGAGCACTCGAGCTTCGAACATTCGAGCCCCTTAAGCTCTCGAGCCTGCCAGTTCGATTATGTTTCTATTTTTGTTATGTTTTTGGAGATTGTTGTTATATATATGATGACTTCGTCTTTAAACTTTGTATGTTCACTTGGACACACACGCACTTAAAGTATGTGCTGAGCTATTAACTGCATGTGTGTTGACTTGAGTTTTAGTCTCGAACTTGAATGACGACGTCTTCCGCGATGGGACAAATTTGATAATGGGAATAATATACGCGTAATAAGATCAAAACTTATTAATAACTCTACGACTGGTTCGTTGTGCTACATATAGTAAACTCGTGTATGTTGGTCAGCTCTCTTGATATAAGTTTAAGTGTTTGATTGTGCATCTTCTGTAAATCTTTCAAGTCATGGGAATCCGATTGGGTGTTGATGTTGGTGTCATGTGTTGACAATTAGGTTGTTGGACATATGCGATTGTGCTATACGTTAGCAATAAAGCGTGATGTGATAATTGATGTTTATACGGCTGTAAAGTGAGTTAATGGCTATAAAGTGAGTTATCGGCTGTAAAGTCAGTTAACGGCTATAAAGTGAGTACTGGGTTATTAAGTGAGCTATCGGTTGAAGAGCAAGTTGTTGGCTATAAAAGTGAGTTAACAGCTGCAAAATGGGCTATCGATTGTAAGGTGAGTTACGATATGTCTTAAGTCACATATGGTGAGAGAGTTATTGTGTTGAAAGGCGTGAGTTGAGTTAGTTGTTGAGTTTTGGTTAGACCTTCACCCTTGGGTTATCGTGAGGGTATGGAGTCTATACCATAGCAAATGTTTGAATCGGTTGTTGTTTAATAGTCATTGTAAGACGACTAAGGAATTATGAATCTAAACGTTTTCGTGGCTATTGCTAATGGTACTTTGCAAGAACTTGTGCTTACTCAGCTTATATTCAAGCTGACGGCATTTTATACCGCTGGACCTTTCACGTCCAGCGATGATAGGTATAGCAGGAGATGCTCAACCCGAGGACAACTACGATACTGGAGGGCGTGCAGATGAAGTTACTATAAGGCAGAGTTCGTTAGAGAGGATCACTACGGAGACTGTTATTGTTTTGCCAATTGAAGAAGAGGATATTAGTCTCCTGCTTATCTTCTTTTTGTGTAATATTTTCATATGCTATCGGATATTAGTGGCGCTTATTGTCACAAGACTATTTCTCTTTTACTCTGTTCCTTTTTGGTTTTATTCAAGGTCTATAATATAATGTTTAATATATGACTCAGTAATGTTTAATATTAGTATGCCATGTTTGGATTAAATACATTCCCAATATTATTATGCTTCTTGTTAATATCTTCTGTCAAGGACAATCAAGAGCATCTCCATCCAGTCGCGTGTCCACGGGTCTAAAGGTAGGAAATTTAATTTTCCCTACTTTGCCACTCTGAGGTGTGACAAATATGGTACTACTAAGCATGCCTATAGTATAACTACAGAATTGACAAGTTAATTTATACATATTGTATACAATCTCATGTTCAATTACCCAAGATCATAGCACAACACATAGCATAGACCATAATAACTTCAACATATAAGCAAACAAATGGTCTAAAGACTGCTAGGTTTGAGCGCTCCAGGCTCGAGCGCTTGCACTTGGCAGATTCCCAGTAGATTTGTTTATTCTTGAAATACAACTACGATTTTGATATCAAACTTTGAAATCTCAACTTTAAACTCACATGCAACTTATAAAAATAGATCATTCATGTTCATACACACATTATACATGACTTATAGACCCTAATAACTTCAACATATAAATAAACAAATGGTCCAAAGACTGCTAGGCTCGAGCGCTCCAGGCTCAAGCACTCAAACTTAGCAGATTTCTAGTAGATTTGTTTATTCTTGAAATATAACTACGATTTTGATATCAAACTTTGAAATCTCAACTTTAAACTCACATGCAACTTATAAATGCATAGACCATAATAACTTCAACATATAAACAAACAAATGGACCAAAAACTGCTAGGCTCGAGCGCTCGCACTTAGCAGATTTCTAGTAGATTTGTTTATTCTTGAAATATAGCTACGATTTTGATATCAAACTTTGAAATCTCAACTTTAAACTCACATGAAACTTATAAAAATAGATCATTCATGTTCATACATACATTGTACATGAGTTATTGCATTCACAAGGTGATCAAAATCAAATGGATGATGAAATTGAATATGAACTTTAGAAAATGAGATGATGATGATGATGATGATCTAGAACTAGATTGCTAAATTAAACACATGCTCCCAACATTTACAGATTATAAACATAAATATAAACATTGTATATGAGTTGAAGTACTCACAAAGAGGATCAAAACTAAGTAGATATAGAAATATGTTGAGAAAGATGATGTTCAAGATGATCAAGCTTCAAAAACTCCACATGCAATCTCCAAAACTAAAATCTTCTTTTGATCCTGTAAGACTTAGCTCTAGAACTTCAAGGGCGTTAAAATGCAGGTGTATATATATATATGTGTGTGTGTGTGTGTGTGTGTGTGTGTGCTTATGAAGAAATTGATGGAGAATCCATGGACGTGAAATTCAAAAGTTTGTGTGTATGTATGAAATTTGCAAGAACTCTCCCTCACAAACTCTCTCTATTTGAAGACTCTATTTTGTATCAGCAAAATGGAAGAAATGTGTTGCTATTTATAGAATTTTGAGAACCCAAGGGTAAAAAAGTCTTTTCACACTTTTTAAGCTCGAACGCTCGCTCCTCCTGATCGCTCGTGCCTCGAGCGCTCGGGTATTGAAAGTTAAGAAAGGTTTGTTTTGTTATCATGAATTATGATATGAAATGTATGGACTATTGGGTTTGTGCCCTCAAACCATTACTATATGTACGAAACATTGACATTTTAATAAATAGATATTAGCTTTACTTTTTGTTATGTATATCTTTCATGAGATGATTTCTAATCCTTAAGTATCATAGTAAAAATTTTCTATGTCTATGAGATACATATAAGCGAGATACGAATTACTATTTTTTGATACTTAGAATTTGACACAGTGGATGATGAGACTGGATATCTTATTAGGTTTACACTATAGCATGATTAACTACCATTGGATGGAGTGATGAATCTCAATCACTAGAGTGTAGCTCTTAGTTAAATATGCTAGTGCTTATAGTGTATTGACGAACCTGAGCTTTCCTATTGACACTTAAGACTATCAATAGTCGATAGGAACTCATAACTTGCATAAGGTACGTGTTCTCGAGCTTGAGACAATTATGAACACAGTCTGTGGATATGACTGCTTTGACTTACCAATCAGTGAGGTCTATAAAAGTTCAACACTTGGGTATCTTATGTACATCATGTTCATAGGGTTGTGAACATATATTGTCAAGATAGAATCTATCCTCTGATAAAGAGTAAGCATTCCCTTGAAAATTTCACCAAGTTGATTATTGAGTATTGCAGTCTTATTGAGTACTCAGTCTTGTTGATGAGACGTGAATGGGACTCAAGGAATAGAAGATGTAATAATCATTCAGGTTGACAGTAACAGTTATCCGACTGCCTTTATGATTATGAATGCTGATGGTAGAGGAACATTAGTACATCATACAAGTCTAGTTACTGCTTTGGATTTGTTCTTTTGCGTTGGAGTTCAGTTATCGTTTTATAGTGGAGTAAACGTTAATTGATCAGTTGATTAGTTTGCTGATCAAAGAGTTTGGTCATGGGAATTAACAACTGGTCTGAGCCAACAATCAAGAGCCTAGGGGGTCCCACTCTGAGATCTGCTAGGATGCTTGGAAAGGCAAATGAGGACGTTGTTTGATCGATCGAAGTTGTTTCAATCGATTAAAGTCTGGATAGGATCGATCGATCAAAAGTGATTCAATCGATCGAAGGTTCTAGATAAATTGTAAGCTTTAAAAGAAGCATAGGACCAATGTAATAGAATTAAAAAACCCATGAAGATAGAGGAGCAAGCCGTTGTCCATGAAGATGGAGCTGGAGGCAATCAAACCAAAAAAGAGGTTCTATGAAGATAGAGCCATAGGAGATAGAGGCATATGAATGCCTTTGTTTCAATTTTAGTTTTTTGTTTTATGTGCATGGTTTGTGATTGGAATTTAATTATATTATAACTACTTACATTCACGTAAAACAAGTTTTCTAAAATAAAATTCAAAAACCGTTTCAACGCATTAGTAAACATTAGATGTTTATGGGTAATATGTGGAGACAATTTTTCAAAAGCAAAATCCTTTACTATTAAATCTAGTTGGAAAGGGTCTTATTAATAATACCCACGATCTTCTATTAATGGTTCATTGTAAGATGAGTAGTGCATTCTCTGTCACCTTACCAGAGGTGATCATTCCATATGGAGGGTACACTACTCATTGGTTACTAGATGTGAACTTACTATGGATAGGATCAATCAGACGTGTTAAAGGGTGACCACCACTGAGAGGCACTACTTGAGGCAGTTGTGATTGGATCCTAGTTAATGGTGCACACTAGCTAAGCTATGGATAAGGGATCCCACACGGGGCATTATTCAAAAACTTAGAGATCAAATAGATTCGAGAGTCATAACTTGTTTTGCAAGAGTTGCATAGAGGACAAGTCATGATTAATCAAAAGATCGAGTATTAACCACCACACGGACGCTCTATTCTTTCGTTTCGATATTCCGGCGACTTTATTTTAAAATAAGAGTTTTAACGATTCTTTTATTTCAAATTGTCAAATTCTTATATCCATAATTATTTGTCTTTTGATTTTTCAGTAAATCATCATGTATGGATCTGCATTTAGTCCGCTTGCCACCATACTTACACAAAACAAGTTAGCTTGAAATAACTACATAGAATGGAGACATAACCTATACATCATTTTAATTACAGAGGATCACATCTATGTCCTCACCACCCCATGCCCTGAAGAACCCACTGCAAATGCTTCGGCTACTGCTAGACGCGAGTTCAACAAGTGGAAGAAGTCGAATGGGATGGCTCGTTGTTACATACTGGCCTCTATGGCTAATGTGTTGCAACACCAATACCTGTCGATCGATTCTGCCATTGCCATTATCAAATCCCTAAAAGAGATGCGTGGGGATCATGGCAGACCTTCTAGATAGGTTTCCATGCAAAAGATAATAAGTGTCAAGATGTCAGAAGGGACTCCACTGGATTCGAGGTGAAAAGTGCATATTTATAGCGTAATACATGGCCCTTTATGCATACTTTTATCCACAAAGTCCCTACATTTAGGTGCATTCTAATAACAATGTTATTTTTATTGTATAAATGCTAAAACATATGTTTATGCGTTGTTTTGTAGGTATTAGAATGTAATTCAATGAAGTGGAGCTAAAAAAAATGATTCTGGTGAAGAGAATAACAGAAGGAGTTGAGAAAACGCCATTTTTGACAATGAAGACTTCAGATTTGGAAGCTTTCCCCAGAGATATGAAATGTAGATCTTTGAGTTACGGTCGCGTGGCCATAAACGGGAGGTCAATCCAAGGTTCGAGTGAAAAGTTATGGCCATTCTCCCATCGGTGCGCAGAGCTATCAAAATTAGAGAGTTCAAGGGCTTGAGGAGAGTTCAATCGATCGAACTTTATTTTCTAACAAAAGTTGCGTAAACTCTGCAGGAACCCTATAAATAAGTCGTTTTGATATCATACAAAGGGAGGACGCTCCAGAACGCAAAAAATAGCAGTTTAGGGTAGTTTTAGGGTTAGATTAGGAGTAGATTAGGTTAGATTCTTGTTTTTCTTCCTCTTTTCCATTGTTATAATGAAGATTATTGAAGATTTAAGATGGTTTCATGTTTGTTACAAGTTATATTCAGATTATTCTAGGTTTTTCTTTTCCTTTTCTCTATTTTATTGTTTATTAGTTTATATGTTATGATTACTCTAGGTTACTACTTCTGCACTAGTTTTATTATGTTTCCGTAGTTTAGACGTTGGGAATATGTAATGAAACATTGATTTCCAGACTCTGTCATGCAATCTTTAGAAAACCTAGGCTCGATCAATCGAAGGTATTTCGATCGATCGAACCCGAGCCATAGTCAAGCGATCGAAGACATTTCGATTGATTGAAGGATGAGGCAGTCCCATCGATCGAGAGCGCTTCGATAAATCGAAGTTGTTGATTCCTGAGATGATTCTTGTAAGTATTCCATGACTTTCTGTTTTAGAAATCTGTCATCAAATTGTCCCTGTAAGCTCAGTTTGTCACAACAGTTTTTAGAACTTAAAGCCTTAAGGCTATTTTCTTCAATGACTTTTGAAAACCACTTTGCATGCTAACACCATTTGGAGTGCAAGTAATAACCATTGTTTTAAACTGTCTTCCAAGTATTTTAAATCAACTGTGATGATGTAGTCTTGGTCATGAAAGGGCTATTGATTCTATATCTTTAGAAAAATACGGAATACTGAAAAGGAATCAACTCCATAGAATATTAATGAGCATGCATGGTAGATGGTTAGGATCAATGTGGATTCTCGTATTTCCAACACCTTTAAATTATTTGTTTCATTAGTTATGTTTCTTTATACTTTAGTCTATTATTTAGTTTAATTTAATTGATTAGGATTCATTAGAACCTCCACTCGTATATTGATATTTTCTTTTTTGTAGGTTGTAACTTAGTAGATATTCTTCCTATTCCTTCCCTGTGGGATCGACCTGGACTTATCCAGTATTACTTGCACGATCACCTACACTTGGGTGTTGCACAAGAGCGTACAACTTTTTAGTATTGTCAAATTTTTGGCGTCGTTGCCGGGGAAGGCAACTAGGTTAGGATTTTACTAAGTTATTTCCATTTTTCTTCTTTTTCTTAAAAAAATAAAAATAAAAATAAAAAAAAAGTAAAAAAACTTTTGGACGTTTTCTCTCACAAGATAAAAAAAATAAATAAACAAAATTGCTATTATTTAAAAATTTTGAGTGAATATGTCTTATCCATATTATCCTCCGTACAACACAAACGCCACCAATAGGTACACATTAGGTAATGAAAACTGATGATGCCAAAAATTGGTAACAGTAAAGTAAAGCAATTTAAGAGAGAGGGAGAGAGAGTGAGAGACTATTTTTTGTATGTGGTTCGGCCCTGTTAATGAAGGTACCTACGTCCACGGGTGTGTCTGAGCACGTTCACTAGCAGATCACCGGCGGGCCTGGTGAGCCAACAAAGAGGGGCGACACTCCCAGTAATACCGGCCGGGTGTACGCATATAATGGTGAATTTTGTAGAGGTGCTGTGTAGACTCAAGAGTTGGCCGCCCCCTCAATGGGGGGTGAGTGGTCTCTTTTATAAATGCAAGAGACCTACTCATAACATGGATAAGGAAATATAATCCTATTAGGGTGTGATTGACACCAATCAAGTAAGTTTCCTAATTATATTAGGATTGATTGACATTAATTGTGGGAGTTTCCCAATTGGATTAGGAAATAGATGCACTTTCCATTAGTCTTCTAGCTTGAGTAGGAAACTGCCCATAATTTTGGGCGTATCAGCTGCCCCCCATTTCCAAGATTGGCCAGATGCTATATCGGGGCAAGTTTGGAAATCAGGTTGATGTTACTTGCCGCTGTCTGAGTGCTTGTGGAAGCTGCCTCGGGGCTTCTGAGCCTGGTGAGTCCTCGGGAACTGACTGAGAGTTGAGACCCAGCCTAGCTCGGGACCTTTAGGTGCTCGGGAACTGACCGGGAGTTGAGACCCAGTCTAATTCGGAGTCTTTGTTGCTTGAGTTAGCTCCCAGTATGGTTATCTTCTGCCTGTAAACCTTCGTCAAGGCTGTGGGTAGAAGGATTTTACCATGTTGGACAAGCCGACCTAAAGCGTATTGCTCTAGGGTCCTTTTTACTGTTAACTCCCCAGGATGGTTGTCTTCTACCCGGCCAGCCTTCGTCAAGACTGTTGGGAGAAGAGCTTGACCATGTTGGTGGAGCCGACCTAAATCACGTTGCTTTAGGGTCCTTTTAATCCTCTATCGTCGGCCAACCTAAGAGATTTTAGTCACCTCTATCGTCGGTCTGGACCTAAGTGGAGTTAATGTCTCTGAGTACTGTAAGTGCTCGGGTTGTCCAAGATTTTGACTTGGTTATCCGCGAGGCCTGTAAATACCCGGTGTGATTACCTGTTTAGTTCACTGCGCCATCTTGCCCCCCAAGCTTTCACTAAGACGAGGGTCTTACAGAGGCTATGATCTGTAGGTAACCGACCTTGAACATGGTGGTTGCAGGGTCTTTTGAAGCTTGCCATCATCAGCCACCTAGGAGGTTTGCCTCCATCGTCGGCTGGACCTAAGCGAAGCCGGTGCCTCGGGCGTGACCCCGAGGTCTTTGGTGCCTGGGTTCGGAGCCCGAGGTCTTTTAGCGCCTGAGTTTGGAGCTCGAGGTCTTTTTAGTGCCTCGGGGTTAGGCCCGAGGTCTTTGGATGCCTCGGGGTTAGGCCCGAGATCTTTTTATATGCCTCGGGGTTAGGCCCGAGGTCTTTGGATACCTCAAGGTTAAGCCTGAGGTCTTTTTATATGCCTCGGGGTTAGGCCCGAGGTCTTTGGATGAGCTCTCTGACAATCGGTGGAGCCTCACGTAGTGATCATGCAAGTATCGTTGTAGTCGGGCTCATCTAGAATGATGGAGACAGGGGGTCGGATCAGGATCGTCGGGCTCCTAATTTTTATGTGCTGAAGGCAAAGCCGTAACTGCTTGATCCTGACCGATGTGAACTGGAGGTCGGGTCGGGACTGTCAAACCATGCCTGTTGTGAGCTGGAGATCCGGTCGGGGCTGCCTGACCCGGACTGCTGTGAACCGGTGGTCGAGTCGGGATTGCCGGACTCAGACCTCTGTGAACTGGAAGAACTGTAAGAACTCCCGGGCTGATCTCGCTTTCGCTTACTTCTGGAAGGCTCGTTGCTTTCTTGCCCGGTGTATTTGGTCTTCAGAAACTCTTCAGTGTCAATATATTTTCCAACCCTCTCAGAGAGCTCAACCAAAGTTTCCGGTCGGTTTATGTGGAACGACGCGGCGCACTTGGTGTGTTGAACTCCCGAGCAGAAGGCTATGATGGCGATTGTCTCGTTCAAATTGCGGATTTGAAGCTTCTGTTGGTTGAACCGGTCAGTGAACTCCTTGAGGGACTCATTATTCCGTTGTCTGACTGTTAGTAGTTGCATGTCTGGCCTTGGCCGCTCATGCATACCGGCGAACTGGTTGATGAACTGCTTGCTGAGTTGTTTGAAACTGCGGACCGATCGGGGCTCCAAGGAGTAGAACCACTGCATGGTCGGGCCTTTCAAAGTGCTGGGGAAGGCTAGGCAGTGTAGCTCATCAGAGTTGGTGGCTAGGGCCATCTGAGCCTTATAGGTTCGAACGTGGTCAATCGGGCTTCCCGAGCCGTTGTATGAATCTAGCCAAGGCTGCTTGAATTTGCGCGGGATAGAGAACCTCGTGATCTGGCTGGAGAATGGTGACTCTATCTCGGTATTGGCTTGATTCGGAACACAGTTTTGACCAAGCTTTTTGGCCACTCCATCGATCTGTTTCTTCAAGTCCTTGATTCGGGCTTCCACTCCTTCCCGACCGGTATCTGAGGAGCTGGTCGGGTTGGTGGAAGAGGCTTCTTCATGGCAGGGTGTTGTCCTCTGGGATCGGGCTCGGCTATGACTCCGGGTAACCGTTCGCCTAGGGACGACTTGGCTCTTGACCGAGTGACCCTGGACTGATTCCCGGGCCATATGCTCCTGCTTTTCCTCTCGGGCAGCACGCCCACTGTTGATGTCTCTGGCATCCTCAACATGGGACGGGTTGGCTCGGGTCCGTTGTCTGGTCAAGATCGGTTCTCGACCGTACGCAATGTTCCCGGGTCGTTTCCCGGCCACTTGAGGATTGCTTTGCTGGGCTAGCAGTGCTTCGATCTGTTGCTAGATTTGACGCTGGCCCTCCAAGAGTTGTGTGAGGGTTGCGGTGATTTGCTCATATATTGGGACTGCTGCAGTCAACGCCGGGGCCGAAGGAACATCCCGGTCGGACTGCTGCGCAGCCTTCTTTGGTGGCATATTGATCAGTCAAGAATTTGTTGATGAGAAGAATTGTCGTTTCCCACAGACGGCGCCAAGCTGATGATGCCAAAAATTGGTAACAGTAAAGTAAAGCAATTTAAGAGAGAGGGAGAGAGAGTGAGAGACTATTTTTTGTATGTGGTTTGGCCCTATTAATGAAGGTACCTACGTCCACGGGTGTGTCTGAGCACGTTCACTAGCAGATCACCGGCGGGCCTGGTGAGCTAACAAAGAGGGGCGACACTCCCAGTAATACCGGCCGGGTGTACGCATATAATGGTGAATTTTGTAGAGGTGTTGTGTAGACTCAAGAGTTGGCCGCCCCCTCAATGGGGGGTGAGTGGTCTCTTTTATAAATGCAAGAGACCTACTCATACATGGATAAGGAAATATAATCCTATTAGGGTGTGATTGACACCAATCAAGTAAGTTTCCTAATTGTATTAGGATTGATTGACATTAATTGTGGGAGTTTCCCAATTGGATTAGGAAATAGATGCACTTTCCATTAGTCTTCTAGCTTGAGTAGGAAACTGCCCATAATTGTGGGCGTATCAAAAACTATCCCCCAAGTTGGCAAGCACCCACATATGAGGTAGATTATCAACCTGAGTGCTACCAACCACCACAATGGGGAAACAATAGTAGTAGTCCCCCATATTATCAAACGTATCAAGAACCTCCATATGGAGAGTTCCATCAACCGCAATGGGGATATAACCAGGATAATAGTGTAGGATATAGTAGTAGTTCTCACGATTAACAAATGCACCAAGACTTTCCTTCTGGGGAGTCTTGTCCACAACCAAAATGGGATGAGAATTACTACCAACAACAAAAGGGCGAAACTTCATATAGTAATAATGAGGAGAATAACCAAGTTGAGGATAATGGTATGTTAAAATTGCTGCTTAGTGAAATGAAAATGCTATATAGTGCACTCGATAAATTAGAAACTAGATATCAACAAGGATATGCTAGCCAACCTTTAGAAGACTATACCAGTCATTCAACACTACATCCTAAATTTCAAGACACTAACAATGGAATGGAATTAGAGGACAATGATGGGTTTATACTGAATGAGGTTAATAACTCACTCGGGAAAGTGACAACCCAACAAGAACTCCAAAACCAAACCATTGAGCATGAAGTTGTAGAACCATCTTCTCCTCAATATCCAACCCCAGACATCAACTCATTCACTGCCTGGATAAAATTGCACAATCTCTTTGTCCAGAGTTCCTCAATAGATGACATATATAGTGAGGAGAGTTACGAGGATGAGAATAAGGTTTTAAAAGATGATGAAAGTTTAGGTGATTGCACGCAATTAGAAAAGGATGAGTCCCCTGTTGACTCTACCCCTACCTTTGATAGTGACCCTATGGAGGACATAATTGAAAAATCTAAATCCTATTTAGATTCATGTGATATTCATGAACCCTCACATCTTTCGGCAGAAGAGGTGGTGTCACCAAGTTTCCCATCACCTATCCTCTCTAATAATCAAAGCTCTCATCCCGAGTGTGAAAGTCATGTGTACCCCAATATTGAACAAAATGAATGTGTTGTGGAAGAGGATGGTAAGGATTCTAGAACATGTTCTTCACAGAATTTTATCTTTCAAAATTCTTTGAGAGAAGACATGGATAATATTGGGCCCACATTAGATGATTTTAAACTTCAACAAGAAGCTAGTAATCTTCTAGACTGCTTAACCTTCTTGAGTAATAATGATATAGAGGTCAAAATAGATAGCTTTATCCCAGTCCAGTCCAAAACTAGTTACATAGAACGGAAATTAAATTCCTATGATCATATATCCATAGATTTTGTTCTAATACAAGAGGAGGGTAATTAAGCTAAATTAGAACATCACTTAGACCCTACCCCTTTTATCAAACCATGGCCTCCCCCTGTTTCCAGTATTAAAATAGAGGCCGTTATAGGAAATACCAACACCAAAGATCGTTTCTTCTGTATAATTCCTAAGAAGTGTGGTATACCTCTTATAATTGTCTCCAAAAAATTTAGAAGTCATAGGTTTTGCTTCATCTCCTCTGACCTTGAGTCTGACATTAGTTGGGGGGAGTTGCAATTTTATGAGGATCCCTACATTCTTTTCACTTTTAAATTATTTCACTGGGAAGATCCTCAAAAATTTTGGTTATTACTTTATGATAAAAATCATTAACCGAATTTATTTACTGAGTAGCTGTATTATTGTTTCTATTTTTCTTTGTTGCTATTAATGATTTTGCAGGTGACTTATCAAAATAAAAAAATTGGATATTAACGCCTCGAGGTAACATCCTTCCTTCTCTCGATTTACTTTACATGTCCATGTGCTTAGTTTAGAACACTGAGGACAATGTTTAGTTTTAGTTGGGGGGAGTGAGTCATTGCATGCCTCGTTTATTTCATTTTATACTTTCGTGTCAATACACCTGCTTAGCAACATGTAACTCAAACTCAATAAATTAAAATTGTCAAAAACCTCAGTAAATTAAAATTGTCAAAAATTTTAAAAATTTTAATTTTATTTTTAAAGATAATAAAATGGTTCTTGTATTTCTCTCTTAGTTAATGTAGTTAGTTACGATACATTAGTGTTATTTTCTATATGTTATTAGTATGTGATACACACTATGATAGTTTGTTTACTATCTTACGTATAGTATATTTTATGCTTTTCAATCTTTAAACAACTTTGAGCACATTGTGACAACCTTGTACTTAGCTAAAATGGATTAGTAAGCATAGCTTAGGTGTATTGAGAGACTATAGTGGAGACTAATAACCCAAGTGAGCTTTTGTGTCATTCTTGGTTTTTGAGGGTTTTATAAAATTACTCTTACTTTTTGAAAAGCGTATTAATTCGTTGTAAGTCTCATTTTTCTTCTTCATTTTGATTGATCACTAGAAGAGAACGTTCAGGATTTACCAAACTTTAGAACTCTTGAATTTACTGAAATGAATAATCCTATTAACTTAGAATATGATTTGGGCCATCTTTTGACCATACATACAAAATACAACATTAACCTACGTCTATGTTGTTTCTTTACTTCACCTCTTGAGCCTTATCATAATTGCATTGTCATTACACTAACTCCAAAATACAAGTTTGAGCTTCTTTTCTCTACCTATGAGTGATTGGGATGCGTTATCTTGACAAGAAGTTTGGTTGTGTAAATAAAGGAAAGTTAGCAAAGAGAAAAAAAAAACCATGAAAAGAAAAATAAAATGCCAATGGTTGTGACAAAAGAAAAAAAAATAATAATAGAAAGAAGAGTGTGAAAAAAAGAATAAAAGAAAAGAAAAGAAAAGAGAAGAGAGAGATTGGAGATGTGGGGAAGTTTGAAAAGTTCTAGTAGACATTCCAATCACATCCTTTAACTCAGTTGAATATCACGAGCCTCTTTCCTAATGATTTTAAGTAATTGAATTTGAAGTTAAGGTAATGAGAGAGTTCTCCACTGCATCTCGCTCTTCTAGTAAAAAGTATCCTTTCATGAGACTTTATGCCCTAAATATCCGTTTTTCTATTTAGATATGAGAAGCATTAGATTTCATTCATATTTACTCTTTATAGCTTCCATATCATGAGTGATAATTATTACACCTAATTCAGAGTGATTTCATTTTGAGAGTGTAATCCCGGTGAGAGTTGAGTCAAAATGAACGTCTTGATAGCGTCTTAGGTTATGAGAGCTTTGAAATTAAAGTATTGTATTTTGGTTGTCCATTCACACACACACTTGAAGATTAACAAGTATGGAGTATTCTAATGACTTTGATAGTAGATTAACTGTAATGTGTGTGTTGCATGGCTATGGCATACTAGAGAGTTTCATGAGATTGTTGAGCTTAACTACATTGCTAAATGAGAGGAAAAATTTCTTGAAAACATTTAAATGAGAACCATTACTATAAATATGAATTTTGTGGGTAGATTTACTGCAAACCCTCAGGAGACAAAACTAGTCCTCTAGAGAGAACCTAGGGGTTTAAAGGCTTGTTGCATACGCAAAATGCAATCGTGATTCCTGCGAAAGTGATTTAGGATTGTTACTTTCTTTTGCTTTCAATTCTTAGAGTTAAATAAACATTGTTGTAGTTCGCTTTATTAATAGGGACTAGCAACGAGCTAGTTGGGGGTGTGATTCGAGGTGAAAAGTGCATATTTAGAGCGTAATACATGATCCTTCATGCATACTTTTATCCCCAAAGTCCCTACATTTATGTGCATTCTAATAACAATGTTATTTTTATTGTGTTAATTCTAAAACATATGTTTATGCGTTGTTTTGCAGGTATTAGAATGTAATTCAATGAAGTGGAGCTAAAGAAAAGTGATTCTGGTGAAAAGAACAACAGAAGCAGCTGAGAAAATGTCATTTTTGACAATGAAGGCTTCAGATTTGGAAGATTTCCCCAGAGATATGAAATGTAGATCTTTGAGTTATGGTCGCATGGCAGGAAACAGGAGGTCAATCCAAGGTCTGAGTGAAAAGTTATGGTCATTCTCCCATCGGTGCGCAGAGCTGCCAAAATCAGAGAGTTCAAGGGCTTGAGGAGAGTTCAATCGATCGAACCTTCGATTGATCGAACTAAGCTCGATCGATCGAACTTTATTTTCTTCCAAAAGTTTCATAAACTCTACAGGAACCCTATAAATAAGACGTTTTGACATCAGACGAAGGGAGGACGCTCCAGAACGCAAAAAAAAAAGCAGTTTAGGGGTAGTTTTAGGGTTAGATTACGAGTAGATTAGGTTAGATTCTTGTTTTTCTTCCTCTTTTCCATTGTTATATTGAAGATTATTGAAGATTCAAGTTGGTTTCATGTCTATTACAAGTTATATTCAGATTATTCCGGGTTTTTCTTTTCCTTTTCTCTATTTTATTGTTTATTAGTTTATATGTTATGATTACTCTATGTTACTACTTCTGCACTAGTTTTATTATGTTTTTATAGTTTAGACGTTGGGAATATGTGATGAAACATTGATTTACAGCGTCTGCCATGCAATCTTTAGAAAACCTGGGCTCGATCGATCAAAGTTATTTCGATCGATCGAACCCGAGCCATAGTCAAGCGATCGAAGACATTTCGATCGATTGAAGGATGAGGCATTCCGATCGATCGAGAGCGCTTCAATCGATCGAACTTGTTAATTCCTGAGATGATTCTTTTAAGTATTCCATGACTTTCTGTTTTAGAAATCTGTCATCAAATTGTCCCTATAAGCTCAGTTTGTCACAACAGTTTTTAGAACTTAAAGCCTTAAGGCTATTTTCTTCAATGACTTTTGAAAACCACTTTGCATGCTAACACCATTTAGAGTGCAAGTAATAACCATTGTTTTAAACTGTCTTCCAAGTATTTTAAATCAACTGTGATGATGTAGTCCTGGTCATGAAAGGGCTATTGAATCTATATATTTAAAAAAATACGGAATACTGAAGAGGAATGAACTCCATAGAACATTAATGAGTATGCATGGTATATGGTTAGGATCAATGTGGATTCTCTTATTTCCAACACCTTTAAATAATTTGTTTCATTAGTTATGTTTCTTTATACTTTAGTCTATTATTTAGTTTAATTTAATTGATTAGGATTCATTAGAACCTCCACCCGTATATTGATATTTTCTTTTCTTTAGGTTATAACTTAGTAGATATTCTTCCTATTCATTCCCTGTGGGATCGACCTGGACTTATCCAGTATTACTTGCATGATCACCTACACTTGGGTGTTGCACAAGAGCGCACAACTTTTTAGTCGTGTCACCACTCAAAGAAAATGTTTTTAAAATGATTGATTATTTAAACGAACTGGAGACCTTGGGAGCCAACATTGACACACAGACCCAAGTTGACATGATCCTCAATTCACTGTCGCTATCATTCACTCAATTTAAACTTAACTATAATATGAATCAAATGAATTTTTCAATGAGTGAATTAATGAGTTCTTTACTGTAGCAGAAGGGGTGATCAAGCCTGGGGGCAACATTTTGAACGTTTAGAAAAACTCTTCCTCTTCCCGATATATGCCGAAAGGAAAGAAAGGGAAGAAGTCTAGCACTGGTGGTCCAAGTGTTGAACCGGTCGCCAAGATTGCAAAGGGAAAAGGTAAGGGTAAGGGGAAGGTGGGTGGCCAAGGCAAAGGAAAGTGTTTCCAATGCGGCGAATAGGGCCACTGGAAGAGGAACTGTCCATAATTCTTAGTTACAAGAGTTCAAGGTATGATTGAATCACATATGATTGAAGTAAGTTTTATTACGATTACTTCAAACACTAGGTCCATTGATTCTCGTGCGACTAACCATATCTTTAATTCTTTACAGGGGCTCAGATCAATCAGGAGGTGTGGTGATGGGGAGATCGTAATTACTTTAGGTTCTAGTGCAACCGTATATGCAGTTGCTATAGGAGTAGTAGCTTTGGAATTTTTAGACAATAAAGTTTTGGTTTTATCAGATGTACTTTACGTCCCTTTAATGAGACGTAATTTAATTTCAATTTCTAATTTATCGAATAATGGTTATTGTTTTCATTTTGGAACTGAAGTTGTGATCAAAAGAAATGGTTCTATTGTGTGTTATGGTGTTAAATCAAATGGTTTGTATGTGATTACTCCTAATATTTCTACAGACTCTAACATGGAACTTAATAACTTAGTGGTAACTGTACCATCTAAAAGAAAAGAACCTTCCACTAATCCAACAAGGCTTTGGCATATAAGGCTTGGTCATATCAATCTAAATAGGATTAGCAGACTAGTCAAAGAAGGGGTCTTAGGCGATTTATTTCTTGAACCAATGAAAGTCTGCGAGTATTGTTTAGAGGGTAGGATGACCAAAAGGCCCTTTCCTGCAAAGGGCATTTGGACCAATACATTGTTGGAATTAGTTTATACTGATGTATATGGACCAATAAATGTTAGAGCACGGGGTGGTTATGAGTATTTCATTCCATTTACTAATGACCACTCTAGGTATGGATATGTATACCTAATGCAACACATATCTTAAGCCTTTGAAAAGTTCAAAGAGTTTAGGGCTGAAGTGGAGAAGCAATTGGGCACACATATCAAGTCCATTCGATCTGATCGAGGTTGTGAGTACCTCTCTAATGAATTTATTGATCACCTCATACAGAATGGGATTCTGTCTTAGTTGATTACACCTGGTATGCCTCAGTAGAATGGTGTAGCAGAGAGAAGGAACCGGACGCTTTTAGACATGACTAGGTCAATGATGAGTTATTCGGAGTTGCCATTATTCTTTTGGGGTTATGCTTTGGAAACCGCTACTTACATATTGAATCTAGTACCAAGCAAATATGTTCCCAGGACACCACGGAAGATGTGGATTGGGCACAAGCCTTCTTTGCAATATCTCCGGATATGGGGGTGTCCGGCATGTGCTGAAAGGAAAGATGATCAAGTTGGATTCTAGATCGGAAGTATGTTACTTTGTAGGGTATCCAAAAGGTACTTATGGATCGTATTTTTATTGGAGCCCAAAAATAATTTGAATCAATTTAACAAAATAAATTGATCTAGTTAAACAAATTAACTATGAGCAACTAAATTCCTACAAGTACAAAAATTTTGAGGAATTTGTTCTCTAAGGACTTTCAGTGGTCTAATATGGTGTTCTGAACACCCTATATTAATTTCAAAAATTAACAATCCATTTTGGATATTTTAAGCAATTAAAATAATGCCCATAAGCATAAATTTTATACTCTAAAATACCAAAAATATGAAAATTTACTTAAAATTTTCTCAAGTTCCCGAGTAGTGTAGAAAACACTATTCATTCATTTTAAAATTAACAATTTTACTTGCTATATTTTAAGCAATTAATATTGGGTACATAACACAATATATACTCTAAAATATATCCCAAAAATTGAGAAAATTTACGAAATTATTTTCTCATATTGAAAATAGTGTACTAAACACATTGTGTTACTCCACAAATTAAAAACCAGTAGAAAGATTTTAAGGAATTTAATACATGTACAAAAACACATAATTATATACTCTAAAATATTAATATAATTTTTATAATTTATCAAAAATTATCTATGGACCCTACTAAATTTTATATAGTCTCAAAATAGTGCCCTATTCGTCCCTTATTAATTACAAAAATTAATGATGCATTTTGCTATTTTAAACAATTAAATAAATGTCCAAAAACAAAAATTATGTGCTCTAAAATACCAAAAATATATGATAATTCACACAAAAGTTATCCTAGAGTCCCTTATAGTGTACTAAACATTGTGTATTAATGAAAAAAATTAATACGCCCTTTTGGATATTTTAAGCAATTAAAAGCACATTTAAAACATATCTTTCATGCTCTAAAATACCAAAAACTATGAAATAATTTACACAAAAATTATTTCGGGTCATACTCAGTGTCCATAATATAGGAAAAATAAAATTTGAATTTTCTATATTTTTCTAGAATTTTAAAGCAATTAAAACATAACAGAAACTATTTTAATTATAAAATAATTATATATTTTTCCAATAAAAATATATAAAATATATATTATGGACCGAGACCGAGAGATGGACCTCTATTTGCCAGACTCATGGTCGCCGGACCAACGTCAGCCGGTGAGTGGGTCCCACTTTCTCTGGCGCGATTGGGCATGGTTGGGGCTTGGTCATCTTCCTCCCCAAGAACCCTAAAAACGCAGCCAAGGGGCTGCGCGACCCCCTCACTTTGCAAGCTTGTATCTTATCCATTTGTAATTCAAACCTTGTGTATAACATATGGTTGGAATGCCCTCATGGAGTAGATCACGATCAAGCCAAAAAACCTGATGGATTAAACGTGTAAATCATCCAGAATATGGGCTCAAATTTGAAAAAATATTTTGGTTTTGTAAACCCAAAAAATTAGGTTTTGCTATATCTCACTCATTTGAGATAATCAACCTATGGGACTTTATGGGAGGACTCTAGGGACCATATGGGACACAACCATATAAAAACTTCGAACTCATATTAGAGTTTTGTATTAGACCCACTCAGGGGCATAGCTACATGGGAACCAGCGGGCACCATGGTACCCACTGAATGTACATTATAAATTGTTTTGCACTTAGATTTTAGAATGGAAGACATTGTTGCCTTGGTGGTTTGATAACTTAGTTTCAACCTAGAAGGCAGGGTTCGACTCTTGCTACCTCATTATTTGTTTTCTTTTATCTTTTTTTTTTTTAAAATTGATTTGGTTTTCAGTCCCTTGTTTTATAAATATTACTTGGAAAACCCCCACTATCTGTCTATCTACTGAAAAAACTCACTAATGAATGTGGTCTATTTCAATACTTGAAACACAATTTTTAGTTTTGCAAGTTTAATTGCTTAAAATTTCCAGTACATAAAATACAACACTTAATTTCTAGTACTTAGCTAAGGGTTTGTTTGATAACCTAATTAAGTTCTATCAATGAAAAGTTTTAGCGTTGCATTATTTTTTTCAATTCGTTTAATAATGTACAACTTCACTGAAAATGTGCCCAAAAACTACTAAAAATTTTAAATAAAAGGTTATATTAAAAATTGTATGGTGGTGTTAGAACATTTTGGACATAAAATCAATTCTACACATAATTATGGTTAAGTAAACCCAAAAAATAAAAATTAAAAATTCGCCTCGAGGCCGCTGCCCCGAACCCCCGCATAGCTTAAGTCCCTAATTGGTACCCACTGGATCAGATTTCTGGATACGCCCCTGGACCCACTTAAAAAAAGATTTTATCAAGTTTATTAAAAAACCTTAAAAAATGTTAATGGTGGACGAAGTTTTGGGCCAACTAATAGCCTATGGCTCTGATACCAATGTTGGAAAATATATGCACGTAAGAATAGGGTCGGGTTCAAAGCATTCCTTAAGCAGAATACCCAATTCGGATCATCTACGGCGTTGTTACGAGCCCGACGACTTCACCCACGATCTGCTGTAGTTTGGTGCTTCCATGTACGTTCTTGTGCTTCGCTATGGCCACGAGAATAGCTACTAGAGCAGACCCCTTGAGTTCAAGCGTTAAATCCCAAGCCTCCATTTGTGGTTAGGCTAGAGAGAGAGAGAGAGAAATCTAGAGAGAGAGAGAGATGGCCGAGAGGTAGAGAGAGAGAGACCTTAGGGCTGCTGGAGAGATATATCTTGTATGTATCTTTGTGTGTATACATAACATATATATATTGTCCTACTAGGTCTCCAAATCATGGGCTTGCTTGAAGTAGAGCCTGTTTGGACCCCGGGTCCAATATGTGGGTGTCCCGACCCACAATATTTCCTACAGCCCTAATGTACACTAGCCGTCGGGCACACAATTTGTGTGTGCAATGCGCTTTATTTGACAACTAGATGCAGAGATCACTGAGCTAACAACAAATTGGGCCAACTAACAATAAAGTTGGACCAAGTTAAGCAGAGACGTACCGAGTATATATCGTCTCTACAAAAGTGAATTACCTCAAGTTAGATTTTTCCCATTTTGAAGCAACAAGAGGCCTGGGTCAAGGGCAAGTCACTTGACAAAACTACCTAACTCTGTGTTTGAAGTAATGAATTAAATAAGACAAATTTGTTTAACCAATCTCGAAATCTGTATTTATTTTTTCTATTCTTTGTTTTAAGGAAACTAATTTTAGATAGGTTTCTATTTGGAACCTAGGACAAAAAAATGTACACAAGATATACCAATGTCAACAACCTAGAACTTGATTGCATAGGACCTTAATTAGTTTCATTGTCTCTCAATTGCTAACCAAAATTTAAAAAATAAAAAAAATGACCAAACCATTGTCTCATGCAAATGTTCCTTATACAAGTCATATGAAAAATCCATGACCAAATTGTTTTTTTCTTTTTTCCTCCCTTGAGTTTGTCTGTGCATAGTTTTGGGTTTACTTATAAACAGCCATAGTTCCCTTTTTCTTCTTAAGTTTGAATCCCTATCTACAAGTGAGTAAAATTTATGGATCTGCTTAATTTTGATTCATTTGACAGATTTTTTTAACAATTTTGTTGATGGTGGTGGTTTCCTAGACTCTGAAATCATGCTAGCTTGGATAGTTTTAGAGAAATTGCAAATTTGTGTGATCTTAAATGCTTTGGTTTTAGTGGAGCCACTTATTAATTGACCCTAAGCCCAAAAAACTTGACTCATCGAAATGATTCTAAATTAGTATTTAGAATCCCCGCATAATGAAATATGTTTCTCTTATATATATTTGGAAGGATCACTTAGATTATATTGGTAATAAGATCTGCTGATTAGTTTTCTATCGAACAGATGATTGTTTCTATTGTTCATTTTAAAACCTCATTTAGGTATCAAATTTTGAATCTTTATCAGATTCTGTTATATAATGAAATGAATTCACTTTGTCATCAAATTGGCATAACATCTCATTAGATATGGTTTCTTTCTCTTTGCAATGGCATGTTAACTTATAGTTTACCTTCTTTTGTTTTTTTTTTTTGTTTTTGCTAAAAACTTACAGTTAGCTTGATGGATGAAGGATTTGGTGAAGAAATTTTATGAAAATGTCAGCACTTACAATGCCACAATGCTTACAAAGGCTAACATGATGACTTAACAAATGTGATATGGAGGTAAAGTGCTCACTACATTTTGCTACGTGAGTTTATTCAGCACAAACCTTTCATGCTTGTACTTAGTTGTTAAAACAGGATGACCTATATTTTGTTGGCATTGTATTACCTTGTTAAATGAGCTACTTGCCTACTTTTTTATAATTTGTTAGCTTGTCTATTAATGCCTTGAGATAGTTTTAACTCATTGTATGTGATAGTTTTAACTCATTGTATGTGATAGTTTTAACTCATTGTATGTGAGAGGGCAGCTTGAGTGATAATGGTTTCTATTTTATCTATTAAATCCAAACCTTTATTTTATACTCGCACAATACTCCATAAAAAAAAGTGTCATCTAAATTAGGACTACACATGTTATGCACCTAGAAACAAAATGAACAAAATAACCACGTGCCTTGCACGTGGTGTTCCCCTAGTCATGTTCTATAAAAGGTTACACTGAGCCATTTGCTTTAAGTTCTCGTTAATGTCAGCTCCTACAAACCTGTTTTTGTATTGTCAATTTTGCTTAGATAGAATGTTTGGTCATTAGGGTCTTCAACTTTTTTGTCAATGTTTGCTTGCTACAATGTGTTTTACTTGCCAATGTAACCGAGCTTTGATAAGGCTCTTGAATGTGAATTACGACTATGAAGCAAAAAGCTATAATTTGGATATCAAGTGCTTTGTTACTTGTACTACATGAATTGGTGGAAACTATTGTCACAACATGCTACAACTACTACCGAATTTGGGAATCAAATTTTGGGAAGTACAACAATATTATTCTATTAAAGAAGATGAATAGTCGGTTTAACCACATCCCTTATGGCTGAGTGGTAAGCTTCTCGGGTGTATTACCCAAGAGGTTTAGTGTTCTAGTCATGGGGAGCAGGACCACTGGGGAATTCACCCAGCAACTCTAGGTCCTCGGAAGATTAGTCGAGGTGCGTACAAGCTGGCCCGGACACCCCCGATTACCAAAATATATATATATATATATTACGATTTTCATGGCTTTTTGGGGGCCAACGATCATTTTTGTTTAGGTTTTTTTTTTTTTTTTGCATGTCAGTGGTACCATTCTAGTGTGTTTTTATTAGTTTCTTTTTGGAAAAAAAAAAAAGGTAATCGCACAATTTTTTTTGCATGTTAGTGGTACATCCCAGTGTGTTTTTAGTACTTTCTATTTGGGGGAAAAAAAAGTAATCTTACATCGGGTGTAACTTAATATATTCTTAGCAACATATCATTTGTTTGTTCTTCGCTCCATTTCTATTATCTAGCCTTTTCTACCTGTATGTATTCCATTTGTTTCATTTTATTGGATTTTATGTTCTAAATAATTCATTTCATTTTATTAAATAATTCCATTTCTTCAACTTTTTTGTCAACATCTGACCTAATGTTCTAAGTAATTTTGCTTAGAAGGTATGTGAGATGATCACTAGCTCTTCAACTTTACGTTGTGCCCGCGAGCATGGGTAAGTACTAGTAATAGTATCTTTGATGGCTGAAAATTCAACTTACAATTACTTTATATATCACATATTTTATGTTCGTTCATTAACTTGAAAGATACTAATGATTTCCATTATTTTCATTCAGATTGGGTGTGGATATGGTGGATCGGTAGATAGTCGGCCACATCTTGTTACTTTTGTTATCCAGTCGAACAATTTGTTATGTAGTGAACAATGTACTTTTGTTAATCTTTAGTTTTTTTTGTTGGGTACGTGAACAATTAACGATATTAATTCTTGTTGGTTAATGAAGTTGCTCAAAGACATTGAGACTTTTTATCTTTAATATGATTATCTCTTTTGATTTTGAAAATTATTGTGATAAACAGGAACTAACAGGATTATAACATATTCAAATAATTCTATTTACTAGAATTTAAAATTTTAGCGACAAAATTATTTCGTCGCCATTGCATATGATGAAAATGAATTGGCGACGAATTTTTTTCGTCGCTAATGCAAGCAATCATTTTATATATTTCGTGACAAAATTATTCGTCGCCATTGCATATGATGAGTTGGTGACGAAATGTTTTCGTCCCTAATACAAGAAACTATTTTATATATTTGGCGACAAATTTTTTCATCACCATTGCATATGCTAAAAATGAATTGGCGACGAAAATAATTCGTCGCCATTGCATAAGATGAATTGGCGACGAAATTTTTTTGTTGCTAATGCAAAATTACTACAAAAAAAAAATGACTAATTTGGTGACAAAATGTGCATCAATGGCGACAAAAATTGTGATCAATAGCGACGAATTATTTCGTCGCCATTTTTTGTCTATGGCGACAAAACATAAATTTCGTCGTCAGGGTCCTTTAGCGATAAGGCAAAGGTGACAAAATTGGCAATGAAATTTCTTCGTCGCTAAAGCCTTTAGTGACGAAAAATGGACTTTTAGCAACGAAAATTGTCTGTTGCCAAAGCACATTTTTACTTATAGTGAGTAGATGGGGCCCACATCTCAGGTGTGCCTCAATGTGTGTGCCAAGTTTTGATCCTTGTAAAATGCCTCTAAATATGTGCTTGACTATAACTGTGTGTACGGGGCTGTGTGTCACGACCCATCCCACTACGCGTGGAAATAGGACACGTGGCACGCCACCAAGGCTCATCCAAACATCATATAACTATACGCAGCGGAAAGAACTTTAAAACAACCCTGAGTAATTTAAAACTTTAGGAAACATTTCCCTCTGAGTTGAAAAATCCATAAGAATCAGAGTTATAAAAAGTTTTGGCCATTTGAATCCTTTCAAAAGAAAACAGTTTTGAAAACAGAGGACCAATCGACTGATCGAGGGTCCGGTCGACTGGTGATCTCAAACAGAAAGGTTTCAAAATATAACAGCCCATCCAGTCGACTGTATCGGGGGCCCAGTCGACTGGTACCTAAAATTATCAGTCGACTAAAAATGTCCAGTCGACTGGTACCCTAATCCAGCAGAATGTCATGGCCTGGGGCTCCATCCAATCGACTGTTTTCTCAACCCAGTCGACTCAACCTCAGAAGAAACAAAATAGTAACCAATTCAACACAATGATCCAGTCGACTGGATCAAAAACCAGTCGACTGATTTCTATCAGCAAACCCAAAACTGCAGCTTTCCTACTCAAGGTTCTCCCAACTCCAAACCAACAATTAACCCCTCTATTCCATCATTCAAAAACATAATTAAAAGAGCGTTTACTAGGGATTACAAGTACTAAATCTAAGTTCAGATTATACTACAACATACTACGAATTCAAGGTTATTATTACAAGTTTGGAATAGAACAAAAGTATAGACAATTGATTCCCTGGCATTCCACGGCCTCACTCATCATGCTTCTTCTTGTCCTTCTTTTTACCTGCAATGGAGTACATCTCCACTGCTCAGCTATATGCTGAGTGTACAAGTTCTAACATATGCAATATATGATAAATATGCTTTAATCTCATAAATCATATCAATAGTCTCTAGGGAGAAAAATACGCCTTCATCCGGTAGCGGCAAGTCCAAGCCTTAAACCGCGATGTCAATGGCTAGTCCAAGCCAACAACCATTACATCCCCATAAGTGCCATGGCAAGTCCAAGCCTAAAACCATGCATAGTAGCCATCGCTACTCAAATTCTCAAACATCGAGAAGCTTACTCCAGCATGAATTTGTATAAGACTCCCCTTTGACCCACATAGACAACTCAACGTGCTCGCGTAAATTTAGACATGCTTTTCACAATTTAGCGCGTGCATAATTAACGGGCCTACAAATAATACATGGATTGTGCCCGAATCTCAATTTAGTCGTCGAAATATAAAATATGTATTTCTCTATATTTCACAAGTTGGGACTTCATACCTCGTGCGATTTCCCCCAAACTTTGAAGGATCGACTAGGAGGCTAATTAATCGTCGGATCTCGAATTTGAGAAAATTTCTACAAGTTTATACTTGTTGTTTCCAAAAGTCTAGAATTAAGATTTTTACAAAAATTGGCTAAACACGGCCTAAGTAGTATCAAAACGTAGATCTTACCTCCACGAGTTCAAATCTAAAATCTGGAGAAAATCTAACGGATGAACGGTCGTCGATCGGCGTCGCAAAGCCCGTTGGCTCAATCTCCCTCCTCTCTCCTCTCTCTAGATATTTTGGAAAGTTTGGATAAGATTGAAATCTCATCCTCATCTATATATAGGCAACTTTCTGGGAATTACATTTACCTCCCCGCAAGTTTCTCAAAACTTCTAATTAGCTCTCGAAACTTTGCACACGTTCATTTTATGCCTTTATGAGTGAAAATTATAAATTTCAAAAGTTTTCGACTAGGTTTCGTTTGGGTCCAAAATAACGTCCGAAATCTATATTCTGTGGAAATCTCTACACAACCTACCTTTTTAATTAACGTATCACTCACGTTCTCACCACAGTTCTCAAAATGATATACTAAAGTATCCAAATACCAGAATTATACTACACAGGTATAATTACTATTCACAGGAATACCAGATAAAGTCAAATAACATTTAAATCATATAAATTCCATGTACTCATGCCCATGCAATATGAACTGCCATTTCCCGTGTCCTCACTGACACCTTACCGTTGACTCACAGTCAACCTTAACTCAAATTATTAATAACATTAATAATTTCAAAATCTCAAATGATGCATTTTCAGAATCATAAATTTCTGGAACGGGTGTGACAACTATCCCCTCCAAAAAGGAAGTTTGTCCCCAAACTTTACCTCATGCGTCGAATAAGTACGGATACTCATTCTTCATGTCTTCCTCATTTTCCCACGTAGCCTCCTCCGTCGTATGGTTACGCCATAGCACTTTCACCATTGGAATAGTTTTAGTTCTCAAAACTTGTTCCTTTCGATCTAGAATCTCTATCGGTTGTTCCACATAAGTCAAGTCTCCCTGAATCTGCAGCGGCTCAAGTACAATGATCTTACTTGTATCAGTCATACAACGTCTCAACATAGACATGTGAAACACATTGTGCTCATGTTCCAACTCTGATGATAAAGCCAATCTGTAAGCCACCGGCCCTACTCTTTCTAGGATCTCAAAAGGTCCTATAAATCTTGGATTGAGTTTTCCCCTCTTTCCAAATTGTACAATGCCTTTCGAAGGCGCTACTCGCAAATATACAAAATCTCCAACCTCAAAATTCATCGGTCGTCGTTTCGAGTTCGCATAGCTCTTATAACGGCTCTGAGCTACCTTAAGTCGCTCTTGAATCAACTTCACCTTCTCAGTAGTTACCTGTATTAACTCAAGTCCTAATAGCGTCCTTTCTCCAACCTCAGTCCAACAAATTGGTGATCGACACTTACGCCCATACAAAGCTTCATATGGTGCCATACCAATACTTGACTGAAATCCGTTGTTATACGCAAATTCAATCAATGGTAGATGCTTCTCCCAATCGCTCCCAAAATCTAATACACAAAGTCTCAACATATCCTTTAGCGTCTGGATCATGCGCTCTGACTGTCCAACAGTCTGAGGATGCAATGTTGTACTGAAACTCAATTTCGTAACCATAGCCTTTTGCAAACTTCCCCAAAACCTTGACGTAAAACTACTATCATGATCGGATATAATCACTGTTGGTACCCCATGTAGTCTTACAATCTCTTTCACATACAATTCCGCTAATTTGGACGACTTAGTAGTCTTAATTGGTAGAAAATGAGCTGACTTGGTTAATCGGTCGACTATAACCCAAATCTTGTCATTCTTGCTACGCGATCGCGGAAATCCAGAAACAAAGTCCATCGTGATCTCGTCCCACTTCCATTCTAACACTGGCAATGGTTGTAGTAACCCCGCGGGTACTTGTCTCTTTGCTTTGACCTGCTGACATGCCGAACATTCGGATACAAACTTAGCGACTTCACGCTTCATACCCTTCCACCAAAAGTTTTCCCTCAGGTTTCTGTACATCTTATTACTTTCCGGGTGCACTGAATATTTCGTACTATGAGCTTCCTCCAAAAGTCGTTCCTTCAGGTCTTTCACATTCGGTACACATAATCGGTTCTCCAATTTTAGAATTCCTTGTTCTAATACCAAACCAGGTCGCTTTTCCAAAGGTATCTCGTCTCTCATTTTGCATAAGTATCGTAAAACTGTTCCCTCTTGATTTCATCAATAATATCGGGGTGTGCAATGATCACCATCATTAAGCCATCATTGGTTCCTGGAATCACATCCAATTTTAAGCGTTCCATCTCTTTTATCAATTCTTTTTATTGTGTTAGCTCATCGGCTAAATTCCTCGGCGTCTTCCGGCTTAACGCATCGGCTACTACATTCGCCTTTCCCGGATGGTACTCAATCGAAAGATCGTAATCCTTCATCAACTCCAACCATCTTCGCTGTCTCATATTCAAGTCCCGTTGGGTGAAAATATATTTCAAACTCTTGTGGTCCATGAATATCTCGCACTGTTCTCCGTACAGGTAGTGTCTCCAAATTTTCAAAGCATGAATTACCGTGGCTAGTTCAAGATCGTGAGTTGGATAGTTAATCTCATGTGTCTTTAACTGTCTAGAAGCATAAGCAATTACTTTACCACCTTGCATCAACACGCATCCCAACCCTTGATGCGACGCATCACTATAGAACACAAATCCCTCGGTTCCGGATGGTATTGTCAGAATAGGTGTTCTCGTTACTCGTGCTTTCAATTCTTGAAAACTGTCTTCACATTCCTGACTCCATCCAAAAATAACACCCTTTCTCATTAATTTTGTCATCGGCAATGAAATCTTCGAGAAATGTTCAATAAAACGGCGGTAGTATCCCGCTAATCCCAAGAAACTTCGAATTTTAGATACGGATGTCGGCCTTTGCCAATTAGATACAGCTTCTACTTTGTGAGGATCAACTGATACTCCATTCTTGTCAATTACGTGACCAAGAAAAGTAATATTAGGTAACTAAAATTCACATTTCTTAAGTTTTCCAAATAGTTGTTTATCTCGCAATATCTGAAGTATCAATCTCAAGTGGTTCTCGTGTTCTATCTCACTCGGTGAATAGATAAGGATATCATCGATGAACACTATCACAAAATCATCCAAATAGTCCTTAAAGACTCGGTTCATATGATCCATGAACGCAGCTGGTGCATTGGTAACTCCAAATGGCATAACTAAGAACTCATAATGTCCATAACGCGTTCTGAAAGCTGTTTTCTCAACATCTTCGACCTTCACTTTCAACTGATGGTAACCTGATCTCAAATCTATCTTCGAAAATACTTGAGCCCCATGAAGTTGATCAAATAGGTCATCGATTATTGGCAGTGGATACTTGTTCTTAATCGTTAACTTGTTCAGTTCCCGGTAATCAACACACATACGCATTGAACTGTCTTTCTTCTTTACAAACAATACTGGAGCTCCCCACGGCGAAATACTTGGCCGAATGAAACCTTTATCAAGTAACTCTTGTAGTTGAATTTTTAGTTCCTTCAATTCTACTGGTGCCATTCTATACGGTGCCTTTGATACAGGTTGATGTTGTCAATATCAAGATATAAAAGTATTCTTTACTTTTCAAAGGATTTGCAGTGTGGAAGTAAAGGTCGAACCCACAGAGATTGATTACTACAACGACTTAATTTTAAAACCTAAGTCTAATTAATTAGGACAAACGGATTTTGATTTGGATTTAATTAAACTAATAACAATAAAAGTAAATCTAACTTATGAAAGCAATTAAAAATGTTTTTAAATAATATTTAAAGGGAACCTAGGATTACAAATCCACCACTAGTTTCATAATAGGAATATCTATGAATTACTTTAGCATATTACGTTGGATGAATATGGGGAATTGTAGCTACAAGCCCAATTCCTCCGACAAGAAGATAATCATGGTTCAAGCACCAACATAATCCATCTGCGGATAGCACGAATTATCTCACACTAAACTAGGGTTGTGATCTAATCCGTCTAACCTAGGCATGGACTATTCGGATACTTGATAGCACGAATCAATAGAGCACCATCACATGTAAACAACCTAAACAAGCACAGCAAGAATAGATCGTTGAGCACATCACAGTCAAAACAGATCTAAGACAAGAATAAATTCTGAAAGCAATGATTTAATCAATGTAAGTACGATTTATTTATAAAAATCCTCTAAACAAGTGACTGTCATCCATACATAATAAAACTAAAATAAAAACATAAATAAAACCCTATTACTCATCTAGGGCTTCATTGAAACCCTAGATCAATGATCTAAGCTGCCATAGGAGTAGAAATCGGCAAGTAGTTGATGGAGGAGGCCATGGAAATCCTTGGTCTTCTTCTTCTTCTCCTTGCTTCTCCCTCTTCAAGGGCTGAAAGTATGGTTGTAGAATGTGTGTATATTAATTGCCAACCCTCTAATTGAAGTAAAATAGAGTTTATATAGATTTACAACATGTTTTGGAAGCCTTTTACAACTCGAAACGGACTGAAACGCATGTAATTTACAGTCTGGACGTCGTTTAGCAGTCTCGTTTGCACAGGAGTCTTCAGTATACTGAAATACGCAACTTTGATTTTTGGGCATATCGCGCGAGCGGGTCGCGCGAGCGCGACTTTTGGTCCTTCGCGCGCGCGGATCGCGCGAGCGAATTATTGGGGGTCTCGCGCGAGCGGATCGCGCGAGCGGTTTCTGGATTCTCGCGCGAGCGGATCGCGCGCGCGATTCTTGGATTTCCGCGCCCGCGGGTCGCGCGCGCGAAGTGTCTTTTTCAGCTTCCTTCTTCCTGCTTTTTCACCTTGTTTAGCCTGGTTCAGTTGATTTCTTCCAAAACCTGTCAGAAACTAGAAAACAGAGTAAAAATATACAAAAACAGGATAAAAAGGTACTAACAAATGCTCGTTAAAGCGTATAATTAGGATTAGTTCTCTCCCGATCACAGGTCTTGAGTCTGGCATAACCTCAATAGTGAACTCGACCTCTCTCTCAATAAGAACATCTGGTAGGTCATCGGGAAATACATCCGGGTACTCTCGCACTATCGGAATGTCTACTACTTTTAATTCAGTTGCTGAGACACTAGTCACTGAACATAGGAATCCCTGACATCCCTTTTTCAATAACTTTCCCGCTCGAATAGTTGAAATCAAGTACGGCGACGGTATAACCCCACTCCCTTGGAAACAAAAGTGCCCATGTACTGGTGATCGAAAATTAACCTCTTTCCCTTCACAGTCTATTGTGGCTTGGTTAAGAGCTAACCAATCCATTCCCAGTATCACATCGAAATGGTTCACCACAATTGGTATAAGGTCTACGGTCATCAACTTCTCGCCTAATTTGATCTCACAGTTCTTATATACAGTAGACGTCATTATCGATTTACTAAGTGGCACAGCAATAGACAATTCATATCCAAACGGTGCCGATTTAACATTCAAATGTTCAACAAAAGCATGCAATACAAATGAATGCGTAGATCCCGAGTCAACAAGTATGCATGCTACGTGCGAACATACAAGCACCATACCTGAGACTACTGTCTCGGAAGCAGTCATATCTCCTGGGTTCATCTGATAGGCTCTTCCTTGACGTTGTTACGTCCTTTGTCCCCCATCATTGGATTTTTTAGGCTTCGACCCACTGGAAGCCATAAAACTAGCTCCTTGTTGAGAATAATTCCTCGAGCAATCCTTGGCTTGGTGCCCAAACACTCCATAATCATAACACTTGCCTCTTATGTCGGGTGTCAAATTAGTACTACCCCCGCCTTGGTTCCTGTTCTGGGGTTTGGTCATGAAACATCGGCCTGAGTATGGTCGGCTGCAAAGTGAACACAACGGTATGTTACTTGGCGTTCTCCTGAAATCACTGAAACTAGAACCAAAGCCTCTTTGAAATGGTCTCTTGAAAGATCCACCTTGGTTCCTATCCCCACTCTCATTGCCTCGTTTACCGTGTTGATTCTGCCTCGACCTTTCCATTTCACCCTCGGCCACTAGCGCCGTTTATTGTACTGCTGCCACAGTCGAATGTTCATAGGTTTCCACCCTTAGACGAATATTTTCCCTTAAACCTTCTTCGAATTTCCTTGCTCTATCTTCCTCTTCTGGTACTGAACCCTTTCCAAATCTCAACAAAGCGTTATACTTGGAAGTATATTCGGTTACAGTCATATCTCCCTGCTTCAAGTTATCAAACTCTCTCTTCTTTGCATTGTAGGCGGCTCACGGAAAGAATCAGCGATTGAATTCTGCCTTAAACCCTTCCCAAGTAATCGGTGCTCCTTGATCTAGAATGTTTACCCACCAGTTCTGAGCTTCACCCCTCAATACTTCACTTGCATTCTCAATCCTCTCCCTATCTGACATCGGAATCGATCGAAAAATTCGTTCCATGTCCATGACCCAATGTTCTGCTAATGTTGTATCAGGTGTCCCATGAAATTTCATTGGTTTTTTCCTCGCAAACTTTTCGGATATAGACCTCATACCCCTATTCTCAGGTGGATGTACCACAGTTAGCGATGGTGTTTCGAATGGAGGTGTCGGAGGCAATCGTTCCGCTATATTCCGTATCATATCCCTCATATTCCCCATCATTTCTGCCATTTCATTCATACGTCTAGTGTGTGGTGATAGATTTCGCTCTTCGTCACTCATGATTACAATCCTGTAGTTCTCAATGCATAAACACTATGCATGTACAACAATAATAATATCATGTATGTAAAACAACATACATATGCATCAAACATCTCTAATATGTATGGATGCAATTTAGAACATGTGACAATTCACTCAACACTCCTCTCGTCGTCGAACGTTCCCAAAGCTTTGTTACCTATAGCTCTGATACCAATAAATGTCACGACCCATCCCACTACGCGTGGAAATAGGACACGTGGCATGCCACCAAGGCTCATCCAAACATCATATAACTATACGCAGCGGAAAGAACTTTAAAACAACCTTGAGTAATTTAAAACTTTAGGAAACATTTCCCTCTGAGTTGAAAAATCCATAAGAATCAGAGTTATAAAAAGTTTTGGCCATTTGAATCCTTTCAAAAGAAAACAGTTTTGAAAACAGAGGACCAGTCGACTGATCGAGGGTCCGGTCGACTGGTGATCTCAAACAGAAAGGTTTCAAAATATTACAGCCCATCCAGTCGACTGTATCGGGGACCCAGTTGACTGGTACCTAAAATTATCAGTCGACTGAAAATGTCCAGTCGACTGGTACCCTAATCCAGCAGAATGTCATGGCCTGGGGCTCCATCCAGTCGACTGTTTTCTCAACCCAGTCGACTCAAAACTACGATGAAACAAAGCAGTAACCAATTAAACACAATGATCCAGTCGACTGGATCAAAAACCAGTCGACTGGTTTCTATCAGCAAATCCAAAACTGCAGCTTTCCTACTCAAGGTTCTCCCAACTCCAAACCAATAATTAACCCCTCTATTCCATCATTCAAAAATATAATCACAAGAGCGTTTACTAGGGATTACAAGTACTAAATCTAAGTTCAGATTATACTACAACATACTACGAATTCAAGGTTATTATTACAAGTTTGGAATAGAACAAAAGTATAGACAATTGATTCCCCGGCATTCCACGGCCTCACTCCTCATGCTTCTTCTTGTCATTCTTTTTACCTGCAATGGAGTACATCTCCACTGCTCAGCTATATGCTGAGTGTACAAGTTCTAACATATGCAATATATGATAAACATGCTTTAATCTCATAAATCATATCAATAGTCTCTAGGGAGAAAAATACGCCTTCATCCGGTAGAGGCAAGTCCAAGCCTTAAACCGCGATGTCAATGGCTAGTCCAAGCCTACAACCATTACATCCCCACAAGTGTCATGGCAAGTCCAAGCCTACAACCATGCACAATAGTCGTCGCTACTCAAATTCTCAAACATCGAGAAGCTTACTCCGGCATGAATTTGTATAAGACTCCCCTTTGACCCACATAGACAATTCAACGTGCTCGCATAAATTTAGACATGCTTTTCACAATTTAGCGCGTGCATAATTAACGGGCCTACAAATAATACATGGATTGTGCCCGGATCTCAATTTCGTCGTCGAAATATAAAATATGTATTTCTCTATATTTCACAAGTTAGGACTTCATACCTCGTGCGATTTCCCCCAAACTTCGAAGGATCGACTAGGAGGCTAATTAATCGTCGGATTTCGAATTTGAGAAAATTCCTACAAGTTTATACCTGTTTTTTCCAAAAGTCTAGAATTAAGATTTTTACAAAAATTGGCCAAACACGGCCTAAGTAGTATCAAAACGTAGATCTTACCTCCACGAGTTCAAATCTAAAATCTGGAGAAAATCTAACGGACGAACGGTCATCGATCGGTGTCGCAAAGCCCGTTAGCTCAATCTCCCTTCTCTCTCCTCTCTCTAGATATTTTGGAAAGTTTGGATAAGATTGAAATCTCATCCTCATCTATATATAGGCAACTTTCTGGGAATTACATTTACCTCCCCGCAAGTTTCTCAAAACTTCTAATTAGCTCTTGAAACTTTGCACACGTTCACTTTATGCCTTTACGAGTGAAAATTATAAATTTCAAAAGTTTTCGACTAGGTTTCATTTGGGTCCAAAATAACGTCTGAAATCTATATTCTGTGGAAATCTCTACACAACCTACCTTTTTAATTAACGTATCACTCACGTTCTCACCACAGTTCTCAAAATGATATACTAAAGTATCCAAATACCAGAATTATACTACACATGTATAATTACTATTCACAGGAATACCAGATAAAGTCAAATAACATTTAAATCATATAAAATGCCATGTACTCATGCCCATGCAATATGAACTGCCATGTTCCCGTGTCCTCACTGACACCTTACCGTTGACTCACAGTCAACCTTAACTCAAATTATTAATAACATTAATAATTTTAAAATCTCAAATGATGCATTTTCAGAATCATAAATTTCTAGAACGGGTGTGACACTGTGTACAGTCTAGGTTCAAGTCTACTCTAATTCCTTGTGGAAACTAAAGTGTTGAAAAGGCCTTTCTAATACTAATACTAAGTTAATAACGACATCGTCATTGTTATGACAACAACATATGAATCTTATTGACAGGTTCTAAACTGCGACTTATTTTAATGGAAATTCTATAATCAATATAACTCTAAGGTGTTGTCACTGGTTCAATGAAATATAGGGAATTCCTATTTGGAAGTTCTGAAAAATTACAGGTTCTACAGTCTTGCTGACAAAAACCATTGTTATTTAATTTGAAAAGATTTCGCTTCCCATATACAGCGCCAAACTGTTACTACACGAAAGTGTACCTCCAGTGACAGGTTACTGTTGGGTTAGACAAGCGGTTTGATCCTCATCTCCAAGTGGATGCTCTTGCAAGAAAACCTTGGTGTTGCCACCAAAGTCCATCTGATGATTAAGTCAGTAATCATATTAAGGGAAGAATGTGCATCAACGCATAATAAAAGTCAAGATGAGTAGAGGAGCGGATCCCTTTTATGAATCTGGCTCTCTTGTATATGTAGGGGAGTTAGTTACCTTATCTACACCGTAGATAATGGGATTAGAATGCTAGATCCATTGAGGATTTCAATTGTATTCCAATAGTAATAGATTTGCTTGATCGCATTATAGTTGATTTGAAATTCTTTTCGTTGTGATAAGGATTGCAATCTCTGATCACAAGGAACTAAACAAGCGTTAGAATACTTTTCTTAAAGGTAGTTTATTCCCTCGACCTGAGGTCAGAGCGTGCGAGGTCGGGATTTGAGCTCAGACTGAGTCCTGTGGTGCTTTGCTTGAGAAAATAGTTTTGGTCATATCATTTGCAATCATCTATTCAAACGCTAATAAACTTTTCACGTATTTTACATTCGACAGATTGTTATAATGCTTTATGGAAGTTTTCCAATACCTTGATTGTGATAAGATGACAAAACGTCCTTGAATGTTATGAGAAATTTCTCATAGCGTGATCGGTATCTAACTTTTTCAATATTGGGATTAAACAGACTCAAAACTACAAGCTTTTTATAGACATGGGAAATCTCCTATGAACCTAGAACTTAATGGAAAATTTCGATGAGAAATTTTGAATGTGACTATAATCACTTTTGAATTTACAAATTTGTGAAAAATTTCTCATCATGTTCGGATGCTGCTTCTATAAAACGAACCCAAAAGCACAAGCTTTTTTATATAGATTTGAGAAATTTCTCACGAACTTGAAACATTGTTAAGAGAAAGTTCGATGTGACCATAATCAGTATCGAATTTACAGATTTCGTGAGAAATTTCTCATCATGTTGTGTGAATATTTCATAATCAAATATGTTCAAAATGAAGTTAGGCGTGATTGGTAAAACGGATGTAATAAATATTTGTTGAAATCACTCAATCTATAATTATGGGATTTGATTACCATAATTGATTCACTCACAATTAGTTGATGTGATACATATTTGATAAATGGGTTTTGATTACCAAAACAAATTCACACACATTTATTGGATGTAGAACATATTTGATAAATGAAAATTGATTACCAAAACAGATTTACCAACATTTATTATATACACAAATATCTAATAATGGTGAATTGGTCAATAAGATGCCGAATAATTTTAATTAAAGGACCTATTACAATAAACATTACACACAAAGGGACCTATTACTGTTCAAAATTTTCGGTTGTCTTTTGACCAAAATAAGTTGGGTGGGGAGGGACTTATTAACAATTATCTAATATATGATGGAATATCCAAAGTTTTGGTATTGCAAAAAAAAAAGGGGGATGATGGAATATCCAATCCAAAGTTTTGGTATTGCAAAAAAAAAAGGGGGGGAGGGGGTTTGTTTAATTACACAAGCCTTACCTGAAATTTGGCGAAATTAATGGACCTCCCCTCCATATTACAAAATTACACAGATTAGTTTTTGAAATAAATTAATTTTGGGTTTAAATTTTAGGAACAAATTAGCTTTTGAAACAAATCGATTTTGGGTTTAAATTTTTTATTTTCTTGAACAAATTCATATTCATATGTACATATGTCCATATATTAAGTATGTATTTGTATATCTATATCTATATTTACATATATACACACACACAGCAGAGAGAGAGAGAGAGAGAGAGAGAGAGAGAGAGAGAGAGAGAGGCGTGTGTAGTTTAGTAAAATGGTAAACAAAATAAGGATAAAATAATAAATTCATGCTAGAGGGAATGCCTGTGTAAATTTACAATATAAAAAAGAGATCCGTGTAATTTCGTCAAACCTAAAGCGAGTTCTATGTAATTAACCCAAAAGAAAATGTATTTCTTGGAACGCTTGAGTCAATTTGACTACCGTCTTTTTACAGTTTTTTTAAAATAATAAGATTAACTTTGAAGCCTAATGATGAAATTACTAATTTAAAAAGAGACAAATGGAAGCCTTTTAATAACGTTGAACCAAAGCCGTAAAAAAGTTCCAGTAAAATTGTCATTTTACTAAGACGACCCAGTTAATATTTGTAAAAGACCATTGCTCCCCGGTGGAAGTTCCAATAAAACATCAAAGACTACTTTTTTTGGCCTTTTACATAGAAAAATCACATTTGAAGGTTAGACTGACGAACACAGCACTCCCATTAAACCTGCAAATCTTATAGCACTACCAAACACTAGTAATTTTTTGAAAAACCTCTAAAAGAAAAATCTCTTCTAAAAATCTCTTCTCTCTTATTTCGCTTAAAGCTGTACCAAACTACTAAAAGGCCTTGTTTAGGATAAATTATTTCATAGGGATTAAATTTCAGACGGTTGATCCGTAATTCCAAACATTTACAGCAATCAATGGATAAGTTCCACGTTAAAGTTTTTAGGCAACAAACTATCAAATGTTAGGGTTCAACTCCAACGAGAAATTATTCAATGTATCCCACGTCATCATATTAATGTGGTGTGACGTCTCAATTACATGGGACAATGTGACCACTAAAATTAGAAAGTTATGACAAGTAGGAAAACATATGTCCTGGAAATAGAGGACCATAGCTAATTATCATGCCATTTCATGTTAGTGGTGACATGACCCCATGTTATTGGAGTTTTACACCATATCAACATAATACGTGATGTGATCGAATTAGTGAATAATTTCTCATATTATCTTCCTTTTTCACAACGGAGCTTTTGCCCAAAAAAAATTGATTTGGCGCTTGTCTATAGGTTGCCATAAACATCCATGTTTACGGATCAACCGTATATAATTTAAACTCTATTTCATATGAACTCCACACAGTGTGGTGTCATTGTGATCTCTTTATTTTTATAGGACTCATGTGAGATTTACATAATAGTCAAATCATAATAGAAGTCACTCAGTTAACTGTCCCATGAAATAACTTCTCCTCGTTTAGGTATACATAGAAACGTTTAAAAGGGAAAGTGATTTCTCCGAAGAAAAAAAACTATGTATGTATGTATATTTAATTTTTTGGTCTCAATTTATAACAGTGTGTCATTTTGTTATATCTGTGGTGTCAATCAGTAATAACTTTTCTAATATGTCATTTGTTAGTTATAATTTTATAGTTAGTAGCAAAATGTCCCAAAGTATTGTAACTGAGTTCTATGTATCATTTTTTGAGTTTTTGTATTAATTTTTATAACATTAGCTTAAGTATATAATCTACACAAAATTAAAAAATAATAAATAATAATAATAATAATAAATAGACCCAAAAATCATCCCAAGTTCACCTTCTTGATTTCGCCCTACCAAACTCCCAACTTCAATTTTCTACATCCGCCCCTGCATACGTACATGGGGTTATGTATATATACATGCAAATCTTTATGTAGTAAAGTGACGGTGTGCTCTTCAGAGAGAAATCGTGTGTGTATATATATATATATAGTGAATTGATTCTGTACTTAATCTCAGCATCATGGATTGCTTTCTGTCAATTCTATTTGGTATTATTCTAGTCGTTGCTGCAGGATATCCTAGCCAAGCTGATGAAGATCGCTTTGATGACAACTACAATGTCACATGGGGACTTAACCATTTCAAACTTCTTGAACAAGGAAAACAAGTTCAACTTTTAATCGATGAACATTCAGGTCTCTCTCTCTCTCTCTCTCTCTCTCTCTCTCTCTCTCTCTCTCGTCCAATGGGTTCGATCATTTGAACCCACTACATTGGAGAAAAAAATAAATCATATGATGAGTTTTGTAATAATAATGTTAGGGGCACTAACAAATTCTATTAACACTCATACCCACACTCTATTTCTCTCTTAGTAGTATTTTGGGTTCACTGTAGACCCCACAGTGCCACTAGGAGAGAGATAGAGTGTGGGTGTGAGTGTTAGTGGAATTTGTTAGTGTCCCAAATATTACTCTTTTGTAATTGGGTAAAAGCAATCTTTAATTACTCCCTCCGTCCCATATTTAGAGTCTCTTTTGAGAATTCCAACTTATTAAGGAGACAACCTTGATTTAAGTGAGATTTTCAACTTTTCAATATTGTCCTTTTTAAAATTCAAAATTATATTATCACATAAAAAAAAAAAAAAAAAAAAAAAGGGGGAAGGGTTGGATATGATAAAAGACAAATTTGGAAAGTGTATATTAAAGTATTTTGATTTTTCAAAGGGGGCTCTTAAAATAGGATATCAAAAAATGACATCAAAGACTCTTAATATGGAACAAAAATAGTACTTATTTTGGCAACATTTTCTATTGCTGAAATACTCCGTATCAATTATTACTTTGATAATAATGGTACCCTTGTAACTAACATAAGGGCAAATCAAAGGAGAGTGTCAAATTAATACTGTAGTCCTAGTATCTTTTACAATTCAATTAATAATTAATGTGTTCAACCAATACATAAGGAGAGATATATTTGACAACATAAACAACAAGGCGATACAAGAGCTTCAACATATGAGGAATCTCCACACATATGATTGCCAAAAAGTATTCTTTAGTTATTTTAGCATTTTTATTGCTAGAGCTTTTTTTTCACCCATTTTTTCTCACTCAGACATTTATTTGGTGACGTAAACCATTTTTTGAGTGAACAAAAATACTCTCATGGGACATATTATCTAACACCATATTCTTAGAGAGATATATATATATAATATATACATACATATGTATCATAAAAAGTTAACACCGTATCATAAAAATTTCTACATCTTAAAGTTGCATATAAAAGTATTTTCTATGTCCCATATGGAATAATCTGTTTAATTTTAGGTCCCACTGCATTGGTCAATGATATGCTTGAGTGAGTATTAGTGAGTACTATTTTTTGAGTGAACAAAAATGTTCTCATGAGACATATTATCTGACACCATATTCTTAGAGATATATATAACATATATATGCATACATATAGGGGCGGATGTACTAAAGGCCAAAGGGGGGCTCAAGCCCCCCCTAGATTTTCAAAATTTACAAATGTTACCTTATAAGTAAAAATATTTTACATTTAAGCTCCTTTGAAATTCCATTCAAGCCCCCCCTAGTTATGAAAATTACCTACTAAGCCCTCCCGACATTATAAAATTATCATACTAAGTCCCCTTTCTCTTAAGTTCTTGTCTAATTATAAAATATGTATAGAAAGGTCCAAAATATACACAAAAATGTATAAATATGTCTAAAATATGCGTAAAAAATGTCCAAAATATGTATATAGGTCCAAAAAAAAAATTTCGGGGGCAACCCCCATACATCAAGCCCCCCCTGAATTGATTGTCTAGATCCGCCCCTGCATACATATGTATCATAAAAACTTCTAAATCTTAAAGTTGCATATAAAAGTATTTTCTATGTCCCATATAGAATAAACATAGGGTTGACTATGACTAAATATATATGTTGGACTTTCCAACCTAATAGATTAAGCTTTTGAGTTTGATCCAAATTTATTCATATGTTAACCTACTGCAAAATTTAAGGTGCACATTTTTAATGGACCAAGAAGTTCTTTTCTTTTTAACACGAGGACACTATAGATATTATTTCCACAACGTATCTGAATTAAATTTTTATACTGCACGCGCCTATATTACCGTATTAAACTAGTGCTCTTATTTTAATGACATGGCAAAAAAATTTATTGTCCATTTTAATGTTCTAAAGCCTGGAGCCAAGTCCACATATATATATATATATACTAGTCGATAACCCGTGCAATGCACGGGCTGTATGCTATATAAGTTCATTGTCAAATAATGTAGCAACTCCTAATAATTCTGTTATTTGATAACTAATAGTACATTCTTAATAATTCTACAATTTGATAAATAATAAATTTCCATACAAAATGCTATGTGATGTAACTTATTGAAATGACAGAAACTATTAGTTTGACAGGTATTAGTGAACAGGGAAGCTTAAATTGATACAAACTAATAACATATATAACTTATTAACAGATAAAAGTAGAAGAACGAATTGGCAGTACAAAACAGGAGACTATAAACTTTGGTTAAATACAACTATATCGATCATCAATCAGTCAAGTAAATAGTGTAGTAATCTAAGATAGACCGACATGTTGTCTCTCTAGTGCAACCATTCAGTATACAGCCTAAGATGACTGCTGGTTCCACCTTCTCTGCAACTCATGTGTCCTCAACTAAAGGTCAAATCTATTACTCTATCTAAAGACAACCAACACCATATCACGGAGAGAGTTAGAAGACTAAAATAGTGAAGATTGCTGACTTTTGTTTCTAATTAGCATGAAAGAGTAGCCAATGGAAGAAACAGGTAATAGCATTGAATGGTCTATTTCTTTGTTATGTATTATTTTATGATTAAAGGGTTCGTATTTTTGTGTTTTGGTTTCTTTGCAGAATTTTATCAGTTTGTGCAATTGATACCAATCGATACATCAAAGAACATTTGCTTACCCAAATCTTTCAATTGATTGACCGGTAACCGATTTGATAACCTCCGCATCACTGGACCATCAAAAACACGGGGAAAGAACAATTTATCCGTTAATGTGATTCCAAATTAAAAAAATATAAAATAGAACGAAAGAAAGAAAGAAAAAGAGTAGGAAATTTGGGAAATTACGATTGAAGAATAGCCCTTCCACTGCTCCTCCTAATGAAAAACCCTTCAAAATGAAAAATAAATAAATAAATAACAACCATCCAATAGCAACATCAACTCAGAATAATCAAAATACAATTTAACAATTAAAACAAAGGAGTCCCCCCAAACTGTTAGAAACATCTCCAAAGCAGCCCAATAGCAACTTCTACAGCAATAAACAAACATTTAGACACTTACTATGTTGGTTGAATAAGAGAATAATGACAGAAAGAGGGGAAAAGGAAAGAAAGAATGAAAGTGTGAAAAAAATTACCTGGGAAAAGGTCAAATTATAGGTATGAAGAACGAAAACTTAAATCAATATTGCCAACCTAAATCACTTATTAAATATAATAAATCAATCTATTAAGCAAAAAGTAAGCAAAACTAACCTCCTGAGGAGGGATTAGAAGACAGGGAGATAGGGCACAAAAGCTTGAAGACTGAAGTGATACAAGTATATAAACAGAGGCAGCCAAACCGCCTATTTAATGCCCATAAATCAGGGAGAGGAGAGGAAAAGAAAAGGATTTTCGATTTTGGGAGATGAATCGGTCAACGAACTTTTTGGGAGAGAAGGGAACGTTCAGGTGAGTAACAGGGAGGCGAAGAGATTCAGATGAAGATAGGAAAATGGCAGATGAGTTTCTAGAATGGGGCTAAAAAAAGGAGGGGATAAAAACCAAGCAAGCAAAAAGAAATAATGGCAAAGTGGGAAGAATGTTGATTCAAGATTTGAAGAGGCAGAACTCAAAAGGGTTTGTAGATTGGGGGGAAAAAGAGGAGATGGGATGAAAAGTAGGGTTTTTTTTTAAAAAAAAGGGAAAAATACACAGTAAGCCATACATAACCTATACACTTACCGGCAATTATTTGATGGATCTGGGAGAGGTAGAGTCACCGACCTTTGCGTGATGTGGGAGAAGATGAGAGGGTGCGGCTGTTGAAGAAGCCCCTTGAATGATTTGTGGCTGGGAGAGGTGGAGGAGGCGAAGAGAGGTGAGGAGGAGAAAGGGTTTCTGACTGAAGACGTTGGGAAGGGATTTTTACCGAAGTAAAACAATGCCACGTAGATTTTAATACTGGAAGGAGAAGGACGCCACGTGGAAGGCTGAGAGAATAGATTTGGCCTTGTCTTTTATATATAGTTAATAGATAGATAGATTAGATATAGAGAGAGAGAGAGATGATAGGCTAGTAGTTATTCAATGATATATGCTTACACAAAGATATATGCGTGCAAGCACTACACATACATCTGGTCTGGGACTTGCGAATGTCTAAAACAAAATCAAGTTCAACTCTATTCTCATATTTAATTGTGTTTAATGAAACTCATGCTTAAATTAAGTTTGCAAAAGAACTAGTTCTTAGGATAGTTGTTTTAACTTAGCAGCTCCTACTACCCAAAAGGCACACAAACACAACACCATTAGAACCGTTATTTTCGGAACAAAAGAAAACCGGTTCTCGAGTTACCCAAACGTGCAGCATTGGCTTGCTTCACGGAAGATCTAATTGTTGTATCTTCTTCTCTGTTTTGTTTTTCCCCTGGGTGATTGATCAGGATCAGGATTTAGTTCAAGGCAAGATTATGGTTCTGGATACTTCAGAATGAGGATGAAGTTACCAACCAAGAAAACTAAAGGGATTATCACAGCTTTCTATGTAAAAATTCTCTAGTTTCATATATTCCTAAATTTCTTTTTTTCTTTCAAGTTTGATTTTTCTCATTGCTCTTTTTGCCTTACTTTTTTCTTACAAAATATACATTTTTGGTATTGTTTGCAGTTAATTTCACTACGAGCTGGTAACCACTCAAAAGCGCATGATGAACTTGATTTTGAGTTCTTAGGTGGCAATGGATCAATGCCTTATACATTATTTACCAATGTGTTTGTTAGTGATCATGGAGGAAGGGAACAAATATTTAATCTATGGTTCAACCCCACAACAGATTTTCATACGTATGAACTTCTCTGGAACCAACACCATATAGTGTATGAATCTCTTAAGCCTTATTCTCCGTTTGGTTTACGCATATAGAGGCTGTTTGTCATTGCTTATTTACTTATTTTAAGCAGTTTTAGTCACCCAAATTGCTTATTAATCAGTTTGTTTCAGCAAAAATATAAACAGATTTGGTCCAAAAAGTAGTTTGGCAATAAGCAGTTCTACTTAAGTAGTTCTACCAATCACCATCAAGATCACATAAGCATAAGTATAGACAAACAAGCTCATAATAAAGACGAAAAAAAATAAAAAAAATAACCTAGTGGAAAAGCTATTTAAGCATTTAAAAGGAAAAAAAGAGAAATCACTATGGGAACTCAAGAATAAAAAAAGTGAATCTTATTCATATTGTTCTTACTTCCACATATTTAATAGCCATCTATGAAGCACGTGTGCTTCAAAAATGGTGTCCCACGACTTTGTTAACGTTTAATATTAATTTATTTTTTGTGATTTTGTTGATAGTTGAATTACATTATTTATTATTAATCAAGTAATTTATGTGTATTTTTTGTCTTAATTAGAAAAAAAAATTTGTGATAGAATAGTTTATATATAGTATAATAGTAATATATATATATAAATGCTATATAAAATATACATTTTTACTATTTTTATACAAGTACTTCCGCCGCACTCGTACTCTTGATTTTGAAAAAATTGCCGAACTCTCCGCAGTCGCATCCCCGTACTCACATCCCCGCATCTACACTGGTGCTTCCTTGATAACCATTCGACAAAAAGTTTTCATCTAAATTTTTTATTTACTTTGCCTCACTAAATTCATGTACCAAATAGAGCCTTAACCTCTCTTGTATTCAATGGCGGAGGTGTAGGTAAATTTTGGACATTTTCATTTTTAAATGTAAAATATAAATTCAATTTTAATTTAGTACATCAGGGCATTGCTCACCATTTGTTCACCCATGCGTCCATTGGGTGACATGTTTTCTATTAACATGTAACCCAGTGGAAGCATATGTGAACATAAAGATGTGAGCAAAAATGTTGTCCAGATATTTGGCAACACATTTTCTAGTGAAGATCGTCGAATACAAATATTTTCTGTCATTGCTTGTATTCTCTCTTATGAACTCATGCTTTACTAACACAAATTTTTTTTATTTTTTTAAGATTCTTTGTGGACCAAATTCCCATTAGAGTGTTCAAGAACAATAAAAAACTTGGTGTAAATTACCCATCAGAGTCCTTGCACATAGAGACAGCCTTATGGAATAACACAAATTGGCTTGGAAAGGTTGATTGGAGTCAAGCACCCTTTACAGCCTACTATCAAGGATTTGACATAAAGGGTTGTGAATCCAAGAGCTCCACCGATCTTCAGCAATGTTATTCCTCAAGCTATCCTTGGAATGGAAAGCAGTTCTTGAAACTCAGCCCTGATCAACAAGCAAAATTTGAAAATGTGAGAAAGAAGTACATGTTTCATGATTATTGCTCTTACTCATCAAAGAGCCACCCAGAATGCACAACCAACCACTAGAATGCTAGTAGTTGTGTACTACACTCAATTAGGGTGTGTTAAGAATGGCATTCTAATCAATATATTGTATCTTGAGAATATATATATACATTACATTCTCAATAACTATAATTCCATCACCATCTTTATTTTCAAACTTAATCTTCCTATGCGTTCTAATACAATTATTATATTTCAAAGAAAAACAAGTGGTACTTATTTTCAAATTTTAAGTTGCAAATAGTGTTTTTCTTACGAGGACATGATTTTGGGTTAATTCCAAAAAAAAATTAATTAGGGTGATGTTGGATTTGGGTCGCAATATATATCAACAATAAATTAGAGAGAGAGAGAGAGAGAGAGAGAGAGAGCGTGTTTGTATGTAGTTCGACACTGTTAATGAAGTTGCCTACGTCCACATGTATGTCAGAACACTCCACTATAAAAAAAAACTGCTACGGGGACCTTGATGATCTAACAATAGTGACTGGAATAACCAAGAATCGGTCGTGCAGGGTTTGTATTAGGGTTTCTTGGGAGAGACTTGACAGCTTTAGGGTTCTCAAGTTGAGATTGAGAGTGATCGAATTCGATCGGGATCTCCTTCTTGGGAGTGTAAGGGACTGTTTTATAGTATGAAGAGTCCTCCTACATACAAAATATTCACTTTCTAATGGCTTAGGAAACTAATTGGCAGTTGATGTTTATCCACGTAATCCTAGGTCAAACTGTCTCTGAATGGCGGTCTTACCAAGGAGTTTTCTGATCCTGAGCTATCAGAACATGTAAATAAAATTGGAACAAAAATACCGGATCAGTAGCCTCTTTAACAAATTGTAGGCTGAGTCGCGGATCTCGATCTTTTTAAGACGTTTCGCGGCTGTGCCCAAAATGTGTAAGCAGTTCGTACATGTCATGCCGTCCCCAGGATAAAACAGCCCAGAATCACCTCTGTCTCAATTTTTTTTTGCACCAAGAAAAACTGGTTTACTAAACACCCTTTCTAATATATTGCTCGGAAACAGAAAAAAATCGAAAGCTCCCTTTAACTTTTGAAAATGAAACAAAACACAACTTGATACACTCAGTTTGTGAAAGGAACTACTCTTCCTTTTTTCCATTATCCTAAATTGGGAAGAGGTAACAATATTTATAAAACAAACTACCCAACGGTCATTTTATTTAAAAAAAAAACAAATTTAATAGCTTCCAACAGCCATATTTTTAATACAGGAATTAATAGATTTAATAGCCTCTAACGACCATATTTTTAATAAAGGAATTAATATATTTAATAGCCTCTAATGGCCATATTTTCATTGTGGGATACTAGTCACATCAATGTAAATGACTTTATTTGAGTTTTTTGAAATACAAGGCCCAAGGTTCAAATAAGATAAATAAATCCAATAAGACAAAAACTCGATTTTATTAAAATACTTCAACATGAGCTCTGTGGGATGACAGGAATAAAATATTGTGCGCTCTTGTGTGCAACATCCAAGTGAGGTGATCGTACAAGTAACATATTTTCTAGTAAGCCTAGGTTGAACCCAAGGGAGAGATCTAATTTCAATTGATTAAATATACCAAATTTATTAATATATATATATAAATAAATAAAAAAGAAAAGATGATTTCTTGTGGAACTTGTTTAAACTACTTCGCGTAAAACAAAACGTTTAACTAATAAAAACTTTAATAATGAATTACTGGAATTAATATTAAACTAGTGATTCCTTCCAATTAAATAAAATTACTAATTGATTAAAACTTTAATTTGAGTTCTACGGTGATTTATCTAAGCAAATTAACTAATAATTATGAATTAATTAAAACAGCGAATATAAATTACAGACTATTAAATATGATAAAAGCGTTAGGAAATCACATATCCGCGACAAACTTCTTAACTCCCATGCTTCCTAAAAGATGTGGCATTTCCGATCATCCAAAGTCATGCCTCTAAAGTATAGGTTTTATTAAAATAATAAAATACCCTTTAGACGGCACCAAGATATAGAACTATTTCAATTAATCCCATTTTTATGAAGTACAGGCAGATTGCTTATGAGTATGATTCATGGCCAAAACTAATCTACAGTGCGTAAAAATAAATTAACTAAACTAAAACCATGAAGCAAGTTCACAAACTAGTGAAAATCCAAGTTGAAAGTCATTAACGTCATGTTCGTTAAAATTGTTCATAGTAGAGAAAATAAAATCCTATGAATCTCTACTTAAACATTCATAAGAACTTTGGATTTAGGGTTGCCCGTTAAAAACACGTATGGAAATCAAGTTGTTTACCGTTTCATTGCTCTTCCCTAACTAGGGATTTACCCTAACATAGTAAAATTGAATCTAACTATATTAATAGAAAACAAGACGAAAACAATCACAGAAACAAATCTGGAATATAAAATCTAAGTAGAAACTAAGAAAAACCCGGATTGAATGAGTAATAAGAGCTCGTATTGAGAAATCTCCAAACTAGGCTTGAAATCCTTACAAAGTTGCTTGAATGAAAACTAGGGTTTTAGGAACCCTAGGATCTCCTAAAGCTGTTCTCTAGTAGTACATTATGTAAACTATATCCATTATACACGAAGTTATTCTATATTTATAGGTTAAAGAGGTTAAAATTTGAAAAACTCTAATTCCCACAAATCTGCAACAGTGCGACCAGTTCTGCCTTTTATAGCGCGACCAGTCCTGGTCATGATAGGTCATGGGTATGTTTCGGGACCGGTCCTACCTATGTTTTGCGACCGGTTCTGGTCTTCTTTCAGGATCTTCTTCCTTTTATTATGCTAATCAACTTTCTCTTCTGCACCATTATCCACTTCATTTTCCTTATGCCTTTTTATTCTACAAAACAACATACTTATGCAAATATTAGCAGTATTGCCACAATTGCGCACTTATATTAAAAGTAAGCATAAATACTTAGAGTTAGGGATGAAAATATCAACAATTCATCTTATTAGCACTTCTGGATATGCAATAGTCGTCGCTTGTCACGCCCCCTAACTAGCTCATTGCTAGTCCCTAGTAATGAAGTGAATTAATGCAAAGAGAAAATTAACCTACAAATCTAAATCAAACGGAAAATAAATAAAATAAACCTAACTCAATTTCGTAGGAATCGCGATTGCATTTAGCATATGCAACAAGTCTTTAAACACCTAGGTTCCCCCTAATGGACGAGTGTTGTCTCGTGAGGGTTTGCAATGAATCTACCCACAAAATTCCTAACCATGGATACCATATATGATTAAATTATCCTCCAATGCCAAGCATACAACTATGAAACACATCATAACATCCCTATATGCATATAGCAATGCAAAACACACAACACACAACTCATCTATCATCAAAATCATTAGAGTACATCTTTCTCATTAGACTTTATGTATGTGTGGGAGTGGACAATTGCAGTACTCAACACATGTTTCCTGTTTTAAATAACCATAACAATCATAAAACATGCAATTTTGACTCAAATCTCACCTGGAATACACTCTCAAGATGAAATCACTCCGAATCGGGTGCATTTATTTTTTCCTCTCATGATATAGAGGCTATATGGAGTAAATACAAAGGAACACAAATGCCTCGTATATCTAAATCCGAAAAACCAGACATGTTTAGGTGCAATAGTCTCATGAATGGAACACTTCACACTAGAAGAGCGATATACCCTGGAAAATTCTTTCATTACGTTCACTTCAAAACCTAACTACATAGAGTCAATAGGGCTTATCAAAGAAACAGAATGAGAATTAAGGGAAAGGTGTATAGACTTAAGTATGTGACTAAGATCATCCCTACTCCTCCATCCTCCAGCTCTCCAATTCATATAATAATCTCTTTTCTTTTCTTTTTTTCAGTAAATATTTTCTTTTCATATATTTTTCACTTCTCATTTTTTAAAAAAATACATCTCTTCTTATTTCTATCCCTTTTTTTTTTACATATATCACCAGAATTACTTCCCTTCTCAATCACATGCTTGAAACTCTTGAGCAAGGTAAACAAGACTTACACTACCTAGACGGGTGCAAGTACGAACTAAAACGAGCAGTATTACATGGCTAGCAATTTCAACTCCAAAAAAGGTAGAATAGACAATTTAGCGCAAAAAAGATTATTGCTATCACTATGCACTCACTATTAATTTTTTTTAGCAACCAAAATACGAGATATAACTATCAAGGAAATAAGGATATATCAATGGAACACAGCAAGGAATTAAGGATATATCAATGGAACACAGCCTATATCATCCTCTAAGTGTCTAGGTCTATCCATTTAGGTAACTCGAGAATTTTGAAAATTTAGTAAATCCTGAACGTTTTCTTCTAATGATCGATTAAAATGAAAGAAAAATGAGACTTATCAATGAGAACGCTTTTCAAAAATATTTAGTGAGAACAATATGTTCTTTAACCCTCTTACAATAAACAAATGGCACAAAAACTCACTAGGGTTATATAGTCTCGATTGCATGTCTTTTGAATCGCTTAAATTATTTTCATCACAACACATGTCATATACATAATTGCCCATCGTGCTTTAAATATGTAAAGTCCAACAAGCAAGATGTATTCAATGACTAAGGTGATAAACAAGTTGTATGTAGCATGTAATGCATACTAGTATCAAATAGGAATTACTACAAGTGTGTCACAATTGTGCACCAAGACAAAGGGAAAAATCCGTCACACATACAATATCTAGGTATTTCTAAATACTAATTATTTATTTAATTAAAGTTTTTTTCAACTAAAAAATTTTGTATATAAAAATTTTAAAATTTTTCTTGATCTTGCTAATAACAGGCATATGTCATGAAAGCACCAATAACACGAGGCATACAATGACTCACTCCCCCCAACTAAAACTCTACATTATCCTCAATGTTCTAAACTATGCATATGGACAAGTAAAGCGAGAAAATGAAGGATGTTACCTCGAGGCGTGAAGGTCCAAATTTAGATTACCTGCAAAATTCTATTAGCAACTCGAAATGATAGAGAAAATAATCGATATACTCCATAATTCATAACCACCAATGAGCGGTTAAGCAAAATAAACATCATATATTATAATCAAAATTTCAGTGGATCCTCCCTAGAAAACAAGTAAGCAATTGGAACATTATGTAAGATCTCAGAAAATAATATCTTCCCCCAACTAATTTCAGAAGTAATGTTGGACGGGATGGTGAAAATTGTTTTATTACCAAATTCTAGGGGAACATTAACAAAAATAGGAAATATTTGTTCAAAAGATTTAAAAGAAAAAACTGAAGAAGGGGGGCCTTGATTTTTCAATGAGAAAAGGGTTGGATTAATGATTGAACATATAAGCAACACATATCTCCCTATTTAACGGTATAATTTCTATTAGAGCATAAACACAAGGGCGTGGTTTCATATTTGGACTTGGCTTAACTTGTATAGGATCGGACATGGGCTTGACTTGGCAAAATCTGTCTATATAGACACCCAAGTCATCATCGCCCATATAAGTTAAGGAATCCAAAAATCCACTTTCCTCTTGGTGAAGGTGAAAATTATCTAACTTGGGACTGAATTGGTCCAAGCCCTCAATAGAATGTTCGTTGCTCAAAATCACATTACTATCCTCACAACTTTCTTGTTCATCAAGCCCTATGTTTTCTAAAAAGTCAAGGATGATAGATTCTTCATCCTCGTGTTTTGGTAATATCTCTTCTTTCTACCTCTCCTCCAACAGTTCCATTATCGTATGATCATTTACTTGCTCTATAGGTTCATCAAGTCTAGTCGAATCAAGATAAACTTGGGGAATGGACTCAATGCACTTTACTTCCTCTACATCATCATCCTCCTCCTCTTGGTGTTAAGGGTTCGAGGAAATCTTGACATTCAAAATCATGTCTCCGAAAACCAATGTCATTATACTACTCCTAATATGAATAGTAGCGTCTATTGTTGCCAAAAAGGGTCTACCAAAAATAACAGGAATTTGATCAATTGGGTTAGGGACAGGTTCTGTGTCTAACACCACAAAGTTCACAGGGAAAATAAATCTATTGACTCTAACAAGGACATCTTCTAAATATACCTCTAGGTATCTTAATAGACATGTCAGCTAATTATAGTATGACACGAGTTGGTTTGAGATTTCCTAGTCCTAACTGTTTATAGACCAAATATGGAAGCAAATTGACACTAGCTCCTAAATCAAGTAATGCGTTATTTATCTTTTGGTTTCTTATAATGCCTGAAATTGTTGGCATACCTGGATATTGATATTTAGCTGGTAAGTTATGCTTTATTAATGAACTCACTTGGTCAGCAAGTGTGGACACCCCATTTTTTCAACTATCAGATATAGGAGACCCATAACTTGGTGGTTAACAATGATCAAAAAGACTCAAAAGGACTCTCGAAAGTTAGTTCTATCTCTCAAAATGCTCAGAAAGTGGTGCAAATGATCGAAATGCCCTTAAAAGCCCAAATACCCTCAGGTTTGGACCGAAAGTTCTGGAAACATGCTACGTCATAAAAAAGTGCTAAAAAAAAGTTTTCAATCAAAATCACAAGAAATTGTCGGCTCCTAAAGACCCCGGAAGTCCCAAAAATTCCCGGAAAGTCCCCGTTGACCAAGGTTTAACCAAAATCGTCCAAATTCGCCGAAAAGTTTCAAGATCATTCTAGATCATGTGGAAAGTACTAAAACGAGTTTTAAAATGAAATCGGACGAAAACGTCAGCTCCTGAGAACTCCTAGAGGTTCCCATAACTTCTCGGGAATTCCAAGTTTGACCAGTTTCACCAAAAGTTGACTTTAAAATCGGAGCAACTTTTCATTTTTCAAACATTTTTCATGGATACTAGAGGTCAATAGATTTCCAACGGTATATTGCACATCATTCCTGGATTTAAAACGAATTTATTATGAATTTCTGAAGGAGAAAAAGGTGATCAAATCGGCTTTTGTCGCGAATACTGCAAAACTTTTCAAAGTTACCTATGTCTGAACTATTTTTTTTTATCTAAATAAGACTCCATTACCTTTCCAACAGTATATCACAACCTTAGTTTGGAGTTCATACGCACTTTCTGTGAATTTAAGACGAAATAGGGCCTTTTCGTGAATATCAGAACCTCTGGGGGCCTAAATGGAATTATTTGGACATCAGAGGAGCAGTGCCGCTGCGGCACTGGCCCACTATCGCCGTGGTACAGGCCCAGTGCCGCCACGGCACTCTCCTCCAGAACAGTCTATTTTTGCAATTTATTTTGGGGGTCCATTTTTATTAATTAGAAACTAAAACGACGTAGTTCCTTGTTCACAGACATTTGGAGCCAATGGGAGTACTCTTTTAATCACAAAACCACCCCCAAATTAGCCTATATAAACCCCCCTTGACTTCTCATTTGGAGGGGTGCAAACACAAAGCTTAGAGGAGTTGTAGAGAGAAAGTTGTAGTGACAAGGTTAGAATAGAGAGAAAAGAAGTTTCTTTGTTTGATTTTCAATTTGAGAGTGAGTTCTAAACTTTTTTTTCAACTTTATTACTCCCATTTACTTCACATTCAATGCATTCAACTACCATTTTAGTGAGCATTTAAGAGAGAGGAAGCTACTTCCATGTCCAATGTCACCACATATGAGTGAAACACCAAGCTACAAGTCCTATGCATCATTGATCATCAACTATTAATTGTTATTTATATGCTTGTTTGTTCATCTCTCCTTACCCTATTTCTTTTTTACTTTTCTTTGTTTAGTTATTAGTTCATCATCATCTAGATGATGACATGAAGTTTGAGGTGAGTGAATCCTTATGGATAGTAGCTCTTGACCTCAAAAACATGTTTGGTAGATGATGATTTCAACTTCAATACATTCCTATGTATTCTTGAAGTTGTCTCCAAAAATGAAGATAATGCTCTCCAACAATCTTGGAGGTTTTTGATATGAGTTCAATGTTGATATTTCAAGTGGTCATAATCTCCATTTAAGTGCTGAAAATACACTTGCAAAACCTCTATTTCAAAACCCCTCTTAAACCCCTCATTTTGATTTTAAAGAATAAAACCCTAGTTCTTCCCAAAATCTTCAAAACAACGAACAATCTGAGTTCAAAGATTTCTCTAGGATTCATTACTCAAAGTATTAACATGAGACAACTTGGAAATCCTTCCTAACTCATTAGATAACACCCACGGTTTTTGGCTTGACTTGGAAACATAGAAAGGGGTCCATTTGGAACCAAACATTCCTTCCAGATATTCTGCCTTTACTGTTACAGCAGCTTGGTTGACTTTCAACTTGTTTTACAGAAAACTTTTCCAAAATGAGTGATCCTAACTCATTTTTCCCTTGACTTTCAGTGTCTTAGGGAACTTTCTGTGTAATATGGGCCTCTAGATGTTTTGTTTTCATTTTCTAAGATTTTTTGACATTTCTGTCGACACTACGGACTCTGTTTCTGAGCAACCTCTATGATTTCTGTCAATCTGTAATAGTTATTGAGGATTGGATTTTTGATTAGTGTTCTAGACACAATAAGGATGATCTCAAAAAAAGTCAAGCATTGAAAACATTTCTAACCTACTTTTAAATTTTCACAAGATCAAGTCACTATTCTGTCCACTATTCACAGCAATTAAGTATACTTTTACTTCCATCCTTTGATTTGATGCTTATATATACTTCAAATTATTAGAACTCACTTTGAAGTCCATACCATATTTGCACATATCCCATGATGATTTCCTCCATGAATTCATTCATCTTCTAGACTTCTAAGTCACTTTAGAAAACTCATGTGCACAAACACACTACAATCTTGGCACATTCTAAGGCCATGCATTGCATCCATGTAAGATTTGGGGTTTTTGTGACGCCTAATCTAAGAATATTGTAAGTAATGAATTCGATCACACGTCCATACTTCCCTCGATCTAATCTTCCTTTCTCATCCATCCCGAGGATTGAGAGGTCTTCTTTCCTCCAAGATTAACATGCATCATTCTAGCTTGATAAGCATATTTTTTTGATCTCTTTATTTATTTGTTTCAAGAACAATTCATGTCCCCTTTAGATTAGTAAAACTTGATTACTTGATATATGATTAGACGATTTTTCCTAAGTTTGTTTTGTGTGATCTTTCACTTTGCATTGTGTGATACTTGGCTTTGATCTTATGAATGATATCTTATCTTTACATCTTCCATTTTCAAGATTCTTATGTGATGTAATATACCTATCATATTATTAATTGTCGAACCAAACATAGTAAAAGATGATTATTTGGATGCTAATTGAGGCCCATCGAGAGACGGGGTGAGTTGAGGGTGTTTTAGTCGTGACAAAGGCTCTCCTTCCTCTCTCGTACCAAAACCCTAAGCCAAGTTCTTTGGTTATGAAAGGTCGGTGCCCTTTATCCATTTGGATGAGTCAAATTTAGGTTTCTTGGTTCCTTAAAGACTAAGTGGCGACTCTGTATCTGTTTTCAATAGACCTTCCTTTTTTTTTTCTCTTTCAAAACAATCTCAAATCAAAACAAAGAGGGGGAATTCCGCGTGTACACAATCTGGCGACAATGCTGGGGATAATTTTATTTTCAAAACAAAATAATACATAGGTTTGACTCATAAGAAGCATCCTTAAAATCATCTTTTTACTTTGTCTGGCTCACCACATTGCACTTCTGCATTCCCCCCTCCGACTGTGTCTGAAACACGGTGCTGACATTGTTCAGGTCTTGCTGTGCCAGGGCACAAGTCACCATTGATACTGTACCTTCCAAGGTATATTAAAAAGAGTAAACACTTCCGTACTGTCTCTCTGACGGTATATTGGAACTCTCGTTAACGGACCCTTTTTTACTAAGCCCAGCCTTTGCATATAGATTCCTGTAGAACCTTTCATAATACTGTTCATTTATCTTTTCAAATAGGACAATGTGATATAACTGTTGTATGCCCTGATGAGATTACCTGCGCTGTGCAGACGCTTATGTGGCATAAGGTATAACCTCTTTCTTATGATCCCCAAGGCAATCACTCATATGTGATCACATTGAGTTAACCTGCCTTGGCATCATGATAAGGATGCCTGCTCTATGCTCACAAAGATATACAGCGCAAACCTTGTTTGTTGGTCCTAAGACATAGGAGTATGAAAACTTGCTAGACAATATGATCACCATCATCATCTACCATTTTTTAGCTTCTCCCAGAAACTCTGTCTAAATCTGCCAGATTTTCCAAAAACCCCAACGACTCCATCCAACCTACCTAGAAATAGCTATTTCTCCCAGAAACTCTGTCCAAATCTCCCAGAAATGCCCAGAAATATCCGTTTCTCCCAGAAACTGTCTAAATCTCCAGATTTTCCAAAAACTCCAACGACTCCATCCAACCTACCCAGAAATACCTGTCTCTCCTATAAACTCTGTCCGAAGTTCCCAGAAATGCCCGAACATGCCTGTTTCTCCCAGAAACTCTTTCCAAATCTCCCAAATATCCCAAAAATTCCATATTTCTTCCGAAAAACTCTAATTCTCTCCTACTGGTGATCATACTAGAAAGAAAAGTTAGCACACTCTGTATGGCTAAGACCTTACTTATTTAGCTGTTATCTGTTAGAAGTAGGGGCATCATGTAGATTAGGGCTTGCATCCGCATGCTTGCTTCATCAGTCTGTATGCACTATGATAGTCGGTCAGTACACAAGTTAGTCCTCACTTTTCAAAGTCTAACACATAGTCCTTTCACATCTATATGTCAGTATAAGTTCTGAGCATCAGGATCTGCATTGTGGGTCAGAGGATCAGGGAGCCGCCTTATCCAATTCACTGCACCGAAAGTTAGCTTTATGGATCCGAAAGGTTTAGAAGCAAGAATGACAGAAATGATCAACCAACAGTCTGACCGGTTGGCCTAAGTTTTAGCCTTCATGGAAGAATTGAAATAACTGCAGCCACAGTATCCACCTGGGTTCCCACCACCACCGGGATTCATGCCGCCACCACCACCGGGGTTTATACCACCTCCTATCGGTATACATGAGAATAATGTAGATGATGACTGGTTCAATGAGGCCATACCGCCTGCACTTAACAAGAAAATTCAAGAAAAATTGGATAAGGTCGACAAGCTTGAGAACATACTGAGAAAGAGTAAAGGGGTCGACGATTACATGTTAGATCCAGAATGATTGTTTGAGCACAACAAATTAAAGCTACCTGAGAACTTCAAGATGCCTAAAATTGATCAATTTGATGGAACTGGGAATCCGAAGAACCACGTAAAGTTCTGTATGAGTGTTTTCCAATCAATGGGCTGCACCCATGAGCACATCGCAATGTTGTTCCCTCAAACCCTCGCCAAGGCTGCTTTATCTTGGTTTCTGACCTTGGAGGTTTCTAAGACGCGGACTTGGGAAGATATAGTCCAGGTCTTCATTGATCATTACTCCTACAACTAAGAGCTAGATGCCACCATCCGGGATCTGGAGACTACATGGCAGAACTTCAATGAGTCATTTGGTGCGTTCTTGAGCAGATGGAGGAACAAAGTGGCCCAAATAACCCACCGACCAGTCGAAAAGGAACAAGTCCGGATGTTGATCAAGAATCTACAGTCGTTGTACCATGAGAAACTATTCTACTAGTCCATCTCAACATTTGAAGAACTATTTGAGATTAGGACTAGAATTGAGGATGCAGTCAGGGAAGGGAAGATCACGAATGAAGAATCACAAAGCCATTCTAAGAGGCCCGACTACTCCCGAAACCCTTCGGATGTCAATGCCCTTAGTAACCAACCCATGGCCTATTCTCCCGAACCATACCAAAGTAGGGTACCCCATGAATTTTCCAAGCTAGATATCTCCCCCTCCATAGCCTTAGGCCGCCTACTAAAAAAGGGGCACCTCCAACTCCTTCAGCCTCGTGCCGATCCACCACCACCTAATTGTGACCTATCCAAATGATGTTCCTACCACCAAGGCCCAGGCCATGACACCGACTGGTACATACGTCTCCGCCATTATATCTAAGACCTCATTGACCGAAGAATCATCGACCCACCACCCATCCAACCCAATGTCACCCAAAATGTCAACTTTATTGAACATAAGCCCTTAACCTATCCTTTCAAATGATCCCCTTTGCTGAGGCCAATGATTGTTGAAGCTACGCGGTGAGTTGATAGTGTTTGGAACTGCTACTGAAAATAATGATAAGAATAAGCGAGTCACTGTGACACTCCATTTGAGACCTGGTCGAGTCAAGTCGAGTCTATTATATGTTTTGAAGTTTAGTTTTGTTGTCGAGTCTGTCTGTCATCAAGTTGTTATGAGTCTGTGTCGATTAATGTAATCCTTCTCTTTTGATAGAATGAAATCTCATTTTGCTTATCCTGATGTGTCTAGTCATAAATGCATGAATCATTAAACTGAAAATGTCACTTTTCAAATTACCATGGTGATGTTGTCAATATCAAGATATAAAAAGTATACTTTACTTTTCTAAAGATTTGTAGTGTGGAAGTAAAGGTCGAACCCACAGAGATTGATTACTACAACGACTTAATTTTAAAACCTAAGTCTAATTAATTAAGAAAACGGATTTGATTTTGATTTAATTAAACTAATAACAATAAAAGTAATTCTAAACTATGAAAGCAATTAAAATTGTTTTAAATAATGTTTAAGGGAACCTAGGATTGCAAATCCACCACTAGCTTCATAATAGGAATATTTATGAATTACTTTAGCTTATTACGTTGGATGAATATGGGAAATTGTAGCTACAAGCCCAATTCCTCCGACAAGAAGATAATCATGGTTCAAGCACCAACATAATCCATCTTCGGGTAGCACGAATTATCTCACACTAAACTAGGGTTGTGATCTAATCCGTCTAACCTAGGCATGGACTATTCGGATACTTGATAGCACGAATCAATAAAGCACCATCACATGTAAACAATCTAAACAAGCACAGCAAGAATAGATCGTTGAGCACATCACAGTCAAAATAGATCTAAGACAAGAATAAATTCTGAAAGCAATGATTTAATCAATGTAAGTACGATTTATTTATAAAAATCCTCTAAACATGTGACTGTCATCCATACATAATAAAACTAAAATAAAAGCATAAATAAAACCCTATTACTCGTCGTGGGCTTCATTGAAACCCTAGATCTATGATCTAGCCGTCCATGGAAGTAGTAGATAGCAAGAGGTTGATGGAGGAGGCCATGGAAACCCTTGGTCTTCTTCTTCTTCTCCTTGCTTCCCTCCATTCAATGGCTGGAAGCATGGTTGTAGAATGTGTATGTATGGGTGTGTAACCCTTTAACTGAAGTAAAATAGAGTATATATAGATTTACAACAAGTTTTGGAAGCCTTTACAACTCGAAACGGACTGAAACTGATGTAATTTACAATCTGGACGTCATTCGGCAGTTTCGTTTGCACAGGAGTCTTCAGTATACTGAAATACGCAACTATGGTTTTTACCCATATCGCGCGAGCGGGTCTCGGATTTCGCGGGCGCGGCTCGAGCGCGCGACTTGGCTTTTTCAGCTTCTTTAGCTCTGTTTTTTCACCCTGTTTAGCCTGATATACTTGATTTCTTCCAAAACCTGTCAGAAAATAGAAAACGAAGTAAATATATACAAAAACAGGATAAAAAGGTACTAACAAATGCTCGTTAAGGCGTATAAATAGGATTAGTTCTCTCCCGATCACACCCCCAAACCTACATTTTGCTAGTCCTCGAGCAAAACTAAAATAAAAACTACTAATAAAAATCTATTCCATTTTCGTATGGATCACGATTGCATTTAGCATATGCAACAAGCCTTTTAAACCCCTAGGCGTCCCTAGCTGGACGAGTGAAGTCTCGTGAGGGTTCTCATCAACAAATCACCCACAACCATCTTTATTAACTTATAAATTTAAAAAGTTTTATTCAAACGAAAAACAAAACAATCAATACTCCTTATTATAAAACAATGATTCAAAATAGAATAATGAACAAGAAGAAACGGAATCAAACGTTCACCTACGTCCTGAAAAACAATCCCAAGTACATGAATCGTATAAATCAATAGAGTTTCTCATAAAATTGCACGTGTGTGGAATGGTAGTCAAATGAACACGCGCATGTCATGAAATTGGAATATAACTCGGATAACCATCCAACTATGTCTCGACTACGAATCTCACAATGTTAATTACACTCTCAAATAAAACACTCAGAAACATGTGTAATTTTTCTAATATATGTGAGTAAAGGAAATATATTTTCAAAATGAGAATACTCACATATGACTCGAAAAAGACGCATGACATAAAAGAATAGTAGTCTCATGAATAAGATGCCAACAATCAAGAAAAATTAATCATTACCATGTTTTAATCCCCTCCCATCATTTTCATATCCGAACCATGTTTCCTAGGATCAAATAGGACTTTTCAAAGGTTATATTGTGGCTCAGGTAATGAAAGAGGATAGAAAGGATTTATCAAGTAGTTTCAGAATGGCATTGTAAGGCATGTTCGATCTCTTTCATTCTTCTTCTACAAACTTTCATCTTTTCTTTCTCTTCATTCCTTTTCATTCCTTTTTCTTCTTTTCTCTTCATTTTTTTTTCAACCTTCTTCTTCTTTATTATGTTTCTTTTCTTTATTCTTTTCCTCCTTCTCAAATGATTATTCATCGAATACCAAGCAACTACCCCAATAGCATCTTATTTTCTTCTTCTCAATCACACATCCCCTTAACACTACTAAAAGGTGACAAATCTCTCAGTGGTGAACTCCAAGTTTGTCAAGTCGGAGCAAAAACAAGGATAATGGTAATCCAAGAAAGAAATGGCATTTTAACGGCTCAAAGGGCGAACTAAGGAAATTTTTCATTAATCGGTCGGTAATAAACAAAGAAGGCCTATAATCATGTCCTATGGTTATATGGTTCTTCAATGTTTACGACGGAAGATTATTTAGCATGGTAACAAATATTTTAACTTGACTATCAACCAAAGCAAGAATAATGAGACTAAACAACAAGTAGATGCGCTATTTCAATGAAATTTGACAAACACAATGTATTTATAACCCTCTAAAATGAAAAGATAGGCTCAAAAGCTCACTGGGCTTAGTCTCCACCATGTGTTATCTAGAAATCCGAATCATATTATAGTTCACAACCAACATGTATTCCAATGACTACGTGCAGTGCATAAGTTTATGTGCAAATTCATGATATAAAACTACGATTCAAATGATACATAACTTAAAACGTTTCAACATGATTTCAGTAAATATTTAACCACATATTCTCATGTTTACCATTCTATAACAATTCAAAGTTATTGAACAAGAAGTATCAAATTGATATTGCAAAAACGTCGGTAATCATCGTTTATTTAAACACACTTACTTTAAAATTTTAAAATTTTGCATAAACTAATGTGCATGTGTGTGCATACCCCCAAACCTAAACCTTTCATTGTCCCCAATGAAACAATAAAACGAAAGAAAGGAGAGTACATAAGGAAAGAATGATCATACCTCAATCTCGGCAATGACAAACAGGTGAACACAATGAATATGGCAATAAAATTCAATGTTACCTGTTAATACTAGATAAACGAAAAGAACTAACAAAAGAATATTAAAAGTAAATGAAACAGAAATATAAAATAGAAATTTAAAAACTAATGTAAACTAAACTGAACTATCAAATGGAAAAGAAATAAAATGAAAAAGTAGACATGTAATAATAAGGAAAACAACGAATACGCGATCTAAACAGAACTAACTAAACAAAAACAGCAAAGAAACACAAATAAACTAGGCAGGGGGAAAGATATAGAAAACAAACCAGAAAAACAAAAAATTGGGGAATCGCGCGAGCGGTCCGCGCGAGCGACCGTCGCGCGCGCGAATTCCTGGTTTTTTTTTTTTTTTTTTACAAAATCGCGCCAGCGGGACCCCTCGCGCCCGCGATTCCAGGCGCGAAGAGAACCTGAGGCCTTAAACAAAGAAAAGCAAAGAAAACGTTTAAGGGGCAACCTCGCGCCAGCGGGCCGCGCGCGCGAGAATGGTATTTTCCATTATTTTGGCTAAAATTTTGTATACAATATGAAAATAAATTAATTCTAACTCCCAAACCTGTCCAGAATGTCCAAAACAGACTCAAACAGACTCAAAAACGACCAAAACAAAGAAAATAGACGAAATTAAGCTTGGGTTGCCTCCCAAGAAGCGCTAACTTTTACGTCTTCAGCTAGACCGTTCTAGCATAAGACTCATGGAGGCTGACAATCAGAATTTGTGCCCAATAGGATATCAGGAAGAGCTCGATGGTAAGCAGAAATTACGTCGCTTTGAATTAATTCAATCGACGGTTGTCACTATGTTCGAATCGATTTCTTACCTTCCGAGTAGATTCCGCATTAGGGTCCACGGGATTAGGATTCATCCACTCATCATCCTCTATATTATTCCCCGCACTTATATTTATTACGTTAGTAAGTTCAATATTCCGTGCTACCTCACCTTCCACCTCACATAGGGAATCGTCGTTTTTAGGAGGTTGATCCACTGCATTAAAAACGTTTAATTTTAAGTTCATGTTCCCAAATGACACTTTCATTACCCCCGTCCGACAGTTAACACGTGCGTTAGCGGTTGCTAAGAATGGACGGCCTAAGATGACAGGAGTATGTTTCCTAGCATCTAGCACGGGTTCAGTGTCAAGGACCATGAAGTCGACGGGATAATAGCATTTATCAACTTTAACCAAAACGTCCTCGACGATTCCTCTAGGAATTTTAATAGAACGATCCGCTAGTTGTATAGTAGCGGCCGTAGGTTTCAGTTCACCTAGTCCTAGTTGTTGATAGACGTGATAAGGTATGAGATTAACACTAGCTCCTAAGTCAAGGAGAGCCCTATGGATGATAGTGTCACCTATGACACATGAAATCGTAGGCGTACCTGGATCCTTATATTTCGGAGGTGAGTGTTGAAAAATAGAACTTACCTTTTCCGTGAGGAAGACCTTTTTAGGAGTATGACTGCGTATTTTACGCTTCTGAGTACAAAGGTCTTTTAAACATTTAGCATAAGCGGGAATTTGTTTTATAGCATCGAGGAAAGGAATATTTATTTTTACTTGTTTGAATACCTCGAGTATATCTTCCACTTTTGACCCTTTCTTTGACAAATGTGACGGTCCCTCAACGTTTGGTGGATATGGCATTCTTGGAATATAATTCGTTGGGACCGGTTCTTTATCTTTTTTATTTATATCCACGTCTTCACCTTTTTCTTTATTCAAATTTAAATTTTTATTTTTCTCACCCCCATCTGGAATTACAACAACTTCCTCATCTCGAGTAGTCGTCCTAGTCGAAACAGCGTTCACGCTCTCACTCGTACTACCCACTGCGTATTGCCCCTTAGGTTGCTGAGTAGGTTGACTGGGCAACTTACTCTCAGTTAAGCGGTTTAATGTAGTAACTACTTGTCCCATTTGGGACTCTAGCTTTGCGATAGACTGAGTATGAGAGTGCACTAACTGAATTACTGACCCAAAATTTTCAAGTGAGGCCAGCACCTTCTCCTCAAATGCATTATTGCGTGGAGGTGGAAGAGGTGGTTGGTATTGACCTTGTTGGTATTGGGGTCGGTACGTATTAGGAAAAATAGTCGACCTAGGATTGTAGTTATTTTGTGGGAATTGTTGCATAGCATTTACGTGTTGTTCCACAAATTCCGGATATTGAGATGCAGAAGGACATGCAAAGATATTATGGGACGGTTCAGAACATAATGCACATACTTCTAAAGAGGGTGGATTAGACGTTTTGTTCATTTGCATAAGTCGGTCAAGTTTTCTATTTAATTCTTGTATTTGCATTGACTGACTTGACTCAATTGTCACCTCCCGCTTAGGTTGAAGGTGATATCCCTCTAAACGTACCGACACAGCCTGATGCATCGAATTCTCGCTTAGTGTTTCAAAAATCTTCCAAGCCTCATCGGCGCTTTTGTGTAGGAAAGTTCCCGCACAAACGGCATCGACGGTATTCCTAACAGAGGGAATAAGCCCCTCGTAGAAGACCTGAACAAGTTGCCACTTAGGAACCTGATGATGTGGACACGAGCGTAATAATTCTTTGAATTTTTCCCACGTGTCGTAAAGTGATTCCCCATCTTGCATCACAAAGTTTGTTATAGATTTTCTTATCTGATTCGTACGCATAATAGGAAAAAACTTTTGTAAAAATGCGGTGTGTAAGTCTTCCCATGTTCTAATTGTGTTTGGCTCCAAAGATTGGAGCCAATATTTAGCTTTGTCTTTTAATGAGAATGGAAAGAGCCGCATTTTTAATTCATCATCAGTAAGATTCTGGATTTTCAAAGTAGAGCATATATCCTGAAAATCTCCTAAGTGTTTATATGGATCTTCATTTAAACGGCCATGGAAAGATGGAAGTAGCGAGATGGTAGACGACTTTATCTCAAAGTGAGATGCCGTCGCCTCCGGTAATTCAATACATGTTTGTGGCGTGTAAGTCGTAGGAATAAAATAATCTTTAAGCGGAGGAGGTGGAGGGATATTAGGATTATTTCCATTATTTCCGTTGTTATTTTGGTTATTATTGTTATTTCCAATATCTGCCATTTTAATTGGTTCTATGTTATGAAAGCGTGGTTTCTTTAGTCTTGTAAGAGTACTACGTATTTCAGATTCAAATAACGACGTTGGTTTTGGTGTCAAATCGTCGTCTATTAAAAACCTTGTTCTAGAAGTTAAGTTTGAAGACTTATTAAGTCTTAATGTACGTTCAAGTTCAGAGTCTAAAGGTTGTAATTCCGGTTTATTTGAACGTGTACCTAACATAAACTAAAACAAAAGAAAAGAAACTAAAAACAAAGACTAACTAAACAAAATAAACAAATAACAATCACGCAAAGAAGATAACAAGCACTCAACTACTATGATGCATGCAAATTATCCTGTAATGCAATGACCGCGTCAAGCCCAGCGCCCCGGGTTTCCTAGCTAATGCAGTGCAATTAACCCTAAACTAATGCAAATAGTGCGTCACAGCGCCCTGACTTACAGCGGTTTAAAGCGAATTCTAAAGGAAGCAATTTATTTAATTTTTTATTTATATTTTTATTTGCGTAAGCTCCTTTGATGTAATTAGCTGCTCCACTCGGAAACGTTGACTACAAAATAAAAGAACAAGTTAGTAACTAAAAACAGAAACAGAAAATAAGAAAAATAAAACCTAATCTAATATTTACGAATTAACTAAACTACGATTATAAAACTAAGAGTAGTAATACAATCCCCGGCAACGGCGCCAAAAATTGATGTTGTCAATATCAAGATATAAAAAGTATACTTTACTTTTCTAAAGATTTGTAGTGTGGAAGTAAAGGTCGAACCCACAGAGATTGATTACTACAGCGACTTAATTTTAAAACCTAAGTCTAATTAATTAAGAAAACGGATTTGATTTTGATTTAATTAAACTAATAACAATAAAAGTAATTCTAAACTATGAAAGCAATTAAAATTGTTTTAAATAATGTTTAAGGGAACCTAGGATTGCAAATCCACCACTAGCTTCATAATAGGAATATTTATGAATTACTTTAGCTTATTACGTTGGATGAATATGGGAAATTGTAGCTACAAGCCCAATTCCTCCGACAAGAAGATAATCATGGTTCAAGCACCAACATAATCCATCTTCGGGTAGCACGAATTATCTCACACTAAACTAGGGTTGTGATCTAATCCGTCTAACCTAGGCATGGACTATTCGGATACTTGATAGCACGAATCAATAAAGCACCATCACATGTAAACAATCTAAACAAGCACAGCAAGAATAGATCGTTGAGCACATCACAGTCAAAATAGATCTAAGACAAGAATAAATTCTGAAAGCAATGATTTAATCAATGTAAGTACGATTTATTTATAAAAATCCTCTAAACATGTGACTGTCATCCATACATAATAAAACTAAAATAAAAGCATAAATAAAACCCTATTACTCGTCGTGGGCTTCATTGAAACCCTAGATCTATGATCTAGCCGTCCATGGAAGTAGTAGATAGCAAGAGGTTGATGGAGGAGGCCATGGAAACCCTTGGTCTTCTTCTTCTTCTCCTTGCTTCCCTCCCTTCAATGGCTGGAAGTATGGTTGTAGAATGTGTATGTATGGGTGTGTAACCCTTTAATTGAAGTAAAATAGAGTATATATAGATTTACAACAAGTTTTGGAAGCCTTTACAACTCGAAACAGACTGAAATTGATGTAATTTACAATCTGGACGTCATTCGGCAGTTTCGTTTGCACAGGAGTCTTCAGTATACTGAAATACGCAACTATGGTTTTTACCCATATCGCGCGAGCGGGTCTCGGATTTCGCGGGCGCGGCTCGCGCGCGCGACTTGGCTTTTTCAGCTTCTTTAGCTCTGCTTTTTCACCCTGTTTAGCCTGATATACTTGATTTCTTCCAAAACCTGTCAGAAAATAGAAAACGAAGTAAAAATATACAAAAACAGGATAAAAAGGTACTAACAAATGCTCGTTAAGGCGTATAAATAGGATTAGTTCTCTCCCGATCACATGGATATTACTCTGCTAAAAAAAATTTTGCATCAAACAAATAAAAAAGAATCCTGAAAATGTCAAAGTTAATTTCGCACTGACCCCGAAGAAGAGCCGAGAATCAAATAGTCTTAATTTAAGAATTTAAAGATGCTTTTGCTCAAATCTCGAAAATACATACTTGAGACTGATTTGGGCCTTTCCCAACACCCTTTTCTATGATTTCAAAGCCTTGGGCCCAATCCAATTGATAGTCATTTGAATCTGTGCAAACTTAATCCTTGATGGTAGCCAAACATTTCAGTGAGTTTCATCTCCATTTTCAAAAAAGAAAAAAAAAAGAAAAGAAAAGCTAGCTTGGTTGAAAACCCGGGCACCTAGGCAAAAGTTTGAGCTGAAAAGGTATTGATTTCCAAGATTTGACCCTAGCCAATCAAAATGATGAAGAAAAAGAAAGAAAGAAAATTTCGGTGATGCAGAGAATGTGTCCAGATCAAATTTCAAAAAGTTCTGAACGACGACAAACAAATCCTGAGAGATGACATGCACGTTATGAAATTTTGAGATTGTGATCAAAAGTTCTCACATGAATCGACTATGTGAAAAGAAAAATTGACTGGCTAGGCGAAAGTAAAAAGGATCAATCCTCAAAGCAAAACAAAAAGAAAAAGAAAAGCAAAAAGAAAAAGAAAAGAAAGGGACATCGAAACTGAATCCTCTGATTCAAGGCTACCACAAGTGTCTCAAGTTTGAACTTCTTTGACGATGTTTGAAAAACCCTCATACCTCAATGCTTTTCAAACCCTTTTGCCTTGAACTATGCTCGACCTAATTCCCACTCGGGGATGCGTAGGCAACCGCACGGTTCGATCGACACCATCATAATCAACCCCCCCTTCTTTCAAACCCTTTTGGCCTGAACTACGCTCGACATGATTACCACTCAGGGATACGTAGGCAACCACATAGGTTTGGTCGCTCCACCCTCAAAAATAGCCCAATTCCTCTCAAGCCCCACCCTGAACTACGCTCGACCTGATTCCCACTCAGGGATACATAGCAACCACTTTGGTTTGGTGACACCAATATCAACCCACTTATTTCTTACCTTGGCCCGAACTACGTTGGATCTGATCCCCACTCGGGGGTACGTAGGCAGACTTTCAGAAGAGAGAAGAAGGATGGCTCGCTAGGTCAAAAATCTGAAAGGACGCCTAGGCAAAAATTAGAGTTAAATCCAAAGTGAGCAATAACAAAAGAGAAAAAAGAGCTCGCTAGGTCACCTAACTGGTGCCTAGGCAAAAATTATGAGCGTATGAGAGAAATAAAGTCGCGGTCCTTACCATAACCCAGAAATCTGTTAGGAAACTGCGTTCCCAGAATCCGTTGACAGTGGGTATAAGTTGGTACTGCAAAAAATTTCATGAAATCTATAATAACCCTACAAGGGCGGAACTAGGGTTACCTTGAACTGCAAAATTGGATTGCTGTAGTAGACGAATCGAGAACACGGGCTCGATAACAGCTCACGATCTTCTACCGTATTCCTTTGCTGCCAGAATATCGAACTGAGTATGGGCTCTTTCGAAATCCTTTTAGTTTTCTGCTCTTCCCTCTTTATGTTCTATTTTCTATTCCCAGTTATAACACTCTCTTTGATTGCTGTGATGATTCAATCCTGATCACATTGATCCGACAAAGATGTGTTCGTCAGGAGGATCAAACGATCTCCGATTTACTTGAATTTTTAATAGCAGCTCCGTCTCGACGCCAGGAACGTTGTGTAAAAACTTCAACAACTTTTGATCAATATCGAGCAGTCCGAAGCTCTTTTAGTGAGCGTTGTTCGACGCTAGCGATCTACACTCCTATGTCTCTTGAATGCTCACAGAGACTAGGGTTTGGTGGAAACCCTTCTATAAGAAAGCTAGGAGGTCAAGGGAAGCTTAGAATATGAAATCATGCAACCTAAGAGAAGAGCCAAGGCAGCATATATATAGGCTACGATAGGGACCATAAGAAGTCAATAAGGAATAGGCTTCCTTATGGAATTAGGAAACCCTAATTCGAACTGAATCAGATTCCTATTTCCATAAATTATAATTCATACCACTAAAGAATTATAATTGCACTCCTACCCTTATCTCAAAAATATATTTCGAGCTCTATGTTATTAAATGCATATTATCTCCCCATGTTAAGATTACAAATATCCATTAATTAAATATAATTACTGACAATCATATTTAATTAATTTCTTAAAATTCCTTGAGATCCTCTGCTTAACTTATCTGATATGTCGTATACAAAATCCACCTGCAGGGTTTGACATAATCAAAACTTATAAGCTTTCTCAAAGGGATATCATCAATCCCAAAGTTGAGACATGGATTCCATCATTAATTAATATCCACCACACAATTAATATTGCCACCCAATCCAATGAGATATTGACCCATTTAAGGATCTCACCCTTTTAGGGATCAAAGTATAAATATCAAATGTACGTGTCTATAAATTAAATTAGGATTTAGAGCATAAGCACTCATAATAGCCATGAGGTATTAATTATCTTATAAGTCAGTATAAAGATAATTACCCCAAGTCGGTCCTGTTTAACACACAAAATGTACCAGCATGGTGAGTTGAAACTATACCGTTTCCCGCAGTCAAGACAAACCTACTACAACACCATGCTGCAGTCCTACCGATGGTGTGTCCAATCCCATCTAAGACTGTAAACCAAAATCTTACATTCTATAATATCTGATGGCATGATCTTTCGTGTGTAAGCCGAACTCTACATACCAAACCACCTACTATATAGAATGAAAGACACACATTAAATAAATAATATAATACAAACATTGCCCACACAGATTCTCATAAAAAATGGATTAACTGATTTTATTAAATGAATAATAAATCAACTACATAAAGCATGGCTTTTAGTATATATCCCTAACAATCTCCCACTTAGACTCAAAGCCATGAAGTGACACACCTCACTCCAACTAATGGCTCTACCTCCTAGGGTAAACACATATCCTGAGGTAGAGTTTCTGGAATCCCTATCTGACATGAAATCAGAATCTGTGTACCCAATGGGTACAAGACTGTCTGCTTGGTAAACTAACATATAGTCTCGAGTCCTTTTCAGGTACTTGAGAATATTTTTCACCGCAGTCCAATGTTTTTGCCCTGGATTAGACTGATATCTACTAACCATGCCAACAGCAAAGCAGATGTCCGGTCTAGTAGATAGCATAGCATAGCATACATTAGGCTTCCTACTGCCGAGGCATAAGGAACTGTCGTCAACTTCTCTATCTCATCAGGTGTCTTAGGACACTGATCCTTAGATAGAGTAATTCCGTGTCTGAAGGGAAGGAATCCCTTCTTGGAATCTTGCATGCTAAACCTTGCAAGAATATTGTCAATATAAGTGCCTTGTGACAAGCCCAACATCCTATTCTTGCGATCTCGCATAAGTTTGATCCCTAGGATATGACCGGCTTCTCTCAAGTCCTTCATATCGAATTGACTGGATAACCATACCCTTACAGAAGATAATACCCCCCACATCATTTCCGATTAGCAAGATATCATCCACATATAGTACTAAGAACACCACCACTCTTCCATCATGTTTCTTGTACACAAGATTCATCCGCACATTGATCAAAACCAAAAGACTTGATTGCTTGACCAAAGCGGATATTCCAAGACCTAGATGCCTGCTTAAGTCCATAAATGGACTTCTTAAGCTTGCACAACATGTGTTCTTGGCCCTTCGCAATGAACCCGTCTGGTTGCATCATATAGATGCACTCGTCAAGATTTCCATTTAGAATGCTGTCTTAACATCAATTTGCCAAATTTCATAATCGAAATGTGCAGCAATGGATAAGAGAATCTGGATAGACTTCAGCATTGCCACCGGCGAAAAAGTTTCCTCATAATCGATTCCTTCTTTTTGAGTGAACCCTTTCGCAACAAGCCTTGCTTTAAAGGTTTCCACCTTACCATCTGCTCCTCTCTTCTTATTATAGACCACTTACATCCAATGGGTTTTATTTCATTGGGTGGTTCTACAAGATCCCAGACTTGATTGGAGTACATGGACTCCATTTTAGACTTCATAGCCTTTTGCCAAAGATCTGTATCTTTATCTTGGAGTGCTTCATTTTAGTTACAGGGGTCGGTACCTTGTTCATCAGGGACCCGGTCATAAGACTCTCCCAAGAACATATACCGGTCAGGTCGAATAATAACCCTCCCACTACGACGAGGCACAACCCATGTCTGTGCATCACTGATATTTTGTTGTAAAGATTCTGAACCTAATACACCATTATCTACACGTTGTACTGGTTCGGGAACCTGCGTGTTAATGGTTGGTTCGGGATCTACACGAGTTTCGATAATCCTCCCACTACGACGTGGTAATGGAATATCGATAACTCTTTCTTGTGGTGTTTCTTCTCGTACCGTTGGTATCGAAGAAGTATGTCTCGGTGTCTTTCCTCTCATTTCCTCTAGAATAATACGGCTTCTGGGCTTGTGGTCCATAACATAATCCCCTTCTAAGAATATGGCATTGGTGCTAACAATAACCTTCTGATCCTTAGGACTATAAAACAGACCACTTTTAGTTCCTCTTGGATACCCAACAAAGAAACATACATCTGTTCTTGATTCCAACTTTTCTACGTTCCCTTTCAGCCCATGTGCTGGACTACCCCAGATCCGAACATGCCGCAGACTAGGCTTTCGCCCAGTCCACAATTCCGTAGGAATAGTAGGTACTGACTTAGAAGCTACCAAGTTTAGAATGTATGCGACTGTCTCTAACGCATGTCCCCAAAAGGAAATTGGTAAATTCGAATAACTCATCATAGATCTTACCATGTCCATAAGAGTCCTGTTCCTTCTTTCTGCCACACCGTTCTGCTGAGGCATACGGGGTGCAGACAATTGGGATGTAATCCCTTGCTCCAATAAGTATTCCCTAAACTCTCCCAAGAGGTACTCTCCACCACGATCAGATCGTAGTGTCTTGATGCATTTGCCTAGACGCTTCTCCGTTTCAGCCTTGAAGTCTTTGAATTTCTCAAAGCATTCAGACTTACGCCGCATCAAATAAATGTACCCATACCTTGAGTAATCATCGATGAAAGTGACAAAGTACTCAAATCCCCCTCTTGCTTGGACAGTCATAGGACCACACAAATCAGAGTGAACCAGTTCCAACGGCTCTTTTGCTCTATAGCCCTTGGCCGAGAATGGCCTCTTGGTCATTTTACCTTCCAAGCAGGATTCACAAACTGGAAGTGCCTCCACTTCCAATGAGCCTAATGGCCCATTTTGAACCAGTCTTTGAATCCTTTTCAAATTAATATGACCAAGGCGTAAGTGCCAAAGATGCGTTTGGTTCATCCTCGAAGGTTCTTTTCTCTTAAATGGCAAACTATTTGTGTTATTCAATTCATGAAGTTGCAGTATAGGAGAGATAGGATTTATAATATAAAGATCATCCACCAATTGACCAGAACAAATAAAACGTTTATTTTCTTTAATAACTACTACTTTATTAAAATGAACTGAATATCCATTCTTTACTAAACTAGAAACTGAAACTAAATTCCTTCTAATAGAAGGTACATAAAAGCAATTTCTTAATATTAAATTCCTATCTCTACCAAAACTAAGATGTAGATCTCCTACTGCAACTACTGCTACTCTCGTAGCATTTCCTATATATAGATAAATCTCTCCATCAGTGAGCTGCCTGGTTCCCTGGAACCCCTGCAAAGAATTGCATACATGATCAGTGGCTCCCGTATCTACACACCAGGTACTGGTAGATCGGACCACTAAACACGATTCAACAACTAGTAAATGAGATTTACCTTGATTGTTCTGTCTGGCGAGATAAACTAGACATTGCTTCTTCCAGTGTCCTGGCTGCTTGCAAACAAAACATTTGCCTTTAGGCTTTCCCGGTTGTCCTCGTGGCCTTTGGATTGGCGGAGGACCCGCGGCCTTCTTTTGAGCCTTTTTCATTTTCTTCTTGCCTTTCGGCTTTGAAGTAGAACCTTTCTCAAATACAAGAGCACTCCCTGACTTTCTGTTGAGACCCCCAGCTGCCTGAAGTTCTTTAAGCAGCTCCGCCAAGGTATATTTAAATTTATTCATGTTGTAATTGAGGCGGAATTGCTTAAAAGACTCTGGCAGTGACTGGAGTACGATATCGACCTGGGTTTCCCCGTCAATTTCAGCTCCAAGGATCTCTAGTTCATTAAGAAGAGATATCATCTTAAGAACATGATCCCTTACAGGCGTCCCCTCAGCCATGGTTGTGTTCATCAAGTCTTTCATAGCAACATGCCTAGCAGCACGACTTTGATCCCCGAACATCTCTCGGAGGCTCTCCGTCATGTCATAGGCACTGATCATTGACTGATGATGATGTTGCAGAGCATTTGACATGGATGCCAAAATGTAACACCGCGCCATCTCATCAGCCTTGACCCATTTCTTGTGAGCCTGGGTTTCCTCAGCGGTTGCCCCCTCACCAGGTTGCTCAAGACATTCTTGAGTAAGCACAAACTTGTACTCTTCAGCAGTTAACACAATATCCAAATTCCTTTTCCAGTCTATATAGTTTGGTCCAGTAAGTTTGTTTTCTTTAAGTATAACAGCAAGTGGATTGAAAGTACCCATTTGAAAGCTTGAGAATCTCATAACATAAATAATTACGTTTGGGCAAAATTTACTATGGATTCGAGTTGAAAATATTGGTTCCCTCTACCATATTTGAAAGGAATCCGCCAGCAACCTGATACACCGCGAATAGTATGACTCGATGGGAAGCCATATACTATCCATCATTTGTTCAGATAGACAATTGCCTTTTAATTTTACTATCCAGGCAATGTACTTTGCCTAATAAAATTAAACTGCTGACTTGCTTTGGTCCTATAAATAATAACAGTGACTCAGATGGAGAGGATATTATTATTTATAGCTAAGTGTATACCATCACTTAATTCTAGGTCAAGAATTCTGTGAGGAACACCTCTGATGGAGAGGTGACCCACGCCAACAATCACCCAAAACATTCTTTTAAAGAAGTTTGTACTGATGATTCCATGATCAACTACATCCGATGGGGAGGATGACACTAGAGCCATCACATAAAATTAGTCATATCATCTACAAACCAGTGATGGAGACCATGGGATTTATACTTGATAAATTCCCTCTCCCACTTAGAATTTTTAAAAAAAAATTGAGGGTTATAATTTTTTAGAAAAACTTTTAATTTAATTAATAAAAAATAATGGAATACTTGACAAGGATTAATTCATCCTTACTTGTGAAACCCACATGTGTAGATAATAAAATTATTCTATTCTCATGATTTTAGAAAATAAGTACTTATGTTTTCAAATTATGGAATTAGTTTTATTTCTAAATACACATGTAGTTGTCCATCATTTTAAATTAATATAAATTAAACATGCAGCTAGACATCTGAAATTGGTCTAGGAACAATTATCCATGTTGTCCTATTCATTAAACATGAAACAATAATAATCATTCAATCACACATAAATAAGGAAACCACAATAAAATAGGAATCCCACTATTATGGTCAAGCTGCAACTCTTGTGAAGAAATCTTCATGGAACCCGATTAGCTCTATGTCGCAACTACGCTAGTTGCCTTCCAGAATTGTTTTCTGAAATAGCCTCCAGAAATTGCCTCTAGATTGCTTTCTGAAACTGCTTGTAAACTATCTTCACGAACTGTCTTCACGGATTTACTTGAGATATATTACACAAACCCTATGCCTCCATAAAGGAGTTCACATGCTATTTCTTTGCAGTAAATTAACCACACATCAATCAAGCGTGGGATCCAATACACACAAATCCTATGCCTCCATAAAGGAGTTCACATGCTATTTCTTTGCAGTAAATTAACCACACATCAATCAAGCGTGGGATCCAATACACACAAATCCTATGCCTCCATAAAGGAGTTCACATGCTATATTAAAACAGCAAAATTAACCACGGATAAAACCATCGTGGGATCCAATCACACAAAATCAGTGACCATAATAGTGGAATAAGAACGCTGCAAAACAAGGGTTAGCACAGCTCTACGTTCTATCCATCCATCAAAACACGCATAAGATCTGTTTTATTGGACAACATGGTTACGTCCAACCCATACGCAGAATCAACGTTGCTCTGATACCATTGTTAGGAAACTGCGTTCCCAGAATCCGTTGACAGTGGGTATAAGTTGGTACTGCAAAAAAATTTCATGAAATCTATAATAACCCTACAAGGGCGGAACTAGGGTTACCTTGAACTGCAAAATTGGATTGCTGTAGTAGACGAATCGAGAACACGGGCTCGATAATAGCTCACGATCTTCTACCGTATTCCTTTGCTGCCAGAATATCGAACTGAGTGTGGGCTCTTTCAAAATCCTTTTAGTTTTCTGCTCTTCCCTCTTTACGTTCTATTTTCTATTCCCAGTTATAACACTCTCTTTGATTGCTGTGACGATTCAATCCTGATCACATTGATCCGACAAAGATGTGTTCGTCAGGAGGATCAAACGATCTCCGATTTACTTGAATTTTTAACAGCAGCTCCGTCTCGACGTCAGGAACGTTGTGTAAAAACTTCAGCAACTTTCGATCAGTATCGAGCAGTCCGAAGCTCTTTTAGTGAGCGTTGTTCGACGCTAGCGATCTACACTCCTATGTCTCTTGAATGCTCACAGAGACTAGGGTTTGGTGGAAACCCTTCTAGAAGAAAGCTAGGAGGTCAAGGGAAGCTTAGAATATGAAATCATGCAACCTGAGAGAAGAGCCAAGGCAGCATATATATAGGCTACGATAGGGACCATAAGAAGTCAATAAGGAATAGGCTTCCTTATGGAATTAGGAAACCCTAATTCGAACTGAATCAGATTCCTATTTCCATAAATTATAATTCATACCACTAAATGATTATAATTGCACTCCTACCCTTATCTCAAAAATATATTTTGAGCTCTATGTTATTAAATGCTTATTATCTCCCCATGTTAAGATTACAGATATCCATTAATTAAATATAATTACTGACAATCATATTTAATTAATTTCTTAAAATTCCTTGAGATCCTCTGCTTAACTTATCTGATATGTCGGATACAAAATCCACAACTTATAAGCTTTCTCAAGGGGATATCATCAATCCCAAAATTGAGACATGGATTCCATCATTAATTAATATCCACCACACAATTAATATTGCCACCCAATCCAATGAGATATTGACCCATTTAAGGATCTCACCCTTTTAGGGATCAAAGTATAAATATCAAATGTACGTGTCTATAAATTAAATTAGGATTTAGAGCATAAGCACTCATAATAGCCATGAGGTATTAATTATCTTATAAGTCAGTATAAAGATAATTACCCCAAGTCGGTCCTGTTTAATACATAAAATGTACCAGCATGGTGAGTTGAAACTATACCGTTTCCCGCAGTCAAGACAAACCTACTACAACACCATGCTGCAGTCCTACCGATGGTGTGTCCAATCCCATCTAAGACTGTAAACCAAAATCTTACATTCTATAATATTTGATGACCTGATCTTCCGAGTGTAAGCCGAACTCTACACACCAAACCACCTACTATATAGAATGAGAGACACACATTAAATAAATAATATAATACAAACATTGCCCACACAGATTCTCATAAAAAATGGATTAACTGATTTTATTAAATGAATAATAAATCAACTACATAAAGCATGGCTTTTAGTATATATCCCTAACAAAATCACCCTTCACACTAGGGGCACACTTCGGCCACCCGCCTCGTTTGCCTGAACCTCTTCTAAACTAGGTGCAAACTTTGGTCAACTACCTCGTTTGCCTCACAACCATCTATATCCCAAACTAGGGGCAAACTTCGGCTACCCGCCTCGTTCGCCTCTAGTCACCCAGCATACCCAAGCAAGTACCAAAAGCATACATCTAACCAAAATCATAAATTTTTTCAGAAAGTCAAATGCATCAAATAAGGTTCTCAAAAGTAACCAAGGTTCACCAATAAACAAACTTTGAATATTACATAAGTAGGAATAAATGAAAACATAAAAGTTCTTTCAGAAAGCAATCACAAATATCAAAGACACTTGGAGGAAGAAGCAGAATCAGTTGAGTCTAGTTTTATTTTGTGTCTTCTATTTCTTCAAAGGGCAATAGAAATAGGCTTTTACTCGGCAGGCCCAGCCACTGATAAAAGCAGCAATAGTGACAGCCCTGACTCTGGAACCAAAGACTCTCTCAGTAAATCCCCGGGGGACCTCCTGAACTCGCCCGTACTGCCTAGCCAATTGGTGAGGGTGATAAAAAAAAGTCTCTCTCAGACCCATCAACCACACTCTCGGGTGACCCCCAAGGCTTGTGGTCACAGCATGAAGGCCCCAACGCCCCACAATCCAGTGAATGTCTGCCTCAGAAAGAGCACCCATATGGCTAACCCAATCGGCAAAAGTATAGTAAGGATGAAGCATGGCCCTACGGAAGTAAACTGGAGGCACACTACCTATCCATAACTGAAGGCGCTTATAGAGCCAAGCATGTAACACCAGAGGCGCCCCAAAAAGAAAAAATGTTCCTTAATTGAAAGCTTTATCCAAACCATTTAGGGTTTCAGCTAGAACCATGGCCATGGGGTTCTTACTCAATTTCAGCCTAAGGCACACATGTACCAAGTCGCTAGAAGTGCTCGAGAACAGGAAGTGCAAAGTCATGCATAATATCATAGCGGCCCCGCGGGTAGCATCATATGTGCTGAGATTCCCGAGACTAGCATACCAGGCAATGATGGAAGCAATGTCAAGAACCTTACCATGAATCAGTCGATGGGAGATAGCAGTGGAACAGTTTAGGTATTCAGCCAGGCCTCGCGTATGATTGGGGGTATCTGCAGACGGAAGGATCAAGTCTGAATCCGGATCAAAACCAAGGATAACACAGAACTCCTCGAACAGGGGGCATATCTCCAGGCCGTTAAAATTGAAGACATCCCAATGGGCAATGGCAGCACGCATGAACTCAGTGCTCAAAGCCATCTGGCGTAGAGAGAACAGCTCGGTCAAGCCATAGCTAAAAAGGTTGATCCGTTCCATGCCATCTGTGATGCTCAGCCAAGCTGTAAGCTGAGCAGGATCATAGAATGCCATGTTTTTTTGTCGCGACTTTAGCAAAATTTGAAATTTCGACAGCACCTCCCCGTTTCACGGACTATACCACCTATAAGGCCAACACACTCACTATCATAAAGTTGTTCATCGCAGTAACATCAACAATCACATAATCACAACGCACATATATCGTCACATGACCACTAACCAAAACAAGCACACAACTGTGCCTTCAAACCGGAAACTATTCGACTTAAAAGGTAAAACATCATAATACTCTGTCAAAGGTGATACATCATCCTATACATCATCCTACACATTGTCCATTATTCACAAGTACAACCCAATCAAAAACATAAAATGGAGACAAAACAAAAGTCCCAGCTTAGGAGGCCTCAGTCCTCCTCTTCTTCATCCTCTGTCGGACCACCCGGAGTGTACTTCGGCGATGGCCTCCTCCTGCCACCCCTACACCCTGGCCTGGTTCTCGACGAACCAACACCACCTCCTTGACACAGAACACACAAAATAATAGCAGTCAGTTAAGAAACAACAAAAGTACAAAAAAAATAGAGTCGAGTCAGAAACTTACCAACGATGCCATTTGATTGGTGGTGAACTATCGCATACCGTCCATCTGCCAAGGGTAAAATATAGGGTTAGAACCTCTTAACCTTAAGGAGCACAAAATTAAAGACATATCTGATGGTCCCGCGTGAGGACCAAAGATCGTAAGCTAGCTGCCAAGGCGTGACCCTCCTCAGCATAACTCCAAGGGAAGTTGAGGATGCCTACTAGCTGGATGAGATAACTACACGTGACTCGCGGCACCTCCATGACCTGCGGAGAGTCATCGGCACCCAAAACATTGATGGTCCATTCCTAAGGAGGGATAGGATCAGAAGCTGGGAGAGCCTGTCTCCAATACATCTCACGAAGCTGTAGGCACAAGACAAGTTAGGAAAAGATAAGTCCAAAAACATAAGTAACGAATAGAGACAAAAATGTAAAAGAAACTCACATCTAGGAGTGGAAAATTCAGCATCAGCAAGCGGCCACGATAGGTCTCATATCCTGTCTCAGAGCGAAAGTGATCCCAAGCATCAGTATCGGCCAAAGCTGCCAGAAAAGTAGCACCATAGAGGTCATCAGCATCCATCACAGGAAGGGCATGAGGAACGCGGTACCTCAGACAACCAACCACCTGCCAAGACACCCGCTCACCAAGATACCACTGCCTATGCTCAGTACTCTCCATCAGAAGTTGGCAAGAAGTAAGAGACCTCACCGCTTGTTTCTCCTCTGGGGCAGCATAGGAAACATGCTCCCAAGGTGTCTAATCAACATTACCAACCATCAGCTCGGATAAGAAATTTCTCAGGAGGACAATCCAGTGGACCCCGCTCTTAACCCCAACAACATCCCTTATTCATCTCAAGCCCCGAGGGAACGGAGGCACAGGAGCCATGCCATCATCATCTTTACCTGACTCATCAGCGGGGTTAGGAGCCAACATTTTCAGGTACTCGAAGCTCTAGAGCTGTACAAAAGGTGAAAGTCAGAAAACAAAAACAAGAAAAGACCAAAAGGAAAAGAAAAAGTCACAGAACATACCTCCCAAGCCCGCCAGAACCCTCCAGTGGATTTAATGCCACCACGAGAAACCTCACCCATGTACTTATAAGGATGGGCAGGGCAGCACCGCCCCAGTCCTAAGAAGGAATTTCGTCAATGGTCACCAAGCAAGAAAGGAGTTGCAAGCTCACCCGGTCATTTTGTGTCGCAAAAATTGAACAGTCGAGAACATACAAGAGAAAGATACGTAGTAGCTGCTGGTCAGTCAGAGTGTGTCCCCCCTTCCATAAGCCCGATAAAGCCAGCCGCAAGGGAATCGAGGCCCCTCCAGACTTGGAAGAATAGCCCCAATCAGCATCTTAATAGCTTCAGGATCAATCTCATAAAAATTATCCAGGATTAGGTGCTTCTCGCCAACTCTCAAGCCAGTGATCATGGAAAATTCGAAGGGTTTCATCATCATTTTGCTAAACGGCAGATGGAAAGTATTTGTCGTGTCCCACCATCTCTCCGCAAGAGCATAGAAGTGGGTCAGGTCATTAGTACTCTTTGAAACTAGGCAGACAAAGGCGCCAAACCCGGCATCGTCTACCATTTTCTTGACAGTAGACGAAAGTTGGGAATACCACAGAAAAGCGTGGGCAAGGCTAACGTGGCCCTTCAAGACCACCTCCAGCACCTATACACATCAAAAACAACAAAACAAGCACAAAATCACTATTTATGACCCCAAGTCCAACTTCACAAAAACAACAAACGAGCACTAAATGAACTTCCAACGACCTCTAGGCTCACACTACAGTTCACTAAACTAGCACATCGCACATAAGTAGTCCTAAACTACCGAAAGTTTTACATGCCTGGTTCGCTAGAGCTGTGGTGGAAAGGTGACATTGAGAGTCTCATAAAATCAACTCCGGAGGTTGACTCTTAGCTCTTACTTGCTCCTTAGCCTTCTTAGAGAGCCTTCTCAAGCTAGAAGCCATGGATCTACAAAGAAAATGGAAGTGACAACCAAACTTTCTTCTTGAAAAATAGAGAAAACTAAAACACCAATCAAAATTCCAATCATGGGGAAAGATCACTCACCTGAGCACGCACAAGCTGTGTTTTGACAGATTTGGCTCCAAAAACACCCCAAAATGGCCAAAAATGAGCATTTGGAGCTCACAAACTCAAGATATACAAGCATGGAGTCCGGCCACCCAGTGCTACTGTGATACTGGTCAACTGTCGCCGCGGTAGTGACCTAGTGCCACAGCAGCACTACTCCCCACGGGCCCTGCTTCGCTCTGTTTTGCTCCGTTTCAGCCCATTTTGGCCTTTTTCAGCCCATTTTGGCCTTTTTCAGCCCATTTTTAGCCCCGACTAGCCCTAGTGCCCATTTGAGTCAAGGTTTACAAGGTTTTATCCCCAATAGATCTAACTTATCCCCAGAGGATAGTTACAAAGAAAAAAAATAGCTCCCGTAGGCCCGAACAGGCTTTTTTAGAATAACCGACGTAAAAGTTGATCAACTGCGAGAGATTCAGATCTGAGTCCTGGTTTTCAATTGATAGTCAAGAAAGACTCTAAAAAAAGTCCCCCACTATCCTCAGAGGATAGTTACAGAAAGAATTCAGCTCCTGAACGCCCCAACCGGCTCTTTCAGATTGAGGCCTGGAAGGTTTGATCAATTGTAAGAGATTCAGAGATGGGTCCTGGTCCCTGGTCGAGAAGTATTCAAAGAGAGGTTCTCAGAGAATCCTACACTATCCCCCGAGGATAAAATTAAAAACACATCAGCTCCCAGAGGCCCTAACCAGTTCTCTTGGATTGAGCATTGCAAGATTTGATCAACCGTGAGAGATTCGGTAACGAATCCTGGCTCTCGGTCAAAGAAATTCGATCAACCGTAAGAGATTTAGAGATAGATCTTGGTTCTTGGTCGACAGTCAAGAAAGATTCTCGGAGAGTCCAAAACCACCCCCAGCAGACAAATATAAACAGAAATTGACTCCTGAAGGCTCTAACCAGCTCTTTTGGATTAAACATAGCAGAATCTGATCAACCATGAGAGATTCAGAGATAGATCCTGGTTCTCGGTCAAAAGTCGTGAGGGGTTCTCAGAAAGAATTCCCCAATATCCCCAGCAGAAAATAAATGGAAAACCAGAACCAACTTTTACAGCCCTGCGTCTGTTGATAAGCTTTCTCATCTATCATGTCACCGTGAGCTTCCTCACTTGTCAACTACCGTGAGCTTCCTCACTTGTTGGTTATCATGAGCTTCCTCACTCCGTTTATCTCACTTGTCAGTGGGCCTCCTTACTTACCCCAAACTATCTCAACGAATTGGTCACCGTGAGCTTTTTCATTTATTATGAGCATCCTCACTTCGGTTATCATAAATTCCCCCGGTTACCGATCTTTGTGAGCCCTCTCACCTCTCAACTGTTATCCTCGAGGGCCCTGTGTCTAATCCACTTGCCAGCATATTTCCAAAAATTTAAGAAGTTTGCCCCGAGACCCAGAGTCTTCCAAACCTTGATGTTCTTATCAGAGTCAGCCACCACATCACAATTGTAAACACTAGCACAACACCAGCCCACTCAGAGTGGCACAACTCACAACACCTGCTCATACCAGGATCAGAACACTAGACATGGTAGGACCTAGGACGTAACTCATATCACATCCATGCATGTCATAGCATAGCATCCGTCGGTTCTAACGATGCATTTGCATGTTGTTTTGTCCCTTGTTCTCCTGAACTACGTCCTGGTCTGATTCCCCATGGGATACGTAGGCAACTCACTCAGAGCACGACCAGTACTAACCACAACATCATGTTTTTATCATTACATCCTTTTCAACGCTTTTATCCTAAATATATAGCCTCTAAAAAGACCCGTCTCTTCGAAGCTTTGGCACTCGCTTGCGATATGCGTTGCCTCGCAAGTTATGCCAAAGAGGGGCAAACTGTAGACACCTTATTTTGTCGGCTATCAGATTTAGGAGACCCATATCTTGGTGGTTCACAATGATCGAAAAGACCCAAAAGGACTCTCGGAAGTTAGTTCTATCTCTCAAAATGCTCAGAAAGTGGTATAAATGACCAAAATACCCCTGAAAGACCAAAACACCCCCAAATTTGGACCAAAATTTCTGGAAACATGCTACATCATAAAACTTACTAAAAATAAGTTTTCAAGCAAAATTAGAAGAAATTGTCGGCTCCTAGAGACCCCCAGAAGTCCCGGAAATTCCCAGAAAGTCCCCGTTGACCAGTTTGACCAAGGTTTGACCAAAATCGTCTAAATTCACCAAAAAGTTTCGAGATCATTCTAGATCATGTGGAAAGTACTAAAACGAGTTTTAAAAGGAAATCGGACGATAACGTCAGCCCCTGAGAGCTCCTAGAGGTTCTAACAACTTCCCGGGAATCCCAAGTTTGACCAGATTGACCAAAAATTGACTTCAAAATCGGAGCACCCTTTCATTTTTCAAACAATTTTCATGGATACTAGAGGTCAATATCTTTCCAACGGTATATCACACATAATTCTTGGATTTAAAACGAATTTATTATGAATTTCTGAAGGAGAAAAAGGCGATCAAATTGGCTTTTATAGCGAATACTGCAAAACTTTTCAAAGTGACCTATCTCTGAAATATTTTTAATGTAAATTAGACCCATTACCTTTCCAACGGTACATCACAACCTCAGTTTGGAGTTCATACACATTTTTTGTGAATTTATGACGAAATAGGGCCTTTTCACAAATACCAGAACCTCTGGGGGCCTAAATGGAATTATCTGGACATCAGAGGAGCAGTGCCACCGCGGCACTGGCCCACTGCCACTGCGACACTCTCCTCCAGAATAGTCTATTTTTGTAATTTATTTTGGTGGTCCATTTTGATTAATTAGAAACTAAACGACGTAGTTCCTTCACAGACATTTGGAGCCAATGGGACCACTCTTTTAATCCCAAAACCACCCCCAAATTAGCCTATATAAACCCACCCTTGACTTCTCATTTGGGGGGTGCAAACACAAAGCTTAGAGAAGTTGTAGAGAGAAAGTTGTAGTGATAAGGTTAGAATAGAGAGAAAAGAAGTTTCTTCCTTTGATTTTCAACTTGAAAGTGAGTTCTAAACTTTGTTTTCAACTTCATTACTCCCATTTACTTCACATTCAATGCATTCAACTACAATTTTAGTGAGCATTTAAGAGAGAGGAAGCTACTTCCATGTCCAATGTCACCACATATGATTGAAACACCAAGCTACAAGTCCTATGCATCATTGATCATCAACTATTGATTGTTATTTATATGCTTGTTCATATAAATGTTCATCTCTCCTTACCCCATTTCTTTTTTACTTTTCTTTATTTACTTATTAGTTCATCATCATCTAGATGATGACATGCAGTTTGAGGTGAGTGAATCCTTATGAATAGTAGCTCTTGACCTCAAAAACATGTTTAGTAGATGATGATTTCAACTTCAATACAGTCCTATGTATTCTTGAAGTTGTCTCCAAAAATGAAGATAATGCTCTCCAACAATCTTGGAGGTTTTTGATATGAGTTCAATGTTGATATTTCAAGTGGTCATAATCTCCATTTAAGTGCTGAAAATACACTTGCAAAACCTCTATTTCGAAACCCCTCTTAAACCCCTCATTTTGATTTTAAAGAATAAAACCCTAGTTCTTCCCAAAATCTTCAAAACAATGAACAATCTGAGTTCAAAGATTTCTCTAGGATTCAATACTCAAAGTATTAACATGAGACCACTTGGAAAGCCTTCCTAACTCATTAGAGAACACCCATGATTTTTAGTTTGACTTCAAACAACATGAAAGGGGTCCATTTGGACCCAAACATTCCTTCTAGTTATTCTGCCTTTACTGTCACGACAGCTTGGTTTACTTTAAACTTGTTTTACAGAAAACTTTTCCAAAAGGAGTGGTCCCAACTTATTTTTCCCTTGAATTTAGGTTTCTTAGGGAGCATTCTGTGTAATATGAGCCTCTAGATGTTTTGTTTTCATTTACTAAGATTTTTTAAAATTTTGTCGACACTACAGACTCTGTTTTTTTAGTAACCTCTATTGCTTATATGATTTCTCTCAATCTGTAATAGTTATTGAGGATTGAATTTTTGATTTCTGTTGTATACACAATAATTATGATCTCCATAAAAATTCATGCATTGAAAACATTTCTACCCCTACTTTTCAATTTTCACAAAATCAAGTCACTGTTCTATCCATTATTCACAGCAAGTATACTTTTACTTCCATCCTTTGATTTGATGCTTATATGTACTACAAATTAATCCATATCCTAGGAAGTGGTCCATACCATATTTGTACATATTCCATGATGATTTCCTCCATGCATTCATTCATCTTCTAGACTTCTAAGTCACTTTAGAAAACTCATGTGCACAAACACACTACAACCTTGGCACATTCTAAGGCCATGCATTGCATCCATGCAAGATTTGGGGTTTTTGTGACTCCTAATCTAAGAAGATTGTAAGGAATGAATTTGATCACATGTCCATGCTTCCCTCGATCTAATTTTCCTTTCTCATTCGTCCCGGAGATTGAGAGGTCTTCTTTCATCCATGATTAACATGCATCATTCTAGCTTATTAAGCATATTTTTTTGATCTCTTTGTTTATTTGTTTCAAAAACAATTCATATCCCCTTTAGATTAGGAAAACTTGATTACTTGATATATGATTAGACAATTTTTCCTAAGTTTGTTTTGTGTGATCTTTCACTTTGCATTGTGTGATACTTGGCTTAGATCTTATGAATGATATCTTATCTTTAGATCTTCCATTTTCATGATTCTTACGTGATGTAATATACCTATCATAGTATTAATTGTCGAACCAAACATAGTCAAATATGATTATTTGGATGCTAATTGAGGCCCGTCGAGAGATGGGGCGAGTTGAGAGTGTTTTAGTCGTGACAAAGGCTCCTTCCTCTCTCGTACCAAAACCCCGAGCCAAGTTCTTTGGTTATTAAAGGCCGGTGCCCTTTATCCGTTTGGGTGAGTCAAATTTAGGTTTCTTGGTTCCTTAAAGACCAAGTGGTGACTCTGTATATTTTTTCAACAGACCTACCTTTTCATTTTCTTTGATCCAAATCAATTTCAAACCAAACTGAAAGAGGTGGAAGTTCGCATGTCTACAGCAATATATGCTTTCTTCTTTACACTTTGCTTACGTTAATAGTGCTTAAACATTTTAAATACTTAGTATAAGCAGGGACATGATTTATAGCATTCAAGAGGAGCAAGTTAATTTTTACTTCTTTACGAAATTCTAAGAATTCTTACTTTTACCATATTGTCGTTTCTTTAATCTTTGTGGGTAAGGGCTAGAGGAACGTATTTAGATGTTTCCTCTTCTTCTCTCTCCCCATCTTGACTCTCATTATTCTTAGGGTGAGTATATTCATCTTCTTTAATGTTATCACTCTCAACTACCTCCTCCATATTATTATCTTCAATATTGCCCTACAATTTCACCACTTCTTGAGGTTGTTATCGATTTAACATATTCTTGATTCCCCAAACCAGAATTTTGGGTGCCATTTTGTGGTTTACCTCTAGGATTAGCTTGTGGTTGCGCTAGGAAAATTCCTTTTTGACTATTTTCAAATTGATTACCTATCATTTTCATAGTTGATTGTAATTTTCCCATAGCATTAATCATTTGTTGCATCATTGCATCTCTAGGGTCTTCTTGTGCCTTCTTGTGAGGGGGCGCATAAACATTCGAACTATTTTGATTATTTCCTTGATAGTTCTGTTGTTGTAGGGGTTGATATTGTTGATTATGTTGTTGAGTAGATGGTTGATATTGATTTTGATTTTGATTCTATTGGAAGAATTTATTTTGTAGGGGTAGTGAATTATAACTATTATTTAGGTGCTTGATTTGCCTTGGTTCTCCAATTATTGCAATTGGTTGGTCTCTCCAACTGGGAATATACAACCCGCCATAAGAATTTGTAGGACTTTTATAATCATTCATCGCATTAACATCGACAGACGGTGTTTCTTGATAAACAGGTATATTAGGGCATGTATATGCCTGATGTCCTATCATATTACAATTTCCACAGACCCTTTCTTGATACGTAGCTTTAGATTATTCTATTATTCCTTTTGCTAACTCCTCCACTTGTTTAGCCAATTGTTCATATTTAGTAGATAATTCATCTTCAACCTTAAGTAGGAATATACTCTTTTGTTTAGCCCTATCAAGTTCACTAGGAGGTGCACGCGTTACTTCTCGTGGTTCTCATTGAGGTGAATTCTCAACTAGCCAACCAAAATATGTTTCAACTTCATTCGCTCTTTTATGCATGAATTGTCATTGACACATTGTTTGAACTAACTTTTTAGATTCTGGGGTTAATCCTTTGAAAAAGATACTCATGAAACACCATCTTTCGTAACCATGGTGTGGGCAAGATAAAAGTAAATCTTTGAACCGTTCCCAAAATTTAGCAAAAGTTTCATTATCATTTTGAGTTAAATGCTTGATTTGTCGCATGAGATCATTAGGTAAATGCTTTGGAAAGATTTTTTTCAAAAATTCCTCATGCATAGCAGCCCATGTATGAATTGAGCCAGGTCTAAGAGTTAGTAGCCAAGCTTTTTCTTTATCTTTTAATGAAAATGGGAATAGTTTTAATCTAACTAATTCTTGTGGACACGTCTGGTCTGCAAATGGATTCAAAGTCTTTTAAGTGCACGTAAGCTCGCTCAGTCTCCATCCTATGGAAAGTAGGTCAGAGCTGTATCATGGCATTCTAAAGTGAAAAGTACCATGATGTGATGGGATAGGTATGCATGAAGGGATCGTGCTCCTATTAAGGGCTAACAACTCTTGCAATGGACATGTATTATCATCTATCCTCTCCCTGGGATTGAAGTTATGTTGACTTTTAGTGTCATCATTTAGGCCTAGATTATTCTTCCCATTATTATCATTGTTTCCGTTAAGGCCATTAAGGTTAGATGGTAGAAAGCCAGCCATTGGGTCAGAATGTTGAGCTGTAACTATTGGATTAATAGAAGAATTAGAGGAATCGTCAAAAAATTTTGTTTATTGAAATAAGCCTTCGTTGGAATTATATGACATGAAACACTACGAAGTAAATGAGTGATAATATGCAATACAAATAAAAGGAGAAAATAAAAATAAATTAACAAACTAGATAAAATTAAGCAAATTGCCTCTCCACCGGCAAAGGCGCCAAAAACTTGACACGAATAAAATATTGTGCGCTTTTGTGTGCAACACCCAAGTGTAGGTGATCGTGCAAGTAATATATTTTCTAGTAAGCCTAGACCGAACACAAGGGAGAGATCTAATTTAAATTGATTAACTTTACCTAATTGATTAATATATATATATATAAAAGATGATTTCTTTTGGAACTTGTTTAAACTACTTCGCGTAAAACAAAACGTTTAACTACTAAAAACTTTTAAGAATATTGAATTGCTAGAATTGTATTAAACTAGTGATTCCTACCAATTAAATGAAATTGCTAATTGATTAAAACTTTAATTTAAGTTTTACGATGATTTAACTAAGCAAATTAACTAATAATTATGAATTAATTAAAACAACAAATTTAAATTAGAGACTACTAAATATGATAAAAGCGTTAAAAAATCACAAATCCGCGGTAAACTTCTTAACTCCCATGCTTACAAAAAGATGGGGCATTCCCGATCATCCAAAGTCATGCCTCTAAAGTATAGGTTTCATTAAAAAAGTAAATTACCCTTTAGCCGGCACCAAGATATAGAAGTATTTCAATTAATCCCCTTTTTATGAAGTACATGCAGATTACTTATGAGCATGATTCATGGCCAAAACTAATCTACGGTGCTTAAAAATAAATTAACTAAGCTAAAAACCATAAAGCAAGTTCACAAATTAGTGAAAATCCAAGTTGAAAGTCATTAACGTTATGTTCGTTAACATTGTTCATATTAGAGAACATAAAATCCTATGAATCTATACTTAAACGTTCATAAAAACTTCGGGTTTAGGGCTTCCTGTTAAAATATGCATGGAAATCAAGTTGTTTACCGTGTCATTGTTGTTCCCTAACTATGGATTTAACCTAACATAGTAAAATTGAATCTAACAATTATATTAATGGAAAACATGACGAAAACAATAATAAAAACAATCTAGAATATGAAATCTAAGTAGAAACTAAGAAAAACCTATATTGAATAAGTAATAAGAACTTGTATTGAGAAATCTCCAAACTAGGGCTTGAAATCCTTACAAAATTGCTTGAATGAAAACTAGGGTTTTAGTAACCGTAGGATCTCCTAAAGCTGCTCTCTAGTAGTACATTATGTAAACTATATCTATTATACACGAAGTTATTCTATATTTATAGGTTAAGTGGTTAAAATCCAAAAATCTCTAATTCCCGCAAATCTGCAGAAGCAGGACCGATCCTGGTCATGACAGGTCATGGGTATGTTTCGAGACTGGTCCAAGTCGTGACCAGTCCTACCTATGTTTTGTGACCGGTCCTGATTTTCTTTCAGGATCTTCTTACTTTTATTCTGCTAATCAACTTTCTCTTCTGCACCATTATCCACTTCATTTTCCTTATGCCTTTTTATTCTGCAAAACAACATACTTATGCAAATATTAGCAGTATTGCCTTAATTACGCACTTGTATTAAAAGCAAGCATAAACACTTAAAGTTAGGGATGAAAACATCTATAATTCATTTTATTAGCACTTCTGGATATGCAATATCCATCCCTTGTAATTAGACTGGCCTTTACACATCCGAGTTGCGCGGGGCTCTAGTTTGAGTCAGCTAAGTATGTCTAGGACTGTTCTGCTGGTGAAGTGAGAGCCCGAGCTTACCTGACCTATGGGTCAGGTTCGTCACTCGGCGTCATGGCTTGGTAAGGCTCTGTGGGGACTAGTTGGCTTCCTAGTGTGTCCAGGGCACCTCAGAAATGTGAGACTCTTAGGTAATGGACCTCAGTCTAGTCGGGTCATCAGCCCTTAATTAGATCATTTTGGGTGTATCAGTTGCCCCCCATTTCCAAGGTTGGCTTAATTCTTTATCAAGTCAAGTTGGGAAATCTATAGATGCCATATATTTATATTTTTGTTGTCTGTGCAATTTGATTTCCACACGGATTAATGCACTGGAAGATCTCTCTAGTGACAGAGTGGCGGGGTCGAGGATCATTCTGTTGGGATTATGTCCTCAAACCAGTTAGTAATTATAATCAAACATCTTTTGATTCTTATATTTATGAACATCTTTATATATTTTGAAATGTGTTATTCACGAGTTCAATGTTTTGCGTATTTATCCATAAACAATGCTGTCAGATTCATTTGTGTTAATTAGAGTAATACATGGGAGATATGAATTATCTTCGACAGTTGTTTCAAATTGTCACGGTCAATGATATTAATGGGTAGCTTATCAGGTCTAGACTATAACACATTATCTTATATGTGATAGAGTGAAGTATCTCATTCATTAGAGTAGTGACTCTTAGTTAATGTGTTAGTGCATTAAATGCATTGGCGGACATTGAGCTTAACCTATTTAACGATTAACTGCCATAGGTTAATAGGTTCTCAAACTTGTATATTACATATGTTCTTAATCCTGAGATGACTGTGAACACAAGCTGTTGTCTCGGTAACTTTGACTTATCAATCAGTGAGATTTTCATAGATCAATACCTGGATATCTTGGTTAGTTAAGTGAACAGTATTGTGATCACTAGTTGTCATGAAAGAATCTACCATCTTCTAAAGAGTAAACATTCCCTTGAGAATGTCAGTAGGTTAATTACTGAGAACTGCAGTCTTGTCAACAAGTCGTTGTTGACATGTTCAGTAATTTATGAGAAGTGACTGGGGCTCAAGGAAAATAAGAAGTAATTAACTCCCAGTTGATAGTATAGTTGATACACTAATCCTAGAGATAATCACGAATACGTTGGTAGAGGAACATCACTGTGTTATTATACAAGTCTAGGTTTTTATCTTCGGGTAATTTTATCTATTAAATCTGGAGTTCAATTATTATCATATAGTAGAATTTATAGTAATTAATTAAAATTATTTCCTTAGCTTAAGAGTTAAGTTAGATGAAAATTAATTTTAATTTAGCCGAGTTAGTAGATCGTAGAAGTCCCATCTCTAGCTTAAAGGTTGTTTGGACGCAGGGATAAGATTACGAGGGTAGAGATAGAGTTGTAGCAAACTCTATATATATGAGGGCATGAGAGGGACCGGCCACTTGATGGCTTTGGGAGCACTAGCCAAATCTCTATCATCTCTATGGTCTCTTACCCTATTAGGGTTGCCCACACAAACCCTAGCCTCCTAGCATGCACCAATAAGTCATAGAGGTGAAGATTGCTAGGATTGAAGGACACGAAGAGTTCTCGTTTTAAGATTCAGATAATCTTCAAAAGGTGAAGTTCTTCTTTTACTTCTCTCTCAATCATACGTAATTGAATAAGTTTCAATATCCATTTTAAAATAGTTTTAAACCTAAACCTATTTTTCACTGCATTTGAAAATCGTTTCCAACAATTGGTATTAAAGCCAGGTTATTCCTTGTGTATGATTGTTTTATGGATTTCAAAAGTGATTTATCAACATGATTATGAACCTTGGGGGTTTCGGCCATTAGGATTTTGAACCCTATGAGTTTCAGCCGTCATTACTCCCATCACATGCATGTTTAGATGTATGGTAATTTAATCCCATATCTTTTTGTTTCCAACAATGAATATTTGATCTCAAAATATTTTTTTTAACTCATTATTTGTGCTTCTAATCTTCCAAGTCTAAACCCACTAGAGTTTCAGCTATGGTGGTCTTTAGCTTGCAAAAGTTGCAAGTATGGTGATAAAATCCATAAGGGTTTTGATCGCAAAGGAGGAACCATCTCACAAGGGCTGCGCATGGTGGTATACAGACTGCCTGGTACGCGTAGCTGCGTGTGGTGGTTCTCGGCATGGTGGTCTGGGTAGAGTCGTGGAGGTGGCTGCGCATAGGCTGCGGACTGCCTGTGCGCTGCTGTATCTGCTGACCATGACCGGTCATGGAACACAAGCAGGACCGGTCACGAAACATGGGTATGACCGGTCCCATAAAACCAGCATGACTGGTCATGCTCTGCATGTTTGAAATATATAAGATCATTTGTTATTTTTTTAAACATGCATATATACATATGTATTTTTTATCTTAGGTTATTTTAACTTAGACCCTAAAAAAAATTATACGTATGTAAATCTTCTTTGGATATTTTAAAAGGGATCATTTTTGTTCAAAGAAAGTTTGAATAATTTTAAATTCTTGCCTTATTTTTTTAAGGAAGTTTTTTATATGGAAGGAAAGGGGATTAACTTTGATTTTATTACTTTAAAAGCAAGTACATTAGCATGTACACATAATCATGTTTATTAGTCCAAATTGGATTTGGATTATTTTTGGAAATCCATAAATTAATGTGTTAGTCTTTAATTGTGAATGTGATTCAAATATACGGATGCAATATATGTATATTGTTAATGCATGTGCTAACCTTTTTCTTGCAGCTCATAAAAACCCTAATCTCTTATAACAACATTTTTTATTATTATTGATAATGCAATTTTTGGTGAAGAGATATTCGTGTGAGCATATCAGAGAGAGAGAGAGAGTGAGTGTAGACACCCCGATTTTGACCAACCGTAGGATTTAGGGGAGTGTTACCTCCAAGTCCGATGATGACAATGTCCGACTAACTTAAGGTTTCCAAGGTGATTCAAGCTCTTTGCAAGGCTCTTCAATTCCAAACGAAAGAAAGAAAGAAAAAGGAAAGAAAATGGCACACAACAAGGCCTGTGACAGTCACGCGATGCTGCTGCGACACTCTAGGACTGTCGGACCAGCATTCAGTGGTTGCCGCATGGCAACCACTGATAGCCGCAGACAACCTTTCAAATGCCGCAAAAATAGAAGCAGTTTTGGAAGAAAAAAGAAGAAATAAAAAATAAGGTAAAAATAAGATCCACAAAAGACAGCAGTTCGCGAGTTATCTGCGGCACTCTCGGAATGCCGTTGCGGCAGTCAGTGAGTGTCGTTCCGACAGTTGGTGAATGCCAGAACTGTGGATAACTCCACCGAGTATCGCATTTTTCTAACAGCCTTTTTTGAAATAGTATGCTTTGTACCATCAAAAGTACATATGGAATTAGGGTCTTTACCTTAAAATTACTAAAATACCCCTCAGAAATTGGTCTATATAAAGAGGTGAATATCCACCATTACAAGGGGATCTCGATCTTATTCTTGAACAACTTTCTTGAGATAATTAGGAGAGAATCTTAGAGAGGATCAACAAAATTAAAAAGTAAATCATTGCAAGAGTTAGAAGAAGAGCTTGAAGAACCTTTGGAAGACCATCAAAACACAAAGAAGTTGAGGATAATTGGAGGTAACCTCTAATCTAATTAATTCATAGTTTAAGTTCAATCACAATACATAGAACTCCTTAGGATCTTTTACACATTTTCAAAAGGTATCTTCCCACCTTATTGCATCACACACCACTAATATTGTGATTGATCTTTCATTTTGTTTCTTTTTATTGATTTGGATCTAAATAGCTTTGGGTTTAAGATCAAATAAGTTCTAAAGTAAAGTTTAACTTAGAAAATCTTTTGAGTTTTGATTTCATCTCCTTTTGTTATAATCTTTTCTTGGGATTCATGAGGTCTTCAATATCTCATTTGATTCCCTTGAGTTTGATCCCTTAGTTCTCTATAAACTTATGATTTACATGGGGATTAAGGTTGATCATGGTTATATTCATACATGATTAGTGGATCCAAGCCTTGATTCATGATTTGGGTTCTCTAGTTTGAAGTCTCGTGGAATTCTCTTAATATTTCATTGTGATTCACATGGATTGTTCATAATTAGTCTCCAAGGATCATTAACTTAAGAGGAGAGCTGAATAAAGTAAGTCTATTTTCCTCAAAGATCATCAACTTGAGAGGGGAATTAAGACTTAAGAAGAGGCAACTCTAATGGCTTAGATATAAACAATGGTGTAGTGAGTTCAATAACCAGCAATGATCAAGAATTTTTAATTAAATCATGGTTCATTAGAATTGAATGTGACCAACCAGAATGTGTTCATAACTCATAGATTTACCACTGTAATTTTTGTTTTGATGAGATTTCATAGTTAGCATGGTTTGATCATTTGCCACTCAACTATTTTCTATCCAAAATTTCAGAACAGTACCACTTTTTTAAAATGAATAGATTAGAACCTTAATCAAGCACTTTTGATTTAAAAAAATTTCTATGAAATTTAATATGTTAACAAGATCTCCTAAAAAGATTGGAGTCATTCTAATTCGTTTACTATTTTTAGATAATCACACAAAATCTCTGGACAGAGAGTTGTTAAATTCTGAGTGTTGTCTGGTTTTTGCCCAATTCCCAGAGATAGAACAGTTTTATTTTTTATTTTCTTTTTGGGTTAGAAACTAGACTCACAAAGGCACATCATATCCAAAAATCATTCTAATCAAACCATTGAAAGTATGTTGTTTCTATTTTTGAAAGTCTGGCCTGCTCTCTATGAATTTTGAAACTTTGTCATAGTTTTGATAAACTTTACAAATGATGATCCAAATTCCTTTTATATGATCTAAAGCTTGAAATATATTCTAATTATAATCAATTGAACTTAGTTCCAAAGGCTAAATGATCCAAATCAATGAATGATTCTCAGCTTGTTCATGTCATATCCATTCTCATGGTTTCATAATCGTCACATCTAGTAGTAATCCTTGTATCGTAGGATATAAGCTTGGAAATGATACAAATAAGTAGTTGTGGGTTGAAATTAGTTATGAATTCTATTCAACCATGTCGAGGACATGCCATTTCTATATGGACATTACATTGGCTCCCCGTTGAGAGTTGTATATCTATAGGAATGTTGTGACTTCGATGGTTGGGAAAAATTCATGATTTTTGACAATCTTCTCTATCTTTGTTAAATTTTATGAGAGAATTTAGAATTATTGTATTCAAAGCATGTGGACTAACCTTTGTTTTATAGCGCTATCAAGGTATGGCTTCTTGAATCACCCTTTATTTGATTTTTTTTTCGACTTCATGCGCGACACCGTAGATTAGGGTTTGCCTTATGTGTATATATGGATTAGAGACTTGTTTTTTTAGGTTTTCTATTATTTGCATCATTTCACTTTTCTATATTGCAGCTGGAACCCGGGTATGTTTCCTTGTTCTCCATTGCACATCATTTTGCTTGCAATTTGAACTATGTGGTTTTGTATGCCGTTTTATCGTTAGCAATCTTACACCCTTTCCAACATGCTTTTGTAATGTATATTTATATCTATGTATTAGTTGAGGGCATGCTTAGATTATTAATTCGATTAAAAAGATGTTGATTAGAGGCCTATCACGAGATAGAATGAGAGGGGTTGTTTTAGTCTGCCGGGCTCCTTCCCCTCTCATTCCATAATCCCCGGACCTAGAAATCTCTGGTTTCTAAAAAGATCAATTTGTTTTTAAATGGTTTCTTAATTTTTAAAAATTAGGAGACGACTCGTATTTAAATTTGAATTTGAATTTGAAAAGTTTTAAAAGGCTATGGTTAAACTGCGATATCGACAATCTGGCGACTGACACGACTAAAAAGTTGTGCGCTCTTGTGCAACACCCAAGTGTAGGTGATTGTGCAAGTAGTAATCTGGTTAAGACCAGGTCGATCTCACAGGGAAGGTGTTAAACTGAATACTTAGATTCAACTCTAAAAGGAAAATAAAAATCAATAAATGAAGAATTGTAGAACACGAAGTTACACAAAGTGACTACTAAATCTTAAACAACTAAATTAAATTAAACTAATGATAAACTAATTAACTAAAACGATGTTTTAAAATGTGTTTTTCTTAATATAAGGGAATGTTGGGATTACACGAATCCACCGCGACTTAGCCATCTACCATGCAATTATATTGAAGCTCAATGGAGCACATTTTCTACAGTATTTAGTATTTCTCTTAGAATAAAGAATCCATAGCCCTTTCATGACCGGAACTATATCATCATAGTTAATTTGAAACACATGAAAGCGGTTTAAAACAATAGTTAAGACTCGCACCTATAATGGTGTTAGCATTGAAGGTGGTTTGCAAAAGATATTGAAGAAAAAATGCCTTATGGCCTGAAGTTCAGAGACTGTTCTGACAAACTGAGCATTTGGGGACAGCTTGATAACACATCTCTAAAGCAGAAAGTCTAGGAATACTGTATAGAATGTTCTCAAGAATCAAAGGGTTCGATCGATTACAGCGCTTTCAATCAATTGAATATCTTCATCTCTCAATCGATCGAAATGTCTTCGATTGATTAACAGTGTCTCTGGTCCGATCGATTGAACTAACTTCGATCGATCGAACATAGGAATTATTCTGCTGCATGGCAGAGGCTTGAGATCACGGTTTCATCGTGATCTCCCAACCTGGGGACTACTCAGACATGGTCTGGAGTGCCTTGGATTCATTTTTAACGTAAGGGTTCGTTAAAGTCTTGTTTGGTTGTGATTTTAACATTAAAAAAAACTATGAAAACTAATAGTGATTTAAAGATACTACTATGATACTACCAATACTAAAAGATTAAACTACGATATTAAGCAACAAGAATGTGAATGGACTACGATAACAAAACCTGGAATAGAAGAACTTGTATTAAACTAAAGAAAAAGCAATCCAAAGCAATATCCAAGCTTCGAAACCTACAAAAACATGTAAACTCTCTATCTCTCTCTCTAAAACTGCTAAAAAGTGAAGTGGATGTCCTCTGGGACGTCAAAATAATATGTATTTATACATAAGCCTAGAGCTAGGGTTAAAAACTGTGTTTCTGCTGCGTGCGCGTAATTTCGGATAAAAGCCATGTTCGATCGATCGAACATCACTCGATCGATCGAATTCTGGAATCTTCGATCGCTTGAACATACTGGGATCGATCGAACCTTCGATCGATCGAATGTTCTTCAATCGATCGAGGTTCACTTTTCATCTTTGAGTTGTCTTCATTAAAACCAAGCACTTCCTTTTATCTTGCTCATTCAGTTCTTCACACAGCAACAGTAATTTACACAAATAACCACTAAAACAATACCACTTATCATAGATTAATCATATTGCGTAAAAACTGGTATTACAATTCAAATTACAGATATACAAGGGAATTGTAGACTAAATCAGCGTGGTTTCTTCTTTTAGCGCGGTTATATTTTACAAATACCCCCGCTTATCACAACCCCCAACTAGCTATTTGCTAGTCACTAGCAATAAAGCAAAAATAAAACAAACTAAACTAATACTACAATGACTGAACAAAATAAAATAAAGCAATTAATCTAAAATAGAAAGGGAAAACTACCTAATTCACTTTTGCAGGAATCGCAGTTGCATTTAGTGAGTGCAACAAGCCGTTAAACCACTAGGTTCCCCCTAGTGGGCGAGTGTTGTCTCGTGAGGGTTTACAATGAATGTACCCACAAAATTCTCTGATTTTAAGCTCAAAAAGATATAGAATAACTTGTAAACACTCCCTCCCATCCAACTGTAAACTTAGCTCCACAAAACATATCATCCTCATTCCAACCATGAAAGAAATACACATGCTCCTCATATTACCAAGATAAAAATAACATATGCATCACATCCATGTATCTGTGTGTGTGTGAAGTTAACAGTTATACATCAAACTTTATCTAGAGTTGTTTCGACTATCATTCTAACAGAACTTGTAGTTTCAACTCAATTCTCACATGGTTTTACACTCAAACATGAACATCTCACAGAAACTTGGTTAATAATGATCCCACATGGTGTGAAAACTTTGATAAAAAATGAAATTTTAATTACTAACGCTTTCACACCTGACTCAATAAAGGACAAACATTTGGAGTGTATAGTCTCAAAAGGAGGGATACTACTTACCAGAGGAGCGAAATACCGTGGATAACTCAATTTACACGTTCGTGTTTAAACTAAGTTGTTAAAAATCATTAAGACTTTGACTTTTCGGGTTTTTGTATATTAGGACAGAAATGAGAGGGGTAAGAAATTGCACATCTTTAGCATATGATCGAGTTTAGTAATTTACTTCACTCTATTCTAACCATCCTCTATTCTTATATATGTTTCTTTTAACATGGACACCTTCGCCTTTCCTTTTCTCTTTTCTGCAGTCTCTCCCACATTCTCTCCCTCCTTGTCACACACTTCAACAATTTAATCACAATAGATGTGCAATGGGGTTCATTGAAGTCAAAGCGTAAGATTAGGGATTTAGATTTTCATAATAGACTTGGCAGTATTTACTAGGTGTGGGGTTGAGAACAACGCATATTCCAGAGTGTTGATACAGGTATATGGAAAGGTAAAGAGTGAATAACGATGGCTTAAATCATTTTCTCAACTTCTTAGTTTTAACACTTCAATGTTCATTGAGTTTAGTTGGTAAATCCTGAACGTTCTCCTCTAATACGCAGCCAAAATGAAGAATCAGAGACTATTCAACGAATTTTAATATGCTTATTCAAGAAAAACCAATTCAAATTTAATGTGATAATTCCCTCAGAATTGAAGATTGGATTCAAAAGCTCACTAAGGTTGACTAGTTTCCACTACTTATTCCTTACAGCACAAAAGTCATATTAACTCTTATTTTAGGTTTTCTGCATAGCTATTAACATGTGCATATGGATTTTGGATACACAAATGGTCAACATATGCATTTATCCCAGTGAAACTAGAAGAACGCGTGAACTTAACCCATGAACTGATGAAAATAAAATGGTTGTGTCATTGTTTGATAACAGCTAAATAGAAGTGAATATTCAAAGTTATTCTACCAATTCAATTCAACAATTCCTTAATAATTTGAAATTAAAATTATTTTTTAAACAAAACCTGTGTATGTACTATTGAAGCCGTGGATGCACTAATCGAGATTGTATGAAACGTGCAATATAGTGATCCAGATTGCTAAATATAAACATGTGCAGGTGATTATCTATATCCCACCCCCAACTTGAAAATTACAATGTCCTCATTTGGGATTTTCAAATATAGATAGAGAGATATCACCTGATAAAGTATCGCAATAACTGCAAGCATAACAATCTGTAACGAAGGCATACAAACTCCAAGCAGCAAAGATCAAATAACAATTTAAAACATAGAGCAAGACATCCATGCATAAAACAGAACTAATCATTGAAATGATAAAACTATGAATATAACAGAACAGTTATACGACAGTCCATAAAAACTAGAGTTGACAATAACCAAACCAACCAAAAAATCTAAAATATCCACGATCAACCACAAGCACAACCACTAATGGGGAGAGAAAATAAAAACAACTAATCAAAAATCCAGAGACACAGAAATGGCATGAGCTAAGCATCATCAGCGACATCGGATAAGATCTCGATCAGCACGTCTGGACCATCCACATCTCCACCCTCAGCAACAGTAGTAACCGTCGCTGGGTCACTCGCAATCGAGGCAGCTGGTGTAGATAGTAATGGGTCAGCCATGACCGGAGGTGGTGGAAGCGGTGTCTCAGTAGAAGGTGATTCCGCTGATGTAGATGGAGCAAAAAGATCAACCTGTGGGGGTGGAGTAACAGAAGTAGTAAGCGGGGCAGTGGAAGTAGCTAGAGCAACTGTAGATGGATCGCTGGTGGGTGGTGCAGGAGCTGTGTGAACCGACTGATCGACTCCAATCTAGATCAAGATCACCTCCAGCAAAGTCGTTATCTGATCTATCTTGCCCTCAAGTCGTATCCGCGCCTCCCTCTCCCCAATAATCAATGAGTGGAGAGCCTAGAGGGACACGGAAGATGACTCTCCCTAGGCCTGAGTCTGAGACCGCTGTCTCAACTCAAAATGGGCAACCTCCTCAACTAGATCACCCTCCTCCTCAGAATCATGTTCCTCAGCCTCGGTCGGCGTCCCAGAAGCGACATCCTCAGTATCTATCCCTCACCGCCTCCTCTTTGCTCCGACTTTAGCTTTGCCTTTTCCTTTCCATTTTCTCTTCTGAGCGTCAGGGCGGCAAGTGGCTGTCTCACCAAATCGGCTCAAGGATGACTGATGGACATCGATAGCAAGAGGGAGTAGGCCGCTCTAGGTCACAATGCGATGGATGCCCCACGCACCTTTCAGGTGCTTCTTGGCCGAGATATAGCGTGTGGGCTGCACCAAGAACTCTATATATAATCGCGGGAGGCTGACCCGTCTCCCTATTCCCACATAAAACAGCACCCTCACATACCAAGCTGCCAGCTTCTCGCGATAAGAGGTCGGAAAGATACAATTGCAGAGTACGAGATAGAGTATGTGGTACCCGTCAGTCAAGAACCAATCCTCTATGTGAGATGAGCCATTCCAAAACTGAACGGCACCACCGGTAATCTCTCTAACAATCGTGGCGGAAGGGATCTCGGGAGTACCCACATGGTGAGGACAATCACTCTCTAGCTCCTCAGGGACTCCTATAGCAGCAGATAAAGTGGCAGGACTGATGATGATCTCCTGGCCATGGATAACAGATCGAAAAGTGTATGTTGTAGCTGGGTCCTTAATCATCGTTGCACAGACCTCTCGTACCCAAGAAACATTGACCTGTTTGGGCTAGATCAACATCTCATACCATTGTGGCATATCCTTGATTCTGGCTAAGAACCAAGGAGCAGAAAGCCAGGTCATCTCGAGAGCTCTCTCTATCATCACCTTACGGTGACTAAAGAACCGTGTGTAGACAACTGGTCAAACATATGGCGGAACCCATGGTCGGGGACTGGATCTGGTATAGCAAAATCGAAAGATTTCTCCTGAAAATATCCTGTCGTGGGATTCATAATGGGTGACCTGAAATTGAAAACGAATAGAGCAAACAAATGAAAATGGGAAAGCAAAACAAAAAAAAAAAACAAAAACTATCACTACTAAGCTTTGATCGATCGCAGTTTGGTCGATCGATCAAAAAAGAACTGAGTTCGATCGATTGAGCCTAGTTCGATCGATCGAAAGGGACTGGGTTTGATCGCTCGAACCCAAGTCGATCGGTCGAACACAGTGAGAAAGCAGCGACAACAACAAGCATAGAAAAGATTGTAAACATAAAATAGAGAACAAGAACAAATAAGAATTGGTTTGAGGACCAATGGAGGGGCTCCCCCACAAGAATTCGAAGAAAATGAAAAACAAGGGGGTCTCGGGAGCATACCTCGGGTGTATACGCAGGGAGGAGATGAGGGTGATGATGATGAGGATCAGGGGGAATCTGTAGGTCCCAAATGATGGGTGTGAGGGGGGAAGGGAAAGAAATCGCCCCGAGTTGTCTCTCTGTCGACAATCACTCGAGAGTGATGAGGGAAAGAGATAACTGATGAAGCCTCTGGGGGACGCCTCATTTAAAAACAAGTCTCGATCGATCAAAAGAGTTTGATCGATCAAACCTTCAATCGATTAAGACCTGAGGAAGCGCTTGAGGATATGACGCCTTCGATCGATCGAAAAGAGCTCGATCGATTGAGCCTGGAAATTCCAAAAACTCTCTAAATGGACAGAGTATGTACCCCCAACTAACAGAAATTGATCTGGACATATAGAATAGCATAAAAGCAGTTCAAAGACAAGACTTGTAGGCCAGACATCATCATCAACAAGGTAAAACGTTGCTAATTTCTAAATAAAATTATTTAATAGCATTCATGGTGCAACGTTATAATTCCAAAGTTGGCATTAACGACCTTATTAAAAAAAAGAAAAAGAAAAACTAAAATAAAACTGAAATTAATAAAACTTTTGTCTAGATTTACACTCCAATTGATAAAAGAAAACCCAAATGACAGAGCACAATTGAAGTGACGCACTAATCATCAAGCATGAATATTCCACCTTCTGCAACTGCTTCTTTCTCCGCCAAATCTTCGAGTCTGGATTCCAAACCGGATGATTCCCTATCCCAGAACAGTCGAAAAGCAGCAAGGATATCATCGAGTAAGTTTGAAATCTCTGAGGAATTGATTGCACACGCAAGAGCTGATCCAGAAGGAGACAAAGATACCGGAGTACAATCTCTCAACGGACTTTCCTCTCGCGGCGGAGTACCCGGGGACCTTATGTATGGTCCAAATCCATGGAACAGCTGATGCGGAAGAAACAACGATGGTAGCATATGATTCATAGTAAAAATCCTGACAAAGGAAAAAAAACAAAAGACAACCAAAAAGGAAGAAATTAAGTACCACAAAAAATGAACCAATAGAAAGGAATAAACGCAAAAAGATGAAAAGGAAAAGAAGTGTGACAAGGAATTAACCTCACTATAGGCATGATATCACTATATGCACTAGCAAGTAGGGGACATTGAAGCTGGAATAGCAAATAGCTCAAGTGCACATAAATGTATGGAACCAATTCGATGACAAGGAAGTCGTCAACATAAGTGAAGACAGCATTATGGCGTTCAGGCACCACATCCTGTAACTCTTCTTCTTCCCATGGTTCCCACATTGAATCATTCTCCCATTGTTCCAAAAGGGCATCATCGACTTCCCCAACAAAATACCCTTCAGGTTCACCTTCCTCGTCAGGTAAGTCCATATGCTCGAAGGAATTAATTTGGAGAAGTGCAGGATCATAAGGGATGTATCCTTGGGTTAAGTCAATGACGTCGTCTGCCCTGGGCCCTTGATAAAGAGAGAGACAGAATGCAATCTCCTCGGTAGTCTATGGAGGATTAGGATATTCGGAGTCAGCCCATGACCCGATTGAATGGATGTCATCATCCCTCATATTTGGACAGCCTGCAGGTGAGAGATAGATGATAGCAGATTAGAATCGAAGTCACTCTAAAAAAGAGACAACAATAAATGAAATAGAACAAGAATGCAGTAAAGAAAAAAAAATACAACAACAAAATGTTAACACGCTTTTAGGTGTTTTAGGTGGAGGAATAGCTGGGCTCATCTAACTCGATGTGCTCAGCTTTTGGTAGGAAGTTCTCCAAGAACGGTTTTATCCTTTGGCCGTTAACCTTGAAACAATCATCGTTCTTGGGATTTATGAGCTCAACGGCCCCATGTGGAAAAATAAATCTAACAAGGAATGGTCCTGTCCACTGGGATCGGAGCTTACTTGGAAAAAGGTGGAGGCGAGATTCGTACAACAAGACTTTCTGCTCGAGTTCAACAAGAAGGTGACACGCCTTGCCATACACTAACCTGTACGGGGACATCCCCAAGTTTGTCTTATAAGCGGTGCGGTACGCCCATAGAGCATCTGTCAGTTTATATGCCCAGTCTTTTCTGTTGAAACTAACTGTCTTTTCTAGTATATGCTTGATTTCACGGTTAGCCAACTCTACCTGCCCGTTAGTTTGCGGGTGGTAAGCTAGAGCGATCTTATGGTTGGCCCCGTATTTCTTGAGAAGTGACTCCAAAGGCCTATTGCAAAAATGCTTGCCTTGGTCACTTATTAATGCTTTTAGAGTTCCGAAACGTGACAGAATATTTTCCTTAAGAAAGGACATTACTGTTTTGTGATCATTGCGTCTCGTTGGTATCACTTCTACCCATTTTGATACATACTCCACAGCTAGGAGTATGTATTCACAGTTGTTTGATTTAGGAAATGGGCCCATGAAGTCTATGCCTCAACAATCAAATATTTCAATTGTGATAATAGGAGTTAAGGGCATAGAATTCCTTTTTGAAATTGTTCCTAGCTTTTGACAGCGTTGGCACGATTTGCAAAATGAGTAGGCATCCTTAAATATGGTGGGCCAATAAAATCTACTGTGTAGTAATTTTTCTGCGGTCTTTTACGAAGCGAAATGGCCTCCACAGGCTTCAGAATGACATGAGGCTAGAATCATGATTATATCCTCATTTGGAACGCAACATCTGATGACCTGATCAGCACAATACTTGAACAAGTAAGGGTCATCGAAAAAGAAATGACGTGCGAACGAAAGGAATCGTTTCTTGTCTTGATTCGACCAATGACTTGGAGTCTCTCCCATAACAAGATAATTTATTATATCCGCATACCAAGGCAAATTGGAAATAGCCATCAGTTGATCATCTAGGAATTCATCTTTAATTGGTATGGGTTTAGTGTTGTCAGTAAATGTCAACCGAGACAAATGGTCGGCGACCACATTCTCTACTCCCTTTTTATCCTTGATTGCGATATCGAATTCTTGGAGTAGGAGTACCCAACAGATAAGCCTTTGCTTCGCGTGCTTCTTAGATAGCAGGTACTTGAGGGCCGAGTGGTCTGTAAAACAGACGATTGGGGACCCAATCAGATATGATCTGAATTTATCTAGAGCGAAGACTATTGCCAATAGCTCTTTTCTGGTTTTCGTATAGTTCATTTGAGCTTCATTAAGTGTTCGGCTAGCATAGTATATTACATAAGGCTTATTATCCTTCCTCTGTCCCAGGACTGCCCCAATGGCATAGTCACTAGCATCATACATCAGTTCAAATGGCCAACTCCAATCGGGTACCTGTATTATCAGTACGGATGTAAGGTGTTCCTTTAGTGCGTCAAAAGATGTTTGACAGTTTTCTAACCACTCAAAAAGTGTGTCTTTGACTAAGAGTTGACATAGTGGTCGAGAGATTGGACTAAAGTTTTGGATAAAACGACGATAAAATCCCGTGTATCCCAAAAAAAGAGCGGATATCTTTAACTATACGGGGGACAGGGAGGTTCGAGATTATATCGATTTTTGCTTTATCAACTTGAATACCTTTATCCGAAATAATGTGGCCGGGGACAATTCCCTTGGTCACCATGAAGTGACACTTTTCCCAATTTAGTACTAGGTATTTGTCCTCGCATCTTGCTAATACTTTCTCAAGGTTTTCCAGCAAGTTATTGAAACTATGGCCAAACACTGAGAAGTCATCCATGAAAACCTCAAGTATTTGTTCAGTCATGTCACTGAATATGCTCAACATGCACCGTTGAAAGGTAGCAGGTGCGTTACATAAGCCGAAGGGCATATAACGATAGGCGAATGTACCGAACAGACAAGTAAAAGTTGTTTTCTCCTGATCCTCAGAAGCGATTTCGATTTAGTTGTAGCCACTATATCCGTCCAAGAAGCAATAATATTTATGACCCGCCACTCTTTCTAGCATTTGATCCATAAATGGTAAGGAAAAGTGGTCTTTCTGGGTCACTGTCTTCAATTTCGGTAATCAATACACATCCGCCATCCGGTGGGGACACGTGTTAGTACTAATTCACCGTCTTTGTTTGGGATTACTATTATCCCAGCCTTTTTGGGCACCACTTGGGTTGGACTAACCCAAGGGCTATCAGAAATGGGATATATGATCCCAACGTCAAGTAGTTTTAACACTTCCTTCTTAACTACCTCTTGCATGTTGGGATTCAGATGCCTTTGCATTTGTCGTGAAGGTTTAGCGTCTTCCTCCAGATATATTTTATAAGTGTACACGGACGGGCTTATGCCTTTGAGGTCGGCAATAGTCCATCCTAATGCTCCTTTATGTTATTTTAACAGTTGGATTAACTTACCCTCTTGTTCAGGATCTAATGTAGATGAAATTATGACAGGGAAAGTCTTCTCAGTCCCTAGGAAGGTGTATTTGAGCTCTATTGGAAGCTCCTTTAACTCCAAATTGGGAAACTGAAAATTAGATGGCATGACTAATTTCATTTTTGGAGGTAGTGGTTCATATGGTGTTACCCACATGCATTCAGCTCTGTCCTCCTCTTTCATCTCCATCATGAGTCAAGTGTGATTTAAGGTAGCATCCAATGGGGTAGAATCATTAGGTTTATAGATAGCATCAAATTGTGACACAACTACCTCCAAGGGATCTTTGTAATCTACAAAATCAACCTCGTCTTCGATGACTGTTTCAATATAATTGATTTCTTCCTCATCCTCGTATTCTTCAGGTCAGGGATTTGAAAAAATCTTGACATTTAGAGTCATATTCCCGAATACGATGATCATAATACTACTTCTTATTTTGATTGTGGCATCTATGATATTGAGGAATGGACGTCCAAATATCACCGGAATTCGTGAACATGGATTAGACACAAGTTCAGTGTCCAAAATCACAAAATCGACCGGGAAGACAAATGAATCTATCTGCACCAGAACGTCCTCTAGTATTCCTCTAGGGTATTTAACTGACCTGTCTGCCAGTTGTAACACAACTCGGGTAGGTTTGAGCTCACCCAACCCTAGTTGTTTCTAGAATGAATATGGCAATAGGTTTACGCTCGCTCCCAGATCAAGGAGTGCGTTGTCTATCCTTTGATTCCCAATTCGGCATAAGACAGTTGGGGTACCGGGGTCTTTGAGTTTCGAGGACAATTCATTTTGAATGATTGCGCTTACTTGGCAAGCGACATATGCGTGTTTCTTTACACTTTGCCTCCTTTTGACCATGCATAAGTCTTTAAGGTACGTAGCATAGGCCGACACTTGTTTGATTGCATCAAGGAGTGGAAGATTTATTTTGACTTGTTTAAACAATTCCAAGAACACCTAATTCTTTGCCTCATTTGTGGGTTTCTTAAGCCTTTGAGGGTAAGGCACGGGGAAAGGGCATTTAGGTAATTCGTCAATGACAGGCTCCTTTCCAGACCTTGTCTCAACTTCTTCTGCTTCTTTAGGAGCGTCATCATTTGATTTTAATGTTTTATCATCAGTGGACAACTTCTCTTCTTGAGTGGATGGTTTGATCTTATTTATCACTTCATCCTCTTCGTACTCTTCAGGGGTAGAGAGAGATAAATTGTACCCTATAATCTTGCCACTTCTCAGAGTAGTCACGGCTTTTGCATGTTCATGATTATTGGGACCATTGTTGTATCCCTTAGGGTTTTGAAGTGCTTGAGTAGGAAACGTTCCACTCAACCCCTCTTGTCATGCATCCATTCTCTCTAATGTTGCGGACATTTTACTTATCATTTGAATTAACTGTTGCGTTAAATTTGCATTAGAGATCAGATCTTCCTCTTGAACCTTTTTGTGAGGTGGCACGTAGACATTTGATTGCGGATTATTAGAGGGTTGGGCATGGTTATAGTTATTTGATCTATTTTGATTGAATGGCTGGGACTACCTATTGTATTGCCCTTGATAGTGATTATTGTTATTCTAGGGCTGTTGTTGTTGATATTGGCTTTGGGTCCCAGTATCATTTTTCCAATCAAACCCGGGGTGATTCTATCTATTATTATTACTCTGAAAATCGTTGTTATTATTTTGCGAGTTATGATTATTATAGGAATTCCCTGCCCCCCTATATCCTTGCATGGCATTCATTTCCATAGGGGGTTGTTCTTGAAAGTACGGCACATTTGGACAGTATTGATCAGTGTGTCCCAACATGTTGCATGTGCCAAATGGTTCTTCAGGTAAAACCTGCCTAGAACTCTCTCCTTTCATTGCCAACTCTTCTACCTTCTTAACTAGTTCTTCATATTTACTCATTAGATGATCCTCACTTTTTAATTGGTATAGACTCTTCTCCTCTACACAGGATATCTGTGAACGTGGGACATCTTCCGAGTTGGACCATTCGTGGGCATGTTCAGCTAGCCACTCGAAGTGAGCTTCTGCTTCTTCCGTTTTTTTGCGAAGAAATGGCCCTGAACTCATGGTTTCAACCAACTTTTTAGTTTTACCATTTAACCCTTCGTAAAAGTAGCTTATGGTTCGCCATTTCTCATACCCGTGATGTGGACATGAGAGAAGCAAATCCTTGAAATGCTCCCAAATTTGAGCGAAGGTTTCATTGCTCTTTTGTTTATAAGAGTTAATTTGTCGTTTAAGCTCAGTGGTCATGCGCGGTGGAAAGAATTTCTTTAAGAACGCAGTGTTCATCACATGCCAGGTATAAATCGAATTCGGCTTCAAAGTGAGTAGCCACGCTTTTGCTTTATCCTTCAAAGTGAAAGGAAATAGCATTAGACGTGTCACATCTACAGGGCAATTTTGTGAGAATGTTTTACAAACATCCTCAAAGTCCTTGACGTGTAGATATGCCTTTTCGCTTTCCATTCCATGGAAGGTAGGAAGGAGTTAAATCATTCCATTGCAAAATTGAAATTCGCTAGCATGAGGTGGAATGAGAATACAAGAAGGTGTAGGCGCATGTTCGGGTGTCATGAGACAGCACAAAGGACGAAGTGAATCATGAATTGGTACAACCACATTCTCACCGTTTTCATTTTGATTGTCAGCCATTGAATCGGTAGGTGTGGCTACAGGATTAATAGAATCAGAGGAATTGGCTAAGTAGAATGGATTTCCATAGATTCCTTCCATGGAATTATCGGACATAAAAGGAAAGATCTTAAGTAATTTTTAATCTAAAGACTAAAAGACAAAAGAAAAATAGAAAGAGATAATGATAGATTGTGGTAATCTAAGCGTTAACTTGTCGCCTTCCCCGGCAACGGCGCCAAAAACATGACACGACTAAAACGTTGTGCGCTCTTGTGCAACACCCAAGTGTAGGTCATCGTGCAAGTAGTAATTTGGTTAAGACCAGATTGATCCCACAGGTAAGGTGTTAAACTGAATACTTAGATTCAACTCTAAAAGGAAAATAAAAATCAATAAATGAAGAGTTGTAGAACACGAAGTTCCACGAAGTGACTACTAAATCTTAAACAACTAAATTAAATTAAACTAATGATTAACTAATTAACTAAAACGATGTTTTAAAATGTGTTTTTCTTAATATAAGGGAATGTTGGGATTACACGAATCCACCGCGACTTAGCCATCTACCATGCAATTATATTGAAGCTCAATGGAGCACATTTTTTACAGTATTTAGTATTTCTCTTATAATAAAGAATTCATAGCCCTTTCATGACCGGAACTATATCATCACAGTTAATTTGAAACACATGAAAGCGGTTTAAAACAATAGTTAAGACTCGCACCTACAATGGTGTTAGCATTGAAGGTGGTTTGCAAAAGATATTAAAGAAAAAATGCCTTAAGGCCTTAAGTTCAGAGACTGTTCTGACAAACTGAGCATTGGGGATAGTTTGATAACAAATCTCTAAAGCAAAAAGTTTAGGAATACTGTATAGAATGTTCTCAAGAATCAGAGGGTTCGATCGATCGAAGCGCTTTTGATCAATTGAATATCTTCATCTCTCGATCGATCAAAATGTCTTCGATCAATTGACAGTGTCTCTGGTCCGATCGATCGAACTAACGTCGATCGATCAAACACAGGAATTATTCTACTGCATAGCAGAGGCTTGAGATCATGGTTTCATCGTGATCTCCCAACCTAAGGACTACTCAGACATGGTCTGGAGTGCCTTGGATTCGGTTTTAACGTAAGGGTTCATTAAAGTCTTGTTTGGTTGTGATTTTAACATAAAAAAAACTATGAAAACTAATAGTGATTTAAAGATACTATTATGATACTACCAATACTAACAGATTAAACTACGATATTAAGCAATAAGAATGTGAATGGACTACGATAACAAAACCTGGAATAGAAGAACTTAAGAAAAAACAATCCAAAGCAATATCCAAGCTTCGAAACCTACAAAAACATGTAAACTTCTATTTCTCTCTCTAAAACTGCTAAAAAGTGAAGTGGGCATCCTCAGGGACGTTAATATAACAAGTATTTATACATAAGCCTAGAGTTAAGGTTAAAAACTGTGTTTCTGTGGCATGCACGTAATTTCTAAAAAAAGCCATGGTCGATCGATCGAACATCACTCGATCGATCGAATTCTGGAATCTTCGATCGCTTGAACGTACTGGGATCGATCGAACCTTCGATCGATCGAATGTTCTTCAATCGATCGAGGTTCACTTTTCATCTTTGAGTTGTCTTCATTAAAACCAAGCACTTCCTTTTATCTTGCTCATTTAGTTCTTCACACAGCAACAGTAATCTGCACAAATAACCACTAAAACAATACCACTTATCATAGATTAATCATATTGCGTAAAAACTGGCATTGTAATTCAAATTATAGATATACAAGGGAATTGTAGACTAAATCAGTGTGGTTTCTTCTTTTAGCGCGGTTATAATTTACAAATACCCCCACTTGTCTGCGACTCTTGTAGGGTTTGAACCCAGAATCTCTGGTTGCGCAGACCAGAATTTCTAATTTCGGGTTCACTTGAGGATTAGACTTGAAAGCATCCTTTTAATCGAATTAATTAATTTTCGTGTGCTTGTTGCATTGCACTTGCATGTCTCGCCAATTGATTGCATGGAACTATGATCTTGGAGGCTCGGGGCAACCCGGTCTATCAAGCCATCATGGGACTTTGTGATCACCCTTGATGTCATAACATTGTGTTGGTATATAAAGCCTCCTATCAGATGTGTGTCTAGGGTCCCTTATTTGACCAAAATCTGACCTTTGCATAATAGCTTCTATAGAACCTTTCAATCTTAGAAAATCAGTTCTTGATTAGGATTATGTGCTAGGGAGTTTTGTATGCCCGAAAGGGATTATTTGAGATGATGACGATACTTGCTTGATGAAAGATGTGTAACCTCTTAATCTCTTTTAAGAAATTCCTCTTCATGTCTTACGACATTCAAGAAAATGCTTAAACTTGATTATGAGATTACACTTCTTATATCTGGCCAGCCAAGCATCATTGACCTTGTATGTATCCAAATTTATGAAAAGTATGGTGATAATCCGATCATGTGATCCTTCTACCCAACGAATTTTAACTCCACCTTTGAAAGCATACAGATTTTTGTCATCTTTATTCCAATAATTTCAATCACTCTTTCAAAAAAATCTTTTTTAACACTCCAAGTCAACCTTGGGTAAGATATATTTTCACATGATCTTGGGAATTGACTTAGGAAGAAATGCTTTTCAAATGAATTTTCTATCCAATCATCTTTTATTGAGGAATGCTTTTAGCATCCTCATTCTCAAAAGAATTTTTAAAAATTACTTCCAAAAGATTTTATCATTCAAGAAATGCTTTCCAAATGAATTTAAAAAAATTTAATAATCATTGAAGGGGTGATGAGGATCACAATGAAAGGGCAGAAATTAGCATACTTGGATTTTATGTGCTTATATGTCTATGTGTTAGGATTATGATTTTTCTTTCTTTGACATTTAGAGTAAGCACACACACATACATGTATTACATTTGTGTGACATATGAACCATTCATGAATGTTTTACTAAGTATTTGCAAAATGAAATCAATTAAAATAAAAATAATGGTAGAAAGAAAAATAATAAAAAATTTTAAAATCATTAAAATTCTTTTGTAGGGAAAATATATCATCTTGTTCAAGCATTGTTTGGGGTTTAGGGGTCCCGTGGCAAGACTAATGAGAAGAAGAAGTAACACTCAAATTGCACACGAAGGGAATACCAGGAAAGTAACAGAGTTGAGGACAATAGTAGAAAGGCAAGAAGAGCATATGAGGTGACAGGCTGAGAATATGAATCGCATGATGAACATGGTAGAAGCAATGACTCACCAACTGCCACCCGCAAATCCGCAAGTTGTCAACCCACCCCCTCCAGTGGCAAGAGAAGAAGATTGGTTTGATGATCAGGAGGCACAGAGGGCTGATGTACTACGAGCCGACAGAGAAAGAGAGAAGACTAAGAAAGGGAGGGTAATGGCTGGGAAGGTCGAGAAGCTTGAGAGAGTTGTACGTAAGGCTTAAGGAGTTTATACCTACTTGCTAGAACTAGAAGGGTTATACGAAGATGCTTCTTGTAGGTTTTAAAATGCCTGTCTTTGAAAACTTTGATGGAACAGGGAATCCTCACAATCATATGAGGATGTGTATTGGAGCTTTCCAGCCTAGTGGGTTGAGCACTGCCATGATGGCCATCTCATTTCAGTAGACCTTAACTGGGGCCACCTTGGCCTAGTATCTCACACTCAAACCAAGCAAGACTAGGGTCTGGGAAGAGGTGGTCAAATCATTTGTAACACAGTACGAGTACAACCAAGACTTAGATGTCACAGTCTAGGATTTGGAGATCACCAGGCAAGGGAACAAGGAATCATTCGTTGAATACTTGAGTCGGTGGAGGGGAAAGGTAGCCAAGATAGTGCAAAGGCCGACCGAAAAAGAACAAATTCGGATGTTGATGAAGAATCTTCAACTTGTCTATTAGGAAAAGATGAGGTTCCAATCGATCAACACTTTTACTGAAGTCTTTGACTTGGGGACAAGGATAGAGGATGTAATCCAAGAAGGGTAATTAAGAAAGAGGAGCAGCCAAACAGATATAGGAGGCCAAACTAGATCGAACGGGGGAAATTTTGAAGGTCATTCTAGCCCCACTGATGCCAATACACTGAGTGAGGCAAAGAGGAAGTTTGACATAACAAGGGGTCGACCAGGGGCAGATATTCCGCAAAGACAGATTTCCAATTTAGGGGTTTCATTATCAACCTCCCTTGACAGGCTGATGGCAAAAGGACATCTTCGTCCATTGGAACTCGATCCTTACCAAATCCGCTTCCGCTAAGCTTTCGGGAGGATCTTTATTGCAAATTTCACCAACAAAAGGGTCATGCTAAGGATCGGTGTACAAGGTTGAGGCACGAAATTCAAGACCTCATCTACAACAAAGTAATATCTGAGCCGCTTGTCAAAGCTCTGAACGTTACTAGAAATACGTTGTCGAATCATCATGTTGTACCACCACCACAGGGCATCTACTTCTTGGGGTTAGAGGAGATGACCTTCGATCCGTCCAGGCTGATCACTAAAATTGGGAAACCAAAAAAGCTTTACCAGTTGCCAAAAGATTTGATGATCTGTACTCTGGGAAATCAGTCAGAGGGATGTAGAGAGGAAATGAAGAAACAGTGGCCATGGTAGATTGGTGGGTTCAAGAAACTAACAACTCTACTTGGTACGCAGAAGCTGATAGTCGAGATATAGATCAGGTGGAAGATTTATGGTACAAAAGCGATGAAGAGACTAAAGTAAGGAAAGAAAGTTCAAGAGTTAGTGAAGAAATAGACAACTTGTGTGCAAGAGAGGAAGTCAGCCATCTAACCCGATTGGGGAGACACTATAAACCACATGAGCTAGAGGAAGATCACCCAGAGAGACAAGTAAATAAAGGAAAGGAACAGATGAATGAAGAAGAGGAGGAGGATTGGGTTTTGAAACAAATGAAGAAAACACAGGCCAATATCACCCTCTGGGGGTTATTGTCCAAACGTCACAGGTAGGCGGTCCTAGATGCCTTGAATCAGTCAGATGTTTCCATTGACACAGCGCCGGAGGATCTCATGGGAATGATCGACAGAATTCCAAACCTCGCTATCTCTTTTTCCTCAGACGACTTACCCCCTGGAAGGCCCATTCACAATAAACTGTTGTACGTCAATGTTGAATGCTTGGGGAATGTTGTGCCCGCTTGTCTCGTTGACAACGAGTCTGCTTTAAATGTATGTCCGTTCCAAACATCCAAACGAATGGGCCTGGATAAGTCAACTTTTATACTGCCTGAACAGATGGCAAGAGCATACGACAACACCCAAAGGACAGTCATGGGTATAATCTTCCTCAATCTCACCGTCGGGCCTTTAGAAAAAGAAGCTGAGTTTCAGATCATCGACATCTTTGCCTCTTTCAACTTATAGCTAGGTAGACCGTGCCTAGACAGTCTAGGTGGCATACCATCAATAATTCAGGCGAATGAGGCCTGAATGGGCACTTAAAGTGAAGGAGGAAGTTGAAAATCAATTAAAAGCTAGATTCTTTGTAGTCACCGAGTACCCTGAATGGGTTGCCAACATCGTACTTGTTCCCAAGAAAGACGTTCGTATAAGGGTATGCGTTGATTTTTGAGATCTAAACAAAGCTAGCCCTAAAGATGATTTCCTTTTACCTCACATTGATGTACTAGTTGACAATACGGCGGAGCATGAATTGTTATCCTTCATGGATGGATTCTCGAGGTATAATCAAATCCTCATAGCACCAGAGGATAGACAGAAAACCACGTTCACCACTCCTTAGAGGATGTACTGTTATAGGGTAACGTCATTCAGACTTAAGAATGCAGGAGCAACATATCAACGGGACGCCACTACGTTATTGCATGATATGATTCATAACGAGTTGGAGGTGTATGTAGATGATATGATTGTGAAGTTTACGGAGAGGGAAGGACATTTGGAGGCGTTGAAAAAACTCTTCGAGAGGTTGAGAAAGTTTAGAATGAGGTTAAATCCATTAAAGTGCACTTTCGGAGTTACTACTGGAAATGAGAAGGAGTTGAGGCGATTCTTGGGTAGGATACATTCATTTCAAAGCTCACCCTAACCTTCGTTCCGCTCTTTAAATTGCTTAGAAAAGGAGAAAAGTTCGAATGGGATAGCCTATGCCAGCAAGCCTTCGATAAAATCAAAATCTATCTCCAAAATCCACCTGTCTTGTCACCACCAGTACCCAAAAGGCCTTTGTTACTATGCCTTTCTATGTTCAAAGATTCAATGGGGTGTATGTTGGCCTAAGAAGGAGGAAAAGGGTACGTAGAGAAGGCCATTTATTACTTGGGTAAGAGGATGACTGGATGTGAGCTGAAATATTCACCTCTAGAGAAAGCCTGTTAGGCCTTAGTCTGGTGTACCCGTCGCCTTAGGCACTATATGTTAGCCTTCCTCATAACCCTGATATCTCGAATTGACCCACTCAAATACATGTTTGAAAAGCCCACTCTGACCAGTAAGAATTCTCGGTGAACCATGATGCTGGCTGAATTCGATATTAAGTACGTCACTGCATATCCATGAAGGGGAGGGCTATCGTTGAACAGTTAGTTGATCTCGCGATAGAATCCGAGGAGATTGGTGAGTTTTGATTCCCAGATGAAGGGGTGATGGAAATAAAGGAAAATTTGTGGAAGATGTATTTCGATGGAGAAGCTATCCAATTGCGTTATGGAGTCGGAATTATCCTTGTGGCCACTGATGGAACCCCTACCCCGTTAGCCGACAAGCTTAAGTACAACTCAACTAATAATACGGCAAAATACAAAGCATGCATAATTGGGATGGAAGCAGCCCTAGCCCTAAAGGTTGAGAGAGTTGATGTTTTCAGAGATTCTAACCTGATCATATCCCAAGTATGAGGTGATTGGAGGGTAAAGCACAAGAAGTTAAGACCCTACCACGAGTATATGGAGAGCTTGAAGGTACAATTTAAGAAGATTTCATTCCATTACCTTTCCCGTGAGGAAAATCAGTTAGCCGATGCTTTAGCAACCCTAGCCTCAATGATCCAAATCCCCATAGGAGTTTTCATTATCCCATTATCCATAGAAGAGAGAAACCAGTTTCATTTAAGATGAATACAACCATTAAAGAAGGTAAGGTGCCTTGGTATCTGAATGTTTGGAATTTTAGTGAAAAATGAAAATACCCCGAGGGAGTTTCAGAGAAGGATAAAAAGGTAATCCGAAGGTTTTTTACTCAATTTGTGCTCTATGCAGGTAAAATATGGAAGAAGTCTTATACCGGGGTACAATCTGGAATGTCTGTACGGAAGAAAAGCTAAGAGGATGATCGAAGATATATATGAGGGATTTTGCAAACCCCACATGAATGGGCATATGTTAGCGAAGAAGATAATCTGGCAAGGGTATTATTAGACGACTTGGATAAAGATTACTGTAAATATGTCAGGAAATGTCACAAGTGCCAAATCCATGCGAATCTAATGCATACACGATCGTCTTAACTCTATAGCATGACCATACCTTGGCCATTTTCCGTGTGGGGGATAGATATTATTGGTGAAATAGTTCCAAAGGCCTCCAATGGACACCGGTACATAATTGTGGCAATTGATTACTTTACTAAATGGGTAGAGGCAGCATCATATGTAACAACTTTGAAGGCCAAAGATGTGGTAAGCTTCATCGAGAAAAATATAATTTGCAGTTATGGGGTCCCAAATGAGTTCATTTCAGATCATGGCAGTCATTTTAAGGTAAAGTCATCCCGGTCTTAGAGAAATATAAGATCACCCATCACCAATCTTCCCCGTATAAACCACAAACGAATGGGGCAGTGGAAGCAGCAAATAAAAATGTTAAAGCAATCCTGGGAAAAATGACAGATACGTATAAGGATTGGCACGAGAAGCTACCGTTTGCACTATAGGGATACCATACCGAACCTCCGTGAGAACCTCTACAGGAGCTACACCATATTCATTGGTTTGTGGGATGGAAGCTGTCCTTCCAGTTGAAATCGAGATACCCTCTCTTAGGTTTTTGGCATAATGTAAAGTGACTGAGCTAGAGTGGATACGGGGAAGGTATGAGGAGTTGATGTTGCTTGATAAGAAAAGGCTGGCTGTAATAAACCATACTCGGGGATATCAGAAAATTACAGCTCGTGCCTTCAACAAAAAGATTATCCCAAAGAAGCTTGCTGAAGGTGACCTGCTCAAAGAGCTTAAAGTACCCATTTATGACCCTAGAGGAAAATTCAAACCCAACTGGTTCAGACCATACATCATTAAGATTCTCCTTTTTGGAGGGGCTGTCTATCTGATGGTCCTAGACGAGGTTGAATTTAAATAACGAATTAACCTTGATCGCCTAAAAAAGTACTTTACTTGAGACCATTTCTTTCAAAACCTTCTATATTGATGAACTACGCTTGACCTGATTCCCACTAAGGGATAGGTAGGCAACCTGCTCGGTTCGGTCATTAGTGATTGCCTGGTTGGCATCTTCTTTCAAGCCTTAAACTGAACTACTTCGAATCTGATACCCACTCGAGGATAAGTAGGCGGGCTCTCGAAATCCTTCGGTCCATAAAAATCCAAAAAAAAATCATGTGCTAAACTAGGGGCAAACTTCCGTTTTCCCGAAACTACATCAAGGCCCCATAACCAGGGACAAACTTTGTTTGCTATCCGAAGAACCCAGATATATACCCAAAACCCATTTCTGGATCCCTTGGCAATCGAAATAAGCAATATAAAGAAATAAATGAGGATTCATGGTATAGGATGATTAAAACTCCAAGCGACTTTCAAAGCAATAGTAATAAAAGCTAAGAAGAAACATTAAAAGGAAGATTTTCATTACTCAAAGATAAATTGAAAAAATGAACGTCTTGATTAAACATGCTAGAAAGTTTTCTAAAGGACATTCTTTGAAAAGTAAAATCAGAGTTAAAAAAAAGAGCGTAAAGAGAGTAGACATGGTTTGTCAGAAGTTTTGTAAGATAAAGCTTTGCCCAGTGTTTATTTCACTTTTATCCATGTCTATCTATGGAGTCTGTCTCTCAACTAGGGCCTGGATCTTTAAAAGATACTCAGAAGTGGACACGACTGAAGCAGGAATCCTCCGAAAGCGAGCAGCCACCCTATCATACCAAGCCTCGATGAAAGGCTTCACGACGGATGGGCGCACGGTAGAACTTCTTGTAAAATCTACAGTGACTTCTTCAGGAACATCTTGAAAAAGTCTATACTGACGAGCTACTCGACCAGGAATATAAAAAGTGGTAGCATGTAATCCAGGTAATCAGATGCCCGGTCGTTCGGGAAGTTGTACTGCAACAGAGCAATAAATCCACTACTGGCAGACCCAGTAAATGTCATCAAAAGAAAGACCGTGAAGCCAATCAAGCTAGGCAACGATAGAATGGAATATGTGGTGAATCTCCAAACGATCATAGGGAAGTGACCTACGAAGGTGAAGAGGGTGGATAAAGAGATCTAGATGCTCCATGAGCCAAACCTGTAAGATAAAGGGCGCCTTGGTGGATAACATGACTCCAGCAGTGTGGGCATGATCTAATCCAATCAGAGTCTCACCAAGGGCCAACATGACGGCACTCTTCATCTCCCGCACACCGCAAGCAATGGGTATAAGAATATCAGAAGATGACTGAAAGAGTAAGTAACAAAGCATAGCAATAGATAATGCACTACGTCGTATAATCTAGTACCCGCTGTCCTAGGGGTCCCCCATAGGAGCATAGACGGAGGAAAGACACTCAAAATTGATCTGCCTATTATGGACAAAAGAGCCTGCAACATTTTGGGATATATGAAGGAAAGCAGTCAAATCCTAAACATAGCCAGCCTGTGCTAAGGGAACCATCAGATTCGCAAAAGGATCAGTATGGAGGATAGTACTAAACTCCTCAAACAAGGGACAGGTCTCCTAAAAACGAAAATGGAAAACGTAGAATATAGGATCCCAACACTGAATAGTTGCTCGAAGCAAACCTTCATCTAAGACCATCTACCGAAAAGAAAAGAGATCGTTCAGCCTAAAACACTCGAAGTTAAGCTTGTCAATGCCTGAGAGAGTATCCATCCATGGGAATAGGATTTGAGAGCCAATGGGGGCCATTTAAGATGGAAGTGAAAGAGTGAGAAGAGTGGTTCACGGAGTTTTGGAGAAGAGAGGGTAAAAGGAGAAATAGATCTAAATAGATCTGCCCAGGCCACCGAGCGGCACTTCAGGAACTCAGTGGCACTCTTTGAAGTGACACGCGACAGACAGTAATTGATGCACGGTAGTCACGGACTGTCGCTCAGGTACTCACTGAGTACCACTCAGATGTAACTGAGTGCCGCAAGAAGCTGATTTTTTGCCAAAACCTATTTGTAATGTTTTCAGCCCAACCTGTAAAGAAAAAACTAGATATACAATCAAACGTGTGCATCATATCGTATCACGTACACAAGACCAAGCCATGGTCGCATTTCATCATTTACAGAAAATAAAAATAAAGACATGATCATATTCATGAGCATTTCACCATTCATAGAAAATAAAAAAGACATGATCACATTCATGAGCATTCATCATTCATAGAAAATAAAATACAGGACCAAGCCATGGCCAGATTCGTAAAATGCAGTATTCACAAGCAATAGAAGCATGACTAAGCTATGAGCTCAATTACAAATAAGAACATGCAGAGAAATAAAAGATGATCATGTCAAAGATAATAAAGTATGCAGGTGCCTATCCTATGTCGACTATCTAAGGGTCGTCATGAAAATAAGTATATAAACAGTCATCCAAACGTGTGTGTATCCTCTCCAAACACTCATAAAATAAAAAAGGGAAAGAAATGGGATCAACCCTGGCCCCGACATCTAGTCTGGCGAGTGGCGCATCTGCGAAGCTCCTCTGCCTCTGCCTCTGCCTCTGCCTCGACCAGTGCCTCCATGAGCTCCACTTGGGCTCGCTCCAACCTGCTGCTCTAGCTCTCACACTCACAGGGATAGGACCCTGTTCTCTTCCACCTAAGCAAGGAAAGAGAATGAATACTGATTTAGATAAGCAAAATTCAAAAATAAATGAAGTGCTAAAATAGGGAAATTGGAAATAATAATAAAAGCTCGCCTTAGCCCTCAGCTGAACCTCAGTAGCTACCCGCGCTCCATCAGCCTGAATCAGAAACCTAAAATAGGGATTAGAAGGTCAGAAGAAGAAAACAAAATCAATTTAAGAGTAGAGTTTTAAGAAGTCACCCTCCACTCTCGTCCATGGATCCACTGCCTCACGCTATGGGCAAAATGTAGGCCTTCCTCGGCGTAGTCCCGAGAGATATGATCATACTGGACTAGGATAGTGGGAGTACTCTGGTGATATTGGGGAATCATGGTCATGCTCTACTCACCCTGAAAGACTGTTAGAAGGCTCCAATCCCACGACGGTAGAGCGTGAGCTCGGGCTACGGCATGAACGGGCTGCAAAGAAAGAAAAAAGAAAAAAGAAAAAAAATAGAAAGAGGTAAAGAGAGAATGAAAAGTTAAAAAACACTTACTAGAGTTAATTCCATCAAAGGGAAGTTCTTCATCAGCTTGGTAGCACGAAAAGTTGCATACCCCTCGGGAGGCTCCAAAAAATCCTGAATAGGGTGACCGTTCAAGGTAGCCGTAAAAGCACTACCATGAAGAGTCTTAAGGGCTCATAGAGCCAGGAGGAGGATATGGCACGTAAACCCAGGAGCCATCAGTGACTGCCTGGTCACTCTCTCCCCCAGGTACCACTCTCGAACATCTGAGCCATCCAAAAGAAACCTCAGCAGGTCATAATCGTCCGACCTCTACCCCTCCGGGGAAATGATAGCAAGCATGGAGACCCAGAGTTGCTAATTGACGTGCGACTATCTTAGGTTCGTCTAGAAATTTCTAAATGCGATGAAGTCATGGGCCCCAGTCTTCTGCTCGACGCGATCCTTCTGCTACTTCAACCCCAAAAGCATAGCGAGGGCGTCCGCCAGTCGTATCGATGGTGGCATCATATGGAGATACTCGTAGGATCAAATCTGAAAGGAAAAGAAAGAAAAGAGTGTGAGATTAAAAAAAATCAGAAATAGGAAATTAAAATGAAAGGGAAAAGGAAAGTGAAATAAGAACATACCTCCCACGCTCTCTAAAAGTTGCATGTGGAGACGGGCGATCCTGAGAGAGCTCTCCCATATGTCTGTAGAGGATGGCCAGTCCAGAGCCGGCCCAATCATACTCATAGATGCGGTCCATATCCTCCAGAGACCCTACCAGCGTGACAGAGATCCGGTCGCCCTTGGTGCTCAGCAAAGAGCACCCTAGTATGTTCATGATGAACCCCCTGGCCATCTGCTCATCCGTGAAGCCCTCCTGGTCCTTGAACGTGTCAAGGAACCACTTGGCCGTAACTAGAGGCTAATCCAGGACCACTCCCAATAGCACTAGTACCTGATCCCACTCTGCCACTGTATCCAAGTACCGTAGGCACTCACCCCCGAAGGGGATCCCAATGATTATACTAAAATCGAGTACGGTCATCTTCATCTCCCTGAACTCGAAATGAAATGTGTTGGTGGTGTCCCACCATCGCTCCGAGAGAGTATGAATTTGCCTTAGATCATTGGAGCTCTTCGTCAAAATCTTGATGAAGTCCCCAAAGCTGGTTGCAACGATGAAACTCTGTACGGTCTGACTCAGAGTCTGGTACCACTCGAAGCTATGGACAAGGCTGCCATGACCCTTCAGCGTGTCAGGCTGGAGCTGCAACAAGTTACGAGAGTTTAATATCAAAAAAATGAAGGGACATAAGAGAAGAAATAAAATAATAATAAGGAAAATAAGGAAAATAGTAAAAATGAAAATGAATAAATAAAGTCTTTGAGAAAAAATGATTGGGGACCTCGAAAATCTCTAAGAGCAGAGCGGATGCATTTCAAGGGGCATTTGATAATCAAAAGAGAGTATCATACATTGCGTTCATAGGGAGTGATAAGCAGAAAATTGAAAATGGAGAAATGAAAAGAATGGTATATCTCTCGTCGAAACGCCCTGGTGGATAGATGCTCGTTAGGGTCTCGGAGTAAAAAGGTAGGGTCAGGGTGAGGAGTAGCCTTGTACTTCTTCCTCTTCTTACTCGAGCTCCATATGACAATCAACTTGTCAAGAAAAAGAGAGTTGAACATTTAGTTTTTGAGACAAATCAAGAAAACAACAATGGGAAAGAGAATCAAGGTTCTGATCTAGGGGAACTAACCTGTTGACCCTTTATATCACTGCGTGTGAAGGGAGAAAAATCTCCAGAGAAATCCGGATGGGTGAGATGTTGAGAAATGGAAGAAAAGGAAAGAAAAACCAATACATAAGCAATATGCCCGCCCCGAACGGCACTCGGGAATTGTGTGCGGCAGTCTCTTAAGTGCCGCGCGGCACTTAATGATTGCCGCCGCGGCATTCCGCGAGTGCCATTACGGCAATCACGGACTGTCGTACCCCTTCGTATGTGTTGCGGATGAGGCAGTCGAAGAGTCAGTTGCTTTTCCCCAAAATTTTCAAATAAGTTCCAAATTTTGAATTTAAAACCCCAAAAATCGCCCCTGTTGCACCATGGCCCCAAAACAATAAATTTTCAAGCCTTTTTGAGTTCATATTCAGAAAATAAATTTAGAATTTTCAAAATTTGCGCAACTTTAGAAGATGAAATGAGCTTTCGAATTTGAATCTGGGTTTTATTGGTCCATTTGGCTTCTAATATTGTGAAATGGGAATTCTTTGAGTCTGATCAACTCTTGATTTTTTGGAAATTTGAATTCCTTTTGAGTTTAGTTGACTTCCAATTTTGGTTGAGTAGAAATTGAATTGAGTCTGGTTGAATTTGGATTTTTGAAATCTCTTTAGTCAAATTGACTCCCGATATTATTTTTGAAAATAGAAATCTTTTGAGTCAAATTTACTCCTGGTTTTAGAAAATTTAAATTTAGTCTGATGGACTCCTGATTTTAGAATATGAATCTGACCAATTCAGGATCTTAGAAATTCGAATTAAATTGACTCTGATTGACTCTGAATTTTGAAAATTGAAGTGGATTTGAACCCATTAGACTCCTGGCTTTAGAAATATGAAATAACTTGAGTCTATTGAACTCCCAGCTTTGGAAATTTGAAATAATTTGAGTCTGTTGAACTCCTAATCTTAGAAATTTGAAAAATATTTGAAAATAAATTGAATTGAGTCTGAATTGATTTGATTCTGGTTTATTCCCGATTGTAGAAATTTGAAAATATTTGAGTCCGATGGACTCCCGATTTTAGAAAGTTGAATTGATTTGAGTCTGATAGACTCCCGATTTTAGAAATTTGAAAAAGATTTGAGTCAGATAGACTCCAAATTTTTTAAAATAAATTCAATTGAGTTTGTTTGACTCTGGATTTTGAAATTGAAATGAATTGAGTCCAATTGACTCCTGAGTTTAGAAATTGAACTGAATAGGAATCTGCTTGACTGCCAATTTTGGATATTGAATTGAGTCTGACTGACTCTCGATTCTGAAAGAATGACATGAGCTAACATATTTGACGAGGCCGAAGGGTTGCGGATACTTAAAGCAAACATATCTAACGAGGCCGAAGGGCTGCAGATATTTAGAGCAAACCCGCGTTGACATCGGGGCCTAAGTCACGAAGCATCACCCAGTCAGTTGCGCTCATCCTGATGGCTGAAATGGCCATAGATCTTGAAGAGGACCAGTTCATTAGTCAAATAGGCCCCGAGTTCTGAAGATAGCTTGCCCAGTAAGTTGGAGTGACCACAAATATTAAGTAGCATGGGACATGGAATGCATCTAGATACATCGAAATAGCATCATCGCATTTACATAATTTGAAAGCAAAGCATGATTTTGCATTGGCAGCCATCATGGCATGAGCATATGCATCACGATAGGATAGGTGCATTCATCAGTATGACTATTTGCGCTTGTGTGTTTGTCCCTTGCCCGAACTACATCCTGGTCTGATTCCCATAGGGATACGTAAGCAACTCACCATTGAGCATGACCAGTATGGACCATTCGCACGACTGTTTTTGCAACGTATTTTTTTTACCTAAATCCGACAGTTTGGTCAAAGGCTTATCTTCACACAGGGTTTGACATTCACTTGTGACACACCTTGTCCCAGAAGCTCTGTCGGAGAGGGGCATACTGTAGAAACCCTGATTTTGACCAACCATCGAATTTAGGGGAGTGTTACCTCCAAGTCCGATGATGATAATGTGGGGCTAACTTAGGGTTTCCAAGGTGGTTCAAACTCTTCGAAAGGCTCTTCAATTAGAAAAGAAAGAAAGAAAAAGGAAATAAAACGGCAATCGACAATGCTTGTGGTAGTCGCGCGGTGCCGCTGCGACACTCCGGGACTGCCGAACCGGCATTCAGTGATTGTCGTACGCCAACTACTGATCACAGCAGACAACTTTTCAAATGCCACAAAAAGAGAAGCAATTTTGAAAGCAAAAAGAAAAAAGAAGAAATCAAAAACAAGGCAAAAATAAGATGCAAAAAAAACAGCAGTTCGCGTGTTGTCTGCGGCACTCTCAGAATGCCACTGTGGCAGTCAATGAGTGCCGCGTCGGCAGTTGGTGAATGTCATTCCGGCATTCACTGAGTGTCGCGAACAACTCCAATGAGTGCCGCATTTTTCCAACAGTCTGCTTTTGAAATAGTACCCTTTGTACCATCAAAAATACATCAGAAATTAGGGTTTTTACCTTAAAATTACTGAAATACCCTTCAAAAATTAGTCTATATAAAGAGGTGAATATCCTCCATTACAAGGGGATCTAGATCTTATTCTTAAACGACTTTCATAATATAATGAGGAGATTATCTTAGAGAGGATTAAGAAAATGAAAGAGTAAATCATTGCAAGAGTAAAAAGAAGAGCTTAAAGAACCTTTAGAAGACCTTCAAAACACAAAGAAGTTAAGGATAATTGGAAGCAACCTCTAATCTTAATTAGTTCATAGTTTAAGTTCAATCACAATACATAGAACTCCTTAGGATGTTTTACACATTTTTAAAAGGTTTCTTTCCACCTCATTTCATCACACACCATTAACATTGTGATTGAACTTTCATTTTGTTTCTTTTTATTGATTTGGATCTAATTAGCTTTGGGTTTAAGATCAAATAAGTTCTAAAGTAAAGTCTAACATAGAAAATCTTTTGATATTTGATTTCATCTCCTTTTGTTAAAATCTTTTCTTAGGATTCATGAAATCTTCAATATCTCATTTGATTCCCTTAAGTTTGATACCTTAGTTCTCGATAAACTTATGATTTGTAAGGGGATTAAGGTGTTGGGTTTGTGCCCTCAAACCATTACTTTATGTACAAGATATTGACATTATAATATATAGATATCAATTTTACATTTCATTATGTATATTTCTTTCATAAGATGATTGTTTATCCTTAAGTATCATAGTAGGTAATTCATGTATGTACGAGATACATACAAGTGAGATACGAATTACTATTCTTTGATACTTAGAACTTGTCACAGTGGATGACGAGACTGGATATCTCATCAGGTTTACACTGTAGCATGATTAACTACCATTGGATGGATTGATGAATCTCAATCACTAGAGTTTAGCTCTTGGTTAATATGCCAGTGCTTATAGTGCATTGACAGATCTGAGCATCCTATTTGACACTTAAGACTGTTAACAGTCGATAGGAACTCATAACTTGTATAAGGTATGTGTTCTTAATCTTGAGACGATTATGAACACAGACTATGGATATGACTGCTTTGACTTACCAATCATGAGAGGTGAATGAGGTCTATAGAAGATCAACACTTGGTTATCTTGGGTATGTCATGTTCATAGGGTTGTAAACATATATTGTCAAGATAGAATCTACCCTCTGATTCAGAGTAAGCATTCCCTTGAGAATGTCACCAATTTGATTACTGAGAACTGTAATCTTGTTGATAAGTAGTTATCTACATGTTTGGTAATCATGAGAGGTGAATGGGACTCAAGGAATGTAAGATATAATCATTATTCAGGTTGACAGTAACAGTTATCCGACTACCTAGATATGATTATTCAGGTTGATAGTAACAGTTATCCGACTACCTAAATATGATTATCAATGCTGACGGTAGAGGGACATTAGTACACCATACAAGTCTAGTTATCGCTTCGGATATGTTCTTTTGCGTTGGAGTTCAGTTATTGTTTTATAGTGGAGTAAACGTTAACTGTGATCGGGAGAGAACTAATCCTATTTATACGCCTTAACGAACATTTGTTAGTACCTTTTTATCCTGTTTTTGTATATTTTTACTTCGTTTTCTAGTTTCTGACAGGTTTTGGAAGAAATCAACTAAACCAGGATAAACAGGGTGAAAAGTCAGAAGTAAAGAAGCTAAAAAAGCCAAGTCGCGCGCGCGACCCGCGCCCGCGAAATTCGAGAATCGCTCGCGCGATCCGCTCGTGCGAGAACCCAGAATCGCTCGCGCGATCCGCGCGCGCGAAGGTCCAATTGTCGCGCTCGCGCGACCCGCTCGCGCGATATGTCCAAAAACCAAAGTTGCGTATTTCAGTATACTGAAGACTCCTGTGCAAACGAGACTGCTGAACGACGTCCAGACTGTAAATTACATGCGTTTCAGTTCATTTCGGGTTAGGAAACCTTCCAAAGCTTGTACAAACTCTATATAAACTCCAAATTTACTCAATTATGGGGTTGGCAACTATTATACACATTCATATACAGCCATATACACACACTTCCAGCCCTTGAAGAGGGAGAAGCAAGGAGAAGAAGAAGAAGACCAAGGATTTCCATGGCCTCCTCCATCAACTACTTGCCGATCTCTACTCCTATGGCAGCTTAGATCATCGATCTAGGGTTTCAATGAAGCCCTAGACGAGTAATAGGGTTTTATTTATGCTTTTATTTTAGTTTTATTATGTATGGATGACAGTCACATGTTTAGAGGATTTTTATAAATAAATCGTATTTCTATTGATTAAATCATTGCTTTCAAAGTTTATTCTTGTCTTAGATCTATTTTGACTGTGATGTGCTCAACGATCTATTCTTGCTGTGCTTGTTTAGATTGTTTACATGTGATGGTGCTTTATTGATTTGTGCTATCAAGTATCCGAATAGTCCATGCCTAGGTTAGACGGATTAGATCACAACCCTAGTTTAGTGTGAGATAATTCGTGCTAACCGCAGATGGATTATGTTGGTGCTTGAACCATGATTATCTTCTTGTCGGAGGAATTGGGCTTGTAGCTACAATTCCCCATATTCATCCAACGTAATAAGCTAAAGTAATTCATAAATATTCCTATTATGAAGCTAGTGGTGGATTTGCAATCCTAGGTTCCCTTAAATATTATTTAAAACACTTTTAATTGCTTTCATAGTTTAGATTTACTTTTATTGTTATTAGTTTAATTATAAACCAAATCAAATCCGTTTTTCTTAATTAAGTAGACGTAGGTTTTAAAATTAAAAGCTGTAGTAATCAATCTCTGTGGGTTCGACCTTTACTTTCACACTACAAATCTTTAGAAAAGTAAAGTATACTTTTTATATCTTGATATTGACAACATCAATTTTTGGCGCCGTTGCCGGGGATTGTATTACTACCTTTAGTTTTAGAATCATAGTTTAGTTAATTCGTAAATATTAGATTAGGTTTCCTTTTCTTATTTTTCATTTTATTTTTAGTTACTAACTTGTTTTTTTTTATTATTTTGTAGTCAACGTTTCCGAGTGGAGCAGCTAATTACATCAAAGGAGCTTACGCAAATAAAAATATAAATACAATTAAATAAATTGCTTCCTTTGGAATTCGCTTTAAACCGCTTATTAACAGGTAATATTGAACTTTATTGCCATATTCCTTTGTGTTAACCTGTTCTATGCTTGTCAAAATCAAGGTACTATCGTTCCTTCCTTACGTACTCTCCATTCTTTCGTTTTATTGTTTCATTAGGGACAATGAAAGGTTTAGGTTTGGGGGTATGCACACACACACATTATTATGCACTAATAAAAAAAAATCGATACTTGTGCTTAAATAAACGATGTTACCTACGGTTTTTGCAATCTTAATTTGATACTTCTTGTTTGGTAACTATGATTGTTATAGAATGATAAACAAGAGAATATGTGATTAAGCATTTGCTGAAGTTATGATGTAACGTTTTAGGTTATGTATTGTTTGAATCGTAGTTTTATATCATAGATTTGCACATAAACTTATGCACTGCACGTAGTCACTTGAATACATGTTGGTTGTGAACTATAATATAATTCGGATTTCTAGATAACACAAGGTGGAGACTAAGCCCGGTGAGCTTTTGAGCCTATCTTTTCTTTTTAGAGGGTTATAAATACATTGTGTTTGTCGAATTTCATTGAAATAGCGCATTAACTTGTTGTTTAGTCTCATTATTCTTGTTTTGGTTGATAGTCAAGTTAAAATAGTTGTTACCATGCTAAATAATCTTCTGTTGTAAGCATTGAAGAACCGTATTACCCTAGGAAGTGATTTTAGGCCTTCTTTGTTTACCACCGACCGAAGAATTATAAATTTCCTTAGTTCGCCCTTTGAGCCGTTAAAATGCCATGTCTTTCTTTGATTACCATTATCCTTGTTTTTGCTCCGACTTGACAAACTCGGAGTTCACCACTGAGAGATTTGTCACCTTTTAGTAGTGTTAAGGTGATGTGTGATTGAGAAGAAGAAAATAAGATGCTATTGGGGTAGTTGCTTGATATTCGATAAATAATCATTTGAGAAGCAAGAAAAGAAAAAGGAAAAGAAAATAATACAGAAGAGGAAGGTTGAAAAAAAAAATGATGAAAGAAAAGAAGGAAAAAAAGAATGAAAAGGAATGAAGAGAAAGAAAAGATGAAAGTTTGTAGAAGAAGAATGAAAGAAAATCGAACATGCTTTACAATGCCATTCTAAACCTACCCAATTAATCCGTTCTATCATTTTTCATAGCCTGAGCCACATTACAACCTGTGAAAAGTCCTATTTGATCCAAGGAAAGATGGTTTAGATATGTAAACGATGGGAGAGGGATTAAAACATGGTAATGATTAATTTCTCTTGATTATTGGCATCTTATCCATGAGACTACTATTCTTTTCGTATCATGCGTCTTTTTTGAGTCATATGTGAGCGTTTTCGTTTTGAAAACATATTTCCTTTACTCACATATATTAGAAAAATTACACCTGTTTCTGAGTGTGTCATTTGAGAGTGTAATTAACATTGTGAGATTCGTAGTCGAAGCATAGTTTGATGGTTTTCCGAGTTATATTCCAAGTTCATGACATGCGCGTGTTTATTTGACTACCATTCCACACACGTGCAATTTTATGAGAAACTCTATTGATTTATACGATGCATGTGCTTGAGATTGTTTTTCATGATGTAGGTAGACGTTTGATTCTGTTTCTTTATGTTCGTTATTCTATTTCAAATCTTTGTTGTATGATAAAGGAGTATTGAATATTATGTCCTTTGTTTTAAATAAAACTTTTTAAATATACAAAGTTAATAAATATGGTTGTGGGTAACTTGTTGATGAGAACCCTTACGAGACTTCACTCGTCCGACTAGGGACACCTAGGGGTTTAAAAGGCTTGTTGCATAAGCTAAATGCAATCGTGATCCATACGAAAATGGAGTAGTATTTTATTAGTAGTTTTTATTTTAGTTTTGCTCGAGTACTAGCAAAATGTAGGTTTGGGGGTGTGATCGGGAGAGAACTAATCCTATTTATACGCCTTAACGAACATTTGTTAGTACCTTTTTATCCTGTTTTTGTATATTTTTACTTCGTTTTCTAGTTTCTGACAGGTTTTGGAAGAAATCAACTAAACCAGGATAAACAGGGTGAAAAGTCAGAAGTAAAGAAGCTGAAAAAGCCAAGTCGCGCGCGCGACCCGCGCCCGCGAAATCCGAGAATCGCTCGCGCAAGAACCCAGAATCGCTCGCGCGATCCGCGCGCGCGAAGGTCCAATTGTCGCGCTCGCGCGACCCGCTCGCGCGATATGTCCAAAAACCAAAGTTGCGTATTTCAGTATACTGAAGACTCCTGTGCAAACGAGACTGCTGAACGACGTCCAGACTGTAAATTACATGCGTTTCAGTTCGTTTCGGGTTAGGAAGCCTTCCAAAGCTTGTACAAACTCTATATAAACTCCAAATTTACTCAATTATGGGGTTGGCAACTATTATACACATTCATATACAGCCATATACACACACTTCCAGCCCTTGAAGAGGGAGAAGCAAGGAGAAGAAGAAGAAGACCAAGGATTTCCATGGCCTCCTCCATCAACTACTTGCCGATCTCTACTCCTATGGCAGCTTAGATCATCGATCTAGGGTTTCAATGAAGCCCTAGACGAGTAATAGGGTTTTATTTATGCTTTTATTTTAGTTTTATTATGTATGGATGACAGTCACATGTTTAGAGGATTTTTATAAATAAATTGTACTTCTATTGATTAAATCATTGCTTTCAAAGTTTATTCTTGTCTTAGATCTATTTTGACTGTGATGTGCTCAACGATCTATTCTTGCTGTGCTTGTTTAGATTGTTTACATGTGATGGTGCTTTATTGATTTGTGCTATCAAGTATCCGAATAGTCCATGCCTAGGTTAGACGGATTAGATCACAACCCTAGTTTAGTGTGAGATAATTCGTGCTAACCGCAGATGGATTATGTTGGTGCTTGAACCATGATTATCTTCTTGTCGGAGGAATTGGGCTTGTAGCTACAATTCCCCATATTCATCCAACGTAATAAGCTAAAGTAATTCATAAATATTCCTATTATGAAGCTAGTGGTGGATTTGCAATCCTAGGTTCCCTTAAATATTATTTAAAACACTTTTAATTGCTTTCATAGTTTAGATTTACTTTTATTGTTATTAGTTTAATTATAAACCAAATCAAATCCGTTTTTCTTAATTAAGTAGACGTAGGTTTTAAAATTAAAAGCTGTAGTAATCAATCTCTGTGGGTTCGACCTTTACTTTCACACTACAAATCTTTAGAAAAGTAAAGTATACTTTTTATATCTTGATATTGACAACATCAAACTGATCAGTTGGTTAGTTTGCTGACCAAAGAGTTTGGTCATGGTAATTAACAATAGATCAGAGCCAACAATAAAGAGCCTAGGAGGTCCCACTCTTAGCTCTGCCAGAATACTTGGAAAGGCATATGAGGATCTTGTCAAGGTAGGTTCGATCGACCAAAGGAGTCTCGATCTATTGAAGTCTGGACAAGTTCGATCGATTGAAGATGGTTCGATCGATCGAAGGTTCGATCGATCAAAAGCACTTCGATCACTTGAAGGTTAGGTCGGTTCTGGGAATCTATAACTAGGGCAGCTGCGTACTGAATGTGTTTAATCATTGTTTTTATACGTAGAAGCTGCAGATACTATTTAGCCTTCCCTAAACCTTCCCTATCCTCTCTATTAGGGTTCCTACCAACCCTAGTCCTTCCTGCGAGCATCCATAGGAATCATAAGAGTGAAGACCATCTAGTAGAGGCTGTTAGAAGTTGAAAATTTCATAGTTGGGTTCAAGACCGTAAGGTATTTCTTGTTCCCTTCTTGTGTACGCATCTATAGAGTTAACGAGTAGTAGATCCTGGGCTACCATAACTTTTTGTAACTTGACTTTTCTACTGCGCGTTTTAAAACTGAAATTTAAACCAGTTTTTCTTTTAATTGGTATCGGAGCCACGCTTGTTTGGATCTATAGATGCGTTTTGGAACACTAGTTTTGATTACATGTTATTAGAACTATTTTTTCGAAACTGTATCGTCACAGATCTGTTTCTGCAGTGTTATCGCAGTAGAATATAAAATCTATGTTTGCATGAGATGCACGGTGGGTTAGATCGATCGAAGTGCTCTCGATCGATAGAACATCCTCTATGCTCAAGCGATTGAACAAGTTTTGATCGATCGAACCTTTTTGGTGTTCGGTCGATCGAATGGGGTTCGATCGATCGAGACAGATTCTTTGTCAGGTGTTCTGTTTCACAGGTTTTAAATGGTTTTGAAATTAAATACTTTATTTTTAAAATATTCTGTAAAAAATTTTCAAATATTCTGTGAAACAAAATGTTCAAGCGATTGAACAATGCTCAATCGATCGAAGGTTTGAGCGATCGAACGGTATTCGATCAATCGAACTGTGACAAAAAAGATAGATGCTGTTTTCATGTTCTAACTAAGTACCTAAAGAGTTTATGTACTATGTGAATCAATTAAGGGTTCCAATGGTTATATATATTTGTATATATATGTGTGGATGCATGTACAACTAACCCTTTTGCAGCAAGTTTAGTCTGCTATCCCCATGGCACCAAAACTATTCAATTATGTTTTGAACATTTGTTTGAGATTGGTGTATTTATTGGTTTGGTTTTAAGGCATGTGTAAAGGGTGCTGCGACTTCAATCATATATAAAGGAAGGTCGCACCGGTTTCCCTAGCCTTTTATTTTATTGTTATTTCTTTTTCTAGATAAATTGTAAGCATCGAAAGAACCATAGGACCAATGTATTAGAATTAGAAAGTCCATGAAGATGGGGCAAGGAGCCGTTGTCCATGAAGATGGAGCCGGAGGCGATCAAACCAAGAGCTGGTTCTATAGAGATAGAGCCATGGGAGATAGAGACATTGTTTGAATGCCTATATTTCGATTTTAGTTTTTTGTTTTGTGTTTTGTTTGTGATTGGCGTTTTTATATATTGTTACTACTTGCATGCACATAAAACAAGTTTTCTAAACTAAAATTCAAAAACCGTCTTCAACGCATTAGTAAACATTGGATGTTTATGGGTAATGTGAAGAAGCCTTCTTTCCAAAGGCAAAATCCTTTTCTTAATAAAACTAGTGAGAGAGGGTCTTATTAATAACACCAACGATCTTCCATTAACAGTTCATTGTAAGATGATTAGTGCATTCTGTGTCACCTCACCTGGGATGATCATTCCATACGATCTTTGGCTACTAGATGTGAACTTCCTATGGATAGGATCAATCAGACGTGATAGAGGGTGACCACCACACGGAGGCGATACTTGAGACGGTTGTGATTGAATCCTAGTTAATGGTACACACTAGCTAAGCTATGGATAAGGGATCCCACACGGGGCTGTAGATACCCCATTTTGTCGGCTATCAGATTTAGGAGACCCATATCTTGGTGGTTCACAATGATCGAAAAAGACTCAAAAAGGACCGAAATGCTCAGAATGACCAAAATGCCCATAAAAGCCCCAAAACTCCGGATTCAGACCAAAAGCTCTGGAAACATGCTACGTCATAAAAAATACTAAAAATGAGTTTTAAAGCAAAATCATATGAAATCGTCAACTCACATAGACCCCCGGAAGACCCGGAAGTCCCGGAAGTTCCCCGAAAGTCCCCGTTGACTGGTTTGACATAGGTTTGACCAAGATTGACCAGGGTTTGACCAAAATCATCTAAATTCACCAAAAAGTTTTGAGATTATTGTAGATCATGAGAAAAGTATTAAAATAAGTTTTAAAAGAAAATTGGACAAAAACGTCAGCTCCCGAGAGCTCCCAGAGGTTCCCAGAACTTCTTGGAGGTCCCTAGTTTGACCAATTTGACCAAAAGTTGACTTTAAAATTGGAGCACCATATCATTTTTCAAACATTATTCATGGATACTACAAGTCAATAGCTTTCCAACGGTATATCGCACATAATTCTTGGATTTAAAACGAATTTATTATGAATTTTCGAATGTGAAAAAGGGGATCAAATCAGCTTTTATCCAGAATACTGAAAAGCTTTTCAAAGTGACCTATCTCTGAACTATTTTTTATGTGAAGTATACTACATTACCTTCCCAACGGTATATCATAACCTCAGTTTGGAGTTCATACATATTTTCTGTGAATTTCGGACGAAATAGGGCATTTTTCACGAATACCAGAACCTCTGGGGGACTAAATACAAATTTCTGGGCGTCTGAGGAGCAATGCCGTGGCGGCACTGGGCCATTGCCGCGGCGGCACTGGGTCATTGCCAAGGCGGCACATGGTCAGTGTTGCGGTGGCACTCAACCCCCGCAGAATCCATTTTTGTAACTTATTTTGGTGGTCCAAATTGAATAATAAAAAGCCAAAACGATGTAGTTTTATGTTCACAGATCTTTGGGACCAATGGGAGCACTTTCTAAATCCCAAAACCACCACAAATTGACCTATATAAACCTCTGTTTGCTCTTCATTTTGGGGGGGTCAAGTGCAAAGCTTGAGAAAGATATAGAGAGAAAGAGAGATAGAGATAAGTTTAGAGGAGAGAAAGGGAGCTTCTCCTACTGATTTTCCATTAAAAAAAAGTGAGTTTTAATCTTATTTTCCTCCATTATATCTCTTATACTTCACATTCAAACCCTCTCCTACCATCATTTTTGAGCAATCTTGAGTTAGGAAGCTACTTCCATGTCCAAATGTCAATATCTATGAGTGAAACACCAAGCTACAAGTGCAAAATCACATTGAATATCATCTATTGATTGCTATCACTTGCTTGTTTACATTAATGTTCATCTCTTATTACCTCATTTCTTTTTTGTTTTTCTTTGATTAGTTACTAGTTTATCATCACCTAGATGATTACATGAAGTTTGAGGTGAGAGAATCCTTATGGATAGTAGCTCTTGACTTCAAAAAACATGTTTGATAGATGATGATTTCAACTTCAATACATTCCTATGTATTCTTGAAGTTGTCTTCAAAAATGAAAGCAATGTCTCCAACAATCTTGAAGGTTCTTGATATGGGTTCAAATGTTGATAATTCAAGTGGTCATAATCTCCATTTATGTGCTAAAAATATACTTTCAAAACCTTTATTTCAAAACTCCTCTTAAACCCCACATTTTGATTTCAAAGAATAAAACCCTAGTTCTTCCCAAAACCTTCAAAACAGTGAGTTATCTAACTTCAAAGAATTATTCTGAGTTCAATACCCAATATATGAATGCAAGACCACTTGGAAAGTCTTCCTAACTCATTAGAGAACACCCATGATTTTTGGTTTGACTTGGAAACACTTGAAAGGGGTCCATTTGGACCCAAACATTCCTTCCAGACATTCTGCTTTTGCTGTCATAGCAACTTGGTTGACTTTCAACTTGTCTTACAGAAAGCTTTTTCAAAACGAGTGGTCCCAACTCATTTTTCCCTTGAACTTCAGTGTCTTAGGGAACTTTCTATATAGTATGGGTCTCTAGATGTTTTGTTTTTATTTTCCAAGATTTTTTGACATTTCTGTCGACAGTACGGACTCTGTTTCTGAGTAACCTCTATTGTTTACATAATTTCTCCCAATCTGTAATAGTTATTGAAGAGTGGCTTTTGGATATGTGTTTTAGACACAATAAGGATGATCTCCATAAACAATCATGCATTGAAAACATTTCTAACCCCACTTTTCAATATCCAGAAAATCAACTCACTATTCTGTCCTTTTTTCACAGCAAGTATACTTTTACTTTCATCCTTTGATTTGATGCTTATATGTACTTCAAATTAGTTCATATCCTAGGAAGTAGTCCATACTACATTTGTACATATCCCATGATGACTTCCTCCATGCATTCATTCATCTTTTAGACTTCTAAACCACCTTAGAATGTCCATGTAGACAAACACACTACAACCTTTGCACATTCTGGAACCATACATTGCATCCATGCAAGATTTGGAGGTTTTGTGACTCTTAATCTAAGAAGATTAAAAGGAATGAACTTGATCATATGTTCATGCTTCCCCTCGATCTTATCTTCCTTTCTCATCCGTCCCGGGGATTGAGAGGTCTTCTTTTTTCAAAGATTAACATGCATCATTCTAGCTTGCTAAGCATATTTCATTTTCTTTGTTTATTTGTTCCAAGAACAGTTCATGTCCCCCTCTAGACTAGGAAAACTTAATTACTTGATAAGTGATTAAATGATTTTTCCTAGGTTTGTTTGTATGATCTTTTACTTTCCCATTGTGTGATATTTGGCTAAGATCTTATGAATGATATCTTACCTTTTGATCTTCCATTTCAAGATTCTTATGAGATGTAATATACTATCATAGTATTAATTACCGAACCAAACATAGTGTTTTAGTCGCGACAAAGGCTCCTTCCTCTCTTGTACCAAAATCCCGAGCCAAGTTCTTTGGTTATGAAGGGTCGGTGCCCTTTATCCGTTTGGGTGAGTCAAAATTAGGTTTCTTGGTTCCTTAAATACCAAGTGGCAACTCTGTATCTATTTTCAACAGACCTTCCTTTTCTTTTTCTCTTTCAAAACAATATCAAATCAAAACAAAGAGGTGGAATTTCCCGTGTCCACAATATGGCGAATCTGCTGGGGATGATTTTATTTTCAAAACAAAATAATACAGAGGTTTGACTCATAAGAAGCGTCCTTAAAATCATCTTTTTACTGTGTCTGGTTCACCGCATTGCATTCCAGCATTTCTCCTCCGACTATGTCTGAAACGCGGCACTGACATTATTCAGGTCTTGCTGTGCCAGGACATAAGCCACCGTTGATACTGTACCTTCCAAGGTCTATCAAAAAGAGTAAAAACCTCCGTACTGTCTCTCTGACGGTATATTGGAACTCTCGTCAACGGACCCTTTTGACTAAACCCAGCCTTTGCATATAGATTCCTATATAACCGTTCATAGGAATGTTCATTTATCTTTTCAGATAGTATAATGTGATACAACTATTGTATGCCCTGGCGTGATTACCTGCGCGATGTAGACACTTATGTGGCATGAGGCACGACCTCTTTCTTATGATTCCCAAGGCAATCACTCACATGTGATCACATTGAGTTGACCTGCCTAAGCACCATGACAAGGATGTCTGCTCCATGCTCACAAAGATATACACCGCAAACCTTGTTTGTTGATCCTAAGACATAGGAGTGTGAATGATGAAAAAACCGGTTTAAATTAAAAGTTTAAATGCGGAGCGGAAAAGTCAAGTAATAAAAACTTATTGGTAGCCCAGGATACTACCAGTCAATTCCATAGATGTGTACTAACAAGAGGGAGAGGAAATAAACCTTAGGTCTTGAACCCAATTCTGAAAACTTCTTTCTCCTTGATGGTGCAGCAACTTCTACTAGGATGTCTTCACTCTTATAACTCCTACGGATGCCTGTCGGAAGGAATAGGGTTGGTGGGAACCCTAATAGGGAGGATAGGGAAAGTTTAGGGAAACATTAATAGCTTTTGCAGCTTCTACGTATCAAAACGATTAAAAACATTCAGTACACAGTTACCCTATTTATAGATTCCCAGAACCGACCTAACCTTCGAGCGATTGAAATGTATTCGATCGATTGATCCTTCGATCGATCGAACAACCCTCGAGCGTGTTAGGGATATATACTAAAAGCCATGCTTTATGTAGTTGATTTATTATTCATTTAATAAAATCAGTTAATCCAATTTTTCATGAGAATCTGTGTGGGCAATGTTTGTATTATATTATTTATTTAATGTGTGTCTCTCATTCTATATAGTAGGTGGTTTGGTGTGTAGAGTTCGGCTTACACACGGAAGATCAGGCCATCAGATATTATAGAATGTAAGATTTTAGTTTACAGTCTTAGATGGGATTGGACACACCATCGGTAGGACTGCAGCATGGTGTTGTAGTAGGTTTGTCTTGACTGCGGGAAACAATATAGTTTCAACTCACCATGCTGGTACATTTTGTGTATTAAACAGGACCGACTTGGGGTAATTATCTTTATACTGACTTATAAGATAATTAATACCTCATGGCTATTATGAGTGCTTATGCTCTAAATCCTAATTTAATTTATAGACACGTACATTTGATATTTATACTTTGATCCCTAAAAGGGTGAGATCCTTAAATGGGTCAATATCTCATTGGATTGGGTGGCAATATTAATTGTGTGGTGGATATTAATTAATGATGGAATCCATGTCTCAATTTTGGGATTGATGATATCCCCTTGAGAAAGCTTTTAAGTTTTGATTATGTCAAACCCTGCAGGTGGATTTTGTATCCGACATATCAGATAAGTTAAGCAGAGGATCTCAAGGAATTTTAAGAAATTAATTAAATATGATTATCAGTAATTATATTTAATTAATGGATATCTGTAATCTTAACACGGGGAGATAATAAGCATTTAATAACATGGAAATATATTTTTGAGATAAGTGTAGGAGTGCAATTATAATTCTTTAGTGGTATGAATTATAATTTATGGAAATAGGAATCTGATTCAGTTCGAATTAGGGTTTCCTAACTCCATAAGGAAGCCTATTCCTTATTGACTTCTTATGGTCCCTATCGTAGCCTATTTAATTAATGGATATCTGTTATCTTAACATGGGGAGATAATAAGCATTTAATAACATGGAGCTCGAAATACATTTTTGAGATAAGTGTAGGAGTGCAATTATAATTCTTTAGTGGTATGAATTATAATTTATGGAAATAGGAATCTGATTCAGTTCGAATTAGGGTTTCCTAATTCCATAAGGAAGCATATTCCTTATTGACTTCTTATGGTCCCTATCGTAGCCTATATATATGCTGCCTTGGCTCTTCTCTCAGGTTGCATGATTTCATATTCTAAGCTTCCCTTGACCTCCTATCTTTCTTCTAGAAGGGTTTCCACCAAACCCTAGTCTCTGTGAGCATTCAAGAGACATAGGAGTGTAGATCGCTAGCGTCGGACAACGCTCACTAAAAGAGCTTCGGACTGCTCGATACTGATCGAAAGTTGCTGAATGTTTTACACAACGTTCCTGACGTCGAGACGGAGCTGCTGTTAAAAATTCAAGTAAATCGGAGATCGTTTGATCCTCCTGGCGAACACATCTTTGTCGGATCAATGTGATCAGGATTGAATCGTCACAGCAATCAAAGAGAGTGTTATAACTGGGAATAGAAAATAGAACGTAAAGAGGGAAGAGCAGAAAACTAAAAGGATTTCGAAAGAGCCCACCCTCAGTTCGATATTCTGGCAGCAAGGTAATACGATAGAAGATCGTGAGCTGTTATCGAGCCCGTGTTCTCGATTCGTCTACTACAGTAATCCAATTTTGCAGTTCAAGGTAACCCTAGTTCTGCCCTTGTAGGGTTATTATAGATTTCATGAAATTTTTTGCAGTACCAACTTATACCCACTGTCAACGGATTCTGGGAACGCAGTTTCCTAACAGTGGTATCAGAGCAACGTTGATTTTGCGTATGGGTTGGACGCAACCATGTTGTCCAATAAAACAGATCTTATGCTTGTTTTGATAGATGGATAGAACGTAGAGCTATGCTAACCCTTGTTTTGCAGCGTTCTTATTCCACTATTATGGTCACTGATTTTGTGTGATTGGATCCCACAATGGTTTTATCCGTGGTTAATTTTGCTGTTTTAATATAGCATGTGAACTCCTTTATGGAGGCATAGGATTTGTGTGTATTGGATCCCACACTTGATTGATGTGTGGTTAATTTACTGCAAAGAAATAGCATGTGAACTCCTTTATGGAGGCATAGGGTTTGTGTAATATATCTCAAGTAAATCCGTGAAGACAGTTCGTGAAGATAGTTTACAAGCAGTTTCAGAAAGCAATCTAGAGGCAGTTTCTGGAGGCTATTTCAGAAAACAGTTCTGGAAGGCAGTTGCGTAGTTGCGACATAGAGCTAATCGGGTTCCATGAAGATTTCTTCACAAGAGTTGCAGCTTGACCATAATAGTGGGATTCCTATTTTATTGTGGTTTCCTTATTTATGTGTGATTGAATGATTATTATTGTTTCATGTTTAATGAATAGGACAACATGGATAATTGTTCCTAGACCTATTTCAGATGTCTAGCTGCATGTTTAATTTATATTAATTTAAAATGATGGACAACACATGTGTATTTAGAAATAAAACTAATTCCATAATTTGAAAACATAAGTACTTATTTTCTAAAATCATGAGAATAGAATAATTTTATTATCTACACATGTGGGTTTCACAAGTAAGGATGAATTAATCCTTGTCAAGTATTCCATTATTTTTTATTAATTAAATTAAAAGTTTTTCTAAAAAATTATAACCCTCAAATTTTTTTAAAAAATTCTAAGTGGGAGAGGGAATTTATCAAGTATAAATCTCATGGTCTCCATCACTGGTTTGTAGATGATATGATTAATTTTATGTGATGGCTCTAATGTCATCCTCCCCATCGGATGTAGTTGATCATGGAATCATCAGTACAAACTTCTTTAAAAGAATGTTTTGGGTGATTGTTGGTGTGGGTCACCTCTCTATCAGAGGTGTTCCTCACAGAACTCTTGACCTAGAATTAAGTGATGGTATACACTTAGCTATAAATAATAATATCCTCTCCATCTGAGTCACTGTTATTATTTATAGGACCAAAGCAAGTTAGCAGTTTAATTTTATTAGGCAAAGTACATTGCCTGGATAGTAAAATTAAAAGGCAATTGTCTATCTGAACAAATGATGGATAGTATATGGCTTCCCATCGAGTCATACTATTCGCGGTGTATCAGGTTGCTGGCGGATTCCTTTCAAATATGGTAGAGGGAACCAATATTTTCAACTCGAATCCATAGTAAATTTTGCCCAAACGTAATTATTTATGTTATGTGATTCTCATACTTTCAAATGGGTACTTTCAATCCACTTGCTGTTATACTTAAAGAAAACAAACTTACTGGACCAAACTATATAGACTGAAAAAGGAATTTGGATATTGTGTTAACTGCTGAAGAGTGCAAGTTTGTGCTTACTCAAGAATGTCCTGAGCAACCTGGTGAGGGGGCAACCGCTGAGGAAACCCAGGCTCACAAGAAATGGGTCAAGGCTGATGAGATGGCGCGGTGTTACATTTTGGCATCCATGTCAAATGTTCTGCAACATCAGCATCAGTCAATGATCAGTGCCTATGACATGATGGAGAGCCTCCGAGAGATGTTAGGGGATCAAAGTCGTGTTGCTAGGCAGGTTGCTATGAAAGACTTGATGAACACAACCATGGCTGAGGGGACGCCTGTAAGGGATCATGTTCTTAAGATGATATCTCTTCTTAATGAATTAGAGATCCTTGAAGGTAAAATTGACGAAAAAACCCAGGTCGATATCGTACTCCAGTCACTGCCAGAGTCTTTTAAGCAATTCCGCCTCAATTACAACATGAATAAATTTAACTATACCTTGGCGGAGCAGCTTAAAGAACTTCAGGCAGCTGAGGGTCTCAATAGAAAGTCAGGGAGTGCTCTTGTATTTGAGAAACGTTCTACTTCAAAGCCGAAAGGCAAGAAGAAAATGAAAAATGCTCAAAAGAAGGCCGCGGGTCCTCCGCCAATCCAAAGGCCACGAGGACAACTGGGAAAGCCTAAAGGCAAATGTTTTGTTTGCAAGCAGCCAGGACACTAGAAGAAGCAATGTCCAGTTTATCTCGCCAGACAGAACAATCAAGGTAAATCTCATTTACTAGTTGTTGAATCGTGTTTAGCGGTCCGATCAACCGGTACCTGGTGTGTAGATACGGGAGCCACTGATCATGTATGCAATTCTTTGCAGGGGTTCCAGGGAACCAGGCAGCTCAGTGATGGAGAGATTTATCTATATATGGAAAATTCTACGAGAGTAGCATTAGTTGCAGTAGGAGATCTACATCTTAGTTTTGGTAGAGATAGGAATTTTATCTTAAGAAATTGCTTTTATGTACCTTCTATTAGAAGGAATTTAGTTTCAGTTTCTAGTTTAGTAAAGAATGGATATTCAGTTCATTTTAATAAAATAGTAGTTACTAAAGAAAATAAACGTTTTATTTGTTCTGACAATTGGTGGATGATCTTTATATTATAAATCCTATCTCTCCTATACTGCAACTTAATTAATTGAATAACACAAATAGTTTGCCATTTAAGAGAAAAGAACCTTCGAGGATGAACCAAACGCATCTTTGGCACTTACGCCTTGGTCATATTAATTTGAAAAGGATTCAAAGACTGGTTCAAAATGGGCCATTAGGATCATTGGAAGTGGAGGCACTTCCAGTTTGTGAATCCTGCTTGGAAGGTAAAATGACCAAGAGGCCATTCTCGGCCAAGGGCTATAGAGCAAAAGAGCCGTTGGAACTGGTTCACTCTGATTTGTGTGGTCCTATGACTGTCCAAGCAAGAGAGGGATTTGAGTACTTTGTCACTTTCATCGATGATTACTCAAGGTATGGGTACATTTATTTGATGCGGCGTAAGTCTGAATGCTTTGAGAAATTCAAAGACTTTGAGGCTGAAACGGAGGAGCGTCTAGGTAAATGTATCAAGACACTACGATCTGATCGTGGTGGACAGTACCTCTTGGGAGAGTTTAGGGAATACTTATTGGAGCAAGGGATTACATCCCAATTGTCTGCACCCCGTATGCCTCAGCAGAACGGTGTGGCAGAAAGAAGGAACAGGACTCTTATGGACATGGTAAGATCTATGATGAGTTATTCGGATTTATCAATTTCCTTTTGGGGACACGCGTTAGAGGCAGCCGCATACATTCTAAACTTGGTACCTTCTAAGTCAGTACCTACTACTCCCACGGAATTATGGACTGGGCGAAAGCCTAATCTGCAGCATGTTCGGATCTGGGGTAGTCCAGCACATGTGCTGAAAGGGAACGCAGAAAAGTTGGAATCAAGAACAGAAGTATGTTTCTTTGTTGGGTATCCAAGAGGAACTAAAGGTGGTCTGTTTTATAGTCCTAAGGATTAGAAGGTTATTGTTAGCACCAATGCCATATTCTTAGAAGAGGACTATGTTATGGACCACAAGCCCAGAAGCCGTATTGTTCTAGAGGAAATGAGATGAAAGACACCGAGACATACTTCTTCGATACCAACGGTACGAGAAGAAACACCACAAGAAAGAGTTATCGATATTCCATTACCACGTCGTAGTGGGAGGATTATCGAAACTCGTGTAGATCCCGAACCAACCATTAACACGCAGGTTCCTGAACCAGTACAACGTGTAGATAATGGTGTATTAGGTTCAGAATCTTCACAACGAAATATCAGTGATGCACAGACACGGGTTGTGCCTCGTCGTAGTGGGAGGGTTATTATTCGACCTGACCGGTATATGTTCTTGGGAGAGTCTTATGACCGGGTCCCTGATGAACAAGGTACCGACCCCTGTAACTACAATGAAGCACTCCAAGATAAAGATGCAGATCTTTGGAAAAAGGCTATGAAGTCTGAAATGGAGTCCATGTACTCCAATCAAGTCTGGGATCTTGTAGAACCACCCAATGAAATAAAATCCATTGGATGTAAGTGAATCTATAAGAAGAAGAGAGGAGCAGATGGTAAGGTGGAAACCTTTAAAGCAAGGCTTGTTGCGAAAGGGTTCACTCAAAAAGAAGGAATCGATTATGAGGAAACTTTTTCGCCGGTGGCAATGCTGAAGTCTATCCGGATTCTCTTATCCATTGCTGCACATTTCGATTATGAAATTTGGCAAATGGATGTCAAAGACAGCATTTCTAAATGGAAATCTTGACGAGTGCATCTATATGATGCAACCAGACGGGTTCATTGCGAAGGGCCAAGAACACATGTTGTGCAAGCTTAAGAAGTCCATTTATGGACTTAAGCAGGCATCTAGGTCTTGGAATATCCGCTTTGATCAAGCAATCAAGTCTTTTGGTTTTGATCAATGTGCGGATGAATCTTGTGTGTACAAGAAACATGATGGAAGAGTGGTGGTGTTCTTAGTACTATATGTGGATGATATCTTGCTAATCGGAAACGATGTGGGGGTATTATCTTCTGTAAGGGTATGGTTATCCAGTCAATTCGATATGAAGGACTTGGGAGAAGCCGGTCATATCCTAGGGATCAAGCTTATGCGAGATCGCAAGAATAGGATGTTGGGCTTGTCACAAGGCATTTATATTGACAATATTCTTGCAAGGTTTAGCATGCAAGATTCCAAGAAGGGATTCCTTCCCTTCAGACACGGAATTACTCTATCTAAGGATCAGTGTCCTAAAGGATGAAGGCAGTTCCTTATGCCTCGGCAGTAGGAAGCCTAATGTATGCTATGCTATGTACTAGACCAGACATCTGCTTTGCTGTTGGCATGGTTAGTAGATATCAGTCTAATCTAGGGCAAGAACAATGGACTGCGGTGAAAAATATTCTCAAGTACCTGAAAAGGACTCGAGACTATATGTTAGTTTACCAAGCAGACAGTCTTGTACCCATTGGGTACACAAATTCTGATTTCATGTCAGATAGGGATTCCAGAAAGTCTACCTCAGGATATGTGTTTACCCTAGGAGGTAGAGCCATTAGTTAGAGTGAGGTTGTCACGACCCATCCCACTACGCATGAAAATAGGACACGTGGCACGCCACAAAGGCTCATCCAAACATCAATATTACTATACTCAGCGGAAAGAACTATAAAACAATCCTGGGTAATTAAAACTTAGGGCACATTACCCTCTGAGTTTATAAAATCCATTAAAATCAGAGTTATAAAAGAAATTTGGTCAATTGAAAACGTTCACAAAAATCCATTTCAAAAATACAGAGGTTCAGTCGACTACCCAGTCGACTGTACTAGGGTCCAGTCGACTGTGCCTGGCAAAAACTAAAAACCCTAAATCCTCAACAGAGGTCCAGTCGACTGGGTTAAGCAGAACCCAAAATGCAACTTACTTAAAAGGGGTCCAGTCGACTGATATGGGGACCCAGTCGACTGCTTTTCCATTAATAGAAGCAGTAGCCAAATCCAACAGTGGTTCAGTCGACTGATCAAGGATCCAGTCGACTGCTTCTCTTACTATTCACTTTCAGTGTCTCAACCACACGGGATCCATTCGACTGATCCTGGGTCCAGTCGACTGCTCCCCTGCTGGCAGCCCTGTGATGAAAATTAACAACACATGCTTCTCAAAACCAACAACAAACACAACCATAACTGATTTCCAACATAATAATATGCAATTACAGATGTTCAATTACAAGATTACAATACTGCAAACTAATCCATGTTTATATTACAACATACTACAATATCCAAATCCTTACACCAGTTTAGGATTTAAATCAAAAACATATACAAGTGTGATTTTCCCGGCGTTCATCGGCCTCACTCATCGCGCTTCTTCTTATCTTTCTTCTGACCTGCAATGGAGTACATCTCCACTGCTCAGCTATATGCTGAGCGTACAATTCTAAATGTATGCTTATATGACAATTCATGGTTTAAGCATCTAAAACACATAGAAATAGTCTCTAGGGTGAGTGGTACGCATTCATCCGGTCGATGCCGTAGGAGGCCCACCTCTCCCACGCATCTCGTACACTGGTTGGGCCTTACTCCATACCAGGTACCGTGTACTGGTTGGGCCCACCTCCAATCCAGACACAACCACAATTCCAATTCCATTTTAATCACAATCACAATCCTCAAGGTTCGAGGAGCTTACCCCGGATGAATTTGCACCAAACTCCCCTTTGACCCAAGTAGACACATAACATGCTCACATAAACAGTTATACGTGCTTTTAACATAATTTCACGTGCATAATTAACGGGCCTAATTAACACATGAATTTCGCCCGGATCCAAGAATATCAAAAGTGATGTCCAAAACATGAAAATCCATATAATTCATAGATCTAGAATTCATACCTCGTGCGAATCTCTTCAAACTTTGAAGGATCGTCTAGGGGGCTAAATAAACGTCGGATTTCAATTTATACGCGATTCCTACAAGTTTTACCTGATTTTTCCCAAAAGTCTAGAATTAATATTTTTACAAAAATTGGCCAAACATGACCTAAGTGGTATCAAAACGTAGATCTTACCTCCACGAGTTCAAATCTAAAATCTGGAGAAAATCTGACGGACAAACGGTCGTCGATCGGCGTCGCAAAGCCCGTTGGCTCCAAATCTCCCTTCTCTCTCCTCTCTCTAGATATTTGGCAAGTGTTTGGATGAGATTGAAATCTCATCCCAATCTATATATAGGCAAACTTTCGGGGAATTACGTTTACCTCCCCACAAGTTTCTCAAAACTTCTCATTAACCCATGAAACTTCGCAGATGTCCATTTTATAACTTTACGAGTGAATATTATAAATTCCAGAAGTTTCCGACTAAGTCTCGTTTGGGTCCAAAAATAGCGTCCGAAACTATATTCTGTGAAATCTCTACACAACCTACCTTTTTAATTAACGTATCTCTCACGTTCTCACCACAGTTCTCAAAATAATATTATCACAATATCAAAGATTACCAGAATTATACTACACAGGTATAATTACTATTCACAGAAATACCAGATAAGGTCAAATAATATTTAAATCATATAAATGCCATTTACTCAAGATTATGCAATATGAACTTCCATGTTCCCGTGTCCTCACTGACACCTTACCGTTGACTCACAGTCAATCTCAATCCACCATTATCAACTAACATTGATAATCCACAAAAATCTGAATATGCATATTAAAACCATGAAATTTTTGGAACGGGTGTGACAACTCTTCCCTCCAAAAAGGAAGTTTGTCCCCAAACTTTACCTCATGCGTCGAATAAGTACGGATACTCATTCCTCATGTCTTCCTCACTTTCCCATGTAGCCTCTTCCACCGTATGACTACGCCATAGCACTTTCACCATTGGAATGGTTTTAGTTCTCAAAACTTGTTCTTTGCGATCTAGAATCTCGACCGGTTGTTCAACATAAGTCAAGTCTCTCTGAATCTGTAACGGTTCAGGTACAATGATCTTACTCGTGTCAGTCATACAACGTCTCAACATAGACACGTGAAACACATTGTGCACATGTTCCAACTCTGATGATAAAGCCAATCTGTAAGCCACCGGCCCTACTCTTTCTAGGATCTCAAAAGGTCCTATAAATCTGGGATTGAGCTTTCCCCTCTTTCCAAATCGGACAATGCCTTTCGAAGGCGATACTCGCAAATAAACAAGGTCACCTACTTCGAACGTCATCGGTCTCCGTTTCGAGTCCGCATAACTCTTATAACGGCTCTGAGCTACCTTGAGTCGCTCTTGAATCAACTTCACCTTCTCAGTAGTCATCTGTATTAACTCAGGTCCTAATAATTTCCTTTCTCCAACCTCGGTCCAACAAATTGGTGATCGACACTTACGCCCATACAAAGCTTCGTACGGTGTCATTCTGATACTTAACTGGAATCCATTATTATAAGCAAATTCAATTAACGGCAAGTGATTCTCCCAATCACTGCCAAAGTCTAAAACACACAGTCGAAGCATATCCTCTAACGTCTGAATCATGCGCTCTGACTGTCCATCGGTCTGAGGGTGAAATGCGGTACTGAAACTTAACTTCGTACCCATAGCTTCTTGCAAACTTCCCCAAAATCTTGACGTAAAACTACTATCACGATCTGATACAATCACAGCTGGGACTCCATGTAGTCTTACAATCTCTTTCACATACAATTCCGCTAATTTGGACGGTTTAGTCGTCTTGATCGGTAGGAAATGAGCTGACTTGCTTAGTCGGTCAACTATAACCCAAATCTTATCATTCTTATTGCATGATCGTGGAAATCCAAAAACAAAGTCCATCGTGATCTCGTCCCATTTCCATTCTGACACAGGTAAAGGTTGTAGTAACCCCGCGGGTACTTGTCTCTCTGCTTTCACTTGCTGACATGCCGAACATTCGGATACAAATTTAGTGACTTCACGCTTCATACCGTTCCACCAGAAGTTTTCTCTCAAGTTTCTGTACATCTTATTACTTCCCGGGTGCACTGAATATTTTGTACTATGAGCTTCTTCTAGAATTCTCTCTTTCAAGTCTTTCACATTCGGTACACATAATCGATTTCCAAGTTTCAACGTTCCTTGTTCTAATACAAAACCAGGTCGCTTTCCCAAAGATATATCATCTCTCATTTTGCACAAATAGACATCGTTAAATTGTTCTTTCTGAATCTCATCAATAATATCTGGGTGTGCCATGATTGCCATCATTAAGCCACCACTAACCCCTGGTATCACATCCAAATCTAAACGTTCCATTTCTTTTACCAATTCTTTTTGTTGTGTTAGCTCGTCGGTTAAATTCCTTTGCGTCTTCTGGCTTAATGCATCGGCTACTACATTTGCCTTTCCTGGATGGTACTCAATCGAAAGATCGTAATCCTTCATCAATTCCAACCATCTTCGCTGTCTCATATTCAAGTCTCGTTGGGTGAAAATATATTTCAAACTCTTGTGGTCCGTGAATATCTCACAATTTTCTCCGTACAAGTAATGTCTCCAAATCTTCAAAGTATGAATTACTGCGGCTAATTCAAGATCATGAGTCGGATAATTAATCTCATGTGTCTTCAACTGTCTAGAAGCGTAAGCAATCACTTTACCACCTTGCATCAACACGCATCCCAACCCTTGATGCGACGCATCACTATAGATCACAAACCCCTCGGTTCCGGATGGTATTGTCAAAATAGGTGCTCTCGTCAACCGTGACTTCAACTCTTGAAAACTGTCTTCACATTCCTGACTCCATTAAAAAATAACACTCTTTCTCATTAATTTTGTCATTGGCAATGAAATCTTTGAGAAATGCTCAATAAAACGGCGGTAGTATCCCGCTAATCCCAAGAAACTTTGAATTTCAGGTACGGATGTCGGCCTCTGCCAATTAGATACAGCTTATACTTTGTGAGGGTCAACTGAAACTCCATTCTTGTCAATTACGTGACCAAGAAAAGTAATACTAGACAACCAAAATTCACATTTCTTGAATTTACCAAATAATTGTTTCTCTCGCAATCTCTGAAGTATCAACCTCAAGTGGTTCTCGTGTTCTATCTCACTAGGTGAATAGATACGGATATCGTCAATGAATACAATCACAAAGTCGTCCAAATAATCCTTGAATACTCGATTCATAAGATCCATGAATGCAGCTGGTGCATTGGTAACTCCAAATGGCATAACTAAGAACTCATAGTGTCCATAACGCGTTCGAAAAGCTGTTTTCTCAATATCTTCGGCCTTTATTTTTAACTGATGATAACCCGATCTTAGGTCTATCTTGGAGAATACTTGTGCCCCACGAAGTTGATCAAATAAGTCATCAATTCTGGGTAGTGGATACTTGTTCTTGATTGTCAACTTGTTCAGTTCCCGATAATCCACACACATTCTCATTGAACCATCTTTCTTCTTTACAAACAACACTGGAGCTCCCCACGGCAAAATACTTGGTCGAATGAAACCTTTATCAAGTAACTCTTGTAGTTGAACTTTCAGTTCTTTCAATTCTAGTGGTGCCATTCTATACGGTGCCTTGGATACCGGTCTTGAGTCTGGCTTTACCTCAATGGTGAATTCAATTTCTCTCTCAATAAGAACATCTGGTAGATCATCAGGAAAGACATCTGAATATTCTCGCACTATCGGAATGTCTTCTACTTTGAATTCGGTCGCTGAGACATCAGTCACTGAACATAGGAATCCGTGACATCCCTTTTTCAATAATCTTCCCGCCCGGATAGCTGAAATCAAATACGGCGGCGGTGTAACCCCACTTCCTTGAAAACAAAAGTTCCCATGTACCGGTGATCGAAAATTAACCTCTTTCCGTTCACAGTCTATCGTGGCTTGGTTAAGAGCTAACCAATCCATTCCCAGTATTACATCGAAATGGTTCACCACAATCGGTATAAGATCTACGGTCATTAACTTCTCACCTAGTTTGATCTCACAGTCTTTATATATAGTAGATGTCACTACCGGTTTACTAAGCGGTACGGCAATGGATAAATCATATCCTAGTGGCGCGGACTTAACATTCAAATGATCAACAAAGTTATAAGATACAAACGAATGCGTAGATCCCGAATCAACGAGTATGCGTGCTAAGTGCGAACATACAAGCACCATACCTGAGACCACTGTATCAGTAGCAGCCACGTCTCCAGGGTTCATCTGGAATGATCTTCCCTGACGTTGCTCTGTCCTTTGTCCTCCGTCACTAGACTGCTTAGGCTTCGAACCACTAGAAGCCATAGAACTTGCCCCTTGTTGAGAACGCTTCTTTGGGCAATCCTTCGCTCGGTGTCCCAATGTACCACAATCAAAGCACTTGAGTTGCGGATAGGCCGCAGAACTCACACTGTTTCCCCCTGTAGATCTGTTTTGAAAGTTGGTCAGAAAACATCGACCGGTGTGTGGTCAGTTGCAAAGTGAACACAACGGTATGTTACTTGGTATTCTCCTGGAATCATTAAAACCAGAACTAGAGCCTCGTAAAAATGACTTCTTAAAAGATCCCCCCTGACTTCGGTCACCACCCTCATGACTTCGCTTTCCTTGGTGATTTTGTCTCGATCTCTCTATTCCACTTTCAGCTACAAGCGCCGTCTGCTGTACTGCTGCAATAGTCGAATGCTCATAGGTCTCTACTCTCAACCAGATATTATCCCTTAAACCCTCTTCAAATTTTCTTGCCCTATCTTCCTCTTCGGGCACAGAACCCTTACCAAACCTCAACAACGCGTTATACTTGGAAGTATATTCAGTTACAGTCATATCTCCCTGCTTCAAGTTATCAAATTCTCTCTTCTTTGCATTGTAGGTGGCTCGCAGAAAGAATTGGCGATTGAATTCTGCCTTAAACCCTTCCCAAGTAATCGGTACTCCTTGATCTAGAACATTCACCCACCAGTTCTGGGCTTCACCTCGCAATACGTCACTTGCGTTCTCAATCTTCTCCCTATCTGACATCGGGATAGATCAAAAAATTCGTTCCATGTCCATGACCCAATGTTCTGCCAATGTTGTATCAGGTGTCCCATGAAATTCCATTGGTTTCTTTCGAGTGAATTGTTCGGATATTGATCTCATACCTCTAGTTTCGGGTGCATGCACTACGGTTATTGGTTCCACTTCGATGTGGGGTGTGGGAGGCAGTCGCTCCGCTATATTCCGTATCATTTCCCCCATATTTCCCATCATTTCTGCCATTTCATTCATACGTCGAGTGTGTGGCGATAGTTCTCGCTCTTCGTCACTCATGATCACAATCCTGTAGTTCTCAATGCATAAACACTATGCATGCACAACAATAACAATATCATGTATGTAAAACAACATCCATATGCATCAAACATCTCTAAGATGTATGAATGTAATTTAAAACATGTGACAATTCACTCAACACTCCTCTCGTCGTCGAACGTTCCCAAAGTTTTGTTACCTATAGCTCTGATACCAATAAATGTCACGACCCATCCCACTACGCGTGGAAATAGGACACGTGGCACGCCACCAAGGCTCATCCAAACATCAATATTACTATACTCAGCGGAAGGAACTATAAAACAATCCTGGGTAATTAAAACTTAGGGAACATTACCCTCTGAGTTTATAAAATCCATTAAAATCAGAGTTATAAAAGAAATTTTGTCAATTGAAAACGTTCACAAAAATCCATTTCAAAAATACAGAGGTTCAGTCGACTACCCAGTCGACTGTACTAGGGTCCAGTCGACTGTGCCTGGCAAAAACTAAAAACCCTAAATCCTCAACAGAGGTCCAGTCGACTGCCCAGTCGACTGGGTTAAGCAGAACCCAAAATGCAACTTACTTAAAAGGGGTCCAGTCGACTGATATGGGGACCCAGTCGACTGCTTTTCCATTAATAGAAGCAGTAGCCAAATCCAACAGTGGTTCAGTCGACTGATCAGGGATCCAGTCGACTGCTTCTCTTACTATTCACTTTCAGTGTCTCAACCACACGGGATCCAGTCGACTGATCCTGGGTCCAGTCGACTGCTCCCCTGCTGGCAGCCCTGTGATGGAAATTAACAACACATGCTTCTCAAAACCAACAACAAACACAACCATAACTGATTTCCAACATAATAATATGCAATTACAGATGTTCAATTACAAGATTACAATACTGCAAACTAATCCATGTTTATATTACAACATACTACAATATCCAAATCCTTACACCAGTTAAAACATATACAAGTGTGATTTCCCCGGCGTTCATCGGCCTCACTCATCGCGCTTCTTCTTATCTTTCTTCTGACCTGCAATGGAGTACATCTCCACTGCTCAGCTATATGCTGAGCGTACAATTCTAAATGTATGCTTATATGACAATTCATGGTTTAAGCATCTAAAGCACATAGAAATAGTCTCTAGGGTGAGTGGTACGCATTCATCCGGTCGATGCCGTAGGAGGCCCACCTCTCCCACGCATCTCGTACACTGGTTGGGCCTTCCTCCATACCAGGTACCGTGTACTGGTTGGGCCCACCTCCAATCCAGACACAACCACAATTCCAATTCCATTTCAATCACAATCACAATCCTCAAGGTTCGAGGAGCTTACCCCGGATGAATTTGCACCAAACTCCCCTTTGACCCAAGTAGACACATAACATGCTCACATAAACAGTTATACGTGCTTTTATCATAATTTCACGTGCATAATTAACGGGCCTAATTAACACATGAATTTTGCCCGGATCCAAGAATATCAAAAGTGATGTCCAAAATATGAAAATCCATATATTTCATAGATCTAGAATTCATACCTCGTGCGAATCTCTTCAAACTTTGAAGGATCGTCTAGGGGGCTAAATAAACGTCGGATTTCAATTTATACGCGATTCCTACAAGTTTTACCTGATTTTTCCCAAAAGTATAGAATTAATATTTTTACAAAAATTGGCCAAACATGACCTAAGTGGTATCAAAACGTAGATCTTATCTCCACGAGTTCAAATCTGAAATCTGGAGAAAATCTGACGGATGAACGGTCGTCGATCGGCGTCGCAAAGCCCGTTGGCTCCAAATCTGCCTTCTCTCTCCTCTCTCTAGATATTTGGCAAGTGTTTGGATGAGATTGAAATCTCATCCCAATCTATATATAGGCAAACTTTCGGTGAATTATGTTTACCTCCCCGCAAGTTTCTCAAAACTTCTCATTAACCCATGAAACTTCGCACACGTCCATTTTATAACTTTACGAGTGAATATTATAAATTCCAGAAGTTTCCGACCAAGTCTCGTTTGGGTCCAAAAATAGCGTCCGAAACTATATTCTGTGAAATCTCTACACAACCTACCTTTTTAATTAACGTATCTCTCACGTTCTCACCACAGTTCTCAAAATGATATTATCACAATATCAAAGATTACCAGAATTATACTACACAGGTATAATTACTATTTACAGAAATACCAGATAAGGTTAAATAACATTTAAATCATATAAATGCCATTTACTCAAGATTATGCAATATGAACTTCCATGCTCCCGTGTCCTCACTGACACCTTGCCGTTGACTCACAGTCAATCTCAATCCACCATTATCAACTAACATTGATAATCCACAAAAATCTGAATATGCATATTAAAACCATGAAATTTTTGGAACGGGTTTGACAGAGGTGTGTCACTTCATGGCTTTGAGTCTAAGTGGGAGATTGTTAGGGATATATACTAAAAGCCATGCTTTATGTAGTTGATTTATTATTCATTTAATAAAATCAGTTAATCCATTTTTTATGAGAATCTGTGTGGGCAATGTTTGTATTATATTATTTATTTAATGTGTGTCTCTCATTCTATATAGTAGGTGGTTTGGTGTGTAGAGTTCGGCTTACACACGGAAGATCAGGCCATCAGATATTATAGAATGTAAGATTTTGGTTTACAGTCTTAGATGGGATTGGACACACCATCGGTAGGACTGCAGCATGGTGTTGTAGTAGGTTTGTCTTGACTGCGGAAAACGGTATAGTTTCAACTCACCATGCTAGTACATTTTGTGTATTAAACAGGACCGACTTGGGGTAATTATATTTATACTGACTTATAAGATAATTAATATCTCATGGCTATTATGAGTGCTTATGCTCTAAATCCTAATTTAATTTATAGACACGTACATTTGATATTTATACTTTGATCCCTAAAAGGGTGAGATCCTTAAATGGGTCAATATCTCATTGGATTGGGTGGCAATATTAATTGTGTGGTGGATATTAATTAATGATGGAATCCATGTCTCAATTTTGGGATTGATGATATCCCCTTGAGAAAGCTTATAAGTTTTGATTATGTCAAACCCTGCAGATGAATTTTGTATCCGACATATCAGATAAGTTAAGCAGAGGATCTCAAGGAATTTTAAGAAATTAATTAAATATGATTGTCAGTAATTATATTTAATTAATGGATATCTGTAATCTTAACATGGGGAGATAATAAGCATTTAATAACATGGAGCTCGAAATATATTTTTGAGATAAGGGTAGGAGTGCAATTATAATTCTTTAGTGGTATGAATTATAATTTATGGAAATAGGAATCTGATTCAGTTCGAATTAGGGTTTCCTAATTCCATAAGGAAGCCTATTCCTTTTTGACTACTTATGGTCCCTATCGTAGCCTATATATATGCTGCCTTGGCTCTTCTCTCAGGTTGCATGATTTCATATTCTAAGCTTCCCTTGACCTCCTAGCTTTTTTCTAGAAGGGTTTCCACCAAACCCTAGTCTCTGTGAGCATTCAAGATACATAGGAGTGTAGATCGCTAGCGTCGGACAACGCTCACTAAAAGAGCTTCGGACTGCTCGATACTGATCGAAAGTTGCCGAATTTTTTACACAACGTTCCTGACGTCGAGACGGAGCTGCTGTTAAAAATTCAAGTAAATTGGAGATCGTTTGATCCTCCTGACGAACACATCTTTGTCGGATCAATGTGATCAGGATTGAATCGTCACAGCAATCAAAGAGAGTGTTATAACTGGGAATAGAAAATAGAACGTAAAGAGGGAAGAGCAGAAAACTAAAAGGATTTCGAAAGAGCCCACACTCAGTTCGATATTCTGGCAGCAAAGAAATACGGTAGAAGATCGTGAGCTGTTATCGAGCCCGTGTTCTCGATTCGTCTACTACAGTAATCAAATTTTGCAGTTCAAAGTAACCCTAGTTCCGCCCTTGTAGGGTTATTATAGATTTCATGAAATTTTTTGCAGTACCAACTTATACCCACTGTCAACGGATTCTGGGAACGCAGTTTTCTAACAGAGCGATCGAACCTGCCTAGACTTCAATCGATCAAAACTCCTTCGATCGATCGAATCTGTTGACATGATCCTCATGTGCCCTTCCAAGCTTCCTAGCAGAGCTAAGAGTGGGACCTCCTAGGCTCTTTGTTGTTGGCTCAGACCAGTTTGTTAATCACTGTGACCAAACTCTTTGATCAGCAAACTAACTAATTGGTCAGTTAACGTTTATTCCACTATAAAACGATAAGTTAACGTTTACTCCACTATAAAACGATAACTGAACTCTAACGCAAACGAACATATCCGAAGTAATAACTAGACTTGTATGTTGTACTGATGTCCCTCTACCTTCAGCATTCGTAATCATATTCAAGTAGTCGGACAACTATTACTGTCAACCTGAATCATGATTACTTCTTGTATTCCTTGAGTCCCATTCACCTCTCATGATTACCAAACATGTTGATAACTCTTATCAACAAAACTGCAGTACTCAGTAATTGACTTGGTGACATTCTCCAGGGAATGCTTACTCTGAAACAGAGGGTAGATTCTATCTTGACAATATATGTTCACAACCCTATGAACATGACATACCTAGGATACCCAGGTGTTAATCTTCTATAGACTTCACTAATTGGTAAGTCAAAGAAGCCATATCCACAGTCTATGTTCGTAATCGTCGCAAGATTGAGAACACGTACCTTATAGAAGTTATGAGTTCCTATTGACTATATGACAGCATTAAGTGTTGATAGGAAAGCTCAGGTCCGTCAATGCACTATAAGCACTATAAGCACTAGCATATTAACTAAGAGTGACACTCTAGTGATTGAGATTAATCACTCCATCCAATGGTAGTTAATTATGCTATAGTGTATACCTAATGAGATATCCAGTCTCATCATCCACTGTGACAAGCTTTAAGCATCAAAGGATGGTAATTCATATCTCACTTGTATGTATCTCATACACACACGAATTACCTACTATGATACTTAAGGATTGAAAATCATCTCATGAAAGAATCATACATAATGAAATGTAAAACTGATATCCATATATTACAATGCTAATGTCATGCATAAAGTAATAGTTTGAGGGCATAACCCCAACAAACTCCCACTTGCACTCACAACCATACAGGACTACATCTGAGACCTAGACTATCTAGATGACGATCAAAGTCCTTTTGTGACAAAGCCTTTGTAAACGGATCAAAAGATTGTCGACGGTGGCAATCTTGGTGACAGTCCCATCTCCACGTTGAACAATATCTCGGATAAGATGATATTTCCGCTCTACGTGCTTTCCCTTTCCGTGGTTCCTTCGCTCCTTGGACTGAGCCACTGCCCCACTATTATCTCAATAAAGCGTAATAGGTGACAGCGACGCTGGTACCATCTCGAGCTTCATAAGGAACTTCTTGAGCCAAACAGCTTCCTTTGCGGCTTCACAAGTAGCCACATACTCAGCTTCTGTAGTTGAGTCTGCAATGCATTTCTGCTTAAAGCTCCTCCAACTAACAACACCACCTCCCAAGGTAAAGAGATGACCGGACATCGACTTCCTCGAATCTTTATCTAACATAAAGTCTGAGTCAGTGTATCCTACTGGAATTAACTCACTACCACCGTACATAAGCATGTAATCTTTAGTCCTTCTCAAGTACTTAAGAATGTGCTTAACGGTTGTCTAGTGCTCTGGACCTGGATTCGACTGATACCTGCTAACAATTCCAACGGAAAAATAGATATCTAGTCTAGTGCATAACATCGCATATATGAGACTTCCCACTGCCGAGGCGTAGGGAATTACTGACATGCGATTCCTCTCCTCCTATGTCTTAGGACACTATTCCTTAGAGAACGCTAAACCATGCCTGAAAGGTAACAAACCTTTCTTCGAATTATCCATTGAAAACCTAGTCAGTACCTTATCGATATAACCAACTTGAGATAATCCCATTATCTTTCGCTTGCGATCCCGAAAGAGCTTTATCCCAAGAATATAGCTCGCCTCTACTAGATCCTTCATATCGAATGTACTAGCTAGTCAAACCTTGACCGTTGACAATGTCGCTATATCATTCCCAATGAGTAGAATATCGTCAACGTAAAGCATAAGAAAAGCCACCATTTTTCCTTCACACTTTTTGTATACACAAGGTTCATCCAGATTCTGTATGAAACCAAACGACTTGACGGCTCGGTCAAATCGGATGTTCCAACTCCTGGATGCCTGCTTAAGTCCATAAATGGACTTTTGCAACTTGCATACCAAGTTACATTTCCGAACAACTATGAAATCTTCTGGTTGTTGCATATAGATTTCCTCATCAAGATTGCCATTCAAGAATGCAGTCTTGACGTCCATCTGCCAGATCTCATGATCTAGGCATGCAGCAATGGATAAGAGTATTCTAACGGACTTGAGCATGGCTACCGGTGAGAAGGTTTCCTCATAGTCAATGCCCTCCCTCTGAGTATAACCTTTCGCTACAAGCCTAGCCTTAAAGGTCTCAACCTTTCCATCAGATCCTCTTTTCCTCTTGTAGACCCACTTGCAACCAATGGGTTTAATATTGGCTGAAAGTTCTACAAGATCCCAGACCTGATTAGAATCCATAGATTCCAATTCAGCCTTCATAGCTTTAACCCAATGAACTAAATCAACATCAGCCATTGCATCTTCGTATGTGGCAGGATCAGATTCATATTCTATGGAGCCAGCTTTAAAAACTTCTCCTAACAACATGTATCTATCAGGCTGACTGATAATCCTCCCACTACAACGAGGTACTGGTATAGAAATGGTTGAAGAAGTGGTGTTTTTTTTATTTACATCGTTATTAACTGCGGGTTGGACTGAGGGCTCTCCTTCTATCTTTCTAAGATCTATCCTTCCCTTAGGTTTATGGCTCATGATATAATAATCTTCAATGAAAACAGCATTTATACTAACAAACACTTTCTGTTCTTTTGGATCATAAAAATACCATCCATAAGTACCCTTTGGATACCCTACAAAGCAACATACTTCTGATCTAGAAACCAACTTGCTCATCTTTCCATTCAGCACATGTGTCGGACACCCCCATATCCGGAGATGTTGCAAAGAAGGCTTGCGCCCAATCCACATCTCTCGTGGTGTCCTGGGAATAGATTTGCTTGGTACTAGATTTAGTATGTATGCATCGGTTTCCAAAGCATAACCCCAAAGGAATAATGGCAACTCAGAATAACTCATCATCAACCTAGTCATGTCTAAAAGAGTTCGATTCCTTCTCTCCGCTACACCGTTCTGCTGAGACATACCAGGTGCAGTCAACTAAGACAGAATCCCATTTTGTACGAGGTGATCAATAAACTCATTGGAGAGGTACTCGCCACCTCGATCAGATCGAATGGCCTTGATATGTGTACCCAATTGCTTCTCCACTCCAGCCCTAAACTCTTTGCACTTTTCAAAGGCTTCAGACTTATGCTGCATTAGGTACACATATCCATACCTAGAGTGGTCATCAGTAAATGTTATGAAATAATCATAACCAGTCCTTGCTCTAATATTTATTGGTCCACACACATCAGTATGAACTAATTCCAACAATGCATTGGTTCTATTGCCCTTTGCAGGAAAGGGCCTTTTTTGTCATCTTACCCTCTAAACAAGACTCGCAGACTTCCATTGGTTCGAGAACCTAATCGCCTAAGACCCCTTCTTTGACTAGTTTTCCAATCCTATTTAGATTGATATGACCAAGCCTCATATGCCAAAGCCTTGTTGGATTAGTGGAAGGTCCCTTTCTTTTAGATGGTACTGTTACCACTGAGTTATTAAGTTCCATGCAAGAGTCTTTAGAAATATTGGGAGTAATCACATACAAACCATTTGATTTAACACCAGAACATATAAAAGAACTATTTCTTTTAATCACAATTTTAGTTCCAAAATGAAAGGAATAACCATTCGTCGATAAATTAGAAACTGAAATTAAATTACGTCTCATTGAAGGGACGTAAAGTACATTTGAAAAAATGAAAACTTTATTGTCTAAAAATTCTAAAGCTACGAATCCTATAGCAACCGTAGAAACGGTCGCGCTAGAACCTAGAGTAAGTACGATTTTCCCCTCACTGCACCTCCTAGTTGATCTGAACCCCTACAATGAATTACAGATATGGTTAATCGCACCAGAATCAATGCACCAAGTGTTTGAAGTATCCGTTATAAAACTTACTTCAATCACATGTGATTCAATCATACCTTGAACTCTTGTAGCTAAGAATTCAGGACAGTTCCTCTTCCAGTGGTCCTTGTTGCCACATTGGAAACACTTTCCTTTGCCTTGGCCACCCACCTTCCCTTTACCCTTACCTTTTCCCTTAGAATTTACAATCTTAGGTACTGGTCCAACACTCGAACCACCAGTGCCAGCCTTCTTCTTCACTTTTTTTCCTTTCGGTGTAGATCGGGAAAAAGAAGCGCTTTTCTCAACGTCCAAAATGTTGACCCCAGGCTTGATCACCCCTTCCGCTGCGAGTAAAGAACTCATTAATTCGCTCATTGAGAAATTCATTTGATTCATACTATAATTAAGTTTGAATTGAGCGAATGAAGGCGACAGCGAATTGAGGATCATATCAACTTGGGTTTGTGCATCGATGTTGGCACCTAGGGTCTCCAGCTTGTTTAAATAACCAATCATTTTTAAAACATATTCCTTGACTGGAGTCCCTTCCGACATCTTTGCACTCATTATCTTCTGCATGGCCACCTGTCTGGCAGGACTGACATGCTCCCCAAATATCTTTTTCAGGGATGTGATAATGTCACTGGCAGAATCGTTCGATTGGAATTGGTGTTGCAACACGCCAGCCAATGAGGCCAGAATGTAGCAACGAGCCATTCCATTCGACTTCTTCCATTTGTCAAACTCGCGTCTAGCAGCTGCCGAAGCATTTGTCGCGGGTTCTTCAGGGCTTGGGTGATGAGGACATATATGTGATACTCCGCAATTAACACGATGTCAAGGTTACCATTCAATGTAGTCATTTCCAGTTAACTTGTTTTGAGTGAGTATGGTGGCAAGTGGACTAAATGCAGATCCAGACATTATGATTACTGAAAATCAAACAAACAAAATAAATATGGATATCAGAATTTGATAGCTTGAAATAAAAGAATCCTTAAAAAAAACTCTTATTTTAAAACAAAGTCGCCGGAATATCGAAACGAAAGAATAAAGCCTCCGTGTGGTGGTCAATGTTCGATCTTTCGATTAATCATGACTTGTCCGCTATGCAACTCTTGCAAAATAAGTTATGACTCCCGAACCTTTTTGATCACTAAGTTTCTGAATAATGCCTTGTATGGGATCCCTTATTCAAAGTTTAGCTAGTGTGTACTATTAACTAAGATCCAATCACAACCGTCTCAAGTAGCACCTCCGTGTGGTGGTCACCCTCTAATACGTTTGATTTATCCTATCAAACAAAGTTCACATCTAGTAGCCAATGAGTAATGCACCCTCTGTATGGAATGATCACCCCTGGCGAGGTGACACAGAATGCACCACTCATCTTACAGTGAACCGTTAATGGAAGACCGTGGGTGTTAATTAATACGACCCTCTTCCACTAGATTTAGTAAATAAGTATTTTGATTTTGAAAAAAAAAATTGTTTCCACACATTACCCATAAACATCCAATGTTCACTAATGCATTGAAATGGTTTTTGAATTTTATTTTAGAAAACTTGTTTTACATGCATGCAAGTAGTAATAATGTAAAACGCCAATCACAAACCAAGCACATAAAACAAAAAAGTAAAATGAAACAAAAGCATTCATATGCCTCTATCTCCCATGGCTCTATCTCCACAGAATCTCCTTCTTGGTTTGGTTGCCTCCAGCTCCATCTTCATGGACAACGGCTTGCTCCATCTCCATGGAATTTCTAATTCTAATACATTGGTGCTATGCTTCTTTAGAAGCTTACAATTTATCTAGAAACAGAAGAAAAAAAAAATAAAATCATAATATAAAAGACTAGGAAAACCGGTGCGACTTTCCTTTTCATAGGATTGAAGTCGCAGCGCCCTTTACATATGCCTTAAACCAAACCAATAATAAGACATAATATACACCAATCTCAAACAATTAAATGCAAAATTTAAAAGTCTTGGTGCCATGGGAGATAGCGACTAAGCTTGCTGCAAAAGAGTTAGTCGTACATACATTCACGCATATATAAAAATTGGAACCGCTAATTGATTCACACAATACATAAACTCTTTATATACTGAATTGGAACTTAAAAAAGCATCTAACTTCACTGTCACAGTTCGATCGATCGACGACCGTTCGATCGCTCAAACCTTCGATCAATTGAACATTGTTCAATCGCTTGAACTTTCTATTTCACATAATGATTTGAAAAAATTTACAGAATAATTTAAAATTAAAGCATATAATTTTTAAAACATTTAAAACTGTGAAAAGTATAACCTAACAGAGAATCTGTCTCGATCGATCGAATGCTACTCGATCGATCGAACATATCCAATGTTCGATCGCTCGAAACCTGTTCGATCGCTTGAGCATAGAGCATCTTCGATCGATCGAACCAACTTCGATCGATCGAATCTAGCATGCATCCAATGCAATCACAGATTTGTATTCTGCTGCGATAACGCTGCAGAAATAGATCTGTGACGATGCAATTTCAAAAACAGTCCTAAAATCTACATGTAAATAAAAACTAGTGTTCCAAAACGCATATATAGATCCAAACGAGCGTGGCTCGGATGCCAATTGATGGAAAAACCAGTTTAAATTAAAAGTTTAAACGCGCAGCAGAAAAATCAAGTTATAAAAACTTATTGGTAGCCCAGGATCTACTATCCGTCAATTCCATAGATGCGTACTAACAAGAGGGAGAGGAAATATACCTCATGTCTTGAACCCAATTCTGAAAACTTCTTTCTCCTTGATGGTGCAGCAACTTCCACTAGGCTGTCTTCACTCTTATGACTCCTGCGGATGCCTGCCCGAAGGAATAGGGTTGGTGGGAACCCTAATAGGGAGGATAGGGAAGGTTTAGGGAAATATAAAAACTACGATTAAAAACATTCAGTACGCAGCTGCCCTATTGATAGATTCCCAGAACCGACCTAACCTTCGAGCGATCGAAGTGTATTCGATCGATCGATCGAACAACCCTCGAGCGATTGAACCTGACTAGACTTCAATCGATCGAAACTCCTTCGATCGATCGAACATGTCTTGACATGATCCTCATGTGCCCTTCCAAGCTTCCTAGCGCAGCTAAGAGTGGGACCTCCTAGGCTCTTTATTGTTGGCTCAGACCAGTTTGTTAATCACCGTGACCAAACTCTTTGATCAGCAAACTAACTAACTGGTCAGTTAACGTTTACTTCACTATAAAACGATAACTGAACTCCAACGCAAAAGAACATATCTGAAGCGATAACTAGACTTGTATGTTGTACTAATGTTCCTCTACGTTCAGCATTCGTAATCATTTTCAGGTAGTCGGATAACTGTTACTGTCAACTTGAATCATGATTACCTCTTGTGTTCCTCGAGTCACATTCACCTCTCGTGATTACCAAACATGTTGATAACTCTTATCAACAAGACTTGCAGTACTCAGTAATTGACTTGGTGACATTCTCAAGGGAATGCTTACTCTGAAACAGAGGGTAGATTTTGTCTTGACAATATATGTTCACAACCCTATGAACATGATATACCCAAGATACCCAGGTGTTGATCTTCTATAGACCTCACTGATTGGTTAGTCAAAGCAGCCATATCCACAGTCTGTGTTCATAATCGTCGCAATATTGAGAACACGTACCTTATACAAGTTATGAGTTACTATTGACTGTTTGACAGCATTAAGTGTTAATAGGAAAGCTCAGGTCCGTCAATGCACTATAAGCACTAGCATATTAACTAAGAATGACACTCTAGTGATTGAGATTAATCACTCCATCCAATAGTAGTTAATTATGCTACAGTGTATACCTGATGAGATATCCAGTCTCATCATCCACTGTGACAAGCTTTAAGCATCAAAGGATGGTAATTCAAATCTCACTTGTATGTATCTCATACACACACGAATTACCTACTATGATACTTAAGGATTGAAAATCATCTCATGAAAGAAACATACATAATGAAATGTAAAACTTATATCCATATATTAAAATGCTAATGTCATGCATAAAGTACTGATTTAAGGGCATAAACCCAACAGTGAAAACTTGCTAGATAGAATGATCACCAGCATCACATGCTCCTGTCATACCTGTTTCTTCTAGAAACTCTGCCCAACTCATCAGGATATCCTTGTTTCTCCTAGAAACTCTGTCCGAATCACCCGGATATTCTTGCTTCCCCCAGAAACCCTGTTCGACCTCCCCAGATATCTTTGTTTCACCCAAAATTCCAAAAAAAATCCATGTTTCTCCTGAACCTCTACCCAAGCTTCCCAGAAATTCCCATTTCCCACTAACTCACCCAATATACCTGTTTTCCCATAATCTCTTTCCAAAAATCCCAGCAACTCCGTCCAAACTTCCCAGTAATGCCCAGATGTACCAATCTCTACCAAAAACTTTGATTTTCCAGTTGCTCCCAGAAACTCTATCCAACTCACCCAGAAATAACTATTTCTTTCAAAAACTTTGTCCAAATCACCTAGATTTCTTAGAAATCCTTGTTTCCTAGAAACCCTGCCAAAATTCATCCAGATTTCCCAAAAATCTCTAATTATAAAATTTCCCGGATCCTCATTCCTCATAGAACAAACGTGTTTTCCTCACCCTCCCTATGACGGTGATCATCCTGGAAAGAAAAGTTAGCACACTCTATATGGTTAGGACCTTACTTGCTTAACTGCTATATGTTAGAAGTAGGGGCATCATATAGATTAGGGCCTGCATCCGCATGCTTGTCTCATGGGCATACACAATTCATGTCAGTTTGTTTGCACGCACGTCTTGTCAGTCTCACATGTGTCAGTCTCTACACATCAAATGCATACATATCATCATCCTCACCCATCTCAATCATTGTACAGAAGTCGTATACCTGCTGCAACCATCCTCGGTTTGCATCGTTAAATCCTTCAAAACTCTTATCATCTCTTCCCGATAGGAGTCCATAAGAAGTGTTTCGCGCCTTTGCTAATTTGGAATTTTACTTCTATTTGTAGAAAATCGTAGCCCCGGGTAAGGACACTGTTGTACCTTCCCGAATTCATTATCGTGATCACAGGCTAGCCCAGACCATCTTCGATCCACCAATGGCCTACAAAGCTCTGGACGAGAAAGTGAACAAGCTACAAACAACTGTTGAGCAGTTGAGTTTAAAGGTTAGTCGATATGAGAAGATATCACAAAGTATTGGCAAAGAGCTGTTTGAAATTGGAACCAGAATAGAGGATGCCATCAGAGAAGGAATGATCAAGAAGGATGAACCCCAACACCAGTCCAAGAGGCCTAAATACTCCCGAAACTCCCCGGATGCCAATGCCATGTGCAGCCAACCCATGACCTATTCTCCCCAACCATACCAGCCAACCCATGGCCTATTCTAAGCTAGATATCTCCCACTCCGTAGCTTTAGGCCGCCTACTAAAAAAGGGATACCTCCAACTCCTTCAGCCTCGTGCCGATCCCCCACTACCTAACTATGATCTGTCCAAATGATGTGCCTACCACCATGGCCTAGGCCATGACACCGACCGGTGCATACGTCTCTGCCATGATATCCAAGACCTCATTGACCAAAGAATCATCGAACCACCACCCATTCAACCCCATGTCACCTAAGCCCCTAGCCAGTACTTTCAAATGATCCCCTTCGCTGAGACCAATGATTGTTGAAGCTACGTAGTGAGTTGATAGTGTTTGGAACTTCTGCTAAAAATAATGATAAGAATAAACAAGTCACTATGACACTCCATTTGAGACTAGGTCGAGTCAAGTCGAGTCTGTCTTATGTTTTGAATCTATTTCAAGTTTAATTTTGTGGTCAAGTCTGTCTGTCATCAAGCTATTGTGAGTCTTTATCAAGTAGTGTAATCCTTCTCTTCTGATGGAATGAAATCTCATTTTGCCTAATCTGATATGTCTAGCCATAAATGCATGAATCACTAAACTGAAGTGTCACTTTTCAAATTACCATGGATATTACTCTGGTAATATTTTTTTCTACAACAAAAAAAAAAAAAAAAAAAAGAATCCTGAAAGGTCAAAGTCGATTTCACGCTGACACTGATGAAGATCTGAGAATTGAATAGTTTTGCTTTAAGAATTTAAAAGATGCTTTTGCTCAAATCTCGAAAAGGCATACTTGAAACTGACTTGGGGCTTGCGCAACATCCTTTTTCCATCATTTCAAAGCCTTGAGCCCAATCCAATGGGGAGCCATACAATCTGTCTATTGAAAGCAGTACAGATTTAGTCCTTGATGGTAGCCAAACCCTTTCAATGAGTTTCTTCTCTCCTTTCAAAACAAAAAAAAACAAAAAACAAAAACAAAACAAAAAAAAATAAAATAAAAAAGAAAGAAAAGAAAAGCTCGCTAGGTTAAAAACCCGAAAGGGCACCTAGGCAAAAGTTAGAGCTAAAAATGTGTTGATTTCCAAGATCTGACCTTAGCCAGTCAAAATGATGGAGAAAATGAAAAAAAAAGAAAAAAAAAGAAAATTTTGGTGATACAGAGAATTGTACACTTCAAGGTAAATCATGAGAACATGCCTACATCACATTTCAAAAGGCTCAGAACGACCACAAATAAATTCCGAGAACTGACATGCACATTCTGAAATTTTGAGATTGTGATCAAAAGATCTCACAAGAATCAACTACATGAAAAGTAAAATTGACTGGTTAGGCAAAAGTGAAAAGGATCAATCCTCAAAAAAGAAAAGAAAAGAATAGAAAAGAAAAGGAAGGGAGGCCGAAACTGAATCTTCTTTTTCAAGGGGGTACAAGTGAGCTAAGTTTGAACTTCTTTGACGATTGGTTTGAAAATCCCCCAACCAATTTCTTTCAAAACCTTGCCTTGAACTATGCTCAACCAGATTTCCACTCGGGGATACGTAGGCAACCGCATCAGTTCGGTCGACACCAACATAATCAACCCCTCTTCTTTCAAGCCTCGTCTTAAACTACGCTCGACCTAATTCCCACTCGGGGATACGTAAACCACATCAGTTCGGTCGACACCATCATATTCAACCCCCCCTTCTTTCAAAGCCTTGGCCCGAACTACGTTGCACCTGATCTCCACTCGGGGGTACGTAGGCAGACTTTCAAAAAGAAAAAAAGGATGGCTCGCTAGGTCAAAAATCTGAAAGGATGCCTAGGCAAAAAATTAGAGTTAAATCCAATGTGAGCAATAACAAAAGAGAGAAAATAGCTCGCTAGGTTACTTCACCAGTGCCTAGGCAAAAGTTATGAGCATATGAGAGATTAAAGTCATAGTCCTTGTCTCAAGCCAGAAAACACCTTCCACACTAGGGGCAAACTTCGGCTACCCGCCTCGTTTTGCTTGAATTTTACTATCTACCCTTCATACAAGGGGCAAACTTCGGTCACCTACATTGTTTTCCCAGAACCTCCAATAAACAATCATCCAAACTAGGGGCAAACTTCGGCCACCCACCTCGTTTGCCTACGAATTCCACTTCCTACACCTCAAACTAGGGGCAAACTCCGTTTGCCTAACACGATCCCTTCACACAAAGGGTGAGTTTTCAAGTCACCAAGCTTGTTTTGAAAATTTTGAAATAGAGCATCTTTAATTCTAAAAGCTAAGGCATTAATTCCAAGCACTTCTTGGGAGAAGTAGAGAATTGATTAGATCAATAGGGAGGAATTTTCAAAAACCAAATTTATCATCAAAGTGCTATAATATTAAGATGAGGAGTGAACATAAAAGATGAGATGTACATCGTTTATGACAAAGACATATTGAATTATGCTAATTTCGGCACTTCGTGTCGTAACTTCTGTCGAGTCAATCCTTCTTTGGTTGAGTCAGTAATAATCTAATCAAAATTGTATCAGAGTTCAAGGTTAATACAAACCAATCCAACTTTCCTTGTCATCATTGTTCCTGTCAAGTCCATTTATCCTAACGGTTTCAAATGTGTGGGTTTAAAGTGATTCCCAATTATAAAATAGGTGGATACAAGCAGAAGTTCGAAACACCATTACTGCACTTGTCAAGGCTACAGCATGATAAGTGCCCCAAGAATCTTGAGCATTAGTGGCAGTCATAAGTCAGTCTGTAAGATCCACTGGCAATCTTCTTCCAGCTCCCTAGCAACCAAACCAAAATCATATCACAATTTCCTTCATCCCCAGCGGATTTGCTCTATTCCCAGTGCAACCATCCCCTCCCCAGCAGAATCTTCTCATCCCCAGCAAAGTTATCTCTAGAAAAGTTCCCTGAACAAATGTGGTGTATCCCAATCAAAACCACATCCGTTCCTCATAAGAAACCATTTTCATCTCAGAAAGGGTTGTCACATTCCCCACATAAGTAGTCCACTCCTAACAGCCTTGTCCATAGAAGAAATATTTTTCGTCCAACAAGTTCAATTCATCTTCAATACAATCACTTACTCCATTGCCTCTCAAAAGAGTCATTTCATCCCTAGCAAATTCAATTTAATCCCCAGCAATCGTATCGATTCGTACATCGTCAATTCTTTTGATCACGGTTATTCCAACCGTTGGTCCAATCCATAACAATCACAGTAATTCACTGTCGACTCATCATCTCGATTAGTACATCGTCAGTTTAATCCATGATAGTAACTCTTGACCTCAAAAACATGTTTGATAGATGATGATGATTTCAACTTCAATACATTCCTATGTATTCTTGAAGTTGTCTTCAAAAATGAAAGTAATGTCTCCAACAATCTTGGAGGTTCTTGATATTTCAAGTGGTCATAATCTCCATTTAAGTGCAAAAAATATACTTTCAAAACCTCTATTTCAAAACCCCTCTTAAACCCCTCATTTTGATTTCAAAGAATAAAACCCTAGTTCTTCCCAACACCTTCAAAACAGTGAGTTATCTAACTTCAAAGAATTATTCTGAGTTCAATACCCAATATATGAATGCAAGACCACTTGGAAAGTCTTCCTAACTCATTAGAGAACACCCATGATTTTTGGTTTGACTTGGAAACACTTGAAAGGGGTCCATTTGGACCCAAACATTCCTTCCAGACATTCTATTTTTGCTGTCATAGCAACTTGGTTGACTTTCAACTTGTCTTACAGAAAGCTTTTCCAAAAGGAGTGGTCCGAACTCATTTTTCCCTTGAACTTCAGTGTCTCAGGGAACTTTCTATATAGTATGGGTCTCTAGATGTTTTGTTTTTATTTTCCAAGATTTTTTGACATTTCTGTCGACAGTACGAACTCTGTTTCCGAGTAACCTCTATTGTTTACATAATTTCTCCCAATCTGTAATAGTTATTAAAGAGTGGCTTTTGGATATGTGTTTTAGACACAATAAGGATGATCTCCATAAAAAATCATGCATTGAAAACATTTCTAACCCAACTTTTCAATTTCCACAAAATCAACTCACTATTCTGTCCACTATTCATAGTAAGTATACTTTTACTTCCATCCTTTGATTTGATGCTTATATGTACTTCAAATTAGTTCATATCCTAATAAGTGGTCTATACTACATTTTTACATACCCCATGATGAATTCCTCCATGCATTCATTCATCTTTTAGACTTCTAAGCCACCTTAGAATGTCCATGTACACAAACACACTACAACCTTAGCACATTCTAGGATCATACATTGCATTCATGCAAGATTTAGAGTTTTTGTGACTCTTAATCTAATAAGATTAAAAGGAATGAACTTGATCATACGTTCATGCTTCCCCTCGATCTAATCTTCCTTTCTCATCTGTCCCGGGGATTGAGAGGTCTTCTTTTTTCAAAGATTAACATGCATCATTCTAGCTTGCTAAACATATTTCGTTTTCTTTGTTTATTTGTTCCAAGGACAATTCATGTCCCCACTCTTGACTAGGAAAACTTGATTACTTGATAAGTGATTAAACGATTTTTCTTAGGTTTGTTTGTGTGATCTTTCACTTTCGCATTGTGTGATATGTGGCTTAGATCTTATGAATGATATCTTACCTTTTGATCTTACATTTCAAGATTCTTATGAGATGTAATATACTATCATAGTATTAATTGTCGAACCAAACATAGTATAAGGTGATTATTTGGATGCTAATTGAGGCCCGTCGAGAGACGGGGCGAGTTGAGGGTGTTTTAGTCGCGACAAAGGCTCCTTCCTCTCTCGTACCAAAACCCCGAGCCAAGTTCTTTGGTTATGAAGGGCCGGTGCCCTTTATCCGTTTGGGTGAGTCAAAATTAGGTTTCTTGGTTCCTTAAAGACCAAGTGGCGACTCTGTATTGGTTTTCAACAGACCTTCCTTTTCTTTTTCTCTTTCAAAACAATCTCAAATCAAAATAAAGAGGTGGAATTCCGCGTGTCCACAGGGGCATTATTCATAAACTTAGAGATCAAAAGGGTTTGGGAGTCATAACTTGTTTTGTAAGAGTTGCATAGTGGACATGTTATGATTTATTGAAAGATCGAATATTGACCACCACACGGAGGCTTTAATCTTTCGTTTCGATATTCCGACGACTTTCTTTAAAAATGAGAGTTTTAAGAATTCTTTTATTTCAAAATTGTCAAATTATGATATTCATATTTATTTTATCTTTTGATTTTTCCATTAAATCATCATGTCTGGATCTGCATTTAGTCCACTTGCCACCACCATACTCACTCAAAATAAGTTAACTGAAAAAAAACTACACTAAATAGAAACGTAACCTTGACATCGTATTAACTGCAGAGGATCATATATATGTCCTCACCACCCCAAGCCCTGAAGAACCCGCGAAAAATGCTTCGACAGCTGGCAGACGCGAGTTCGATAAATGGAAGAAGTCGAATGGAATGACTCGTTGCTACATTCTGGCCTCAATGGCTGGTGTGTTGCAACACCAATTCCAATCAAACGATTATGCTAGTGACATTATCAAAACCTTGAAAAAGATGTTTGGGGAGCATGGAAAGCCTGCCAGACAGGTAGCTATGCAGAAGATAATGAGTGCTAAGATGTCGGAAGGGACTCCAGTCAAAGAACATGTTTTAAAAATGATTGGTTATTTGAACGAGCAGGAGACCCTAGATGCCAACATCGATGCACAGACCCAAGTTGACATGATCCTCAATTCGTTGTCGCCATCATTCGCTCGATTTAAACTTAACTATAATATGAACCAAATGAATTTTTCAATGAGCGAACTGATGAGTTCCCTTCTAACAGCGAAAGGGGTAATCAAACCTGGGGGCAACATTTTGAATGTTGACAAAGGCTCTTCCTTCTCCCAATCTGCACCGAAATGTAAGAAAGGGAAGAAGAAGGCCGGCACTGGTGGTCCAAGTGTTGGACCGGTCCCTAAGATTGCAAAATCTAAGGGAAAAGGAAAAGGTAAAGGGAAGGTGGGTGGCCAAGGTAAAGGAACGTGTTTCCAATGCGGGACAAGGGCCACTGTAAGAGGAATTGTCCATAATTCTTAGCTACAAAAGTTCAAGGTATGATTGAATCACATGTGATTGAAGTAAGTTTTATAACGGATACTTCAAACACTTGGTGCATTGATTCTGGTGAGACTAACCATATCTGTAATTCAATGCAGGGGTTCAGATCAACCAAGAGGAGCAGTAATGGAAAAATCGTACTTACTCTACGTTCTAGCGCAACCATTTCTGCGATTGCTATAGGAGTCGTAGTTTTAGAATTTCTAGACAATAAAGTTTTTATTTTATCAAATGTACTTTGTGTCCCTTTAATGTGACGTAATTTAATTTCAGTTTCTAATTTATCGAATAATGGTTATTCTTTTCATTTTGGAACTGAAGTTGTGATTAAAGGAAATAGTTCTTTATATGTTCTGGTGTTAAATCAAATGGTTTGTATGTGATTACTCCCAGTATTTTTAAAGACTCTTGCTTGGAACTTAATAACTCAGTGGTAACCATACCATCTAAAAGAAAAAAAAAACCTTCCACTAATCCAATAAGGCTTTGGCATATAAGGCTTGGCCATATTAATCTAATTAGGATTGACAGATTAGTCAAAGAAGTGGCCTTAGGCGATTTTGTTCTCGAGCCAATGGAAGTCTGCGAGTCTTGTTTAGAAGGTAAGATAACCAAAAGGCCCTTTCCTACAAAGAGCAATAGGACCAATGCATTGTTGGAATTAGTTCATACTGATGTGTGTGGACCAATAAATGTTAGAGCAAGGGGTGGTTATAAGTATTTCATTATACTTACTGATGACCACTCTAGCTATGGATATGTGTGCCTAATGCAGCATAAGTTTGAAGCCTTTGAAAAGTACAAAGAGTTTAGGGCTGAAGTGGAGAAGCAATTAGGAACAGACATCAAGGCCATTCGATCTGATCGAGGTGGCGAGTACCTCTCTAATGAGTTTATTGATCACCTCGTACAGAATGGGATTCTATCACAGTTGACTATACCTGGTATGCCTCAACAGAACGGTGTAGCAAAAAGAAGGAACCGGACTCTTTTAGACATGACTAGGTCAATGATGAGTTATTCGGAGTTGCCATTAATCCTTTGAGGGTATGCTTTGGAAACTACAGCATACATACTAAATCTAGTACCAAGTAAATCTATTCCCAGGACACCACGGGAGATGTGGATTGGGCGCAAGCCTTCTTTGCAACATTTCCGGATATGGGGGTGTCCGGCACATATGCTGAAAGGAAAGATGAGCAAGTTGGATTCTAGATCAGAAGTATGTTACTTTGTAGGGTATCCAAAGGGTACTTATGAATGGTATTTTTATGATCCAAGATAAAAGAAAGTGTTGGTTAGTACAAATGCTATTTTCTTAGAGGATGATTATATCATGAACCATAAACCATAAATCAAAAAATCACCACTTCTTCACCCATTTCAGCACTGGTACCTCATCGTAGTAGGAGGATTATCAGCCAGCCTAATAGATACATGTTCTTAGGAGAAATTTTTGAAACTATCTCCTTAGAATCTGAATCTGATCCTGCCACATATGAAGAGGCAATGGCTGGTGTTGATTCAGTTCATTGGGTCAAAGCTATGAAGGCTGAATTGGAATCTATGGATTCCAATCAGGTCTGGGATCTTGTAGAGCTTCCAGTCAATATTAAACCCATTGGTTGTAAGTGAGTTTACAAGAGGAAAAGAGGATCTGATGGAAAGGTTGAGACCTTTAAAGGCTAGGCTGATAGCGAAAGGTAGGGGTGGCAAATTTTGACACGACAATCCATTTTTCTGAGACAACCCGAACACGACACGACATGACACGATTAATTTAAAATAGTTTGTATTATAGATGAATAGCACTCAAAACTAAAAATCAAACCCAAAGCACACAACCCGATTAATGACACGATTATGACACAAGAACCCGAATTGCCACCCCTAGAGAAAGGTTATACTCAGAGGGAGGGCATTGACTACGAGAAAACCTTTTCGCATGTGGCCATGCTCAAGTCCATCAGGATACTCTTATCTATTACTACATGCCTAGATTATGAGATCTGGCAGATGGACGTCAAGACTGCATTCTTGAATGAAAATCTTGAGGAGTACATCTATATACAACAACTAGAAGGGTTCATAGCTGGTCGGAAAGGTAACTTGGTATGCAAGTTGTAAAAGACCATTTGATTTGATTTGACCAGACCAAGCGGTCAAGTCGTTTGGTTTCATATAGAATCTGGATGAATCTTGTGTATATAAGAAGTGTGAAGGAAAAGTGGTGGCTTTTCTTGTTCTTTACGTTTACAACATTCTACTCATTGGAAATGATGCAGCGGCATTGTCAACGATTAAAGTTTGGCTAGCTAGTACTTTCGATATGAAGGATCTAGGAGAGGCGAGCTATATTCTTGGGATAAAGCTCTTTCGAGATCGTAAGCAAAAGACAATGGGATTATCTCAAGCTGGTTATATCGAGAAAGTGCTAACTAGGTTTTCAATGGATAATTCGAAGAAAGGTTTGTTACCTTTCAGGCATGGTTTAGCGTTCTCCAAGGACTAGTGTCCAAGGAGACAGGAGGAGAGGAATTGTATGACAGGAATTCCCTATGCTTCAACAGTGGGAAGTCTCATATATGCGATGTTATGCACTAGACCAGACATCTGCTTTGCCGTAGGCATTGTCAGCAAATATCAATCGAATCCAGGTCCAGAGCACTGGATAGTTGTTAAGCACATTCTTAAGTACTTGAGAAGGACTAAAGATTACATGCTTTATGAACGGCGGTAGTGAGTTAATTCCAGTAGGATACACTGACTCGGACTTTATGTCAGATAAAGATTTAAGAAAGTCAACATCCGGACATCTCTTTAGCTTGGGAGGTGGTACTGTTAATTGGAGGAGCATTAAGCAGAATTGCATTGCAGACTCAACTACAGAAGCTGAGTATGCGGCTGCTTGTGAAGCCGCAAAGGAAGCTGTTTGGCTCAAGAAGTTCCTCATGGAACTCGAGGTGGTACCAGCGTCGCTGTCACCTATTACGCTACACTGCGATAATAGTGGGGCAGTGGCTCAGTCCAAGGAGCCAAGGAACCACGAAAAGGGAAAGCACATCGAGCGGAAATATCATCTTATTCGATATATTGTTCAACGTGGAGATGTGACTGTCACCAAGATTGCCACCACTGACAATCTTGCTGATCTGTTTACAAAGGCCTTGCCACAGAAGGTCTTTGATCGTCATCTAGATAATCTAGGTCTCAGATGTAGTCCTAAATGGTTATGAGTGCAAGTGGGAGTTTGTTGGGTTTGTGCCCTCAAACCATTACTTTATGTACAAGACATTGACATTATGATATATAGATATCAGTTTTACATTTCATTATGTATATTTCTTTCATGAGATGATTGTTTATCCTCCTTTGGGAACCCATGTCACTTTTGTGAGGGACTGGAGTATGTCAAAACCAATTAAGAGATCTTTACCAGGGAGGTCAGAACCGTAAACTTCGTATATAATGGAGTATCCTGGGAAAAGTTGAATGGTAATTGGTTTGCTGAGAAGGGTGATCACAAAGCTTTCCCCATTTGCGGCTTTGAATGGTTTGAAGCAAGTCTGCCAATGTGATGGAAGGATTGATGATAGAGGCAGCTGCTCCTGTATCAAAGAAAGCTATGACAAAAATAGGCTTGTCATATTTTATAGAGACCAAAGTAACCCTAGCAAGTGGTTGGATGAGAGCAACAAGATCTAGAGAGAGATAGTGAATATCTTGGTGATCCTCATTGTCAAAAAGTTTAACATAGTGGTCAGTACTGTCTTCGTCTGAAGAATAGTCTGCAAGGGCAAGGGCTAAGACAATATTATTATAGTGTTCATCATCCATAGAGTATATGGATTCGATATCAGCATCATCTTCTTCTGGGACCAGTTGAGCAAGGGCCTGAACCATATTGGTTTTCTGAGGACACTGTTTTGCATAATGTCCAGTTTTTTTGGCAAATAAAGCACCTATCTGACTTCTTTTGTCCACGCAGTGGCTTTTTGCGAAAATATCTCCACTTCTTCCTTTTGGGAATAAAAATAGAAGGGTTTGGCTGAGAGTGTTTTCTAAAATGCGTGGATTTTTTTTGGAAGAGACCGAGCAATCGCAGTTTTTGTCCTTGCATTTGATTAAAAGATCTGGACGAGCACAGGCATTTCCGAGCATTTTGCCTTGATCATGGAATTGCTTGAAGAATTTTTGTTGGTTACAGAGTTTGTCCAAGGCAAGTAGGACATGTTGATACATTTCTCCAAGTGATGCTTGTGCTATTTGCTTGCCTTTTGTTTGAAGGAGGCGAGCAGTCTCAGTTCCAAGGGGTCTGGCAGAGACGTGAGAAAGGCTTGCTTTAAATTGACATCATCTATTCCACCAAGATAATCGAATAATTTGGTCATTTTCTCATAATGTTTCTCTAAGTCTTGCCTTTTAAAGGAACAGCATTTCATTCGGAGATAATCTTCTCGGGCCTGATCTTTATGAATGTCTATGATGCCCAGAAATTCAGTGTGGATAATATTCAAGAAATCATCAATGGAGGGCATCTGTACAAGCTGGAGTTGTCTGTATTCTCCAAGGCTAATATACCATTGACGTAGGCGGCTATGGAATCTTGACAAACATTTGGTGATGACAGAGTGTGTCGTGGATCCTGGTTGTAAGAGTTCTACAATGCACCAAGCATGTAGTTCGTAAATCTTATAAAGCCATTTAGAGGGAGGAATGTTATCAAAGGAAAAGCCTTGGCTTGGTGGATTAGAAAACGGAGAGTTCGTGGATGCTTGGGGATTTGGTACTTGTTTTGGATTGTTTGTGTCAGGCGGATTGTTTGGGTCAGGGGGATCTTCGACCACTTCCTCAACAATTGGAGATCCTGGGTTTACCATGTGAACTTCTGTATGGATCTCTTTCTGGAAATTTTTGATAATATGGTCGAACAGGTCTTGTTCGGTGGCAGAGAGAGTTGTCCATGAATCATCATCACTAGGTGAATTAAGGCAAGGAATAATGGGATCCAGGTTGGAGGGTGTGTTTGTGGCGATGGTGCGAAGAAGGGTGGAGATTGGGTTAGGGGTAGAACAGGATTCGACAATCATGGTGGTGGCTGGGTTTGTGTCCGTTGTGCTTTAGACGATTTTTTCCGATGGTGGTTTCCTTTTTGGGCGGGCAGGTTTGGGAAGGAAGGCAGCTGTATTGAACATTCCGCCGGAGGAATCATAGGTGGGAGAGAAAGGTAAAGGTTGTTGCTAGGGCAGGACTGGAGGTGAATAAGGATATCCATGTAGGGAGAGATGTGGGTCAAAGGAGTAAGGGTAGTGATCTTTGTATGCAGAGTGGGGCGGATTTTGTGCTTGCAATGAATGCAACTAATTTTCAAGTGTTTCATTTCTACTTCTTTCTGGGCAAAAGCTGAAGAATACATGGTTGTTGATTGTGCCATGTGCAAGAGTTCGTGATGCAATCCTTATATTCTTTGCTGAAGATCATAGATCAGGCTTTTGAGGGAAGTCATCTTTTGGTCCAGATTTGTTTGAGTTTGGACAAGGTGTTGGAGACAACGATTTTGGGCTAAAGCATTGGCAGATTGCCAATTAAGAGTTGCTTCAGCAGCTGAAATGGGCTTCTTTGTTCCATCTATACTGATGACAGTGGGGGGAGCAATCTTATGCTCATGCCTGATTTGGTCTTCTGGGGTTGTGAATTGGAGTGGAGGGAAATCTTCTTCAAAGGTATGGGACGATGAGGCAAACATGTAACAGGGTATTGGAGAAGCAGGATTTGGTGGTATAGTGATAGGTGAGTATGGAGGCTTGCATGGGGAGAATGTCTTGATTTTTGGTTGGGTTGGCTTTTCTGATTCATCGGAGTATAACACATAAAAATCAAACTTTCTAGAAGGCTCTCCTCGTAATCCTACTGTAGGATCACCGGAATCATATCATGCTTGCAAGTTTGTTGAGAGGACTTTTTCTTTGATTTTTGGGGTACGTCTTCGCCATAGAGTTCATCATAGTAGCAATTATCACAGTCACAAAAGTCAAAAAACTTGTGCCCTGTGATTGGGTCTTGGAAATGGAAAACTGGTTGTCCTAAAGTATTGAAAGAATGAATAGAAATTTTCTCTGTTCCAGAATCAGACAGATTGACTGGTTGTATCATGTTGACTGTTGTGGGGAAAATATCCGGAGTATTCACCACTGGTTTGGCAAATGAGATTTCAACAGTACCATCTTGTTTTGTGATGAAAGTTGGATCTGCAAGTTGTACTGGATGAGATTGACGCTTGTGTTGTTCGTAAGAAGTTACCCAGGAAGTAGGTAACATCTTAATCAATTCGTCTCGAGAGATTTGCCTTGGAATATGAACACATGAAGCTTGTGTGGCGGAGTCGATGCTGACAAAGAGGGCCTCATCCGAAGTTGAGGGCTGGCTTGTATCAAAAGCATGATTTTGTAGCCTGTATTCCACCTGATAATGTAATGTGGCAACATAAGTGTCGTTGACAGAAGAAGCGCCACCAATTTGGATTTGTACCTTCAAGGCTGAAAGAAGGTATGGATCTTGTAATGGCATATTGAAGTTTGGAAAGAACGTTAGGATCACAGTTCCAGAGTTTAAGGTTGTTTGGACTGGTGCAATACAAGCATGTTCATATTTGAGGAACCTGGTATCCAACAAAGCAATACGAGAGACAACCGGGAGCCCCTTTTTCCCACGGAAGTTTAGAGCAATTCTGATCGCTCCAAAGTAAAGATGAGTGTAACCATGTTGTTTCCACAATGGGACCAAAGTAGCTGGGATATCAAGACTGATTAATTGTTCAGCTTCTGTGGCAGGAATGTAGCAATGGTCAAATTTAGAAGCCTGATTGTATTCTTTGAGAGAAGAAGGACGGGGTGTGGAGAAAATCTTTTTGACAGTAGTAGTCAATGAGGTAGAAGGTTTGATGAATGTGGAGTAAGGATTTAGGAATGGCATATCAGTAAGGGGAACTTTATGGTCCTCTGGCAAATAGTCAAATTCGTAGAGGTACTCAAGTTTGGAAGTTGAACGTCTGGAGGAAGAAGAAGGACTTCTGGAGATAGAGGAGGATGCCATATGTGCAGTAAAATGAATCGTAAATAGTGAACAGTGACTTTTTGCTACAGTGAAAAGGTGGGTATTTAATCATATACTTAACACAATCTGAGACTCTGATAATCCACAAAGGATTAAAACATATACCAAGAGGAAGAAAATGGACTGTATAGGAAGGTAAACCGAGACAGACAAATGGGGGCTCAAGGTACGTTATCTTTTACAGACCATAATCTATCCTTAGATTATAGGATAAATAATGCAATCACATAGAAGGTAAGACACACGAAGGAATTATAGGATCTATAAGACTAATAATGCAATCACATAGAAGGTAAGACACACGAAGGAATTATAGGATCTATAAGACTAAGTAAGATCAAACATCATAAGGCTTCATTACAAACACTTCATTCAATATCTTACAAACTCACCAATCTCTACATTCAAATGGATGAATGAAGATATCAACCGAATCATAGGTGGGAGAGAAAGGTAAAGGCTGTTGCTGGGGTAGGACTGGAGGTGAATAAGGATATCCAGGTAGGGAGAGATGTGGGTCAAAGGAGTAAGGGTAGTGATCTTTGTATGCAGAGTGGGGCTGATTTTGTGCTTACAATGAATGCAACTGATTTTTCAAGTGTTTCAAATGAAGATATCAACCCCACCAAAGCCAGCCATCAAGGAATGAATCTAGAACATTACCAGCTTGCTCTGGCCGAATTAGCCCAACTGCAAAAAGAAGGGCTAATTGAACACACCACCTCCCAATGGGCATGTGAAGCTTTCTATGTTAATAAAAGGCCAGAACAAGTTCGAGGCAAACTCCGCTTGGTCATCAACTACCAACCCCTTAACCATTTCCTTCATGATGACAAATTCCTTCTTCCTCGCCGCATCAATCTCCTAGCTCATTTAACCCAAGCCAAAGTTTTTTCAAAATTTGATCTCAAAGCTGGTTTCTGGCAACTTGGAATCCATCCAGAGGAAAGGCCCAAAATAAGGTTCTGTCTTCCTGACCATCACTTTCACTAGAACGTAATGCCCTTTGGCCTCAAAACTGCCCCATCACTCTTTCAAAAAGCCATGGTTAGAATTTTTGAACCAATTCTCTCTTCTTCCTTAATATACATCGATGACATCTTAGTCTTCTCTCCTAATCCAGATTCCCATGCCCTGCTTTTGCAAAAGTTCCATTCTTTGGTCAAACAACATGGCATAATGTTATCACAAAAGAAGATGATAATCGGTGTTTCCTCTGTTGACTTCCTCGGACTGAATATCGCTCAAGGAAAATATAACCTACAGCCTCACATTGTCAGTCAACTCGAGCATTTCCTATATTCAAATTTATCTGTAAAACAGGTCCAACAATTCCTTGGCATTGTCAACTACATGGCAGACTTTATCCCACATCTTGCCAAGCACAGACAAACACTTTCACAAATGCTTAAAAAGGATGCTCCTCCTTGGACCTCACACAACACACAAGCCATCAAAGAACTCAAGCAGGCAGCAAAAACTCTCCCCCCATTACACATTCCTTCCACAGGAAAACGTGTTCTACAAACAGATGCTTCTGATCAATACTGGGGAGCTGTTTTGCTAGAACAAGGAGATGATGGAACTAGGAAAATTTGCGGGTATAAGAGCGGAGCTTTTTCTCTAGCAGAATTGCATTACCACTCCACTTATAAAGAAATCAGGACGATCACGAAAGCAATTGAAAAATTCAAATTCCATCTTATTAGCCACCATTTTCTCATTGAGACAGATCTAATAAGTTTTACCCACATGCTCAAATTCAAACAGAAGGCAATCCCTCCACCTCAATTGCTTAGATGGGCAAATTGGTTTTCCCAATGGAGTTTTGATGCTGTTCATATCAAAGGAAAAACCAATGTTCTCTCTGATTTCCTTTCCAGGCTCAAAAAAGAAATAAATCCCATTTCCACTCCTCTTTTCCCTCTTATTGGAGCTTTTGAGCATGGTGAATCCTCATCAGGACCTTACTCTACCTCTACCCCAGATCTGAAAAGCATTGTCCTATCCATGCCCCCTCACATACAACATACCCTTTTAGAAACCACCCTCATTTCCTGCAACACAGAGGCTCTTCACTCCTTCCTCAAACTTTATGTTTCCATATATGGCCTTGATGCAGGACCACTTCTTTCGCTCCTCTTTCACCCAGTTTACCCTTTCCTAATCTTGTTACATTTTAACCATGTTTTCCAACATAGTTTCCCCATAGAAGCGTACCTTCTCCTATGGTATTTAGCAAGTCTTTATACTATTGGAATTGTGTTCAATAAATGCCTCCTGCTTCGGTATTTTGCCCAGTGCCAATTACTCTATCCAGAAGTCACGAAAACCACTTTTTGTATTGCAAAATGGTTTCAGATATTTGGAGACTTTTCTTATTGGCAACATCTCTTACGACAATCCCCAGGAAAATATTGTGTAATTCTTTTCTCGTTCAGGGGACATCTTGATATATCTCCACAAGGCGAATCTATTCTTCAAAGAATCCCCACTTCTGGTATACTCACTAGCTTTGAAAATCCTCTTTCCTTAGAGGACGATACAACATTCACCTATCTCCAAATCTAGCTTTGCCTTGCCAACCAAATTGAACCATCAAGCGTCCCACCAGAACTGTTACACAAAGAAACCAGCACATGGCATAATATCAGTCTTTATCGACTTGACTACTACTAACTTTTCTGTCGTATTTTAGCAGATTTCCATGACCAATACAGATGGGACACATCTCACAAAGATCATCCAATGTACCGCGTCCACTTGCTTGTCTACCTGCTCAAGAACAGGACAATAACACCTTGGGAACCAGACACATCTGACAGCGATACTGATTGATCTACTTTGTTTAACAGTGTATCCCTGTGATACTTTTTACTTTTGAGACACAGTGTAAAATAGGGAAAAATAGTGTCTCAAAGAGTCTCTATATCAGTGTGTAAGTTTTGTCTGTACTTTTACTTTTAAGGAGCCACAGTATCCCCGTGACTCCTGCTTTTACTTTTGAGACACAGTGTAAAATAGGGTAAAATAGTGTCTCGTGCATGTATGTCTGTAATAATGCTTTTTCATTGGATACTCTTTCTCTTTCCTTATCTCTATATAAGGAGGGCCTTGTATCCATTTGAAGGCAGAGATTAGTGAGTTTATAAGATATTGAATGAAGTGTTTGTAATGAAGCCTTATGATGTTTGATCTTAGTTAGTCTGATAGATCCTATAATTCCTTCGTGTGTCTTACCTTCTACGTGATTGCATTATGATGTGATTGCATTATATTGCATTATAGTCTTATAGATCCTATAATTCCTTCGCGTTCTTACCTTCTATGTGATTGCATTATTAGTCTTATAGATCCTATAATTCCTTCGTGTGTCTTACCTTCTATGTGATTTATAGATCCTATAATTCCTTCGTATGTCTTACCTTCTATGTGATTGCATTATTGGTATCAGAGCCCACCAAAGCCAGCCAAAGCCATGTTGGTATCAGAGCCATGTTGCCTTAATTCCATTCGAGGGTATTTAATCTTTACTGCACAACTTTTAAGTCTCTGTAACTTAGGAACGTATGCTCTATGGTTGCCTCTTATGAGGATCCTCTATATCAGAAATTCCGAAAGTTTTCAGTCTTCTATGTGAAGTCTTTTTATGTCTAAGGATAGATTATGGTCTGTAAAAGATAACGTACCTTGAACCCCCAGTTGTCTGTCTCGGTTCACCTTCCTATACAGTCCATTTTCTTCCTCTTGGTATATGTTTTAATCCTTTGTGGATTATCATAGTCTCAGATTGTGTTAAGTATATGATTAAATACCCACCTTTTCACTGTAGCAAAAAGTCACTGTTCACTATTTACTATTCATTTTACTGCACATATGGCATCCTCCTCTATCTCCAAAAGTCCTTCTTCTTCCTCCAGACGTTCAACTTCCAAACTTGAGTACCTCTATGAATTTGACTATTTGCCAGAGGACCATAAAGTTCCCCTTACTGATCTGCCATTCCTAAATCCTTACTTCACATTCATCAAACCTTCTACCTCATTGACTACTACTGTCAAAAAGATTTTCTCCACACTCCGTTTTTCTCTCAAAGAATACATTATGGCTTCTGATTTTGACCACTGCTACATTCCTGCCACAGAAGCTGAACAATTAATCAGTCTTGATATCTCAGCTACTTTGGTCCCATTGTGGAAACAACATGGTTACACTCATCTTCACTTTGGAGCGATCAGACTTGCTCTATACTTCCATGGGAAAAAGGGGCTCCCAATTGTCTCTTGTATTGCTTTGTTGGATACCAGGTTCCTCAAATACGAACATGCTTGTATTGCAACAGTCCAAACAACCTTAAACTCTGGAACTGTGATCTTGACGTTCTTTCCAAACTTCAATATGCCATTACAAGATCCTTACCTTCTTTCAGCCTTGAAGGTACAAATCCAAATTGGTAGCGCTTCTTCTGTCAGCGACACTTATGTTGCCACATTACATTATCAGGTGGAATACAGGCTACAGAATCATGCTTTTGATACAAGCCAGCCCTCAACTTCGGATGAAGCCCTCTTTGTCAGCATCGACTCCGCCACACAAGCTTCATGTGTTCATATCCCAAGGCAAATCTCTCGAGACGAATTGATTAAGATGTTACCTACTTCCTGGGTAACTTCATACGAACAACACAAGCGTCAATCTCATCCAGTACGACTTGCAGATCCAACTTTCATCACAAAACAAGATGGTGCTGTTAAAATCTCATTTGCCAAACCAGTGGTGAATACTCCAGATATTTTCCCCACAACAGTCAACATGATACAACCAGTCAATCTGTCTGATTCTGGAACAGAGAAAATTCCTATTCATTCTTTCAATACTTCAGGACACCCAGTTTTCCATTTCCAAGACCCAATCACAGGGCACAAATTTTTTGACTTTTGTGACTGTGATAATTGCTACTATGACGAACTCTATGGCGAAGACGTACCCCAAAAATCAAAGAAAAAGTCCTCTCAACAGAACTTGCAAGCAAGATATGATTCCGGTGATCGTACAGTAGGATTACGAGGAGAGCCTTCTGGAAAGTTTGATTTTTATGTGTTATATTCTGATAAATCAGAAAAGCCAACCCAACAAAAAATCAAGACATTATCCCCATGGAAGCCTCCATACTCACCCATCACTATACCACCAAATCCTATTTCTCCAATACCTTGTTACATGTTTGCCTCATCGTCCCATTCTTCGAAGAAGATTTCCCTCCACTCCAATTCACAACCCCAGAAGACCAAATCAGGCATGAGCACAAGATTGCTCCCCCCACTGTCATCAGTACAGATGGAACAAAGAAGCCCATTTCAGCTGCTGAAGCAACTCTTAATTGACAATCTGCCAATGCTTTAGCCCAAAATCGTTGTCTCCAACACCTTGTCCACACTCAAGCAAATCTGGACCAAAAGATAACCTCCCTCCAAAGCCTGATCTATGATCTTCAGCAAAGAATACAAGGATTAGATCACGAACTCTTGCACATGGCACAATCAACAACCATGTATTCTTCAACTTTTGCCCAAAAAGAAGCAGAAATGAAACACTTGAAAAATCAGTTGCATTCATTACAAGCACAAAATCAGCGCCACTCTGCATACAAAGATCACTACCCTTACTCTTTTGACCCACATCTCTCCCTACCTGGATATCCTTATTCACCTCCAGTCCTACCCCAGCAACAGCCTTTACCTTTCTCTCCCACCTATGATTCCTCCGGCGGAATGTTCAATACAGCTGCCTTCCTTCCCAAACCTGCCCGCCCAAAAAGGAAACCGTCGGAAAAAATCATCCAAAGCACTACGGACACAAACCCAGCCACCACCATGATTGTCGAATCCTGTTCTACCCCTAACCCAATCTCCACCCTTCTTCGCACCATCGCCACAAACACACCCTCCAACCTGGATCCCATTACTCCTTGCCTTAATTCACCTAGTGATGATGATTCATGGACAACTCTCTCTACCACCAAACAAGACCTGTTCGACCATATTATCAAAGATTTCCAGAAAGACATCCATACAGAAGTTCACATGGTAAACCTAGGATCTCCAATTGTTGAGGAAATGGTCGAAGATCCCCCTGACCCAAACAATCCGCCTGACCCAAACAATCCGCAGCAAGTACCAAATCCCCAAGCATCCACGAACTCTCCGTTTTCTAATCCACCAAGCCAAGGCTTTTCCTTTGATAACATTCTTCCCTCTAAATGGCTTGACAAGATTTACGAACTACATGCTTGGTGCACTGCAGAACTCTTATAACCAGGATCCACAACACGCTCTGTCATCACCAAATGTTTGTCAAGATTCCATGGCCGCCTACGTCAATGGTATATTAGCCTTGGAGAATACAGACAACTCCAGCTTGTACAGATGCCCTCCATTGATGATTTCCTGAATATTATCCACACTGAATTTCTGGGCATCATAGACATTCATAAAGATCAGGCCCGAGAAGATTATCTCCGAATGAAATGTTGTTCCTTTAAAAGGCAACACTTGGAGAAACATTATGAGAAAATGACCAAATTATTCTATTATCTTGGTGGAATAGATGATGTCAATTTAAAGCAAGCCTTTCTCACGTCTCTGCCAGACCCTCTTGGAACTGAGAGTGCTCGCCTCCTTCAAACAAAAGACAAGCAAATAGCACAAGCATCACTTGGAGAAATGTATCAACATGTCCTACTTGCCTTGGACAAACTCTGTAACTAACAAAAATTCTTCAAGCAATTCCATGATCAAGGCAAAATGCTCGGAAATGCCTGTGCCCGTCCAGATCTTTTCATCAAATGCAAGGACAAAAACTGCAATTGATCGGTCTCTTCCAAAAAAATCCACGCATTTTAGAAAGCACTCTCAGTCAAACCCTTCTACTTTTATCCCCAAAAGGAAGAAGTGGAGATATTTTCGCAAAAAGCCACTACGTGGACAAAAGAAGTTAGATAGGTGCTTTATTTGCCGAAAAATTGGACATTATGCAAAACAGTGTCCTCAGAAAACCAATATGGTTCAGGCCCTTGCCCAACTAGCCCCAGAAGAAGATGATGCTGATATTAAATCCATATACTATGGATGACGAACACCATAATAATATTGTCTTAGCCCTTGCCCTTGCAGACTATTCTTCAGACGAAGACAGTACTGACCACTATATTAAACTTTTTGACAATGAGGATCACCAAGATATTCACTATCTCTCTCCAGATCTTGTTGCTCTCATCCAGCCACTTGCTAGGGTTACTTTGGTCCCTATAAAATATGACAAGCCTATTTCTGCCATAGCTTTCTTTAATACAGGAGCAGCTGCCTCCATCATCAATCCTTCCATCCTTCCCAATCACATTGGTAGACTTGCTTCAAACCATTCAAAGCCGCAAATGGGGAAAACTTTGTGATCACCCTTCTTAGCAAACCAATTACCATTCAACTTTTCCCAGGATACTCCATTATACACAAAGTTTACGGTTCTGACCTCCCTGGTAAAGATCTCTTAATTGGTTTTGACATACTCCAGTCCCTCACAAAAGTGACATGGGTTCCCAAAGGTCTTAGGTTTAAAAATTACTTTTTACCATGGACTTCCCATCCCAACCTGTTTTCACTTGAGACTTTTCTCCCCATAAAGCAAGAAATCATTACAACCTCCTGTGCAGATACCCATTCCGAATTCATCACCAAATGCTTTAATCCATTATGGACCAACCCAAATTTCTTCATCTATGTATCATAATAGGTAATTCGTGTATGTATGAGATACATACAAGTGAGATACGAATTACTATTCTTTGATACTTAGAACTTTTCACAGTGGATGATGAGACTGGATATCTTATCAGGTTTACACTGTAGCATGATTAACTACCATTGGATAGAGCGATGAATCTCAATTACTAGAGTTTAGCTCTTGGTTAATATACTAGTGCTTATAGTGCATTGACGGACCTGAGCTTCCTATTGATACTTAAGACTGTCAATAGTCGATAGGAACTCATAACTTGTATAAGGTACGTGTTCTTAATCTTGAGACGATTATGAATACAGATTGTGGATATGACTACTTTGACTTTCCAATAAGTGAGGTCTATAGAAGATCAGCACCTAGGTATCTTGGGTATGTCATGTTCATAGGGTTGTGATCATATATTGTCAAGATAGAATCTACCCTCTGATTTAGAGTAAGCATTCCCTTGAGAATGTCACCAAGTTGATTAATGAGAACTGCAGTCTTGTTGATAATTTGTTATCAACATGTTTGGTAATCATGAGAGGTGAATGGGACTCAAGGAATGTAAGATGTAATCATTATTCAGGTTGACAATAATAGTTATCCGACTACCTGAATATGATTACGAATGCTGACGGTAGAGGGACATTAGTACACCATACAAGTCTAGTTATTGCTTCGGATATGTTCTTTTGCGTTGGAGTTCACTTATCGCTTTATAGTGGAGTAAATGTTAACTGATCAGTTGGTTAGTTTGCTGACCAAAGAGTTTGGTCATGGTAATTAACAACTGATTGGCGCCAACAATAAAGAGCCTAGGAGGTCCCACTCTTAGCTCTGTCAGGATACTTGGAAAGGCACATGAGGATCTTGTCGAGGCAGGAGTCTCGGTCGATTGAAGTCTGGACAAGTTCGATCGATCAAAGATGGTTCAATCAATTGAAGGTTCGATCGATCGAAAACACTTCGATCGCTCGAAGGTTAGGTCAGTTCTGGGAATCTATAAATAGAGCAGCTACGTACGGAATGTTTTACTCGTCATTTTTATACGTAGAAGCTGCTGAAACAGTTTAGGCTTCCCTAAACCTTCCCTATCCTCTCTATTAGTATTCCCACCAACCCAAGTCCTTCCTGCGAGCATCCATAGGAGTCATAAGAGTGAAGACCATCTAGTGGAGGTTGTTGGAAGTTGAAGATTTCAGAATTGGGTTCAAGACCGTAAGGTATATTTCTTGTTCCCTTCTTGTGTACGCATCTATAGAGTTAACGAGTAGTAGATCCTGGGCTACCATAACTTTTTGTAACTTGACTTTTCCACTGCGCGTTTAAAATTGAAATTTAAACTGGTTTTTCCTTCATAAGGTTGATCATGGTTATATCTATACATGATTAGTGGATCCAAACCTTGATTCATAACTTAGGCCTCTAATTTGAAGTCTCCTGGAGTTCTCTTCATATTCCATTGAGGTTCACATGGATTGTTCATAATTAGTCTCCAAGGATCATTAACTTGAGAAGAGAGCTGAATAAAGTAAGTCTATATTCCTCAAGGATCAACTTGAGAGTGGAATTAAGACTTAAGAAGAGTCAACTCTAATGGCTTAGATATAAACAATGGTGCAGTGAGTTCAATAACCAACAATGACCAAGGATTTTTAATTAAGTCATGGTCTATTATAATTGAATGACACCAATTGGAATGTGTTACCACTGTAATTTTTGTTTTGATGAGATTTCATAGTTAGCATGGTTTGATCATGGGTTTTGCAACTCAACTGTTTTCTGTCCAAATTTTCATAACAGTAACACTTTTTTAAAATGAATAAATCAGAACCTTAATTAAGTATTTTTGACTTAAAATAAATTTTTCTATGAAGTGTAATGTGTTACCAAGATCTCCTAAAAAGATTGGAGTCATTCTGATTTGTTTACTATTTTTAGAAAATCACACAAAATCTCTGGACAAAGATTTGTTAAATTCTGAGTGATGTCTGATTTTTGCCCGATTCCCAGAGATTGAATTGTTTGATTTTCGATTTTCTTTTTGGCTTAGAAACTAGACTCACAAAGGCACGTCATATTTAAAAATCATTAAAATCAAACAGTTGGAAGTATGTTATTTCTATTTTTGAAAGTCTGATCTGCTCTCTGTAAATTCTGAAACTCTGTCACAGTTTTGGTAAACATTACAAATGATGATCCAAATGCCTTTTATATGATCTAAAGCTTGAAAAATATTTTATTTATGATAAATTGAACTTAATTACAGTGGCTAAATGATCCAAATCAATGAATGATTCTCAACTTGTTCATGTCTTATCCATTCTCATGCTTTCATAATCGTCACATCTAGTAACAATACTTGTATCTTAGGATATTAGCTTGCAAATCATACAAATAAGTTGTTGTGGGTTGAAATTAGTTATGCATTCTATTCAACCATGTCGAGGACATGTCATTTCTATATAGACATTACATTGGCTCCACGTTGAGATTTTGTATAATACTACCTCCGTCCCATTTTATGTGTCTATCTTGGAGAATCCAACTATTTAAGGGGACAAAAAGAATCTACACCTACTTTCCACAATTGCCCATAATCATTGCACTTTTTTTTTTTTTTTTTTTAATTTTGGTGTTGATTGTAAGGAAGGGTAGTTAGGGAAACTAAGTAAAATTTGTATACTAATTTAGGAAAGTGGACAACAATTTTGGGACATCCCAAAAAAGAAAGATGGACACATAAAATGGGACGGAGGGAGTATAAGAATGTTCTGACTTCGACAGTTGGGAAAAATTCATGATTTTTGACAATCTTCTCTTTCTTTGTTAAGTTTTATGAGAAAATTTAATATTATTGTATTCAAAGCATATGGACTAACCTTTGTTTTGTAGCGCTATTAATGGCTTCTTGAACCACCCTTTATTTTTTTATTTTATTTGATTTTATTGATTTTCGACTTCATGCGCGACACCTTAGGTTAGGGTTTGCCTTATGTGTATATATGGATTAGAGATTTATTTTGTAGGTGTTCTATTATTTACATGCATTGCACGTTTCTATATCGCAGCTGGATCCTGGGTAAGTTTCCTTGTTCTCCATTGCATATCATTTTGCTTGCTATTTGAACTATGTGATTTTGTATGCCATTTTATCGTTAGCAATCTTACACCCTTTTCAACATACTTTTGTAATGTATATTTATATCTATGTATTAGTTGAGGTCATGCTTAGATTATTAATTCGATTAAAAGGATGTTGAGTAGAGGCCTATCATGAGATAGGATAAGAGGGGGTGTTTTAGTCCGCAAAGCTCCTTCTTCTCGGTCCATAACCCCCGGACCTAGAAATCTCTGATTTCCAAAAAGATTAGTTTGCTTTTAAAATGGTTTCTTAATTTCCCTTTAAAAATTAAGTGACAACTCGTATTTGAATTTGAAAAAGTTTTAAAAAACTGTGGTTAAACTGCGATATCCGTAGTAAGAGAGAGAGTTTGTATGTGGTTCGGTCCTATTAACGAAGGAACCTATGTCCACGTGTGTGTCAGAGCACTTCCACTAAGTTTAAGAAACTACTGCAGGGACCTTGCTGATCCAACATTGGCGACTGGAACTACCAAGGGTCGGCCGCGCATGAATGATATTAAGGTTTCTTTGGAGAGGCTTGACAATATAGTATTGTTGGTTTAATTGAACTCGGGATCGGATCCCGTTTCAAGGGGGTGGGAGGACCCTTTTATAGAAGTAAGTGTCCTCCCTTACAAGGCGTTTGAGTCTAATTAGGTATCTAATGACAGCCTATGGTGATTGCTGTTTATCCGGCCAGTTTCCTAATCTGTTTAGGAAACTGTTGCTGCGAATCAGGAGACTTCCTAAGTGGTTTAGGAAACTGCTGAACCCCGAGACGTGCAGGCCGCACTTCTGGGCCAGTTGAGCTGTTCCCGAGCTGTTTGGTGATCAGGGGATGCTATCCCGACCTGTTGGTCGGGCTTCTCTTCTGACAATACCCTGTGCTACGCAACTCGAATGCTTTAGGCATCCTGGACCGCTCGGGATAACGATCACCCCAGTGGCTGTGCTTTCCCTGGTTTGGATGGAGAGCGGTTGGACCTGGGACAGTTGGATTATTGGAAACAACTATGGTATGGGCCTAGAAATAGGGTTGGAGACGTCTGGCCGAGGTGACGAGCGCGGTGGCAATCTTTTCCATGCATGAATATCTGGTTTCTGCGCCCTGCAGGGCTCGGCTTGTGTAGTACACCGGACTCTGGATCCCGTGCTCTTCCCTGACTAGTTCTGAGCTGACGGCTGACAGAGATATTGCTAGATACAGGAACAGTTCCTCTCCCTAAGTCGGCGTTGAGAATAGAGGTGGTGAGGCTAGATACTTTTTCAATTTCTGGAATGCCCTCTCGCACTCTTCTGACCACTCAAAGGCTTTACAGAGAATTTTGAAGAATGGCAAGCACCGGTTGGTAGCTCAGGAAACAAACCTGTTCAGTGCCGCTACTCGTTATGCCAAACTCTGAGCTTCTTTAGTTGACATGGGCAATTGTATGTTGATGATCGCCTGGATCTTCTCTGGATTGGCTTCGATTCCCCGCCTGGTCACCATGTATCCCAAGAACTTTCCAAAGGAAACACCGAAGGCACACTTGGCTGGATTCAGCTTCATCTAGTATCTCTTCAAGATGTTGAAAGTCTCGGCCAAATGTTAAATGTGATCCGACTCCTACGTGCTTTTAACCAAGAGGTCATCAACATACACCTCCATGCAATTCCCGATCAAGGTTTTGAACATGAGATTGACCAGTCGTTGTAGGTCGCCCCTGCGTTTTTCTATTCGAAGGGCATCACCTTGTAGTAGTAGGTACCTTGATCAGTGATAACGACATCTTTTCTTCATCTCTGGGGAACATCCGGATCTGGTTGTACCTGGAGTAAGCATCCATAAAAGAGAGCAAAGAATGACCTGCTGTTGAATCCACCAAGAGGTCTATCCTTGGAAGAGGATAGCAGTCCTTGGGGCAAGCTTTATTTAGATCTGTGAAGTCCACACAGAGCCTCCATTTGTTGCTTTTCTTGACTAGGACCACGTTAGCTAACCAGTCGGAATATTGCACTTCCCTGATCGACTTGGCTTTGAGCAGTTTCCCGACCTCTTCGCTGAAGGCCTCCTGTCTTCTTGATTCCCCTCCTCTTCTGTTTAACAGGACGAAAATCTGGGTCAATAGTGAGTCGGTCAGATATGATCCAAGGATCGATACCCAGCATGTCCTCATAACACCATACAAACACGTCTTGATTCTGTTTGAGGAAATGGACCAAACCTTCGCGGAGCTCGGGGGTGAGGAGGGAACTGACGTTGACCATTCGGTCGGGGAACCGGTCGTTAAAAACCTCTGGGACGAGTTCTTCAACCATCCCCTCCCGGTCTTCATTATCCCTAGGGTCTAATTCTTCGACGTTCAGAGATTCCAACACAGCGTCTCTCCGGAGTAAGTTGACATAACAGGACCGAGCAGTTGCTTGGTCCTCTTTCAAGATTCCGAAAAGGGGTGGGAAACTTGACGATGAGGATGTTGGTTGACACGACCTCCCTAGCTCGATTGAGAGTGGGTCTCCCAAGTATGACATTGTAGGCGGAAGTTGCTTCTACAACCACGAACTTTGCAAGTACCTAGGCCTGTTGAGGGTATACACCCATAAAGACTGGTAACTGTTAGCCCCAAGGGTTTTACCTTGAGTAATTTTGATGATTAACAAACTATAAAGTTGAGGACTTATGGTTTCATTTAGTGTGTTGTCCAAACAGAGCTTAATAATGATAATGGATACTCGATGGAAGCTTTGAAAAAGAATATTTCTATTTTGTATTGTTCTTATAAGACTTTATGTAAAGTTAGTAAGGTTGAATCTCAAAGACAAGGGCTTAAAATTAAACAAACTCTTCAAAACAAGAAAAACTATTTTTCTATGAAAAACAGTCGACTGAAAAAAATTTATCAGTCGACTAGACACTTATTTCTCCAGTCGACTGAAGATAAAAGAAGTCGACTGTAGTATGACTTTTAAAGATAGTTTCTGTGATAAACCTTCAGTCGACTGGACCCTATAAAACAGTCGACTGTGTCAAAGGTGCATTTCTTTAGTTTAAAAGTGCAATCAATTGGATCGTGAACCCAGTTGACTGGATTACTGCGCAGAACAGTAACGGCTCTTTTTCCTTTGGTTTTGCTTTAACATTTAATGCTCCCACCTACCTTAAACGTTTAGATTTCCTTGAGAGAGTATATATACTCAGTTCAAATTTGGTTGTTGGCACATTCATTACTCTCATTCAATACTCACTTATTGCAATCAAAGATTCAAGCCCTAATTCTTGAGATTCAATCCTCTAGCTGTAGACTTCAATTGTAATTCATTGAGAGCTTTTCTTGTGAACATTTATTATTTCTATCTACTCTACAAGAGAGTGTTATTCAATTGTAATCAAACACTATTCAAATCCTTGAAGTTGTAAGAGGGTTGGTGTAACCCTTGCTCCAATTGAAGGGTTTCTTCATTAGAGGTGTAAAGGAGTTCAAGAAAGAACTTGTAAGGAGTGGTTTAATCTTCACCCAAAGAAGATTGTTTAGTGGAATCCTCAAGAGGTGTTCTTGAGTGGTGGACGTAGGCCGCGGATTGCGGATTGCCGAACTACTTGAAAAGCTTGGTTTGCAAGTGCTTCTTTCCTTCTTTCTTTAATTATTGCTATAATTATTTTTGTGTTTGTTTTAGTTTTAATTTGCCATTAATTGTTAGTAACCTTATCCCCCCCCCCCCCCCCCCCCCCCTCTAAGGATTACTTTTGGACCAATAGTAACTCTATCACTCTGAGACGTTGTGTGTTGGATCTGCTGAACCTGACCAGAGGCGTGGCAACCAGTCGAAGTCTCTCTCTGGGAATCCTGAGCTGGTCAAATGTTGGGGCGATGAGTATGTCGGAAGAACTGTCAGTGCCAATCAGCACCTTTTTGATCGAGTAGTTGGCAATGAGAAGTGCTACAACCAGGGGGTCGTCGTGAAAGAAGGTGAGCGCCTTCAAGGTCATTGGATGAAAAGTTAAGCAAATCTGTCTGCATAGGGTTCGCAGGCAAAATAGATGCGACTTCTGATCGAGACGCTCAGGCGTGTCTCTTCCTAGCTGACTTTAAATCTCCTCCTCCTAATATCCCCCTAGAGACCACGTTGATATTGCCAAGGGGTTGCTGCTCGGGAGGGCGGTTGCCCGACTGAGGTTGTCTGTTATTGGAGACATACTCGGCTAGATGGCCCTTCTTAATCAACTTCTTGATTGCAACCTTCAATTTGAAGCAATCCTTAGTGTTGTGGCCATGATCCTTGTGGTAGCGGCAATACTTATCCCGATTCTTATCTCAGTTTTAGCTTGGTCCAATTTTTAAGCAGATTCTGGGCTTCCACTGCAGCCATGACCTCTTGTATTGGTCGGGAGAGAGGCGTGAACGGCATCGAAGCTTGATCTCAATCACCCTTCCACTGGTTTTTCTTGGGTTTCTTTTCACTGTTCTTCTCGGGTTGATCTTGATTTCTCTTGCTTCGCGGAGGCTCGTCGTCTACGCGCCTAGGATCTTTGATCTTCATAAACTCTTCAGTGTCAACATATTTCCCAACCCTCTCTGCGAGTTCAACCAAGGTTTCCGGTCAGTTTCTGTGAAACGATGTGGCGCACTTGGTGTGCTGAACCCTTGAGCAGAAGACGGTAATAGCGATGATTTCATTCAAATGGCAGACCATGAGCTTCTCCTGTTTAAACCGATCAACGAATTCCTCGAGAGACTCATTCTTCCTTTGCCTGACAGACAGCAATTGCGTGTCGGGTTTCGGCTGCTCATGTATGCCAATAAACTAACTGATGAACCGCTTGCTGCGTTGTTTGAAGCTGCTGATTGACCCTGATTTTAGCGAATGGAACCACTGGGATGCATGGCCCTTTAAGGTACTGGAGAAGACTATGCAATAGAGCTCATCTGAGTTGGTGGTGAAAACAATTCAAGATTTGTAGGCGCGAACGTGGTCCACCAGGCTACCCAATCCGTTGTACAACTCCATCTTAAGCTGTTTGAACTTGTGAGGGATGGCGAAACTGGCGATTTCTGCGACAAAGGGGGACTCGATATCTATGTCGGTGTGATTGTGAGCCAACTTCTTGTTGATGTTTTTGTCCATGTCCCCGATCTGTTTCTCCAGGTCCCTAATCTTGTCTTCCACCCTGGTCCAATCACCGCCCGTGTGATAGGTGGGGTCGGAGGAAGAAGTCTCCTCCAGACTACGCGCTGCTATTTCTTGGGAGAGAGCTCGGCTAGACGATGCCGTTTCCTGGGAGAGAGGGCTCGGCTACGACTACGGTCAATTTGTTGCCTAAGGTCTTCACGGCTCCTGCCCGGGGAACCTTGGGCAAATATCCGAGTTGAGCGTTAGAGTTGTTCATCCGGGGCAGCACGCCTATCATTGATTATGTCCCGGGCGTTCTCCTCGGGGCAAAGATGGCCTCGGGTGGATGTCAACCCCGGCGCGGTGCCCGACCACTACTAGCATCCCCGGGAGAATCATTAGCCGGCGGGACGTTAATTTGTTGGGCCAACAGGGCATTAATTTGTTGTTGGATCTGACGTTGACCCTCAAGAAGCTGCGTGAGAGCCGTTGTGATCTGCTCCGGCGTTGGGACTGAGCAACAGGCGTTGGGACTGCGCAGCCGGCGTCGGGGCCGTTGGAACAGGCCCATCAGCCTGCTGAGTAACCTTTTTGCCTTTTTTTCGGAGGCATGTCTATCAGCTAAGAGACTTGTTTCTGAGAAATCTGTCGTTTCCCACAGACGGCGCCGCGCTGATAATGCAATTTTTTTGTGAAGAGATATTCGTGTGGATTAGCGCATATCAAAGAGAGAGTGAGAGGGAAAGTTTGTATGTAGTTCGGTACTTTTAACGAATGAACCTACATCCACGTGTGTATCAGAGCACTTCCACTAAGTATAAGAAACTATTGCAGGGACCTTGGTGATCCAACAATGGCGACTAGAACTACCAAAGGTCGGCCACGCATGGATGATATTAAGGTTTCTTTGGAGAGACTTGACAATATAGTATTGTTGGTTATCGGAACCCCTTTCAAGGGGGTGGGAGGACCCTTTTATAGAAGTAAGTGTCCTCCCTTACAAGACGTATAAGTCTAATTAGGTATCTAATGACAGCATATGGTGATTGTTACTTATCCGGCCAGTCTCCTAATCTATTTAGGAAGCTGTTGCTGTGAATCTAGAGACTTCCTAAGTTGTTTAGGAAACTGCTGGACCCCGAGACGTGTGGGGCGCTCTTCTAGGCAAGATGAGCTGTTCCCGAGCTATCTGGTGACCAGGGGGTGCTATACCGACCTGTTGGTCGAGCTTCCCTTCTGACAGTACCCTGTGCTACACAACTCGGAAGTTTTAGTTATCCGGGACCAATCGGGATAGTGATCACCCCAGTGGATGTGCTTTCCCTAGTTTGGATGGAGAGCGGTTGGACTTGGGACAGTTGGATTATTGGACCATTTTTGGCATATCAATTATTATTAGAGTTTTTATGGTCAATTGTAAAGGGCATTACAACTCCATTCTTATGCATCGGCGAGCTGTAATGGTTTCCCTAGGCCATTTTACAATTTACTTTTTCTTAGATCATTGTACACCTCACAAGAGGTATAAGAATGAATGTAAATTAGCATAGAGACTACTTTACAATCAAGAAAGATGTAGCAATCATGAAAGAGTTCATGAAGACGTGTCATAAAGAGTTCATGAAGATAGTCATTAGAGAGAAGGGCCTTTTAATTGCATTTATATTTTAATTATGCATGCTCTTTAATTAATGTTCATAATTTTGTGTAGTTGATATAACTATGTTGAACATCTTTATGGATTCATAATTCACTTAAAACATATTCTTTAAATAAATTATTTATTGTAAAAAGGAATTTAAAGTTTAACCTATTATTAAATATGAGATATTTAAAATTTAAATGTGTAAGTACGGATCGCATAAAAATCCTCTATTATAATTTATCTAGTGGGAGAGAAGGTAACAATTCATGTAACCTCACAATCTTCCATCAATAGTTCATTGTAAAATGAATAAGTTACCGCGAGTCACATACTCATCTGTGATCATTCCCTTCAGATGGTGTTCTATTCATCGGTTACTAGATATAAACTTCCTAGAAAATATAATCAATGAGACGTATTAGAGAGTGACTTCCCTCGGAAGCACTACTTGAAACGGATATTGTTGATTATAATTGATGGTAAAACACTAGACTAATGTCTCTTTAAGAGACTGCTCTCGGAGTTTTAATGAAGTCATTGGAAACTAAAGTGTCAGGACTCACTAATCAATTTGTAAGAGTTACATAGTGATTGATTGTAATAGGCTTCCCAATCAGTTTATAAAGTAGTGACCTCCCCTCGGAGGCATTGTTTCATAAACTGATATTCTGACGACACCATATTTTGTATTTATTTATGAGGATTTCAATACGATATATTATTGTCGAATATCATGATGTTGATTTATTTATACGTGTCTGTTATTTAATTTTGCTATCATAATGTCTGGATTCAAACCCACTTGCCACTACTTTCAACCAAAACAAGTTAACTGGAACTAATTATGTAGATTGGAAAAGAACTTAGACATAGTTTTGACTGCTGAGGGAGGTACAAATATGTTCTCACCACACCTTCCCTACCCCTCCATAACCTCCCTCAAAGGTTTGGTGTGCAGTTGGAAAATAGTCACCAAATCTGCCCCTCCCCAATCACACTTTGAATGTAGCGTGAGTGCAACCCCACAGACCACATATAAAGCCGCCTTTTGTTTGTTGTTGATTCAATGTGGGATGAATAGTTGTCTAAACTACTGAAACCTTTTGTCCCACATCGGTTAGGGAGACCTGATCTTCTTCTATATAGAGGTACATGCTACATTGAAGTATCACATAGGACTCTTCAGTGAGAGGTGACATGTTCAGGAAAAATGTCCTCAAGACAATTTTCCAGCAATTTATTTCGGGTATGCACAAATAATTTTGCATAAATGTCTACAAAATCTACCCCATCTGGAACAAACTAGAGGCTGACTCTGATCCGAAGGATTTTGTAATATAATTTTCAGCTGGACTCTGGGATAGGATAGGGCTCCACCCTGTTGCCATTCCTAAGGATGATCTGAGCCATGTGCCACCTAGAGCAAGTGAAAAGGTAGTGGCGTCTTCTCTGAGACCTGGTGAAGTCGTCTACCTATCAAAAGCAGAAAAGAAGTAGTCCTGCTCTGTCCAATTCGAAGAACCAAAACAGAGTTTTGAACTCAAAACTTTGAATGTCGGCAAAGTTGGAAAAGAGGATGGCCACCAATGCAAGGCTGGATGCGACAACTCTAACAGGGGCCAAACATGGGTCGCAATGAGAAAAAATGGGCAGATATTCTCATCGCATATAGAGAGAGGTGGTGCCACGAACCTCGACTACAACCAAAATTTGAAGGCAGATAAGGGGAAAGGATGAGATGGAAACTGAAAAAGAATGGATATTGCAATGTCAACACCTTCTACAAAGCATTCAGAGGTCAAAGCAATTCCAAAAATTCCTTGGAAGATACCAAAGCCCCAACAGAAAGTAGCATCTTTTACATGGACTGTAACCTTGGAGAAGATTTTAACCACAACAGTCCAAGGATGAGAAAAAACTTATTATGAGCTGGTGCTATATGAGTAAGAAAGATGAAGAGCACACAAACCATGTTGGTTCATCGCTCGGTCGTGAGGAACTTTTAGCATCTACTTTTGTCTCTGTTTGGTGTCGGTCAGGTGATCATAACATGCTGGAGAAAATACAAAACCTAGAAAGGTATCAAGGCAACGGGGGATGCAAAAGAAGCTTGGAGAGTATATTGACCGAAACACTCAAGGTCAATATGCTATAAGTTCCTAATTCAATGAACCTACCTTTTAAGTTTTAAGTAAAAAACATACATATGTACTTACATTTTATAACCATATGAGAAATATGTTTCTATAAATTTCCAATGTTCCCAACTTTTGTCTCCGGGGACCAAAAGTGCTGACGCCTCTCGTGTTGTCGTCTTTCGTGCTGAACATCAGTACCAACAGATATGGAGTCAGTTCCTTTCCATTTGGCTTATAGGTTCTCCCTAACCTCAGAACTCCCTCTTCACTGAAAGGTTAACTGCCCAAGGGAGAGGTGTTTGCTTTTGCAAGAATATGTGTTGACATAAATGCGAGGAAAAGATCTTCCAGACGAGATCCCTATCTCATAATGAGGAAGTGTCAGCTTGCCCTGTGTACAGACACGGTGACTTGAGATGTCAATATATCACTTGTTGGAAAGGTCAAATGGGAATCCCAGCTGCACACAATACTCCTAATGCTTGCTTGGTATGCAGATTTAGTCAAGGAAAATGAGAAGGAATGAAATAGAGAAGGAAAACCAAAATCCCAGATGTTTCTCTTGTACTCGAATAATATTAATATTAGAAACTAAAAATTTAAAGGAAAAATAGTCAAAAAAAAAAAAGGAAAAGCACTTGAAATCTAAATAAAAAGAACTGTCTCATTTTCCATTTTATGTCGGTTTCCTTCCTGATGTCTTCACAGCTGCCCTCGGTAACCAAACAAGGAAAACAATTTTCCCCTGTATTTTCTTTTCTTTTCCTTCTATAAATCCATGAACCAATCAGAACCTAAGGAAGCTAGTGAGCTTCTTCGTGTGCCAAATCCTCATGAAGAAGTCAATACAGTTAAGTAGAGATCCACCAATGAGAGTAAAGAGTGCATAAAGTAGGAAGGCCCCATGGTAGAAATAACAGCAACTGAAGATGGGGATTGTTAAACCTTTAGGCTTTGTTTGGTTCTTGGATTTAGTGAGGGAAAAGAAAAAGGAAAGGAAAACTAGTTCCCTCGTGTTTTCCTTCACGCTTAAATGACATAAAAATAAATATAATTGTAATATATGAATAAAGCAAGGGAAATGACTCTCAACATTCAAAATGTTTAATTTCTTTTCACCATATTCTCTTTCCTTTTTTGTTCCTAACCAACCAAACAAAGGAAAAAGTTTTCCTCTATTTTTTATTTCCTCTCGCTCACGAAATCCATGATCCGAACAGAGCATAAGGATAGATGCTAGCCATGGACAAATCCAAAACTTAAAGAATACATTTGAAGCCTTAGGAAACTTAAAATAAGAAAATATGATACTCTAGCAGCAGTTAAAAGCAATATCTGGGAGGGGACTAGTCCCCTACAAAAGGTAATGTTGGAGGCTGTGGCAGCAGGAAGAATAAAAATTTGTGAAAGGCAAGAATTCAGGTATTAGGGTGTGTTTGCAATGAAAACTTTGGAATGCATTTTCACCAATTGTGAATTAAATTATTCTCTGTCATCAACTTATTCTTAAAGACGCATTATAATAAAGTTTTACCTTTCCACAAAAGCAAGTCTTCCTTGCTTCGGCTTTTAAGTTAGAGATGATGTTTACTCATGAGGATACAAGTTTGGTTGATGTGGCACCCCATGCTCCTTAATGTCTATAGTAAATAACTCTCTCTCTATAATGTTCTTATCTCCATCTCTACCCCTCTTTCAATATTTTTTAATCCCTCTATACAAGAAATTTTCCACTACTGATGATACATGTACTCCAAAAAAAAAGGTCACTTTCCTACCAGACGGAGCACTAGGAAAACCTAGATTAGAGAGGGGCTGTAACACCAAGAATCCAAGTCCATATGATTAAGGCAACTTGTTGGAATGTAAGGGGTCTAAATGATCCAATTACCAGAAAAGGTACAAGATTTAGATTAGTTAAAGAAGTATTGTATGCTTGGCTGAAACAAAAGTTAAAGCCTCCAAGTTTGACACTAACTATGCAACTATCCAAATTTTTTATGTGGAGATCACCTATATATTTTGCTCAAATTACAACCCACCACACTTGGATATTGATGTGTGATTTTCAAATTGGTAGAAGACCTGATGAAACGAGAGGGAGAGCTATAGACTTTGGAGGTGCAGAGGAATAAACGAATGTCTTAGGGATATCATTGTAATGGATGCAAATGCTAAAGGTTTCTGGTACTCTTGGTAAAACAGAAGAACAGGAAAAGCCAATATACAAGCAGGTTGGATAGAGTTCTAGGAATGAAGGTCCATCAATTAACACAGGGCATTTAGACCATTCTCCTTCAATTGTTACCATCCTGCCTGAGAGGAGACTAAACAAAGCTCTTCAAATCCTTTCTGGATTTCTCACAAGGACTTTACATTTTGCTCACTAGTGCATGGTGGTAAGAGTTAGAGGTCACTCGTAATCCCATGATCAAACTGAGGAGTTCAAGGTGAAATAGTTTAGCAATTAAACGAGGATGGAGGACGCTAAAGCAGAATGGGTGTATCAGTAGATAAGGATCCTTGTCCATGATGATGGATTTGATATCTTGGACCAACAAGAGACTCTACATTGGCTGTCGTGTACTTGGCGGGGCAGAGTATTTTTGTGTGTTAAATTCCCAGCATACTGAAAGCAGGGATCACTTATTTTGTGACTGTAGAAAACTGAGAGCAGTTGGTGCAATGGACACTCGCAAGTCTCAGGGCTCTTTCTTTCCAAAACAGTGGCTGATCAAGCATTAGGAGTCTGCATCAATAGTAGCAGGCTCGAGTGAAATAGAAGAATGTTCAAAAATACAGCCAAAGGAAAAAAAACCAAATGGAAGATTCATTCTACATTATATTCGCCAGTGATGGTGAAAAGGCACAAGCGACCACACACATTGTTGACTCTCTTCCCAAAGTTAAAACACTTCCATCTAAAGGTTTCAAATAACGCAATGGTGTCACCAACAGTAACAGCCGCAGTGACAGGAGGTGGGGTGTAATACACGCAGCACAAGCTGCGTAACGAACGGAGCTATCAGAGCCGTGAAATTTTTCATCCACAATCGCCCTCTAAACTAACTGATAACTTATTTTAATGCATTTTGATAAATATAAGGAAGTATTTTATTTTGAGTATTTTTATTATATTTTTTCCAAGTTCCTAGCTAATAAGTAATAAGTATTCACATTTCATGGAAAGAAAGGAACTTACACATGTAAATCAACTCTTTACAACCATGTGATTAGTATATTGATAAAAAAAAATTTGATATACTTTAAAAAAAAATAATGAAAATAGAAAAACCAATTATAATTGTGAAAACAAGTAGGAGATTTGAAGATTTAAACCATTAATTAATTCCATAGTTTAAAATAGAAGAAAGATGACTACACTACGTAGAGACTAGATACAGACCAAAAAATATATTAGAAGTGTACATATATGTTAAGTTTCATATAGCTAACATAAAACAAGTGAAAAACAAAGCAGTTCTACAAAGCATAATCAAACTTACCTGACTTTTCAAAACTCACCATCTCTAAATTCAAGATCTCAATGCAGATGGGGGGAAAAAAACAAAAAAAATAATAAAAATAATAATAATAATAATATCTAAAAGCCCCAAATATGGAAATTAAATGAAAAATGTAAAGAAAATATAGCCCAAAATGGGCCTTTTATATCACAAAGTAGAACGGCTATTACGGCCAGTGAAGTAGATGTTATTAAAGTAATGAGGTCTAACAACCACAAGACTTCCCACATCCGTTACCTATGAAGCACAGACACGGACACACCGACACAGGCACGTCGACACTGCAAAGTCCTAAAAAATTAGCACGTCGACACTGCTAGAAAAGTGTCCGCGAAGTGTCGTATCCGTGTGTACAACATGACACGATACGCGACACGTTACCTTCTTTGAATCTCTGTGCTTTCTAGTCCATTACGTAATAGCGGTTACACCCCGTAACAGCCGTAATTTAAAAGATCATAGGACATATTGAAGCATGAGAGTTCTTCTTCTTTCTCTTCAGTTTCTTCGTCTTCTCTTGCCAATAATTCACAAGCGATCAATTTTGGTTTGATCTCAATGTGTAAGGACGTGCTAGAGTCCTAAAACTCAAAGCAATTCCGAGAAACAAAATCCTATTCTAGATTGCGCGCGTAATATTCTAACCATTCATTATGAAAGGAGTAGGAACGACCCTCCTTTGCAAGGCTCTTAATACCTTTGATGCAAGCATCTAAAAAAACAGAATAAATGAACATAAACACGACAGAACTACCTCAAACCAACAAGAAACTGCAAATATCTCCATTAATTAATTTAATTCTTCGCAGCAGGTTTAATTAAAACAGAAACGGTAATGGAGAGTGATACCTAAACTACTTACAAGCTGGAAAGAAATCACTCAGGCTAATCAACCATCACTGATGCTAGATTAAAAATAAAAATTTGCAATAGGCATATTTTGGCGTGCTAGCAATCTCTCAATCTTTGTTGCCAATATCGTACAATAGGCGATACGTTTCGTACGATTCGCTACGATACACACAAGAACGATTCAAATAGCTTGTGTGATTCGCAGATGTTCATTAATCGTATGTGCATCGACGATTTGTATGTGAATCGTAGTAAATCGATCGCAATTTGCGAAACAAACACCACAGCTGCCGACAATAGAGAAAACCTCTTTACAATTGACCTGCGAAACCCATTTTACCAACTGACCCAAATTGTTTTGGTTTTTGACCTTTCTATGCGAGTCGGCTGAACTTTAAACCCTTTAGAAATTCAGTGGATGCAGGCTCTATATTCCTATTACATAGATATAACGTAACATATATAATACATATTAACCTATACAGACCAAAACAGAGCCTGATTGGTTCAAAGTTACCTACATTAAAACCCTTTTTATTTTTTCAATTTTCTGTTGTTTTTTCTTAGAAAATTCAGTGGACCCAGCCTCTATATTCTTATTATATTGATATAACATATATTATATACCATACTAGGATGCACGCACTCTTCAGAAAGTCAGCCGCATCCGCACTGGGTGTGTACTAATTAAAGGCAGTCGCAACCGCACTGGGTATCGGACCACTGCACCTAGGGGTGTACACGAGCTGAGCTGCTCAACAAAGGCTCACGACTCGGCTCGATAACAGCTCAGCTCGTATAATAAATGAGCCAAGCTCAAGCTTAAAAACAAAGCTCGTTTAATAAACGAGCCAAGCTTGAGCACACATGGTGTAATATCCCAATATTTTGACATGTGATTATGACATCTTAATGCGCATTATATGGTAATGACATGAATATTTGTGTGATTTGCATACTTAATCTTATTATCAAGTGATGGAAGGAAATAAAGAGTTGATAAACTCTTGTTATGTATTACACATGACAATATATTTGGCGTTTGCATATTTTGAAAGACATGGAATTATTTGATGCCTTGCATTGGATACATATTTGATGTTAAATGTTGAATTGCTAGACTAGGACAGGGCATAAATGATAGGAGTGAAAAGAATACATTTTCATAACTAGAAGGTGAATTAGCAATTCACGAGAACTAGAGGAGCTATTGTGTAATTACTAAGAAATATGGTGCGTGAAAGTGTAATTTAGGAGACTTGATCTCTAGAATTTGGTAGAATCTTCCTAATCAAGATTAATTAGCTTAATTGAGATTAATTAGTTTAATGATGACTAATTATCCTAATCAAGGTTCTAGCTTATACTACCTAAGCTAGTAGGTGGTCAAGTAAGAGGTGTTGGGCTATATTTAACTAAGTCCATGTGTATTCAAGTGGGCAAGAGAGAGAAATGAAAGAATAACTAGTTGAATTAGATGTACATCTTTTTGAGGTGTTTGTCTCTACACAAGCAAGTAGGTGCAAAGAAGAAAGGGAAAAACAAGAGAGAAAGGAAGGAAACCAAAGGGGAAAGGGAGATAGGGAGATTTCTATCTCAAATTGAAGCTAGACTTGAGAAGTTAAGACTAAGAGGATTCTTTCTATGTGATTTAATTTCATTTCCATAGAATTTTGATGGATTAATTAGAAGAATTCATATTGATATGCTATGAAATCTTATATGACTTGTAGGAGTTTGGAAGTGAGTGTTATATCTTGTCTATTCTATATCCAGAGCCAAGTGAGTAACCTCTATCTTTGAGGAAACTTTTCAAGTAATGAAATTGTGGCATATAAATGATTTACTTTCAATTCATGAATTATGTTGTATATCATGACTAACTATATGTAAAAGAGATAGAAAGGATTATGTTTGTTGGAACCATGCTTATGTGATTATGTAGTTGAAGAAGCAATTGTCCTATCACTACAAAGAGAAAGCTCCAAAAGGGAGTGTAGAAAAGCCTTCTAAGGCTTGAGTGTTCAATATGCCTTGTAGGAACAAGGATAAAGGATGGCATTACGGGCACAGGGTAGTGAGAAGAAGCTTTGGAGATAAACATTTACTTGGTTGTGATTCATTATGTTACATTGAATTACATATCACGTGTTTAAATGATATACACGAATTTATGTCCAAGAGCATGTTATTCACTGAGCTTTAGCTCATATGGTTATTGTATAACCATTTCAGGTGAAAGAAAAGAGAAGGAGAAGGAGAAAGAGAAATAGAGGAAGGAAGAGGAGAGCAAGTATTTAATGTGCATATTGTATATATATGGCGTAGTAGTTGTAGTAGTTTGGAACTAAAGGACTTGTAAATTATCTTGTGTTAAGTGAGCATGTGTAGGACTTGATGTGTAAGACTCTTATGTTCATGTATAAAAGGTTTTGGCAAGTGCTTTCGCTATTCAAACATGTTTAATTGCTTAGATGTTCATAGCTAGAGTTGTGGACAGAAGTTGCTTCGATCGATTTAAATACACACTATTTTAATTGGTTCAAAACGACGACTTTTGCGGAAATGGACACAACTCTTTCTAGGAATTTTGAAATCGTGCTCCGTTTTCAACGTTGGAATCTAGACTCAAAACGGCTATCTTGTAATATAAAATCTAACTCAAAATTTCAAATTCCTATTATACCCTTGGGGCTAATCACTTGCAAATGTGGTTTAAATGGGAGTCAAAAAACCCGTTTTGTACGTTTTTAACATAGGGTTAGGCCTCGGTGGCATGTCACGTACCCTCGTGCCATACTTAGTGGATTTGGGTCGTGACACATGGGTTCGGCTCGATAAGACTCACGAACAGTTCGATTAAGGCTCGTATAGTAGACTCATGAAAAATCTCTTTGATAGGTTTGATAAGGGCTTGTTTAATTATATATATGTATATATATATGATAATTATAAAAATAAAATATCTGAATAATGCAAAGAATTTAAAATTGAAAGAATATTATACATACATATATATGATAATTATAAACATATAATATATGTATAATGCAAAATATTTAAAATTGAAAAAATATTGGCATATTATAATGTGCAATTGTTTTAGGTGTAAATATATATATATATACCAACTGTTAAGCATTGAGCTTGGTCTGTAGGTTTAGTTGGCAACTTTAAACTTGCTATTCAGGGTGTACACGAGTTGAGCCACTCAACAAGGGCTCGCGGCTCGATTCCACCACTGCTAGGCTCGGCTCGACTCGACTCGACTCAATAATAAACGAGCCAAGCTCAAGCTTGAGCAAGATGCCAACTCTTAAAGCTCGGCTCGAGTTCGAAAAGCTCGGTTCTAGTACAACCCTAGCACTAGCCCGCAATCGTGCTTCCTAGACCATATTATAATATATATTAACATTAACAACCAAAATAGAGCATGGTCGAGCGCTACTAACACTGTTGTGACTTCTCTTTTTCGTTATCTTTTTTAAGAAAAAGGTGATACCAACCCTATATAATATAATATATAATCTCTTTCCATGAACCAACCTTGTATTATATAATTGTCCTTTTCTTTTACTTTTCACTCTACATACCTTTTTCTATCATTTTTACAGATTTTTTTAATTTGTTACCAAATTTTACGATTCACGATTCGAGAATCCCGATTCGATTTTACTAGTTCCATTTCGATTCACGATACGAATCCCGATTTGACAACTATGCTCTCAATGTTCCACCATCTAACTCATTTATACTGCTCAATGACAAAAAAACCACCAAATAACTGCTTCGATAGTGAGGTGTGTTTCCCACATTCTAGGCACGACTTATGTAACTATCAACTTAGTGGGCAGATCTTCCTAGGATTACACCTTACCAACTGGAACTGATGTTAACAACCTCCATATTTACTATCGTCTAGCTTCATCTTGGTGGCTTCTTCCTGGCTTATCAAGAATGAGAACATCCACACACACACACACACACACACACAGAGAGAGAGAGAGAGAGAGAGAGAGAGAGAGAGAGAGCACGCGCACAAGGTCTTGGCCTTCCTACAAAAAACTCAATTCATTTCTTGTCATTTATCTTCTACTTTAAATGTATACAAGGCACCCTTTTTATAAGGGCTGAAATTACAAAGACAATGAATTAAGACACATTAATGGTGTTAGTCAAATATAGTGTAGCAGCTACCATGTGACTACCAAATTACCAACGTATCTTGCAACATTGAATGATGACCTAGACAATGAACCTAGAAAATCTAAGACAATAAACCCGGAAGACTTAGGGTGCGTTCGATAAAACTGAAAATTAAGTATTGAAAATTAAGTGATGAATTTAAGTACTGAAAATTTTTAAGTGATTTGGATTTACAATACTAAAAACAGTGTTTCAAGAACTAAAATAGATTGCATTCAGTGATCATTTTTAGTAGAAAATTTAAACTTAAAGTTTTCAGTGGATTTTTGACTGCTTTTCCAATTAAGTGGTACATTATCAAACGCACTGAAAATAATTAAGTGCTAAAAATTTTCATTTTCACCACTTAATTGGGTTATCAAACACACCCTTAATTAATTAACAATTTGTTTGGCACACCAAATCACTTTAAGCCTAGATGACAAAGCGAATGCATTCACCACTTGCAGTTTCCTTTAGATCCAAAAAAAATCTCTTTTCTTGCTTTTTAACAATGGTCTTGGCTCTTTGTTTCCAAACAATATAATTTATCTCTGATCATGCCAAAGCTGATACGTCACTATTATTGCTTCCTACATTTGAATTTATTAAAGGTTAGAAAAGTTTGCTAGTCTAAGGTTTAAAAGGTGGAATAAAAGTTTTCAAAATGTGCTCTATCCTAATCAAATTGGATTTCAAAGTGACAAGTAGTTGATTTCAAAGACTTCATGTTTCATTAAATGAGACAGTAAAAGATCTACCGAAATGGGTATCAAGCAGAAAGGTTAAGACCTACCAAGCTCCATGTGGTATGGTAATGGGAATGGAAGAGACTGGTCTAGTGTGGTCAAGGTCTTTTCTAGTGTTGTCTACAATCTGCAGTAAAATTTGGGACAGGAAATATGTTTCTTTCCAAGGGTTCAGCTTGATGGTTGAATCTTTCACGGGGAAAAAATATTGGTTTTCCAAAGTAGAGATGTGGAATTGGGAATAGCGATATTTTTAGTCTGCTTTCAAATTTTCTAAGTTGCATCTACTAATGTGAAGAATAGTAGAAGCCAAAAAAAGGAAAAGGAACCTAGTAATCTTCGTTTAGAATTCATCATACTTACACTACCTAAGGTTACTGTAATCAAACATCATAAAGCTTAAAAATCATGTCTCAAATCTCTAAACTGGAAGAATACACAATAATGTATAGGTTGCTGGCCTTTTCGTACCACCACTAGAGCAACAATTCAAAAAAAATCTAGTGTACCTCTTTCCTAGTTTTACCCATTCCATTAAGCAACTCTACATCCAGCTCAGTTCTTTCTTTGTATCTACCACGTATAGATTAGTTTTATGCCACAAATTCACCCCTATGATTCATCCAGAACAACATATCTCCATAGCCCATTCAAGCAAACTACTTTTATGCTCAAGGACTCCTTGTGTTTGTCCTAATAACAACACTTCTTTTTACTCCCTTCTTTATTCTTTACTTATAGCATTCTCATGGAGTTGAAACACTCTCATCCCTGACGGACCACACCACCATCTGAATTATCACACAGACAAAAGAACCCTACACCATTGAAATGAAGACAGAAGCTACAGTCCATTGAAGGCTAAAAAAACACACACACACACCAGGAAATCGAAATGAAGAAACTATTTGAACGAACCTAAGATCAACAAACATGTCTACGGGAATTAAAAAGAGTCAAAATGAAATGAACTATTACCCAAAAATACTAGCATCAGATCAAACAATCTTATATCAAGTTTAAAATATAAGGTCAAATTGGGGATTAAAATTCCAATTTCCTCTATTACATCCAAAATTCACAAAAATTTTCAGGGAAGAAATAGAAGATCTAATAAAGATCCAATTCTAAAAACTTCCAGAGATTGTATTTATACATATATACTTACAAAAAGATCGAAGTTGGAGAAATCAACAAGTGCTAGTGCTAGCCCCATCGTCTTTCCTAGAACAGCAACCATGATCGTTGTGATCGTGGTGGTCGTGGCCTTTTTGGTCATCCTCCTCGTCGTCGTCGTCTTCACTGTTGTCCTCATCGAAGGGCTTTTGTTTGTGAAAGATGCAGCATTTCTTGGAACTCTTCTTCTGGAGGAACTCGTTGTCTACGGTGCCCTCCTTCCATGTCACCTTTTTCTTCTTAAGCCGGAGTTCCAGAACTAGGGTTTCTTCTGGTTGCTGCTGCTGCTGTTGTTGATGCTGTGACGGAGATGGGTTTTCTAGGGTTAGGGTTGTGGTGATGGTGGCCGTTGTGGTTGTAGAGGAAGGTAGGAATTGCCTTGGGGTTCTAGTCATTGGTCTCATCGCCATTGTTTCCCAATCTGGGCTCCCTTGCCAAACAGATGAAAATAAAGACTAGGTTCCTTCAGGTTTGCTTATATATCACTCGTCACCCCCTCATATTTCAATAATAAGCCTAATATTTGAGGCACAAACAAACCTTATAGTGCCATTCAATAGAAAATTAGACCGTGGATGTAAGTGTTTGTGAAATTTATTTATGCCTCTAGCATTATTGTTTCAATAAGGACAGCATTTCAGTACTGTTAAAACAGTGTTGTTTGTATTGTTAGCCTGACAAAATGAACAATAAAACTGCTTTTACATAAGCAGTTTTTCAAAAACTGTCCAATTTTACTGTCCATTTGTGAGAAAACAACATTGTTTTAACATAACTAAAGTTCTGTCCTTTCAATAATATCACTTACCTCCATTTTTTTGAATTTTGATGTCAAAATCCGTCAAATGGCTGTTAGCTGGACAAACGGATACAAACATACTCTATTTCTATCTTAAGTGGTACTGTAGGTCCGAATAATTTCAATAGACCTCACAGTGTCACATAGGAGAGAGATATAATATGTTTGTAAGTGTTTATAAAAAATAATTGTCACTCTAACATTGTTGCTAAAAAAAAAGTTCAAACAATTCATAATTGGGAATAAGGAAAACATTGCATAAAGACACTCTTTTTGTGAATCAATAATGTTGAGGTTACAAACACTTTTTACAAATACTCTCTGGTGTGTTTGTAAAGTGTTTGTTGTTGCACAAACTGTAAAATAGAACAATGTTACCAATAACAGTAGCTTTTGACGTTTTTCTTGGGATGAGTCACGGACTTAGTCGCTCTCTTTAAGACGCTTCGCAGCTCTGCCCAAGTTGTGCAAGCAGCTCGGATGAAGGCCACGACATCCCCAGGATAAAACAGCCCAGAAATCGCCTCTGTCTCGAAATTCCTTGCATGGAGGAAAGTCGGAATGCTCACACCCTTTCAGAATTGTTGCTCGAAAATTAACCAGAAGACTGATCTCTTACAATAAATCAAAGCTATATATGTATTTATATATAAATTAATATGGAGGAATAAACTATATGAATATATTTTCTTCTCTTTTTTCATTGTTTTTCTCTACTGTTCGTTCTCCTTTAGAAAGAAAGAAGAACTCTTTTTTTTTCTCCACTGACTGATCATCATCTATTATATATATATATATATTTTTTTTAAGTTTGTGTAAAACTATATTTGCTGAAAACCTGGTGAACGTTACCCGCAAAAGGAGGAGAAGGTTGCAATCCAATTATACAAGTCGTGTACACGTGTGACAGAGAGAGAGAGAGAGTCATATTATGACTAAGTCATATCAAGACTTAAAAGGCTGACTCTTGATATGCAAAGAAATAAGTTTAATTTATAATGTGTGGGCCCAAACTCATTATCACAAACAGTGAGTAAAGTTGTCAAAAATCAATCACGTGGATAAGCTAGGAACTATATGTATAGGTCCTATTTATTTTAATTTTATAATACACATATTCCAACAATCCCCCACTTGTATTTTAAAAAATAATTTAAGATCATCGAGCAACATATCATAAGACTGTGCATAAGTAAAAGGTGTTTTTCAACTTGAACCTTTACATAGTGATAGTGCTTCCGATTATACTAGAGTAACCGTAGTTTTGAACTCTATCACAGACAATACCACACACACAGTCCTACTAGGGTGAAGTTCAAAAACCAGCACTTTACGGCCGTGTGCTCATATCCCAGTATAGTGAATGATCTAGAGAATTTGTCCAAAATTTCATAGGAAGCGTCCTCACTTCCACATTCGCCTAGGTGAGTCTAACAAGGATACTCCTGTAGCTAGGTATCCCACTCCAAACGGAGTTTAGATCTCATTAAGAGTTATAAATAACTCAACCTTCTGTCCTTCAGGATGTCATGCTTCGTAGGGATGGACTTGCAGTATTACCCCCATATATAGATATTAGCATAATTCCACTCATATCACTTCATGACTTGTTATTACCCTTTGAACCTATTTCTTGGGATCTCCAGTCTATAGGTAGGGTTACTATCACAAGTGACTCAACTATCTAAGGGCTTTAGTCCCATCCCTTTTGAGATTTTACAAACCTTCTCTCGTGTTAGTCCTTTCGTCAAAGGATCAGCCAAGTTCTCCTCAAACCGTACATAATCCACTCTTACAGCTCCAGAAGAGAGAAACTCTCTAATAGTGTTGTGCTTGCGACGTATTTGTCGTTTCTTTCCATTATAGTAACGGTTCTCAACTTTTGCAATAAACGTGGTACTATCACAGTGGATTAAGACAGCTGGTATCGGTCTCTCCCATAAAGGGGTATTTGATAGTAGATTTCTCAGCCAACCTGGCTCCTCACTAGCTGTAGCTAGTGCTATCATCTCTGACTCCATAGTGGACTGAACCAAAATAGTCTGTTTCTTAGACTTCCATGAAACTGCGCCTCCAGCAATACAAAAAATGTATCCACTAGTGGCCTTGGAGTCATCTGATAGGGTATTCCAATCAGCATCGCTATATCCTTCAAGGACAGTGGGAAACTTCTGATAGTGTAATTTTAGGTTCATCGTCCTTTTTAGGTAACGCATGACCCTTTCAATAGCATGCCAATGCTCCATACTAGGTCTACTAGTAAACCTACATAGTACTCCAACAGTTGTATCTGGCCTAGTGCAATCAGTAGCATAATGAAGGCTACCAATGATGCTCGCATACTCAGTTTGTCTAACACTGTCACCAGTGTTCTTGAACAATTTTACACTAGGGTCATATGGAGAACATGCTGGTTTACAGTTAAAGTAATTGTATTTCTTTAGAATCTTCTCAATGTAGTGAGGTTGATCTAAAGAAAGTCCCTTTTCGGACCTAGTAATATTAATTCCAAGAATTACACTAGCTTCTCCTAAATCTTTCATATTAAAATTGGCACATAAGAAAGATTTAACTTCATTAATGACATGAATATTTGATCCAAAAATAAGTAAGTCATCCACATATTAACAAATAATAGTGCATGTGTTGTTTTCAAATTTGTAATAAATACATTTGTCACTTTCATTTATTTTAAAACCATTTGAGATGACTAAACTATCAAATTTATCATGTCATTGTTTAGGAGCTTGTTTCAAACCATAAAGAGATTTATCTAATTTGCAAACTTTATTTTCTTGACCAAAAATAATAAAACCTTCAGGTTAGTCCATATAAATCTCTTCTTCTAATTCACCATTTAAAAAGGCTATTTTAACATCCATTTGGTGTACTACTAAATCATGAATAGCAGCTAAAGCAATTAGTACATGAATAGAAGTAATTCTTGTGACAGGTGAATAAGTATCAAAGAAATTAATATTTTCTCTTTGTCCATAACCCTTAGCTACAAGACGTGCCTTATATTTGTCTATCGTGCCATCGGGTTTCAATTTCTTTTTAAGAATCCATTTGCAACCTATTGTCTTACAACCAGGTGGAAGATCTACTAAGTGCCAAGTTTTATTTGATTCCAATGATTCCATTTCATCATTTATAGCTTCTTGCCATAAATCAGCATCTATAGAAGTCAAAGCTTCTTGGAGTGTATTAGGATCCTCCTCTAAGTTGTAGGTATAAAAATCGATCCCAAAATCTTTCGCGATTTGGGCTCTCTTACTTTTTCTAGGTTCAAGTTCATATTCATTTGATTCTACTAATCTAGGTATATCATATGATGTTGAACCCCCACTATTTTAAATTTAAAAGGAAATTTATTTTCGAAAAAATCAACATCTCTAGATTCAATTATAACATGATTCTTTAAGTCATAAAATCTATAAGCCTTACTATTAATAGCGTAGCCAATAAAAACACATTCATAAGCTCTACTAGCTAATTTGGACATTTTAGGGTCTGGAATTCTAACATATGCCAAACAACCCCATGTTATAAAATAATCCACATTTGGTTTTCTTCTTTTCCAAATTTCATAAGGGGAAATATTAGTTTTAGAGTTAGGAACTCTATTTAATACATGACAAACTGTTAATAATATTTCCCCCCCCCAATGAGAAGCTGCCCCTGAATTTAATAAAATAACAACTACTAATTTAGTAAAAGTCGTATTTTTTCTTTCAGCTTTTCCATTCATTTCAGGGGAATAAGGGGCAGTTTTCTCATGAATGATTCCATGAATTTTATATAAAGCAAAAAATTCATCAGAATCATATTCATGACCTCTGTCGCTACGAAATCTTTTAATTTTCCTATTAAATTGATTTTCAATCTCATTTAGGAAAATTTTGAACATGTCAATAGCTTCACTTTTATTTTTCATAAGATAAGCAAATGAATAATTTGAACTATCATCAATAAAAGTAATAAAATACATTTTTCCATTTCTAGTTAAAATTCCTTCATATTCACAAATATCTAGAATGATTCTGGCGAATTCGGACGATTTCGGTCAAATTTGGTCAAACTTGGGTCAAACCTGGTCAAACCTTGGTCAAACCGGTCAACGGGGACTTTCCGGGAACTTCCGGGACTTCCGGGGGTCTCTGGGAGTTGACGATTTCATTCGATTTTACTTAAAAACTCATTTCATCATTTTTCTTGCGACGTAGCATGTTTCCAGAGCTTTTGGTCCAAATTTGGGAGCTTTTGGGCTTTCAGTGGCATTTTGGTCACTTTGAGCATTCTGAGAGATAGAATTGGCTTCCAGGAGTCCTTTCGAGTCTTTTTTTCGATCATCGTGAACCACCAAGCTATGGGTCTCCTAAATCTGATAGCCGACAAAATGGGGTGTCTACAGTTTTCCCCTCTTTGGCATGAACTTGCGAGGCAACGCATGTCGCAAGCGAGTGCCAAAGCTTTGAAGAGACAGGTCTTTTGGAGGCTATAGATTTAGTATAAAAAGCGTTGCAAAAGATGCAATGATGCTGAGGTCTAGTGCTGGTCGTGCTCTGGTGAGCTGCCTACGTATCCCAAGGGGAATCAGACCAGGGCGTAGTTCAGGGTACAAAGGAACCAATCACATATACACACACAACAATCAGGCGGATGCTATGCTAAAAGAGTGATATGTAATGCATGGATGTGATATGATTGTGTACATGAGTCCTATCATGCCTAGTGTTCTGATCCTAGTATGAGCAAGCTCTGTGGGGTGTGCCACTTCGAGTGGGCCGGTGTTGTGCTGGTGATTGTGATATGGATGACTCGGATAGGGACATCAAAGTTTCGGAGACTTTTGGGTCTAGGGGCAAACTTCTAGAACTTGGGAAATGTGCTTTGCAAATGAATGAGATAGATCAGATGCGCTTTGTTTTAGAGGATGACAGCCAAAAGTGACCAAGGGACAGTGGCGTACCCAGGATTTTATGTTAGGAGGGGCCAAGTAAAATGGGATTAGGTTCTCTGGTAAACAAGTTCTAGCTATGTGGGGGTTCGGGGGCAGCGCCCACGAGGCAAAATTTTTTGGTCTATTTATACATATTTTTGGTGCGAGAATGAGAGTCAAAAGAGTAGTTTGCATCGTCGATTAGAGTAGTTTGGTCTATTAGAGTTAGGTCATTTTTGTCTCATGGGCTAGGTAGGGTAGTATTATTCTTCTCATTCTCTATTATGGGGGACAGTAAATGCCACACCCTTGAGTAAATAGTCCTTTATATGAGAATGAGAATTATTAAGTTGATGTTGACAATTAAGCTTGTAGTCTTATTTGGCCTACCAAACAACGAACTATTATATTCAAAATGATTATTAGTCCAGACTTTTTCGTCCTTAGATTAGTCATGAAAAACAAACTGTGGCATTGGGGCTTTTAATTTCAAATTGACTAGATGATTTATAATGTCAATGTTAAAAATTTGGGAGGGCCAATTTCTAAAATATTCTTCAAATGTTAAAAATACATATATATCCCATAAAGTTTCAAAATATATATATATATATATATATTTTTTTTTGGGGGGGGGGGGGGGGGGGGGTCATGGCCCCCTTTGGCCTCCATTTGGGTCCGCCCATGCCAAGGGATCTCGTGATAAAGCCAAAAAGGGACACATGAGAAAATTCTCGATAATCAGGAGATCTGGATGCGGGCGATGTTCTAATCGTTCCTGATGGCCGATTTTCGGGAGTCGATTCCTCCTTTGTTACTTTCTGTTAAGGGTAGTGGGAATTAGTATCTTTCCGTATCTGTCCTTGGGGGACGATGTAGGGTTCTCGGAGAATCTCTTTTTGATCGGGAACCAGGACCCAACTCTGAATCTCTCACTGTTGATCAAATATTTTGGCGCTCAATCCAAGAGGGCCGATCGGGGCCTCCGGGAGCTGGTATCTGTCTGCTTCTGTCCTCGGGGGATGATGTAGGGTTCTCAAAGAATCTCTTTTCTTGATTGGGAACCAAGACCCATCTCTGAATCTCTCACGGTTGATCAAATCTTTCGGCGCTCAATCCAAGAGGGCCGGTCGGGGCTTCCGGGAGCTGGTATCTTTCGGTCTCTATCCTCGGGGGATGATGGAGGGTTCTCGGAGAATCTCTTTTCTTGATCGGGAACCAGGACCCATCTCTGAATCTCTCACGGTTGATCAAATCTTTCGGCGCTCAATCCAAGAGGGCCGGTCGGGGCCTCCGAGAGCTAGTATCTTTCGGTCTCTATCCTCGCGGGCTGATGTAGGGTTCTCGGGGAATCTCTTTTCTTGATCGGGAACTAGGACCCATCTCTGAATCTCTCACGGTTGATTAAATCTTTTGGCGCTCAATCCAAGAGGGCCGGTCGGGGCCTCCGGGAGCTGGTATCTTTCGGTCTCTGTCCTCGGGGGATGATGTAGGGTTCTCGAGGAATCTCTTTTCTTCATCGGGAACAAAGACCCATCTCTGAATCTCTCACAGTTGATCAAATCTTTTGGCGCTCAATCCAAGAGGGCCGGTCGGGGCCTCCGGGAGCTGGTATTCGTCTGCTTCTGTCCTCGGGGGATGATGTAGGGTTCTCGGGGAATCTCTTTTCTTGATCGGGAACCAGGACCCATCTCTGAATCTCTCACGGTTGATCAAATCTTTTGGCGCTCAATCCAAGAGGGCCGGTCGGGGCCTCCGGGAGCTGGTATCTGTCTGCTTCTGTCCTCGGGGGATGATGTAGGGTTCTCGGGGAATCTCTTTTCTTGATCGGGAACCAAGGCCCATCACTGAATCTCTCACGGTTGATCAAATCTTTCGACGCTCAATCCAAGAGGGCCGGTCGGGGCCTCCGGGAGCTGGTATCTTTCGGTCTTTGTCCTCGGGGGATGATGGAGGGTTCTCAGAGAATCTCTTTTCTTGATCGGGAACCAGGACCCATCTCTGAATCTGTCACGGTTGATCAAATCTTTCGGCGCTCAATCCAAGAGGGCCGATCGGGGCCTCCGGGAGTTGGTATCTTTCGGTCTCTGTCCTCGGGGGATTATGTAGGGTTCTCGGGGAATCTCTTTTCTTGATCAGGAACCAGAACCCATCTCTGAATCTCTCACGGTTGATCAAATCTTTTGACGCTCAATCCAAGAGGGCTGGTTGGGGCCTCCAAGAGGTGGTATCTTTTGGTCTCTGTCCTCGGGGGATGATGTAGGGTTCTCATGGAATCTCTTTTCTTGATCGGGAACCAGGACCCATCTCTGAATCTCTCACGATTGATCAAATCTTTTGGTGCTCAATCCAAGAGGGCCGGTCGGGGCCTCCGGGAGCTGGTATCTGTCTGCTTCTGTCCTCGGGGGATGATGTAGGGTTCTCGGGGAATCTCTTTTCTTGTTCGGTAACCAGGACCCATCTCTGAATCTCTCACGGTTGATCAAATCTTTTGGCGCTCAATCCAAGAGGGCCGGTCGGGGCCTCCGGGAGCTGGTATCTGTCTGCTTCTGTCCTCGGGGGATGATGTAGGGTTCTTGGAGAATCTTTTTTCTTTTGCTTCGGTGCATCAGCCAAAATCCAGGATTCGTTATTAGAACTCTCGTGTTTGATCAAAATTTGCGACGGTCGTCCTGTAACAGCCGATTCGGGTCTTCGGGAGTCGATCTTTCTCAGTTTCTGCCTACTGGAGGTAGTCTTGACAATCTTTGGACTGCTCGGGGTAAAACCCCATAAATCTTGATCGGATGGGCCACCGGGGCTGATTGGGGCCAAAAATGGGCTGAAATGGGCCAAAACGGAGCGAAGCGGGGCCCGCAGGGGGCAGTGACGCTGCGGCACTGGGCCACTGCCGCGACGGCACTGGGTGGCCGGACTCCATCTTTGTATATTTTGGGTTTTTGATCTTTTGAAGCTCATTCTTAGCCATTTCAGGGTGTTTTTGGAGCCAAAATCCGTCAAAACGCAGCTTATGCGCGCTCAGGTGAGTAATCTTTCCCCGTAGTTGGAATTTTGATTGGTGTTTTGGTTTGCTCAAATTTTCAAGAAGAAAGTTTAACTTTGACTTCCATTTTCTTTGTAGATCCATGGCTTCGAGCTCGAGGAGACCATCTAAGAAGGCCAAGGAACGGATGAAGGCGGAGATGCAAACCCCAGACTTGATTTTACGGGACCCCCAACGTCATCTTTCGGCCGCAGCTCTAGCGAGCTTGGTATGTGAAACCTTTGACAGTTTAGGACTATTTTCATGTATTGAGCTAGTTTTGTGAGCCGTAGTGTGCACCTAGAGATCGTTAGAAACCCGATTCGTGCTCGAACGTTGATTTTGTGAATTTGGACTTCGGGTTGTGAATAGTGATTTTGTGCATCGTTTTGTCGTCTTTGTTGTGTGCAGGTGCCGGAAGTGACATTGAAGGGCCACGGTAGCCTCGCTCACGCTTTCCTATGGTATACTCAACTCTCGCCCACCGTCAAGAGGATGGTAGACGAAGCCGGGTTTGGAGGCTTCGTCCGTCTGGTTTCAAAGAGTAGCAACGATTTGGCACATTTTTATGCTCTGGCTGAGTGGTGGGACACCACCAATACTTTCCACCTGCCGCTTTGGCGAGATGACCATGACGCCCTTCGACTTATCTATGATTACCGGTTTGAGGGTAGGTGGGAAACGCCTGATTCTGGATTATTTCTATGCGATTGACCCTGAGGCTGTCGAGATGTTGATCGGGACTGTTCCCCCTAATCTGGAGAGGCACTAGTTTCCTTGTGGCTGGCTTTATTGGGCCTATGGCAAAGGGAATCATAACCTGAACAATTCCCAGCTCTTGAGGGTGTATCTCCTGTATGTCCTTGGTTGCTCGATCTTTGCGACACGGAACGACCGGGTGAGCTTGAGACTCCTTTCTTGCCTGGCGACCATTGTTGAGATCCCCTCCTACGACTGGGGTGGTGCTGCCTTGGCCCATCTTTAAAAGCACATGGGTGAGGTCTCTCGGGGTGATGTTAAATCAACAGGGGGATTTCGGCGAGCTTGGGAGGTATGTACTGCATCTTCTTTCATCTTTTGGCTTTTCAGTTTCTGTACTCTTTCTGACTTTTTCCTTTGTCTGTGCAGCTTTGGAGCTTTGAGTAGCTGGAGATTTTAGCTCCCTCCCCTGCGGATGAATCAGGTGAAGACGAGGATGGCATGGCTCCTATGTCTCTGTTCCTACGAGGCTTGAGATGACAGAGGGATATTGTCAGGGTGAAGAGCGGGGCCTACCGGATTGTTTTGCTCAGAAACTTCTTAACCGAACTGACGGCTGCTAACGTTGATTGGACGCCTTGGGAGTGCGTTGCCTATGCTGCCCCAGAGGAGATTCAAGCGGTCAAACCTCTTTCCTCTTGCCGACTCCTGATGGAGAGTACCGAGTGCAGGCAGTGGTTCCTTGGTGAGCGAGTGTCCCGGCAGGTGGTCGGTGGTTCCAGGTATCATGTCCCTCATAATCCCCCTGTGATGGATGCTAGTGACCTTTCTGGTGATGCTCTGCTGGCGGCCTTAGTTGGCACCGACGTTTGGGACCATTTTCTCTCTGAGACCGGCTATGAGGCTTACCGTGGCCGCTTCCTGATGCCTAACTTCCCACTCCTGGAGGTAAGTTTTCTTTATGTTTTTGTCACTATCTGTTGCCTATGTTTTTGACTCATCTTTTCCTAACTTGTTTTGTGCCTACAGCTTCGCGAGATGTACAGGAGGCAGGCTCCTCCGGCTTCTGATCCTATCCCTCCTTGGGATTGGACCGTCAACGTTCTAGGCGCTGATGGCACTCCCCAAGTGATGGAGGTGCCACGAGTCACATGCGGGTACCCCACCCAGCCAGCGGGCGTCCTCAATGTTCCTTGGAGTTACGCTGAGGAGGGTCACGCCTTGGCAGCTAGCTTATGGTCCTTGGTCCTCACACGAGACCATCGGGTATGTCTCTAATTTTGTGCTTTCTTAAGGTCATGAGGTTCTAACCCTGGATTTTACCCTTGACAGATGGACGGTATGCGGCAATTTTCCGCCAATCAGAAGGCATCCTTGGTAAGTCTCTGACTCGACTCTGTTTTTGTACATTTTGTTGTTTCCCTACTGATTGCCTTCATTTTATTTGTGTGTGCAGTACCGTGGAGGCGGAGCTGGCTTATCGAGGACTGGTCCAAGGTGCAGAGGTGGTAGGAGGAGACCGTCGTCGACATACACTCCGGGCGGTCCGACAGAGGACGAAGAAGAGGAGGACTGAGGCCTCCCCAAGCGGGAATTTCGTTTAATTTTCTTTTTATGTTTTCGATTGGGTTGTACTGGTGACTCGACTATTTGGACAGTGTAGGACGATGTGTGGAACCGTTTGTGACCTTTGACAAATTATTATGATGTTTCGCCTTTTAGGCCGGATAGCTTCCGGTTTAGAGGTGCAGTTGTGTGCTTGTTTTAGTTGATAATCGTGTGATGATATATGTGCACTGTGATTGTTGGATGTTACTGCGATGGGCGGTTTTGTGATAGTGAGTGTTTTTGCCTTGCAGGTGGGATAGTCCGTGAAACGGGGAGGTGCTGACGAAATTTCAAATTTTTTTAGAGCTGCGACCGAAAACATGGCTTTGTATGATCCCGCTCAACTCACAGCTTGGCTAAACATCACGGATGGTGTGGAACGGATCAACCTCTTTAGCTACGGCCTGACCGAGCTATTCTCTATTCGCCAGATGACCCTGAACACTGAGTTCTTGCGTGCTGCTATTGCCCACTGGGACCCGGTGAACCACGTCTTCAATTTTAATGGCCTGGAGATATGCCCCCTATTCGAGGAGCTCTGTGCTATTCTTGGCTATGATTTTTACTCTGACCTGATTCTCCCTTCTGCTGTACCCTCAGTCCTACGCGAGGCTTGGCTGAATATCTGAATTGTTCCATCACTATTTCCCGCCGGCTGATTCAAGGTGAGGTTCTTGACATTGCTTCCATAATTGCTCGATATGCCAGTCCTGGGAATCCCAGCGTGTATGATGCTACTCGTGGGGCTGCTCTGATTCTGTGTATGACTTCATACTTCTTGTTCTCGAGTACTTCTAGAGACTTAGTGCATGTATGTCTCGGACTGAAGGCAGGTAAGAACCCCATAGCCATGGTTCTGGCTGAAACCCTGAATGGTTTGGATCGCGCTTCAAGTCAGGGAACGCTTCTACTTTCTGGGGCGCCTTTGGTGTTACAGGCTTGACTCTACGAGCGTCTTCAGTTATGGATAGGTAATGTGCTGCCAGTTTATTTTCGCAGAGCTGTGCTTCATACTCATTTTACTTCTGCTGATTGGGTGGGTATGATGGGCGCCTTATCTGAGGCTGACATTTGCTGGATCGTGAGGCGTTGGGGCCTTTATGCTGTGACCACTAGTCTTGGGGATTTCCAGAGGGTGTGGCTGATGGGACTGAGAGAGACCTCCTTCTATCATCCTCGTCGATTGGCCAGACAGTATGGGCAAGTTCAAGAGGTCCCCCGGGGGTTTACTGAGAGGGTCTTTGCTTCCAGAGTCAGAGCCACTACCATTGCTGCTTTCATCAGGGGCTGGGTCAGTCGAGCAAGGGCTTATTTCTAAAGACCTTTGAAGAAATAAAAGACACAAAGATAAAACTAGACCTGACTGATTCTGCTCATTCCTCCAAGTGTCTTTGAACACGTGTGATTGCTTTTTGAAAGACTTTTATTTTTTTGATCTTTCCTGCTTATGTAATATTCACAGTTTGTTTATCGGTGAACCTTGGTTACTTTGGGAATCTTATTCTATGCATTTTAGCTTTCTAAAAACATTTTGTAATCGAGATTTCAATTAGATGTTACTTTTGGTACTTGCTTGGGCATGCTAGGACGATTAGAGGCAAACGAGGCGGGTGGCCGAAGTTTGCCCTTAGTTTGGGATATACATGGTTGTGAGGCAAACGAGGTAGATGACCGACGTTTGCCCCTGGTTTAGAAGAGGTTCAGGCAAACGAGGCGAGTGGCCGAGTTTGCCCCTAGTGTGGAGGGTGATTTCTGGGTTATGGTAATGACCGCGACTTTATTCTCTCAAATGCTCATAACTTTTGCCTAGGCACCAGTGAGGTGACCTAGCGAGCTCTTTTCTCTCTTTTGTTATTGCTCACCTTGGATTTAACTCTAACTTTTGCCTAGGTGTCCTTTCGGATTTTCAACCTAGCGAGCCATCCCTTTTTTTTTTAAGTCTGCCTACGTACCCCCGAACGGGGATCAGGTCCAACGTAGTTCGGGCCAAAGCTTGAAAGAAATTGGTTATTTTTTTGTGAGTGAGGCGACCGAACTGATGTGGTTGCCTAAGTATCCCCAAGTGGGAATCAGGTCGAGCGTAGTTCAGGCCAAGGTTTGAAAGAAAATGGTTATGGGAAATGGTCAAGCATAATACTTTTTAAGGCGATCCATGTTGATTGGTTCTTTGAATTCGACACCGTCGAGGTCCATGAGATAAGTTGCTCCTCCAGAAAGAATGGTCTTGACGATGTAAGGGCCGATCCATTTAGGTTTAAACTTCCCACGGGGATCAAAGATCGGAGCTCGCAATTCCATAAGGACAAGGTCGCCCTTGACAATCTTCCTCGGACGAACCCTTTTGTTGAAAGCACGGGCTATCCTCCTTTGATAGATTCGGACATGGTCGACTGCCGCTAGGCGCTTTTCATCTATGAGAGCCAATTCTTCGTATCTTTCCCTCAACCAATCTGATTCCGAAATTTCACATTCTGCCATTACGTGCAGGGACGGTAGTTCTATCTCGACCGGAAGTACCGCTTCCATCCCATACACTAGTGAGTAAAGAGTTGCTCCTGTGGACGTCCTTATCGATGTTCTGTATCCCCAAAGCACAAATGGTAGTTGTTCATGCCAGTCTTTATAGGTATCGACTGATTTTTGCAGTATGGCCTTGACATTCTTATTTGCAGCTTCGACTGCCCCATTAGTCTGTGGTCTGTACGGTGATGACTTGTGATAAGTAATTTTGTATTCCTCGAACAGATCCCTGACTTCCGCTTTGAAATGACTTCCGTTGTCCGAAATAATCTCATGGGGGACTCCATAACGGCAGATGAGATTTCTCTTGATGAATTTGGCCACTTCCTTGGCCCCCAACTTGGTGTAGGATGTGGCTTCTACCCATTTTGTGAAGTAGTCTATGGCTACCAAAATGTACCGATTTCCGTTCGAGGCTTTCGGAATGATTTCACCGATGATATCGATTCCCCAGGTTGAGAATGGCCAAGATGAGGTCATGCTGTACATAAGGGATGGTGGTGTATGCATCATGTTTGCATGGATCTGGCACTTGTGGCACCTTCTTACGTATTCGCAACAATCTTTCTCCAATGTTGTCCAGTAGTACCCTTGTCTTATAATTTTCTTGGCCAGTATGTGACCGTTCATGTGCGGACCACATACCCCCTCGTGTATTTCTTCCATCATCCTTCTGGAGCTTTTCCCAAACAAGCAAGTTAGGTTATGACCATTGTACCCTTTCTTCAACAATTTCCCACCGCAAATGATGAATTGCGCTGCGAATCTTTGAATTGCCCTTTTGCCTTTCTCGGTCGACTCTTGGGGGTACATCCCCTTTTCTATGAAATCCCAGACATCCTGATACCATGGTGTTTCATCCTCTTCTTCTTCGATTACGGCGATTATGTTGAACGAAGGCTCGTACCTTTGCTCAATTACCAAAGGCATCATCCTGACTCCCACAGGAATTTTGATCATGGAGGCTAAGGTAGCCAATGAATCTGCTAGTTGGTTATCTTCCCTAGGCAAGTAGAGGAACGTGATGTTCCTGAACTGCCTCTTGAGTCGGTCGAGATGATCATGATAGGGCTTCAACCTTTCTTCTTTTACTTTCCATTCTCCCCTAGCTTGTGATATAATGAGGTTTGAGTCCCCGAAGACGTCCAACTTCCGAACTTTCAATTCTTGGGCTGCTTCCATTCCCAGAATGCACGCTTCGTATTCAGCAGTGTTGTTGGTGGAGTTATAATTGAGCTTGACTGCCAATGGAGTATGGTCCCCACTTGGTGATACTAGGATCATTCCTACTCCGTATCCTTTCATGTTGGCTGCTCCATCAAAGTACAACTTCTACTGTTCTTCCTTGATTTCCATGATATTCTCGTCCGGAAATGAAAAGTCCCCACTTTCTTCGGAGTTAATGGCATGTTCTGCGAGATGCTCAGCTACGGTTCTTCCTTTTACCGACTTGCTTGTGACGTACTTGATATCGAATTCGGATAGTAGAAGTAACCAACGGGATATGCGACCAGTCAGGGTGGGTTTTTCGAGAAGGTATTTTAGAGGATCCATGCGGGATATGAGCACAACTGGGAAGGCTAGCATGTAGTGCCTCAGTCGGCGGGTGCACCAAACCAAGGCCCAACATGTTTTCTCGAGGGTAGAGTAGTTGAGCTCATACCCAGTCATCCTCTTGCTGAGGTAGTACATGGCTTTTTTAGAGTGGATTTCTTCTCCTTCTTGGGCTAGCATGCAACCCATGGCATTTTCAGAGACAGATAGGTAAAGAAATAAGGGCTTATGGGGAGTGGGTGGTGAAAGGACAGACGGATTTTGAAGGTAGGCCTTTATTTTGTCAAAAGCGGCTTGGCATTGGTCATCCCATTGGAACTTTTCTCATTTTCTCAACAATCGGAACAAAGGATCGCCTGTAGTTGTGAGCTTAGAAATGAAGCGGCTGATAAACTGAATTCTTCCGAGAAACCCTCTCACTTCCTTTTCACTCCGCGGTGGGGCCATTTCTAGGATTGCCTTGATTTTAGAGGGATCCACCTCTATTCCCCTTTGTGTGATGAGAAAACCCAGGAGTTTACCGGAGGTCACACCGAAAGTGCATTTCTTTGGATTCAACCTCATCTTGTATTTGCGCAATCTTTTGAAAAACTTTTCCAGTGCTACCAGGTGTCCTTCTCTGTCCTTGGACTTCACGATCATGTCATCTATGTACACTTCTACTTCCTTGTGAATCATGTCATGCAGCAGAGTGGTGGCGGCTCTTTGGTAGGTAGCCCCAGCATTCTTGAGTCCGAAAGGCATTACTCTATAATAGTAGGTTCCCCAAGGGGTGGTGAATGTCGTCTTTTCCTGATCTTTTGGCGCCATTAGAATCTGATTGTATCCAGAGAAGCCGTCCATGAATGAAAGTAGCTCATGTCCCGCGGTGTTATCCACCAAGACATCAATGTGGGGAAGCGGGAAGTCATCCTTGGGACTGGCTTTGTTTAGATCACGGAAGTCAACGCACACACGGACTTTTCCATCTTTCTTGGGGACTGGTACGATATTGGCAACCCATTATGGATACTCAGTGACGATGATGAACCCTGCCTTGAATTGCTTCTCCACTTCTTCTTTAACCTTGAGTGCCCATTCTGGCCTTATGCGCCTCAGTTTCTGCTTGACCGGTTTAGAATTGGGGAGGAGGGGAATATGATGTTGGACAATGTCGGGATCGACCCCAGGCATGTCCTCATAAGACCAAGCAAAAACATCTTTGAATTCTCTTAGCAAGAGGGTTAATTTTTCTTTTTCTTCTTTATTAAGAGTTAAGCCAATTTGCACAATTTGTGGATTATCTGTTTCACCCAGGTTAATTGATAAAGTATCTTCGATTATTTCATAAGCAGGCAGTTTTTTAATTAGTTGCTTAAGTTCGATTGGGAGATCCTCGGAGGGATCCGTGCATTCACAATTATTAGACACAGAGGAGTAAGAAGAATCGTCTTTCATTTCATTCATGACAGGTGAAGTGATTACATTGGATAGTGGTGGGCTTACAGCAGCCGACTCTGGTACAGACTCGATAAAATGCAGTACAGACTCTGGGAGAACAGGGGATTGGGAGACACAGATAGATGACTCTACAGCCTGGTTGCTCAGACCCTCCTCAATTGGCTTGATCTGATCATCTTGGCTCTTGCCCCTCTTTTCTTCCTTCTTCTTAGCGGCTTCCTCCCACATTTTCTCGATGGCTTCAGTGTTCAGGTATTTCAACCAGTCTTCCTCCGGGGTCTTCTCGACTTCTTCGGGATAGAACGGATCTTGATACGGGGGCCTTTCGTAGTCAGCGAAGATTTCAAGCCTGGGGTGCCTTTTCCCAGTGGTTTGATGAATCCAGGGTTCGGGGAATCCGAAGTAGGGGAAATCATCCCCTTCTTTGATGAATTGTCCATTCAAGGTCTTGCGGTATGGTGAGAGACCCTTTACCCTTTTCTTCCATGGCCTCTATAGCTCGACATCTTCTTAAGTGGGCTTGTACCCCAACCCAAAAGTGCCTTGTTGCCCTTTGATCTGAGGGAACTCACGAATCCCTTGCTGGCGTCGGCCCAATCCTATTCCGGGGAAGTAGTTCATTTTGCGGACAATGTTGACAACTGCGGAGTGGATCTCGTGGAACCTGTCTTCGTCATTGATCATGTGGACTTCTTCTATGAAGAATCCCCCGATTTCTCCTTCTTCTAGCTCAGGTATTTGGATTTCGAAAATGGGAGCGCAGTTCGGGAAAGCTTCATTATCCCAACTATTACCGAGAATGATTTTCACTTCCTTCTCATGAATGTACTTGATCATTTGATGCACGGTGGATGATACGGCTTTGTTGGCATGCAACCAGGGCCTTCTGATCAACAAGTTGAACGAGGCAGGTATGTCCATAGCTTGAAAGACTTCGGTGCTTATCAAAGATCCTACCCGGATTTGGAGAGAAACAGTTCCCATCACATTCCTCTTGGTGTTATCGTAGGCCCTCAAGGATTGCACAGATGGTGTGATGTCAAGGACATTGACCCCCAAGGCGGTGGCAGTCCTTAAGGCACAAACATTTAAGTCAGAACCTGTATCGACCAGACAAAATGACACCTGCTGTCCCTTACATCCGACAGTGATGTACAATGCTTTGTTATGTGCAGATCCTTCCAGTGGCAGGTCTTCATCAGAAAATGTAATGATCGGGTCAGGGGTGAGTGCGCCCAAGAAAGCCACCATGTCTTCTGGTGCAGCGTCAATGGGGACTTCAATTCCAGCCAAGGCATTCAACACGGCTTGCCTATGCTTGTAGGATGTTACCATGATGTCCCACATCGAGAGATGTGCTTGGGTTTTCTTTAGCTGTTTTATCAACTCATTATCTTCTTCAATGATCTAGTCCATTTTTCCCTTTCCCTTGTCTTTAACCTGACCTTTCTCGATAGCTTCAGTAGTAGGCTGCAGAGGCTGGTAATGACGGCCCGATCTAGTCAGGTGATCAATCTCGGCGGGGGTAGGTCCTTCTAAGGTCCCATCTTCTTTGAACCAGTCACAATATGTTCCCACAAATGGCTTTTTCGGCTCGCTCCAGATAGAAGCATCACTCTCGTTGTTGGGATCATACCATTTGAGGTCTACCACCCCTAGATCATGCTCTTCCAGAAAGAACAAGTCATGCTCATCGTCTAGCTATTGCTGCCACTCGTCATTCTCCTCTTCAATCAGATGAATTCTCGCGGAGTCTGGGATGTCAATGAGGGGTAAGGGTTGTCCTAGGGGGTGATATAGGTAGCAGGGTTGAAGGATACAGGGTTGGACTAGATGAGGTTGACATTTTGGTGGTTTGGTAGGGGATTTTGAGTGATATGGGGCTGCTTTGGAGGCGGCTCAATGATATTCTGGTCAATGAGGTCCTGGATATCATGACGGAGGCGCATGCAATCATCGGTGTTGTGGCCAGGGGCTTGGTGGTAGGTACATCGTTTGGACATATCGCAGTTAGGCAGGGGCGGGGTATTCCGAGGCTGGAGTAGTTGGAGATGGCCCTTTTTGAGGAGGCGGTCTAAGGCTGAGGAGAGAGAGATTTCTAACTTGGCGAAGTTGCGAGGGGGCTTTTTTCTGGAAAGGGCGATTGGAGGAATTTGCCTGGTTGGAGGGTTGGTATGGCCTAAGAGGGTACGCCATAGGTTGGCTACTAAGGGCATTGACATCCGGGGGATTCCGGGAGTAGTTGGGCCTTCTTGACTGACTCAGAGACTCTTCCTTTTTGATCTTCCCTTCCCTGATAGCGTCTTCAATTCGAGTTCCAACTTCAAACAGCTCCTCAAAGGTGGAGATGGACTGGTAGAACAATTTCTCATGGTAGAGCGACTGCAGATTTCAGATTAGCATTCTCACTTGTTCCTTCTCAATCGGCCGGTGGGTCATTTGGGCTACCTTGTTCCTCCATCTACTTAGAAATGCAGCGAAGGATTCATTATTGTTCTGCCGGGTTGTTTCCAAATCCCTGATAGTGACATCTAGCTCTTGATTGTAGGAGTAATGATTGACGAAGACTCAAACAATGTCTTCCCATGCCCGAGTTTTGGAGGCTTCCAAGGTTAGGAACCATGATAGTGCAGACTTTGCAAGAGTTTGCGGGAACAACATCGCAATGTGCTCGTGGGTACAACCCATGGACTGGAAGATACTCATACATAGCTTCACATGACTTTTCGGATTTCCAGTTCCGTCAAAACGGTCGATGGCAGGCATCTTGAAATTCTCTGGCAGTTTCAGCTTAACAGGCTCAAAGAGGCCTTCTAGGTCTAGCATGTAGTCATCGACCCCCTTGCTTTTCCTCAGTACGCTTTCCAACTTGTCAACCTTATACATTTTCTCTTGAAGCTTCTTCTCGTACGCAAACGGTGGGACCCCTTGAAACCAGTCTTCCTCCCCATTATTCTCAGGTGGGGGTGGTTCAAACTCCGGTGGCGGAAACCCGGGTGGAGGTTGCGGCCGCCGCTGCTTCAATTCTTCCATGAACTTCAGAACTTGGGCAAGGCTATCGGACTGCTGGCTTATGGTTGCTCCCAACTCGGTAACCTTGTTTTCCAACTCTTCTCGATTCATGCTGAAGTAAGCTATCGGACTAATTCTGACCAAACGGTTATCTGAACTTCTGACCCAAGACGAGGATCCTAGCTGCTGACTCCGGTAATCTATACTGACCTGACAGATTTTGAGAGGACTAGATCAGATTTTGACAGTGATGGTTTTAGACAGACAAAGACAGTGATGTTAACAAACGTGGACTGACTCGAGACAGTATGTGCAGATTGATGGGAATGGTGTATGCAAATGAGACAAGCACGCGGATGTAAGCCCTAATCTATATGATGCTCCTATTTCTAACAGATAGCAGTTAAACAAATAAGGTCCTAGCCATATAGAGTGTTCTAACCTAACTTTCCAGTATGACCACCAAGGAATAACAGGGATTTCTGGGATACTTCGAGAATTTTGGACAGAGTTTCTGGGGGAAACGGGGACTTTGGATATTTTTAGGAAATTTGGATAAAGTTTCTGGGAAAAACTGGTTAATATGGTTATATCTGGGATATCTGGGCAGGGTTTCTGGAAGAAACTGGTTAATATGGTTACATCTGGGATATCTGGACAGAGTTTTTGGAAGAAACTGGTTAATATGGTTATATCTGGGATATCTGGACTGAGTTTCTGGGAGAAATTGGTTAATATGGTTATATCTGGGATATCTGGACAGAGTTTCTGGAAGAAACTGATTAATATGGTTATATCTGGGATATCTGGACAGAGTTTCTGGGAAAAACTGGTTAATATGGTTATATTTGGGACATCTGGACAGAGTTTCTGGGAGAAATTGGTTAATATGGTTATATCTGGGATATCTGGACAGAGTTTTTGGAAGAAACTGATTAATATGGTTATATCTGTGATATCTGGACAGAGTTTCTGGGAAAAACTGGTTAATATGGTGATAGTGATCATACTGTCTAGCAGGTTTTCATACTCCTATGTCTTAGGACCGACAAACAAGGTTTGCGATGTATATCTTTGTGAGCATGGAGCAGACATCCTTGTCATGGTGCCTAGGCAGGTCAACTCAATGTGATCATATGTGAGCGATTGCCTTGGGGATCATAAGAAAGAGGTTCTGTTGTATGCCACATAAGCGTCTACACCGCTCAGGTAATCCCATCAGGGCATACAGCAGTTATATCATATTGCCCTATCTGAAAAGATAAATGAACAGTCCTATGAAAGGTTCTACAGGAATCTATATGCAAAGGCTGGGTTTAGTCAAAGAGGGTCCGTTGACGAGAGTTCTAATATACCGTCAGGGAGACAGTACGAAGGTTTTTACTCTTTTTGATATACCTTGGAAGGTACAGTATCAATGGTGACTTGTGCCCTGGCACAGCAAGACCTAAACAATGTCAGCGCCGCGTTTCAGACACAGTCGGAGGGGGGGGGGGGGGGAATGCAAGAGTGCAATGCGGTGAACCAAACACAGTAAAAAGATGGTTTTAAGGATGCTTCTTATGAGTCAAACCTCTGTATTATTTTGTTTTAAAATAAAAATCCCCAGTAGAGTCGCCAGATTGTGGACACCGAGCCTCAACCACTTGTTTTGTTTGAGGTTAAAATTTGATTTTTGAAAAGAGAGAGAAAAAAAATGGTCTGTTGAAAACAGATACAGAGTCGCCACTTGGTCTTTAAGGAGCCAAGAAACCTAAATTTGACTCACCCAAATGGATAAAGGGCACCGGCCCTTCATAACCAAAGAACTTGGTTCGGGGTTTTGGTACGAGAGAGGAAGGAGCCTTTGTCACGACTAAAACACCCTCAACTAGCCCCGTCTTTCGACGGGCCTCAATTAGCATCCAAATAATCATCTTATACTATGTTTGGTTCGACAGTTAATATTTTTGATAGGTATATTACATCACATAAGAAACTTGAAATAGAAGATCTAAAGATAAGATATCATTCATAAGATCTAAGCCAAGTATCACACAATGCAAAGTGAAAGATCACACAAAACAAACCTAGGAAAAATCGTCTACTCATGTATCAAGTAATTAAGTTTTCCTAATCTAAAGGGGGACATGAATTGTTCTTGAAACAAAATAATCAAAGAAATCAAAATATGCTTAGCAAGATAGGATGATGCATGTTAATCTTTGAGAATAGAAGATCTCTCAATCCCCGGGACAGATGAGAAAGGATGATTAGATCGAGGGGAAGCATGAACGTGTGATCATGATCATTCCTTATAATCTTCTTAGATTAGGAGTTACAAAAAGTCCCAAATCTTGCATGGATGCAATGTATGTATCTAGAATGTGCCAAGGTTGTAGTGTGCTTTGTGTTCATGGATTCCTAGAATGACTTAGAAGTCTAGAATATATATGAATGAATGAATGAAACCAATATGGGATATGTACAAATGTAGTATGAACTACTTCCTAAGATATGAACTAATTTGGAATGCATATAAGCATCAAATCAAAGAATGAAAGTTAAAATGTGCTTGCTGTGAATAGTGGACAGAACAGTAACTAGATCTTTTGAAAATTGAAAAGAAGGGTTAGAAATGTTTTCAGTGCATGATTTTTTATGGAGATCTTCCTTATTGTGTCTAGAACACTACCCAAAAAGCCAATCTTTAATAACTATCACAGATTGACAGAAATCATATGAACAACAGAGGTCACTCAGAAACAGAGTTCGTATTGTCGACTGAAATGTTGAAAAATCTTAGAAAATGAAAAAGAATGATCTAGGGACCCATTTTATACAGCACGTTCCCTAAGACATTTATGTTTAAGGGAAAAATAAGTTAGGACCACCCCTTTTGGAAAAGTTTTATGAAAAAGAAGTTGGAAGTGGACCGAGCTGCTATGACAGCAAAAACAGAATGTCTGGAAGGAATGTTTGGGTCCAAATGGACCATTTCCAAGTATTTCCAAGTCAAACCAAAAATCATGAGTGTTCTATAATGAGTTAGGAAGACTTTCCAATTGGCCTTTCATCCATACATTGAGTATTGAGTTTTAGAGAAATTTTTGAACTCAGCTCACTCACTGTTTTGACTCACTATTTTGAAGATTTTGGGGGAAAACAAGGTTTCCTTTCTTGAGATCAAAATGAGAGGGGTTGAGGGGGGTTTTGAAAATGTATTTTCAATACTCAATAAAGATTATAGCCACTTAAAATTCCAACATCAAACTCATCATCAAGAGTCTCCAAGATTGTTGGAGAGATTTATTTTTATTTTGAACATAACTTCAAGGATACCTTGGAGGTATTGATGTTATGATCATCATCTATCTAACATGTTTTTGAGGTCAAGAGCTACTATCCATAAGAATTCACTCACCTCAAATTTCATGTCATCATCTAGATGATGATGAACTAGTAAGTAAATAAAGAAAAATAAAAAAGAAATGAGGTAAGAAGAGATAAACAATGAATAAACAAGCAAGTAGATAATGATCAATAGATGATATTCATGAAGTATTGAACTTGTAGATTGGTGTTTCACTCATATGTAATGACATTGGACATGGAAGAAGCTTCCACTCTCTTAAATGCTCACTAAAATGGTGGTTGGGTGTATTGAAGGTTGAAGTAAATGAGAGTAATGAAGTAAAAACAAAGTTTAGAACTCACTTTTGTTTTGAAAATCAAAGAAGGAAGCTTCTTTTCTCTCTATTCTAACCTTATCTCTACAACTTTCTCTCCCAAACTTTTTCTAAGCTTTCATTTGACTCCCCCAAAATGAAGAGCAATGGGGGGTTTAAATAGGCCAACTTGGGGGTGGTTTTGGGGTTTTAGAAGTATTCCCATTGGCTCCAAACATCTGAAATCATAAAACTACGTCGTTTCGGTTTTTAATTAATCAAAATGGAACCCCAAAATTAATTACAAAAACACACTATTGTGGAGGGTAGTGCCGCGGTGGCAGTGGGCCAGTGCCGCGGCGGCACTGCTCCTCCTTCATCCAGATAATGCTGTTTAGGCCCCCAGAGGTTCCGGTATTCGCGAAAAGGCCCTATTTCGTCCGAAATTCACAGAAAATGCATACAAACTCCAAATTGAGGTTGTGATATACCGTTGGAAAGGTAATGGAGTCTACCTTACATAAAAAATAGTTTGGGGATAGGCCACTTTGAAAATATTTGCGGTATTTGCGATAAAAGCCGATTTGATCGCCTTTTTTGCCTTCGGAAATTCATAATAGACTCGTTTAAATCCGAAAATTATATGCGATACATCGTTGGAAAGCTATTGACCTCTAGTATCCATGAAAAATATTTGAAAATTGTTACGGTGCCCCGGTTCTAAAGTCAAATTCTGGTCAAACTGGTCAAACCTGGGATTCCTGGGAAGTTCTGGGAACCTCCGGGAGTTCCCAGGAGCTGATGTTTTCGATCAATTTTCTTTTAAAACTCATTTTAATAATTTTCTCATGATCTAGAATGATTCTGGCAAATTCGTACGATTTTGGTCAAATTTGGTCAAACTTGGGTCAAACCTGGTCAAACATTGGTCAAACCGATCAACGGGGACTTTCCGGGAACTTCCGGGACTTCCGGGGGTCTCTGGGAGTTGACGATTTCATTGGATTTTACTTAAAAACTCATTTTATCATTTTTCTTGCGACGTAGCATGTTTCCAGAGCTTTTGGTCCAAATCTGGGAGCTTTTGGGCTTTCAGGGGCATTTTGGTCACTCTGAGCATTCTGAGAGATAGAATTGGCTTCCAGGTGTCCTTTCGAGTCTTTTTTTCGATCATCGTGAACCACCAAGCTATGGGTCTCCTAAATTTGATAGCCGACAAAATGGGGTGTCTACAATCACTATCCTAATTTCACATCTACACACATATTCCAAACTTTGCAACTACCCTCTGTCTCTGATCTCTTTCTCCCCCTAAATTTCTACTCTTGTTTCTCAAATCGAGCAATAACTCAAAATTGACATTTGCAATAATGGTTATTAGGTTTCAGTTATTGCAAAATTAGATTGATGAATTGTGATGGATTTCAATCACTACTTTGGGTGTGTGTGTGTGCCGAACTCGAAATGGGTTTTGAAGACCCTCATCTTTCTCCCTCTGTCACTTAGATATATACTTCGTATCTCTTTTTCTAATTAGATTGATGAAGTATGAATGTTTGGATTTCCAATAAACTTCATGAATATGGAATTTATTCCATCCATGCTCGAATCCTTCACCCCTCTCTCTCTCTCTCTCTCTCTCTCTCTCTCTCTCTCTCTCATTAACCTGCTGAAAAATGAATGCTTGGGATTGTGAATGCTTGGGATTATAATTAATTTCAACGAACTTCCGATGCTGTAACAACTAATTTTCAATTCTCTCATAACTAAACTACCAATTTATTTTAGGGAGGCTTGGCCTAAGGCCCTTAAGGTTGGGCAATATTGATTTAAAGGATAGTCCATTAACAATAACTTCTACAAGGACAAAGCCCAAGTCAAATTTTTTAGCCCTAATCCATAACATCAACATTTCACTCTTCAAGTCCACTTCAATATTTTTGTTTTACCAAACTAGCCCATTTCATCTTTCCCATATATATAAAAAAAAAAAACCAATGAGCTCTCTCTCTCATCCTCCCATGGCCACCATTACCACCACCCCAACCTGACCTCTGTTGGAAAATGTAGAAGGATACGGCTATGAACTTAACTGATTGAGGCGTGCAACAGTCTGCACCGTCCTTAAGAACAATTCCGCCCCTCGGAGTCAATGACTCGATGCACAAGGTCTCAGCGCTATGCCCTCCAGGATTCAGCAATCAGTATCTTTCAAACGTGCACTCGAATTGGAAGAAATATTGAGCGCTCAGAATTGCTCCAAACCAAAGAAGGGAATTTTTTTTGAAGTTTTGAAAACTAGAGGGTAAAATATATTCTTTGTATATCCAATGACCCTTCAACCACCAACTTGCAATTGAGACTAAGTCATTTCTTTTAACAGTGTTCTTATCGAAGTCTAGAAGATACATGTATATAAAAAAATGGCTGAGCAGACAAGATCATCCAAGATCAAATTTATACATGAAAAATGATGTATATATAAAGCAAAAGTACTTAGAGCATATATGCCAAACGTATGTTATAAAGAAACATCAATGAGTTCCTTAAGGATTAATATGTTATAAAGAAATGATGAATGAGCTCTTTAAGGACTAAAATGTTATCCACATGTGTAATTGAAATTGTAACATCTTCTCCTTTAAAAATAATCAATGAAACAACTTCACTAAAAATTATTTTCAGAGACCAAAAAATGTGATCAATCTCCCGTATGTGCGACGGTACAAGTCGAATCAAGCTTATAGGCTTTAGTTTGGGTTTTTGAAATAATAGGTCCAAGGCCCAAATAAAAGAATAAAATTCCAACAACCTCTGGCCATCAACTCTGGCGACCATCTGCGACCACCACCGGCAACATCCGGTGACCCCCACCGGCGACTAACACCATCGCCACCACCATCGTCGGTCACCACCACCATTTCGCCACCACCACCACCAAAACAAACCTAGATCGCCATCGCCACCACTACTGTCGGCCACCACCACCAATACCACCACCACATCAAACCAGATCTAGATCTGGATCTGGATCTGCTTGAGTTGTTTTCATATTTCTGCAAAGCTGGAAATTTAAAGTAAGAGAAATTTCACTTACTATATTTTAAAGTGAATTTTTTTTAGTTTTTAAGTGAAGATCTTGAGTGAAATTTCACTTATTATACATTAAGTGAAATTTCAATTACTGTAAAACCTAGTAGTTCATAGGTGTTTGTGTGAGAAGCAAAATCACCATTGATCTAGGCTTGGTAGGATGTCAAACTATTAAGAGAAATTTCTCATCATAAGAGAAATTTCTCTTAAGATTTCTGATTTCTGAGAAAAAAGGTTAGAGATAGGGGCTTCAAGCTTGAGATGGTCGCCGGAGCTCATCGTGGTAGTCGCCGGAGTTGGTCGTGGTGGTCGCCAAATCTGGTAGTGATGGTGGTCGGAGGTCAGGGGTGGTGGTAATGGTGGCTAGGGTTTGGTGGAAAGGTTAGACGAAGAAGATGAGGGTACTTTTGTCAAAAAAATGTGCTAAAGAGCTTAGACCAAGGTGTTTTATTAAGTGTCCTTAATTCCAATATAACTTTTTCTAATACCCTATTCACCAATTTTCCCTTTATTTTATTATTGTGTGTTATTTTTAGTGATTATATTATTTTAATATATAATTAATACTTTAATTATTATTTATAAATCACGTACTTTAATTTTGTAGCCCTTATTTATAATATCACATAATGACTGTGCTCCGGAAATACTCTACGATTAGGATAAATCTATTAATAAAATATAACGTCACGTCATTAACATTAATTTCTCCTAATGATTATATTTTTGGAATATTTTTCTAAAGTTAACTAAACTATCTAAATTAACTTTAACTGATTAATTAAATAATCCTAACTGATCTACATAACTAACCAAACTGACTAGAGTGTAATGATGATCAATACGTGGTGTGTGTATGTGCGTGTGATATAGGAATTGAAGTTCACTAATTTTGCTTTGCCTCCAAGCTTATCAAATCTATAAATATGTATGTAATATTTCAACTAAACAAATTCACACCACAACTCTCTCTGTATTTCTCAAGCTCTCAAAGCTCTCTGCACTCTCAATACACAAAGCAAATACAAATATAAACACAAACTGAAATCACAAGAGAAAGGGATAAGAAAGAAGCACAATAAGCTTTCATAAGCCATTATCAAGCACGGAGTTTTATTTCAGTTTTCTCAAAAAATCCTCGGCAGCCCAATCCTCCATGATTACGATCCGGTGAACCTTTTAAACTCACTCTCCATGTAATTCAAGTGTATAGGAATGATATGTGGGTTTCAAATGTAGACATATATATATATATACATATATATATATACTAGTTTCTAACTAATACTAAAAAGGCATTGTTATAGTGAGTAGCTTCTCAAATGAGAAGTCGGGTTTTAACTGTTGGATGAGCATTTAGCCATAAGATTCCTAGGAATCTGGAGATACATTTATTGCTAGATGCTCATCCAACGGTAAAAATCTGCTTTCACATATGAGAAGCTTCTCACAATAGACTTACACATACTATAATATACACTCCTTTCTTATAATTGGGTTTGGACCCTAAGATCATTCTGTTATTGTAGATGAGGGTGGACCTAGCCCATGTGGGTTTAACCACACAAGCCCCTAAACCGAACCGACCAGACTTAGGCTTGGGACATTGCATAGGACATGGCCATTAATTTGGTGGTGAAATAGCAAAAAAGATTTCTTTAATTAACTTAAATTCCATATGCAAGAAGTCAACAACAACAAAAAAAAAAAACAAAAAACAAAAAACAAAAAAAATTTAAATTTTAATACAAGAAAACAGGGACAATTAGAGTGTATTTGATAACCCAATTAAGTGTTGAAAATGAAAATTTTCAGCACTTATTTATTTTTAGTGCGTTTGATAATATAACACTTAATTAAAAAAGCAGCCAAAAATCTGCTGAAAACTTTAAATGAAAAAAATTCTACCAAAAATGTTTATTGAATGCAATCTATTTGAGTATTTAAAAAATTTGTTTTCAGTATTGTAAACTCAATCGCTTAAAATTTCGTACTTAAAAATTAGCACTTAATTTTTAGTTTTTTCAAACAAGCCCTTAGTGAAAAAGACATTATGATAAGATTTTTTAGAGTTAAAGAGAATTAAAATTCTTGATTAGGGAAAGGTCTTTCATACAAAAATATTTAGTGAAATTTCACTGAAACCGTACATGAATATTAAGTGAAATTTCAGTTAATTTGATATTTGAAAGACTTTTTAAACAAATTAGAATCCAATTAGACTATAAACTCTTGACAGTTACTATTAGAGACTTTCGCCTAATTTTCTAAAAAAAAAAACCTTGTAAAAGTGTTTGGCTATTTATCCTTCAAAGGATACTTGTATAATTTTATGTGCACGAGTATGTCAGGCAAACAAGTTGCCAGTAGTTTGTATGCGTTATTGCGTATGTCCATCACTCCACTTCTTCTTCTATTTATAGGCTTTCAATGGACCTACTCCATTCAAAATGGAATGGATAACCATTTCTTCAACGTGCCACCTTTTTTATCATCCACGTGTCCCAGCGGTTGCTGCTTGAATTGAATCTCTCAACCTGTAGCAACTACTCGTGCCTCTAAGTCATACATGGTTACACTGAACTGCTCCACATTTTTTTTATGGCAAAGCACCCACAGGCGCCACGCACTCACATAGGGGGGGGGGGGGGGGGGGGGGGGCACAGACCCACAACCCAACTTTGCCCCAAGGGCAAACTCCCCGAGGGATGACTTCAAGAGGAGTAGAACTCCCCCACTCCAAGAGGAGTGAGAGACCGGATACCAACTGGGCTACTAGGCCCTTGTGTTAACTCTTTATTCATCCTTATCATACAAGCTTGATTAACCTGCTCTCCTCGTGTCAATACATAGTATCCCACATGTCCACATACTGATTGGCTAGAAATTATTTGGCACAAACAAAAAGAAAGAAAAGGGGAAAAAAAATCAAAAGTACTTGTCTTGAATTGGTCTCGTGGCTGCCTATGTGTGTCTCTGCATAAAACATGTATTTTTATATGTATACTAGTGGGGCAGCACGTGTCAGTGAAATATACGAGTTTTTCTCTTAAAAATAGGCCACCGCCTAATATTGAAGAACTTGATTAGTATAATTTATTTATGGAGTGTGATAGGTACAAAAATATCAGGTCAAAGTCAAAGTCTGCCATCTCAGCATGGGGCACCAGATCACAAAGCCGAGCCATCGACTGCGCGATCATCCCGGGCAGTCCCACAGGAACCGCCCAGTCTGCAACCACTACTCGGATCGATGACTTGGGGTAATTCCCCAATAGCCGCTGCTCGGTGACATCTCATGGCTTGCTTCTCAAGACTCCAGATAGTTTCCTATTCTGGCTAGTAGACTTATGGAAGGAGCAAGCAGTTTCCTAAACCATTTAGGGAACTTTCCTAACTCATGTAAATCAATTGAAATCAAATTAGGAATCAGATTAGGCTTCCTAATCTGATAACTTACCTTGTGAGGGTGGGTTCTTACAACTATAGAAGAGGCCATCCACCCCCGGGGAGGGGAACGGCATTCTGATCTCACAAGAATGGCATAATACATGCACACGCATACACCTGGACGGTTTTCCAATAGTGCCATCCTCTTTGTTGGTTCACTTGAAGCCACCGGTAATTTACTAGTATAAGTGCTCCGACGCACCACATGGACGTAGGTCACCTCATTAACGAGGCCGAACCATATACAAAGCTTTTGTCTTTTTCTTCTTATCTCATCTACCAATTTTTGGCATCATTAGTTTGGCGCCGTATGTGGGAACGATAAATTCCTCCTGAAAATAAATCTTTAGCTGATAACCATGGCGCCGAAGAAAGGGAAGAAGACTGCTGCTTCGACCGGTTAGGCGGAGTCGCAATTCGGGTAGTTGGATGCCTCCCTAACCCCCGAGCAGATTACCGCGGCTCTTGTACAACTCTTGGAGGGCCAGCAGCAGATCGAAGCACTGCTGGCCCGATAGGAGAAGCTCCCACTGATCGAGGATCAACCCGAAAAGAGTGCGCCTAATCGAGAGCTGATTAGACCCCGAAGGCGTGCCTACACTGAGCCATTATCCTTGTTGGCTAGGGGACGACTCGAGAATGACGAGCCTGGCCAAGCTCCTGAACAAACCAACATCGCACCCGAGGCCGCCAGCCCCGGACAGGGGATGCCCAAAATATTATCAACAGCAGACGCGCTGCCAAGGGGGATGGGCACGGACAAAAGACCCAGGAACCAGCCAAAGATACCCTGGCCAGGAGTCGTGGGGATCTTAGGCACACGATTACCCGGAGTCAGAGCCGCGCCCAGTCCCCGAAGACAACGCACTTTAAAGAAGAGGCCTTGTCATCTGACCCGACCTACCGCTCGGATACAGAGTAGAAGATCGGTTAGACGCACGTCAAGGACCAGATCGCGGACTTGCAAAAGAAAATTGAAAAGCTGAGCCACAAGGCAAGCCGCAATTATACCAATACTGAAACCAAATTGCCTTATACTGCTCGGAACACCAGCTTTCCCATCCCGAGGAAATTCAAGCAACCACATCTCAATTCCTATGATGGTTCAGGAAGATCGATCGATCACGTCCGGTCTTACAAGGCTCAGATGGCTCTGGTGACCAGCGTTGATGAGTTACTATGTCTGGCCTTTCCCAGCACCCTTTAAGGGTCAGCGGCGTAGTGGTTCCACTCCCTCAAGCCCCGAACGGTCGACAACTTCAAGATGCTCAATATGCTGTTCATAGGCCAGTTCGTGGGAATGCTTAACCGATCACAACCAGCTACCCAATTGCTGACCGTCAAGCAATGCAAGGGGGAATCCCTAAAGGATTACGTCGAGCATTTCAATCAACAGAGGCTGCAAATCTATAACCTGAATGAGATGGTCGCAATCATGGCCTTCTGCTCGGGAGTTAAACACACCAAAGTCGCCACATCATTCTACAACGACCGATCGGAAATGCTGGTAGAGCTCTCTGAGAGAGTCGGGAAATACATTGACACTGAGGAATTCCTGAAGGCCAAGCGCGCTAGCCTCACCGGGGATGAGTCCCCAAGGTCCAAGCGGAAGCGCGACGGTTCAGAGAAGGACTCGGGAAAGAAGCAGAAGCTGGATCCGCAGCGGGGTAGCCGGGATCAAGCCCCGGTCACTTTCACATCCCTTTCCCGACCAATTCATGAGGTCATGGCAGCCGTCAAAACACAGAGGCTGCTCCAACAGCTCGCAAAGCTGAAAAGCCCGCTTAGGAAAAGGAACCGGGATAAGTTTTGTCGGTACCATCGAGACCATGGCCATGACACAGACGACTACTTCAAACTCAAGATGGATGAAGAAAGGTTAATTAAATAGGGCCACCTTACCGAGTTTGTTGCGGCTGACAGATGACCAAGGCCAGATACCCAAGCTCCCAGGTAGCCACAGCCACTTGGGTAAATCAACGTGATTTCCTGGGGAACCTCAGGCAGAGGGGATTAGCATTCGGCCAGGAAGAGGCATGCCTGAGCATCCCGAGCGGATGTCTGGCATGTCCAATCCACCGATTCCCAACCGACCGATGTGCTAACTTTCTCGCCTTACGACGTAGGGGAACTTCACTGCCCCAATGATGACTCCCTGGTCGTGACAATCTCCATAGCCAACTACACGGTGAAGAGGGTATTGATAGACACCGACAGTTCCTCCGATATTTTCTTTGTCGCAGCTTTCGACCAGCTAGGAATATCACGGGATAGACTCCGGCTGGTTGCCACTCCTTTAGTCGAGTTCAATGGGTCGAGCACATAACCGCTCAGAATGATCGAGCTCCCTGTTCTCATGGGGACTCACCCCCAGCAGGTCTCTATGCTCACAAACTTTATGGTCGTGGAAGCCCCCCTCCTCATACAACGAAATCCTTGGGAGGCCGACGCTCAAAAAATCCAAAGCAGTTGTGTTTACTTACGGCCTGGTGGTAAAGTTCCCGATCCCCCAGGGCCTGGGAAGCTTGCATGGAGTTTAGTCAATCACTCGGAATTGCTATGTTAGCTCCCTGCGCAGAGAGGCGATTATGGAAACATTGAACATTCAAGAGATGGGATCACAGCAAGTCCAAGCATTGAGCGACTCCCAACTCGTGGTCAATCAAGTGAACCAAGAGTATGAAGCACGGGAGGACAACATGATAGCCTACCTAACACTCGTCCGGACGGTATTGAACGGGCTTAAGGGTTTTTCCATCACACAGATACTGAGAGAGGAGAACACTTGGGCCGACCGGCTAACTTGCCTTACCTCCTCGTCTAAGTCATATCTACCCGGGATACAGATTGAGTACTTGTCCGAGCCCAACGTCACTCACTCAGGGGGCATGGAGGTCGACCCAGTCGCGGTCGTGCCTAGCTGGATGGACCCGATCATGATGTACCTAACTGCAGGCCAGTTACCTAGTGACAAAGATACAGCCCGACGAGTCAGGTACCGGGTGGCTAGATATCATGTCATTGATGGTATACTCTACAAAAGGGGGTTCTCTATCCCATACCTATGGTGTGTCCACCCTTCACAAGTGCAAGGAATATTGGGCGAGATCCATGAAGGAATATGTGGAAACCACGTGGGCAGTCGGGCACTCTCTCGGAAGGCCCTGCTTCAAGGCTATTGCAGGCCGATGATGGCCCGGGATGCACAAGATTATGTCAGGAGGTGTGATAAGTACCAGAGATATTCGCGCATGATCAACCGCCCGGGAGAGCTCCAGACACCAATCCTTAGCCCCTGGCCGTTCGCCCAGTGGGGCATCGATATCGTCGGTCCATTCCCCGTGGGGAAATGGCAAGTAAAGTTTGCGGTTATTGCGGTGGACTATTTTACTGAGTGGGCCGAGGCCGAACCTTTGGCTACGATCACTGAATAGAAGATGGAAAGCTTCGTCGAGAAAAACATCTTTAGCATGTTCGGTATTCTTAGGGTTCTGATCAGTGACAACGGCAAACAGTTTGACACCCTGGTGTTTAGACAATTCTGCTTGGGCTACGGAATTTCAAACCACTATTCTTCTCCCGAGCATCCCAAGCCAATGGCCAGGCCGAGGTGACCAACCAAATAATTTTGCAGTCCATCAGGACAAGGCTCGAAGCTGCCAAAGTCCTCTGGCAGACGAATTGCCGACCCTCCTATGAACTTGCCGTAAAACCCCCCGAGCGGCCACTGGGGAAACACCGTTCTCTCTAACTTATGGCTTCGAGGCGGTGGTACCCACGGAGCTCAGAATGCCATCATACCGAGTGGCAACCTTTAACCAACAAGGCAACGAAGAAGTTCTCAGAGGAGAGTTGGACTTGGTAGAAGAAAAAAGAGATCGAGCATACTTGAATGTGACAGCCTACAAGCAACGGGTCTCTCGGTATTTCAACAGCAAAGTTAAACATCACAGTTTTCAAGTGGGAGACCTCGTCCTCAAAGTAGTAAATCAGTCTACAAAGTCCCGAGCCATGGGAAATTAGGGCCGAATAGGGAAGGACAGAACAAGGTTACCCAAGTCAACCGACCGGGAACATACTGGTTACAAACTCTGGACGGACATGACCTTTCTCATCCTTAGAATATACATCATTTTCGCAAGTGCTTTCAGTAAAGCATGGACACAGTGTTGGCAAGGAACCCTGTAGATCTCCCCGAGCAGCTTTTATAATGAAAAAAATCTACTTTTCTTCAAAGTAATTCATCTCCATGTTTGATCAGCTAAAAGACCTCGAGGTCAAACTCCAGGCACCTAAAAGACCTCGGGGTCATACCCTAGGCACTCAAAAGACCTCGGGGTCAAACCCCAGGCATCTAAAAGACCTCAAGGTCAAACCCCACGCATAGACCTCAGGGTCATACCCCAGGCACTCAAAAGACCACGGGGTCAAACCCCAGGCATCTAAAAGACCTCGGGGTCAAACCTTAGGCATCTAAAAGACCTCGGGGTCACACCGCATGCACTCAAAAGACCTCGAGTCCACAACCCAAGGCACAGGCTTTGCCTAGGTCCTTAACCAATGATGTGGGATAAATCCCTCTAGGTAACTAATGATGGCAAGTCTCAAAAGACCCTGCAACCACCCATGTTCTAGGTCGGTTCCTTATGGTTGCTCCTTCTCGAAACGCCCACCTTAGCGAAAGCTTGGCGGGTAGACAGGGGGATATTGGTATCTAACTCCAAACCAAAAACAGGTAATCACATCAGGCACTTAACAAGACTCTGGGCTAGGCATGCAATGCTGCCATTAAACAGTCCCGAGTGCCTACAGTGTCCAGAGAAACCGACCGGATAGTAACAGGGCTACCCCTACACTATACTTGGCAGGACCTTCAAAATAGGTCCCTAGAAGACCAAGTGTTCTCCACTAGTAACAGTCCTAAACTTTTGCTAAGGCAGGGTTTCTACGGGATTCACAACCGGTCGGGCACAGGCAATAACAAACGAGCAAGTGCGAAATATTAGACAATTAATGAAAAAGGACGACCTCGGTGGACCTTTTCATTAATTAAAAATATACATATATATTTACATTACTAGGGGGGCAATTGTAGCAGCCCCCCCCCCCCCCCCCCCCCCTAAAAAAAAAAAAACAAACAAACAACAAGTAAAAGAAGAGAAGTTAGGAGTCGTCTACATCGACCACATCCACCCTCTCCTCAGCTTCCCGTCCGGTCCTTCCCCCTGGAGCAACCTCTCCCTCCAGAACCCCCCTGGGTGGTGGCACCTTCCGCGGCTGCAGCACCCTTAGCATCAGCGGTGCCAGGTCCCAGTAGTCAGAATCCACCCTCTCGTAAGGGAAGTATCCCACTCTGGGTGATCTCGGGCCAACCGCCTCTTCAAGTGCTCATAGCCCAAGAAGAACCTGTCATCAAAAGTCTCCCCCGAGGACCCAGAGGTCGCCGGCGCCTCCAGCAACACCTTCTTCCTGGCCTCCGCCACTACACGGCCAGCCCAGGCAGTTTCCAGCTCTGCCAAAGCCATCGCTAACTCCTCCTAGGCTGCTCTCAGGTTCAGGACCAGGCCCTTGACCCTATTTTTCTCCACGGTCAGGGCCCTCTCCTTGTCTTCTAGGGCCATCTACCCCTCTACCAGGGCAGCTTCAGTAGCAGTGGCCCTGTCGGCCAAGGCGGGCAAGAAAGATTCTGCTCCAGTAGACACGCAGTCGACCTACAAAATTGAAAACAAGGAGAACCGGTTAGTTGCTTAAGCAGACAAAATAAATGGAAAATGAGGCAGCATGATAGAAACACTTACAAGGTGGAAGAGGCTATACAACCACCCTTAGAAGGCTTGGGGAGACAGGTTGGTGCACCGCTCCACCTGGCTGGGGAGAAGACACGGTCTGATCCTCTCCCGGATCTCCGTCGACTCCTCTAATGGGGTCCCGGATCGTATGCCAGCCCGGGGAACAAACGTCTCCCTCACTACAACCACGCGGGGAGTCAACGTCTCCTCAGGGCCCAGTTAAGTCGTCGGCCAGCGCCTGAGTCGCTTAAGTGGGTGGTCACTATCGGCGGCCTTGACAGCCGGTCTCTTTCTAGTTGCTGCCATCCGAGCAGCAGCGGCAGCCTGCGCGACCCTTAGCTATTCCAGATCTCTCCTAGGGGCCATTTCTACAAGAGGAAAAATTATCAAGTTAGTAGCTGGGAAAAATAGTGAAAGGTAAAGCAACAAAGAATTGCCGAAGTCGTAGTTGACCGAACACTTACCCGGGATGATGGCGGGAAAGATGGGTGCTTCGGCGGGTTGGTCTGGCCGATGATCACCTCTTTGGTCTCCCGACAAGGTCAGGACATCCCAAACATTGACGAGATGGTTAGCCAAGCTCCTGTTCCTTGCTTGGCACTCTTCTGGAATGATAGTCAGCTCAGTTGACCCCGTTATACAATAAGCTATGAAGCAATTAGTTCCATGATTATAACCGAAAGCAAAAGGAAAACACAAAAAAAGGACATAGGGTAGTCTTACTCCTTAACTCCCCCGCCTAAGAAGTCCTTAGTTGGACCCCTAGGGCTTCCTTGCAGAGCCCTGCGGAGGACGCTTGGAAGAACTTGTTCTTCCATCCCTTGTTGTTGCTCCGGCAGTCGATGATGATTTTCCTCCCCTGCCGAGCACCCAGAGAAAAGAATCCGACCTCCCCGTGTACAGGGAATGGTCAGTGGATCCAGAAGAACTCTTGGAGGGTGAGCTTATACCCGAAGAGTTGGGGCCAGAGAGAGATGCACCCCATCAGGAACCTCTACTTATTCGGGGCCAACTGCCTGGGAGCAATCCCGAGGTAGATCAAGGCATCACGGGTGACCGGGTGAAGGGGGATATGGAACCCAGCCATGAGGGAGTCCTCGTATAAAGTAACGAAACCCCGATGGTAAATATGGACCCCACCGATTTGCATAGACAATGAGCAACCATCGGGAATTACATATCTCTCCCTGATCCGAGTGATGTCTGGGGAACGCAAGATGGAGGGAATGAACTTGCAGGCGAAAGCTACGTCGAGGTCAGGGCCCTCCGGTATCTCATCACCTGAGCCCCTAGAAATGCAAGCCATCGGAGCTTCCTGGTCTGACTCCTGTTAGGAATACGCGTTCCCAAAATCCGTTGACAATTGGTATAAGTTGGTACTGCAAAAAATTTCATGAAATCTATAATAACCCTACAAGGGCGGAACTAGGGTTACCTTGAACTGCAAAATTGGATTGTTGTAGTAGACGAATTGAGAACACGGGCTCGATAACAGCTCACGATCTTCTACCGTATTCCTTTGCTGCCAGAATATCGAACTGAGTGTGGGCTCTTTCGAAATCCTTTTAGTTTTTTGCTCTTCCCTCTTTACGTTCTATTTTCTATTCCCAGTTATAACACTCTCTTTGATTGCTGTGACGATTCAATCCTGATCACATTGATCCGACAAAGATGTGTTCACCAGGAGGATCAAACGATCTCCGATTTACTTGAATTTTTAACAGCAGCTCCGTCTCGACGTCAGGAACGTTGTGTAAATAATTCAGCAATTTTCGATCAGTATCGAGCAGTCCGAAGCTCTTTTAGTGAGCGTTGTCCGACGCTAGCAATCTACACTCCTATGTCTCTTGAATGCTCACAGAGACTAGGGTTTGGTGGAAACCCTTCTAGAAGAAAGCTAGGAGGTCAAGGGAAGCTTAGAATATGAAATCATGCAACCTGAGAGAAGAGCCAAGGCAGCATATATATAGGCTACGATAGGGACCATAAGAAGTCAATAAGGAATAGGCTTCCTTATGGAATTAGGAAACCCTAATTCAAACTGAATCAGATTCCTATTTCCATAAATTATTATTCATACCACTAAAGAATTATAATTGCACTCCTACCCTTATCTCAAAAATATATTTTGAGCTCCATGTTATTAAATGCTTATTATCTCCCCATGTTAAGATTACAGATATCCATTAATTAAATATAATTACTGACAATCATATTTAATTAATTTCTTAAAATTCCTTGAGATCCTCTGCTTAACTTATCTGATATGTCGGATACAAAATCCACCTGCAGGGTTTGACATAATCAAAACTTATAAGCTTTCTCAAGGGGATATCATCAATCCCAAAATTGAGACATGGATTCCATCATTAATTAATATCCACCACACAATTAATATTGCCACCCAATCCAATGAGATATTGACCCATTTAAGGATCTCACCCTTTTAGGGATCAAAGTATAAATATCAAATGTACGTGTCTATAAATTAAATTAGGATTTAGAGCATAAACACTCATAATAGCCATGAGGTATTAATTATCTTATAAGTCAGTATAAAGATAATTACCCCAAGTCGGTCCCGTTTCCCGCAGTCAAGACAAACCTACTACAACACCATGCTGCAGTCCTACCGATGGTGTGTCCAATCCCATCTAAGACTGTAAACCAAAATCTTACATTTTATAATATCTGATGGCCTGATCTTCCGTGTGTAAGCCGAACTCTACACACCAAACGACCTACTATATAGAATGAGAGATACACATTAAATAAATAATATAATACAAACATTGCCCACACAGATTCTCATAAAAAATGGATTAACTGATTTTATTAAATGAATAATAAATCAACTACATAAAGCATGGCTTTTAGTATATATCGCTAACAATCTCCCACTTAGACTCAAAGCCATGAAGTGACACACCTCACTCCAACTAATGGCTCTACCTCCTAGGGTAAACACATATCCTGAGGTAGACTTTCTGGAATCCCTATTTGACATGAAATCAGAATCTGTGTACCCAATGAGTACAAGACTGTCTGCTTGGTAAACTAACATATAGTCTCGAGTCCTTTTCAGGTACTTGAGAATATTTTTCACCGCAGTCCAATGTTCTTGCCCTGGATTAGACTGATATCTACTAACCATGCCAACAGCAAAGCAGATGTCAGGTCTAGTACATAGCATAGCATACATTAGGCTTCCTACTGCCAAGACATAAGGAACTGCCTTCATATTCTCTATCTCATCAGGTGTCTTAGGACACTGATCCTTAGATAGAGTAATTCCGTGTCTGAAGGGAAGGAATCCCTTCTTGGAATCTTGCATGCTAAACCTTGCAAGAATATTGTCAATATAAGTGCCTTGTGACAAGCCCAACATCCTATTCTTGCGATCTCGCATAAGCTTGATCTCTAGGATATGACCGGCTTCTCCCAAGTCCTTCATATCGAATTGACTGGATAACCATACCCTTACAGAAGATAATACCCCCACATCGTTTCCGATTAGCAAGATATCATCCACATATAGTACTAAGAACACCACCACTCTTCCATCATGTTTCTTGTACACACAAGATTCATCCGCACATTGATCAAAACCAAAAGACTTGATTGCTTGATTAAAGCGGATATTCCAAGACCTAGATGCCTGCTTAAGTCCATAAATGGACTTCTTAAGCTTGCACAACATGTGTTCTTGGCCCTTCGCAATGAACCCATCTGGTTGCATCATATAGATGCAATCGTCAAGATTTCCATTTAGAAATGCTGTCTTGACATCCATTTGCCAAATTTCATAATCGAAATATGCAGCAATGGATAAGAGAATCCGGATAGACTTCAGTATTGCCACCGGCGAAAAGTTTCCTCATAATCGATTCCTTCTTTTTGAGTGAACCCTTTTGCAACAAGCCTTGCTTTAAAGGTTTCCACCTTACCATCTGCTCCTCTCTTCTTCTTATAGATCCACTTACATCCAATGGGTTTTATTTCATTGGGTGGTTCTACAAGATCCCAGACTTGATTGGAGTACATGGACTCCATTTCAGACTTCATAGCCTTTTGCCAAAGATCTGTATCTTTATCTTGGAGTGCTTCATTGTAGTTACAGGGGTCGGTACCTTGTTCATCAGGGACCCGGTCATAAGACTCTCCCAAGAACATATACCGGTCAGGTCAAATAATAACCCTCCCACTACGACGAGGCACAACCCGTGTCTGTGCATCACTGATATTTCGTTATGAAGATTCTGAACCTAATACACCATTATCTACACATTGTACTGGTTCAGGAACCTGCGTGTTAATGGTTGGTTCGGGATCTACACGAGTTTTGATAATCCTCCCACTACGACGTGGTAATGGAATATCGATAACTCTTTCTTGTGGTGTTTCTTCTCGTACCGTTGGTATCAAAGAAGTATGTCTCGGTGTCTTTCCTCTCATTTCCCTAGAACAATACGGCTTCTGGGCTTGTGGTCCATAACATAGTCCTCTTCTAAGAATATGGCATTGGTGCTAACAATAACCTTCTGATCCTTAGGACTATAAAACAGACCACCTTTAGTTCCTCTTGGATACCCAACAAAGAAACATACTTCTGTTCTTGATTCCAACTTTTCTGCGTTCCCTTTCAGCACATGTGCTGGACTACCCCAGATCCGAACATGTCGCAGACTAGGCTTTCGCCCAGTCCACAATTCCGTGAGAGTAGTAGGTACTGACTTAGAAGGTACCAAGTTTAGAATGTATGCGGCTATCTCTAACGCGTGTCCCCAAAGGAAATTGGTAAATCCGAATAACTCATCATAGATCTTACCATGTCCATAAGAGTCCTGTTCCTTCTTTCTGCCACACCGTTCTGCTGAGGCATACGGGGTACAGACAATTGGGATGTAATCCCTTGCTCCAATAAGTATTCCCTAAACTCTCCCAAGAGGTACTCTCTACCATGATCAGATCGTAGTGTCTTGATACATTTACCTAGACGCTTCTCCGTTTCAGCCTTGAAGTCTTTGAATTTCTCAAAGCATTCAAACTTACGCCGCATCAAATAAATGTACCCATACCTTGAGTAATCATCGATGAAAGTGACAAAGTACACAAATCCCCCTCTTGCTTGGACAGTCATAGGACCACACAAATCAGAGTGAACCAGTTCCAACGGCTCTTTTGCTCTATAGCCCTTGGCCGAGAATGGCCTCTTGGTCATTTTACCTTCCAAGCAAGATTCACAAGCTGGAAGTGCCTCCACTTCCAATGAGCCTAATGGCCCATTTTGAACCAGTCTTTGAATCCTTTTCAAATTAATATGACCAAGGCGTAAGTGCCAAAGATGCATTTGGTTCATCCTCGAAGGTTCTTTTTTCTTAAATGGCCAGTGTTATTCAATTCATTAAGTTGCAGTATAGGAGAGATAGGATTTATAATATAAAGATCATCCACCAATTGACCAGAACAAATAAAACGTTTATTTTCTTTAATAACTACTACTTTATTAAAATGAACTGAATATCCATTCTTTACTAAACTAGAAACTGAAACTAAATTCCTTCTAATAGAAGGTACATAAAAGCAATTTCTTAATATTAAATTCCTATCTCTACCAAAACTAAGATGTAGATCTCCTACTGCAACTACTGCTACTCTCGTAGCATTTCCCATATATAGATAAATCTCTCCATCACTGAGCTGCCTGGTTCCCTGGAACCCCTGCAAAGAATTGCATACATGATCAGTGGCTCCCGTATCTACACACCAGGTACCGATAGATCGGACTGCTAAACACGATTCAACAACTAGTAAATGAGATTTACCTTGATTGTTCTGTCTGGCGAGATAAACTGGACATTGCTTCTTCTAGTGTCCTGGCTGCTTGCAAACAAAACATTTGCCTTTAGGCTTTCCCGGTTGTCCTCGTGGCCTTTGGATTGGCGGAGGACCCGCGGCCTTCTTTTGAGCCTTTTTCATTTTCTTCTTGCCTTTCGGCTTTGAAGTAGAACCTTTCTCAAATACAAGAGCACTCCCTGACTTTCTGTTGAGACCCTCAGCTGCCTGAAGTTCTTTAAGCAGTTACGCCAAGGTATATTTAAATTTATTCATGTTGTAATTGAGGCAGAATTGCTTAAAAGACTCTGGCAGTGACTGGAGTACGATATCGACCTGGGTTTCCCCGTCAATTTCAGCTCCAAGGATCTCTAGTTCATTAAGAAGACATATCATCTTAAGAACATGATCCCTTACAGGCGTCCCCTCAGCCATGGTTGTGTTCATCAAGTCTTTCATAGCAACCTGCCTAGCAGCACGACTTTGATCCCCGAACATCTCTCGGAGGCTCTCCATCATGTCATAGGCACTGATCATTGACTGATGCTGATGTTGCAGAACATTTGACATGGATGCCAAAATGTAACACCGCGCCATCTCATCAGTTTTGACCCATTTCTTGTGAGCCTGGGTTTCCTCAGCGGTTGCCCCCTCACCAGGTTGCTCAGGACATTCTTGAGTAAGCACAAACTTGTACTCTTCAGCAGTTAACACAATATCCAAATTCCTTTTCCAGTCTATATAGTTTGGTCCAGTAAGTTTATTTTCTTTAAGTATAACAGCAAGTGGATTGAAAGTACCCATTTGAAAGCCTGAGAATCACATAACATAAATAATTACGTTTGGGCAAAATTTACTATGGATTCGAGTTGAAAATATTGGTTCCCTCTACCATATATGAAAGGAATCCGCCAGCAACCTGATACACCGCGAATAGTATGACTCGATGGGAAGCCATATACTATCCATCATTTGTTCAGATAGACAATTGCATTTTAATTTTACTATCCCGGCAATGTACTTTGCCTAATAAAATTAAACTACTGACTTGCTTTGGTCCTATAAATAATAACAGTGACTCAGATGGAGAGGATATTATTATTTATAGCTAAGTGTATACCATCATTTAATTCTAGGTCAAGAGTTCTGTGAGGAACACCTCTGATGGAGAGGTGACCCACACCAACAATCACCCAAAACATTCTTTTAAAGAAGTTTGTATAGATGATTCCATGATCAACTACATCCGATGGGGAGGATGACACTAGAGCCATCACATAAAATTAATCATATCATCTACAAACCAGTGATGGAGACCATGGGATTTATACTTGATAAATTCCCTCTCCCACTTAGAATTTTTTAAAAAAATTTGAGGGTTATAATTTTTTAGAAAAAACTTTTAATTTAATTAATAAAAAATAATAGAATACTTGACAAGGATTAATTCATCCTTACTTGTGAAACCCACATGTGTAGATAATAAAATTATTCTATTCTCATGATTTTAGAAAATAAGTACTTATGTTTTCAAATTATGGAATTAGTTTGATTTCTAAATACACATGTAGTTGTCCATCATTTTAAATTAATATAAATTAAACATGCAGCTAGACATCTGAAATAGGTCTAGAAACAATTATCCATGTTGTCCTATTCATTAAACATGAAACAATAATAATTATTCAATCACACATAAATAAGGAAACCACAATAAAATAGGAATCCCACTATTATGGTCAAGCTGCAACTCTTGTGAAGAAATCTTCATGGAACCCGATTAGCTCTATGTCGTAACTACGCAACTGCCTTCCAGAATTGTTTTCTGAAATAGCCTCCAGAAATTGCCTCTAGATTGCTTTCTGAAACTGCTTGTAAACTATCTTCACGGATTTACTTGAGATATATTACACAAACCCTATGCCTCCATAAAGGAGTTCACATGCTATTTTTTTGCAGTAAATTAACCACACATCAATCAAGCGTGGGATCCAATACACACAAATCCTATGCCTCCATAAAGGAATTCACATGCTATATTAAAACAGCAAAATTAACCACGGATAAAACCATCGTGGGATCCAATCACACAAAATCAGTGACCATAATAGTGGAATAAGAACGCTGCAAAACAAGGGTTAGCACAGCTCTACATTCTATCCATCTATCAAAACACGCATAAGATCTGTTTTATTGGACAACATGGTTGCGTCCAACCCATACGCAGAATCAACGTTGCTTTGATACCACTGTTAGGAAACTGCGTTCCCAGAATCTGTTGACAGTGGGTATAAGTTGGTACTGCAAAAAATTTCATGAAATCTATAATAACCCTACAAGGGCGGAACTAGGGTTACCTTGAACTGCAAAATTGGATTGCTGTAGTAGACGAATCGAGAACACGGGCTCGATAACAGCTCACGATCTTCTACCGTATTCCTTTGCTGCCAGAATATCAAACTGAGTGTGGGCTCTTTCGAAATCCTTTTAGTTTTCTGCTCTTCCCTCTTTACGTTCTATTTTCTATTCCCAGTTATAACACTCTCTTTGATTGCTGTGACGATTCAATCCTGATCACATTGATCCGACAAAGATGTGTTCGTCAGGAGGATCAAACGATCTCCGATTTACTTGAATTTTTAACAGCAGCTCCGTCTCGACGTCAGGAACGTTGTGTAAATAATTCAGCAACTTTTGATCAGTATCGAGCAGTCCGAAGCTCTTTTAGTGAGCGTTGTCCGACGCTAGCAATCTACACTCCTATGTCTCTTGAATGCTCACAGAGACTAGGGTTTGGTGGAAACCCTTCTAGAAGAAAGCTAGGAGGTCAAGGGAAGCTTAGAATATGAAATCATGCAACCTGAGAGAAGAGCCAAGGCAGCATATATATAGGCTACGATAGGGACCATAAGAAGTCAATAAGGAATAGGCTTCCTTATGGAATTAGGAAACCCTAATTCGAACTGAATCAGATTCCTATTTCCATAAATTATAATTCATACCACTAAAGAATTATAATTGCACTCCTACCCTTATCTCAGAAATATATTTCGAGCTCCATGTTATTAAATGCTTATTATCTCCCCATGTTAAGATTACAGATATCTATTAATTAAATATAATTACTGACAATCATATTTAATTAATTTCTTAAAATTCCTTGAGATCCTCTGCTTAACTTATCTGATATGTCGGATACAAAATCCACCTGCAGGGTTTGACATAATCAAAACTTATAAGCTTTCTCAAGGGGATATCATCAATCCCAAAATTGAGACATGGATTCCATCATTAATTAATATCCACCACACAATTAATATTGCCACCCAATCCAATGAGATATTGACCCATTTAAGGATCTCACCCTTTTAGGGATCAAAGTATAAATATCAAATGTACGTGTCTATAAATTAAATTAGGATTTAGAGCATAAGCACTCATAATAGCCATGAGGTATTAATTATCTTATAAGTCAGTATAAAGATAATTACCCCAAGTCGGTCCTGTTTAATACACAAAATGTACCAGCATGGTGAGTTAAAACTATACCGTTTCCCGCAGTCAAGACAAACCTACTACAACACCATGCTGCAGTCCTACCGATGGTGTGTCCAATCCCATCTAAGACTGTAAACCAAAATCTTACATTTTATAATATCTGATGGCCTGATCTTCCGTGTGTAAGCCGAACTCTACACACCAAACCACCTACTATATAGAATGATAGACACACATTAAATAAATAATATAATACAAACATTGCCCACACAGATTCTCATAAAAAATGGATTAACTGATTTTATTAAATGAATAATAACTCAACTACATAAAGCATGGCTTTTAGTATATATCCCTAACAGACTCATCATCTGACACCCGGACGGGAATCCTACCCTCGCTATGATGATCAAATGGGGTGGTAGAGGGTGGATCGATCCAAACTGGTACTAGGGGTCACAGACCTTAACTCTTCGTCTTCCGACCAGGAAGCAGAATCAAAATCGGAGTGACACATCTCTGGTACTCCTACAGTGGGCTGAGAAAGTAAACGGCGACCTATGTAGGGGTCGGAGACTCCAAGTCGAAGGTTTAAAGGAGGTAAGGTCACAAATCTAAAGGGAAAGGCGTACAAGGTTCTCAAGGAAAAATGGCACTCTAACAACACTACCCCGGGACAACCCACTCGGTTCAGCTGACCTACCATACCACCTGACCTAAAGAAAAAGCAAAACCTGAGGAAGAAAAAATCCCACTCTTGTGCTAACCCTAGCGGATTCGTCCTCTCCAGCGTCACTCGAAACAAAAAGAGGAAGGAGGGGAAGGAAGAAAATAGTGAATTAAGACTAAGAGGTGAGGACTTACAAAGATTAAAGCAGAAAAGAGCTCGGGAAGCTTGACCGGGGACTTTTGCTCTTAAACTACTCGGTAATCTCTGTATCAAGGCAGCAGGAATGAAAGAAATGAACAAGTGTCCCTTAAATAGAAAGCCATGATCAAATTAGATCCAATGACCACGATGCATTCCTGCCAAAATTGTCCGACAACTGTCACCTCAGGCACGCGAGTGACGCCTAAAAAGGCGTGCACATTGAATGCGCGACACGACGGTTCGGTTACAATGCAACTATTAGGTTACGTTCATACAGGCCTTGCCAGATCCTGACAAGGCTAACCACCAGCTAACACGTGGCAGACGTCGGCCTGGGTCCCACAGAGTCACCGCTCGGTCCGGACCCCAGCTAACCAACACAATTGGTCTCAACCCTGGTAAAGTCCCGACCTCTTTCCCAGACGGTTTCCGGAGTAGTGCTAATTTTCAATCCTTATCCGATGAAGCATCGCATCAGTTTTGAAAAGGGGGACAGCTGATAGGTACAAAAATATCAGGTCAAAGTCAAAGTCTGCCATCTCAGCATGGGGCACCAGATCACCAGGCAGAGCCACCGACTGCGCGATCATCCCAGGCAATCCCGCAGGAACCGCCCGGTCTGCAACCACCACTCGGGCCGATAACTTGGGGTAATTCCCTAATAGCCACTGCTCGATAACATCTCATGGCTTGCTTCTCAAGACTCCAGACAGTTTCCTATTCTGGTTAGAAGACTTATGGAAGGAGCAAGTAGTTTTCTAAACCATTTAGGGAACTTTCCTAACTCATGTAAATCAATTGCAATCAGATTAGGCTTCCTAATCTGATAACTTACCTTGTGAGGGTGGGCTCTTACAACTATAGAAGAGGCCATCCACCCCCGGGGAGGGGACCGACATTCTAATCTCACAAGAATGGCATAATACATGCACACGCATACACCCGGCCGGTTTTCCAGAAGTGCCACCCTCTTTGTTGGTTCACTTGAAGCAACCGGTAATTTACTGGTACAATCGCTCCGATGCACCACATGGACGTAGGTCACCTCATTAACGGGGTCGAACCACATACAAAGCTTTTGCCTTTTTCTTCTTATCTCATCCACCAATATTTGGCATCATCAGAGTTTGTGCCCAAATCTCTACTCATTTAATTAGGAGTAATGCTATACTTCCCAAATTTTTATCCCAAAAGTGATTCCCAAATGATGTGGCAGTGGGGCCAGGTCTAATACAGTGGGACCAATTAAATTTTGATTGGAAATTATTTACCTACTACCACATCATTTGGGATACAAATTTTGGAAATATACCATTACTCTTTAATTAGTACGCCAAAGATTTGTAAAATTGTAGGAAACTAGTGGTACTTACAGGCAAACATGAGTTATAACCCTGCCACATAAGATTTTGGAAAGCATAGCATTGCTCAAATTATATTTATATTGGCATAATAGGCCAAAATTCTATAAAATTGTAGGAAATCTGTGGCACTGACATGCAAACAACCCTGCCACATAAGATTTGGGAAGCATAGCATTACTCAAATTATATTTATATTGACATGTGTGTGGAAAAGACCCAAATAATTATTATGATACAAATTATAACCAAAAAGTAAAAATAAGCATATAACCATGTGTGTGCGTGCGTGTGTAATCAAAGTATTGAATTAACCATTTTAAAAAACCTTGATAAAGACAAGGGTATATTTGTGTTTGCTTGTAGTTTATGCGGGCGTGCTAGAGCCAAACGGGCTCAGAATGTGCAAACTAATTTCCTATACGCTTGTGTGAGTGATACACAAGGCTTTATGATCTAACTTCTAAAAGGTTATTGTGTGTGATGAGTAGGAAAGTACCCTCATAAAAAATCCTATGCAAGTACTGAAGTGCACAAGCCAATTAGTGTAGAGTTTACCAAGTAAACAATCACAAATGATTAATAAAATATGAAGATATTTTATTGAATGTTTGGAAAATAAAACATACAACCAAAGAACAGAATCAGAATATGCTCTGATTGTTCAAAAAAGTGAAAACAGTAAAAATAACAAAAGGGACAAACCTATTTGCTATGGATACAGAATAACTGGAACATAAAGGTTGAATGCTTTGAATTCTGTATTGAGTGCTATATTGAGTGCTGTTTTTGATATGATGCGGAGTCCTTTGCATGGTTGGCCTACCTCTATATTTATAGCGGCCTCTAATAGTTCTGATAAGGCAAGGACTCCTTGACTTGCGCTCCAAGTAGATGACTGATTGTAGAATCCTTCCTAATCCCAAATTCTTACCTTGAATCAATCCCAATATTTTAGGGATTAGCCTCCCATATCCAGCTGGATGCGATCAGATTCCTTTCCCAAATAGACTCTGCCTCCTTAAAATTAGGATGATGTCATCAAGATAGCTAATGCCTTCCCCATTTGGCTCATCGGGCTCTCATGATCACCTCTCTAGCTAAATCGGGGTCGCAGCTTCCAACTGTCATACTTTCGGACTTCCATACCCGATGACAATCTTTCGAATGCTCATGACCAATCGGGCTCATACAACTGGCCCTTTCTGTTTATTCCCAGTGTGGTGTCTGATTGCTAAGTGTACTCTCTCAATCATTCATTGGGCTTCCCTTTGACGCTAGCTTATTCTTCTCGGAAGCCTGATCGCTGTTACTCCTGCTTGGTCTCCCAATCGGACTCCCACACCCGCTATTGCTTATTCCATAGATGATGTCCGATTGGTTGGTACATAATTCATACTACCTATCAGGCTCCACCAAACTGGGATAACATCCTTGCCTTCCTAAACCACGTGATGTTCCCTCTCTGATCCTGATGGGCCTTTGTAATCTCTGGGCCGGCTACTCTCGGACACAATCTGGGCTGCTAATCCCCAAGCCTACTTCAATCAATCAGGCTAAAAAACCTTTGGCAATTTTTGGGTGCAAACAATTGCCCCCCAAAAGGTCATATCAAACGTCCCCCTTGATTGATGTGACGTTTTGAATTTAAAACTGCCAAATGGTCCACCATGCAGAGACTGTCAGATCTTGAGAATCCCACTAGTCACTGCTCATTTAATGCTGATGCGTATAAAGTGATGGATTTCAAAAGCCTTCCCACTTTCCATTCATCTGCGTCTTCCCCTTTCTCTCTAAAAACTCAGAGCTTCTGTCTCTAAGGACCTCCATATTTTCTGGCGAGTACACCCCATCACCACCCATTGTAATGGCCCCCAAAACAGCTCTGATGGCATCATCCAAAGGCAAGAAAACTTTAGTAGATGATCCTCCACCATAGAACCATTGCCGGATAGTGAGAGCACTGGATAAAACTCATGCCATAGACATCTCCACAGATTATTTTGCTGGCTGCAACCCTTCTGACGGGTCACCGGCGGCGCCTAGTTTTGGCATGATTTTCGTGGTGACCCTCCTGCAGCTTTTACCCCTTTCTTCTCTCCAGTGGCGAACGAATCATTTCTTCAAACCCCCGCCTATTGGAGCAAGACTTGGACCACCACTCATCTAATCAGGGGTAGGCCTACGCCTGCTACAAACTAGGACAAGTGGGTAACGAGGGTATCAGCCTCCAAGGTCGCTGTCTGGAAATAAACGGGTATTTTTTATGCTATAATGCTTAGTCAGTCTAGGTTGGAGATAGACCAACCACTCTTCTTCTCTGCCCTCCTATTCTTGTCATCCTCATGCAAAGGTTCCTATTCTGTTGTGGTCCGATGGGCCCGACGGTTAAAGATGTCAGCTATCTGCTCGGGCTCCACCCCAATGGTCAGGAGATTATTCCCGGTCTGGACGTCAGAACGGAAAACATTACTTACCCCCAACAAGAAACTGTCTAAGATGGGGTCATGTCCTACAGACCGATCATAGCTTATGGCGGGTTTCTGACCGCTTGCATGGGCAAGGAAGGGTTTGAGGTGACCGACGCCGAGCACACTACTTTTCTCATTTACTAGCTGAATAGGTATCTCTTTTGCTCAGCCAGTCAGGCCATAACTAAAGAGTATACCACACTGGCCATGGCCTTGGCATTTGGTAAGCCTCTGGCTTTGGCCACCTTGGTCTGGGCCCATCTAGTCCGAGGCGTGACAGACTTTGTACACTCGTGCTTTGGTGCTGGTGGGAGCCCGACATGGATCCTCCAACTCTGGCTGTACTCATACTTCCCAGAGTTTCGTCTAGCTGATTGCTCACTAACCGATATCCCCATTTTCTCTGTCCACTTTATGGACGTCACTCCTTCTTCACATTTCTTTGAGGAATGTTTTACGTTTTTTTTATGAAAGGTGCTCTGACAAACACTGAATATTGCACATTCATGTGCCAATATAATAGATATAGTGCTCATTTAATCCCCTAAATCCCTAGTTTTACATACATATTTGAATTAATGTAATTTAATGGTGATGTCAGTCAAATGCTTGTAATTATTTGCTTTTACATATTTTATATGTTTAGGTAAAAGTAAAGTAAAATGAAGGGAAGGAAAGAAGTATCAACCACACTATAGTATTTCTAATACATTATGTTAGTCAAAACAAGTGAATACTAATAAATAGTAGAGTTCATGTAAAATTCAGAAACAAACCAAATGAAAGAATAAAAAAAGGGGAGTAGAATCCAAAAAAAAACCAATGAAAGTAATGCAAGTTTGTTTACAATTCGTCTTTCACTCTCTCTCTCTTTTCTTCTTTCTTTGCAGAAAGACCAAGATTGTCAGACGCGTCAAAGAAAAACGAGACGAAGGTTGAAAAAATTTGGCAGCTGACGAATGTAGTGATGAATTTTTCATCTCCTTTCGTCTATAAAAGGAAGCAGAAGAGAGCCAACCAAAGGAACCAACAATCACAAGCTTCACACACACTGTTAGAGAGAAAATAGCTTAGGGAGGTTATCATATGAGCACTTCATATTGTCCCTAGAAATAGGAAATTTTAGTTTTTCTTTGCTTTTTCTAGTTCTAGTAGTTGTAAAAATTTACTTTTATGTAATTGATGATTTCATTTTAAAAAATATGTAACAAAACATTATGTACTGTAATTCCTAAAATAAAATATTTGTTTTCTTGTAGGACCTTTGTCAATTTATAGTAGTAAAATATTCCTATTAAAATTTTGATTTAATATTTTTAGTCTAGTAGTAGTTGTAGTTGTCCCCTAAAATAGTTTGAAACCCCAAATTTTCAGTTTTTATAGCAATATTTTGCATTCACTAGAAGACAGATTTTGCAAGTAAATGCCAGATTTCTTAGCCACGTATTTGTTATAATCACCTACCAATGCCCCAAGCACACTCTTTCCATATCTCACTCCAAAATTAGATTAGGATTTGGTTTGGCCTTATTTGTGTTCTTGGAGTTAAACCACTGTGACCCTACAAGAATCCAAAGTCAAAGGTATAGTATTTTCTTATTAATTTAGTATTTCAATATATGTATATTTTATTCGCCTAGTTGTACTAAACTTTGTTATTTTGCAGATTCTACAAATTTAACCCTAACTCATGTTAAGTGAGGAAAAAATATATTAATATTATATTTCACCCTTACCTTAGTTTTATAGCTTTAATTTTAATTGGGCAATCTCTATGTATATCTATTTAATCTCTCTTTAAGAGAATATTTAGAAGACAGTTTCAATTCCAAAATGGTAGGCTAAAACTTTATCTGGATAGGTTGTTTTTCCATTTATGGCCAAAAATATCTATGTATCTGTAGTTTATGACCATTTAACATGTTTATAGACTATGACTATATTGGGCTCAAAAGATTACATATTTGAAATAAGAATCTAATTATGTGGATTTTCAAACTATGCCTTTTGTCATAAAAAAACACCTAGCATACTCAAACAACTTATTTGACAAAATTTATATTTCAGGTATGTGTTTATACATATTTCTATTCACTAATGGACATGCAATTGTGTAGTGGGAAAGTGGTGAGAACTGGGCGCCGAATAACCCACATCCGCGGCGGGTCACGGTTCGAACCTGGCTACTGCACAATTGCCTTTGTATTTTTCTTTAAAACAAACGACGTTGTTTCATATCAAACCTGACACACTTGATATGACCTCGACTAGCAAAAGTTTATTTTCAAATAAAGAATGACTCTACGGTCTTAAATGCCAAATCCTTTTCAAATGTACAAAAGTTATGGGATCTAGTGTTGCTTTGCATATTCCCAATTCCTTTAAATCATTTCTTCCTAGTTAATTAATATTCCCTGTTTTTAATAGCTTTGCTTAAATATTTGTATTATTTTTATCCTTCGCTATAATAAAATCAAAATAGTTTATCTGATGAAAATCTAGCTTTTATTTCTTTTTTCCTTTTCTTACTAGTATCATAGTTAATTTATTTTGCACTATTAAAATCTTTACCGTAAACTACTTAGGAAAAAATAGCTTTTAATTAGTTTTATTGAAAAAATATAATACTAATAGTTTAGTAAAACCCCACAAAAATTCATCATCTTTTATTTTCTTTTTAGTGACAAAGTAGTTACTGCCTATCTTTGTTTTCCATTCCCTGTGGTTTCAACCTGGACTTCCAGAATTTTATAACTTGTACAATCACCTACACTTGGGTGTTGATAAGAAAATGCGTCAATAGGAAGTCATGCTCCAATCGAGCTCCCCCTCTTTTCAGGCCCTTCTCTTCTCTTCATTTCCCTTCATTCTTGCAACTTCCCAACAACCCCGTTAACTGGGGTTCTGGCACCCAGGCCACCTATAACGAAGTTTTCTCTAGCTACTTGGTGGCCAGGGAGCATCCCAGCCAGCAACAACAAATGCAGGGCAGAGTATTACTTTGCCCCTCTCTATGCTCATCAATTCAGGCTGTCACAAATGATTCCAGTTCCTCCGGCCACCACCGTAAATGTGGATTGGGTAGAACGGGGCCTGATTGTGAACACCAAACAATTGGAGAAAATTCGAGCATGGTCGGACAGATTAAAAATGACTTGCCTTTAAGCCATTTTTGGCCCGACCGATTGTTTTCGAGGAGTTTGAGACGTGGTGGTCCGGCCGGCTCCCGCACATATTCAAGAATACCGCTGCAGAGGTGCTCCTCCAATTTGCTCTATCCTCGGCCACTGAGGATGAAGTACGTGCGGCTATAATGGTGCACCGCCAGACGGATGCTGGTGGCGAAGAGGCCAGCTCATAAGCAAGCACTAGGGCAAGGACCAAAGAAGAAGCAGAAACAAGCATTAGCCTCATAAACTCAGGTATTATTCTACTCTTCCTTACTTTGTATAGTCCGATTAAACCCATCTACCCTTCTAATCCCCTTTTATTTCATTCCAGCTTGTGGATGAGGATTCTGGAGAGGATGCAATGGTGACCGGGCAGGGCTCTCAACCACAAACAACCCAACCTTTTGGTGCCCGACCTCAATTTTTTCCTACCAATCTTCCAACATCTCCTGAATGGGCAGCGGCCCTTTTTGAGCGAGTTGCAGAGAGAGTAGTTCCTATTCGGGTTGTGCCTCCAATAACTCCTTTCGATGAGGATGAAAATGTTGACCCTACTGGCGACTCCATCCCAGAACAAGTGGTCTTGTCGTTCAGCAGTGAGGATTTGTTTGGGGAAAACACCATTGTGGAGACAACTGGGGATGAAGATGATCAAACGGTTCAACCAACAATGGAACAGACCGAAGATGATATAACAGATTGGGCTGATCCACCCATGGCGACGGAGTCGGCCATTGAAAGTATAATAAAGATGAGCGAGGCTGATCCTACCATCTCTATTCCTGAAGACTCTACTCCAAGCTCTAGGGGCCGAACTCTAGAGGATGTTTTGGCCTCGGGAAAAGCTGCTCAAACTACAGCAAGTATAGGCGTTGGAGCTTCTATGTAGGAAACAGTTATAGTACCTCCTCCTGGGCCAAGCCAGTAGTTATCTTAGCCTTCCACTTCTTATCTCAACGGCGAGGTCATTGTGCCACAAGAAGCCTCGGCTTCCACATCCTTGTCTCAGGTACTGTGCTTTCATTCGGGCTCATTCCTTCTGTCTTTTGCTAATACATCAGCCATTAACTTTGAACTTTTTTGGACAGGCCGTTCTTTTGGGTCCAGAGCCGTTCATCCATTTCGATGATTTTTTCTCGAGTCTTGATCTCAGGGCATTTGATCTTGGCCTGTTGGAGCCCGAGACAACTTCCCCATCCACTCTTCAGCAGTCAAAGGATCTTCTCCTTGACCTTGCTAACTCTGACCTGATTAGGCCACCATCTGCTACCAAAGTCGATATAACCATAAATGCCCTCCTTGTTGATCGCTCTCTCTCGACGGTCAACTTTCCTTAATAAGGGAGATCCAAAAGCGGCTGCCGATCTGCCGTATGTTGGATCAATCGGCTTCTGTTATCCAGACCAAAGTCAAAACTCATCTCGGTGCCCGATAAAAAGTAATATAATTCCTCCAGGCCACCAAGACCAAATATGAAGCTGAAAATGTTTCTCAGGCTTAAGTGATTGCTCGAGATGCCTGGTTTCAAGCTCGCATAGCCACACTCAAAGCTCAATTAGAGCAATGCGAGGCCAAAGTCATTACTAATGACGCGACCCTGGTAAAGATTGATGGAGTCTTGGCTCATCTTGGCGAGGATGCTCAGAAATGCAATGACCAACTATAAGCCAGCATTCCTGCCTCCCGTGCTTGGTCTCAAAAGATGGATAAAGCTTAACAAGACAGGGCTGCAGCTAAGAAGACCTGTGAGGATCTGAAGGCCAAACTTAGGAATTTCGAGTCGGCCTAAAGTCCGATTCTTGTCTTCTGTACTTGTAGATATATATGTATATATTTTTTTGTACTGATCTTGTAGGTAAGCTGTGCCCAGCTATTTAATACAAGGAATATTTTGATCATTCAGGCTTAGGCTCATAATTAATAAGTAGCTCATACTCTAATCCCAGATTCGGTCTGAATTCCAAATCAATAGTCTCCCACAGAGTAGGTAATAAGACTTTAAATACTGACCATTTATTAATCTAGCATGAATCGTTCCATCCACATCGCACAACCTATACGTTCCACCTTTCTTCACTTGGTGGACGCAGAAGGGTCCTTCCCAATTGACCGACCATTTACCATATTGGTTGTCCTTGTTACCGATAGGAAAGGCGGCTTTCCAAACTAAGTCCTCTGTGCAGAAAGACTTCTTTTTCACTCTCTTGTTGTATGCTTGGGCAGCACGCAGCTTCTGTACCTTTAAAGAGTCTAAGGCTGCCAATCTTGTCCTTCTAATTCAGCTATCATAGCCTCAGTGTATTCAGCGGGCTCAAGCTATAGGTTAACATAAATAGTGTAACCCCAGTGCTAGACCTCTTAGATGTCCGATAAGCCCATAGTGCTTCAGACAATAGCTTGTCCCATTCCCTGGGGTTTTCATATATCATCTTCTCAATGATCCCTTTAAGGATCTTGTTGGTTAACTCAGCCTGCCCGTTGGCCTGATTATAATATGGAGTAGAATATTTAAGGATCATAATTCCTCTGCTCTCTGCGAAGGCTGCGGTA